>CM067302.1:5090000-5729500 GCA_034231615.1 Meghimatium bilineatum
TATCGTAGTCTTACATTCAAGTACGTATTATCACTTTCTATTTGTTCTAGTGATCCCATTTTTCCTTGCCAGGAGATCAGCTTTTTCATTTCCAGGTATACCACAGTGACCAGGGATCCAGTGCAGTAGATTCTTTTGTAGTACTGATGAGGTGTAGTAAGCAGGCCGTAAGTTCATTAATGCTCGTGTTCTTTGGATCTTTCAATGCCTGCAATACTGACTTTGCATCCATGAGAAATACTACATGTCTGTTGTGACTCGGCAAGCAATTCATGAGCATTTTGGCTGCCTCTATTATGGTTTCCATTTCTGTTTTGAAATGTGTGGAATGTTTGCCTGTGGGTATGGATTTCTCTATTTCTATTCCATCTGGTGTTACTATATATAGTCCCGATCCTCCATCTAATACTGCTTTTTTTGCTGATCCATCTGTATATACATGTGTCCATATATCCTTTGGGTATGCTTTCTGTATGTAATTCTTAGTTGCCTCTTTTTAGTACTTGTATAGTAGTTTCTGTTTTCAAAATAATGCTTGGTATATTGTCCATAAAAACTGATAGATTAAAACTCATTGTAGGACAAATATGTCTCCAAATCAATTCATCAAAAACAAAAATTATGGACTTCACTAATTCACCTAACGAAATTACTTTAAATGGACAACAACTTCAAAAAGTACACAAATTCTCCTATCTAGGAGGCAAATTAACACTTGACGGTGATGTCATGACGGAAATTACAACTCGCATTGCCCTAACATCAAGTGCATTTAACAGACTGTCTAATATCTGGAAGTCAAAGTCAATCAGCACACGCACGAAAATGTGCTTATTTAATTCCTGCGTTATTCCGCTGCTATCATATGGATGTGAGAGCTGGAAAAGCTCTTTATCTTCAGAAAAGAAATTACTCAGTTTCGAGAACAAATGTCTTTGTAGGATAACTAACACCTATTGGAGTGAATTCAAATCGAATGATAAAATCAGAGAAGAGAGACATCAAAATTTCATCACAGATGTTATCAGAAAACGCCGTTGGTCCTACATCTTGTCACACGTAGGGCATGTCCTACGTGCAGACACCAACAATCTCTTGAATGGATACCTACAGGCAAAAGAGCGAGGGGTAGACCAGAAGAAACACTCAGAAGAACAATACTTAGAGAAAGTAGAACAACAAATATACATACTATTCAAGAACTGCACAGAATAGCTTTGAACAGACAGAATTGGAGAGATCTGACCTCTGCCCTATGCGCTAACTTCAGCGCATAAGGACAATTAATGAATGAATATTGTCCATAATTCTTTAGAAGTTTATCTGGTACCAGGTTGAATTTTTGTTAAAAGTGTTTATTGGTTTTGTATATCTGTATTTGTGAGTGATTTCTGGAGCTGTTTAGCAGAGTGTAGAAAGCTACCACTTTTGAGTCGCTCCTTTGTAGGTCTGCTTAGTCTTTGGTTCATTTGATGACTCTCCAAACATTTGAACTTTGCATACTGTGTGAGGATTTTTTCATTTCTTTCTTCCATTGATGGCAAACCTGTGCATGTTTCCATTTCTGTGATTGGGGTAGTATTCATACCTCCTGTTATAATTCTGAGATTGCGGGTTTGTATCTTTGATATCTTTTGATTGTTACTCTTGGCTGCAGTGCCCCAGGCTGACATTCCATATTCCAAAGCTGGTCTTATGTATCCTGTATATGCTCTACTTAGAATTAATTTTCCCATGTGCACCCCAATCAGTTCCAGCCAATTTTTTTAAGGAGTGCTGTCATCATTATACCTTTTGTTTGGCATTTGTCTGTGTGCTGTTTCCATGTAAGTCTTGGGTCAAATGTGACTCCAAGGTATGTGGGTGTTTCATCATTATGCCATATTTTACCATTTATGGTTAGTAGGATTTTCTGTGGTTTGGTGAAGATAGTATAGGTAGTTTTTTGGACATTGATATACGTGGCTCATTGATCTGTCCACTTGCCTAAATGCCTGACACATATGACTTCAGCATTGATTCTGGT
Source organism: Meghimatium bilineatum (assembly GCA_034231615.1). Lineage (NCBI taxonomy): Eukaryota > Metazoa > Mollusca > Gastropoda > Stylommatophora > Philomycidae > Meghimatium > Meghimatium bilineatum. The sequence continues at coordinate 5,092,027 of CM067302.1, forward strand.
CCCTTTGACTATATGGGATTGGAAGCCAACTCCACTCCAGTTTCTGAGACTTGTACACATGTACAAAAATAGGTATGTTCTGAAACTTGTACACATATGTACAAAAATAGATAAGTTCTGAGACTTGCACTAACGTACAAAAATGGGTACGTTCTGAGACGTACATATATGCACAAAAATAGGTACGTTCTGAGACCTGTACACACATACAAAATGGGTAAGTTCTGAGACTTGTACACACATATACAAAAATGGGTAAGTTCTGAGACATGTACATATATGCACAAAAATAGGTACGTTCTGAGACATGTACACACATGTACAAAAACAGGTTAAGTTCTGAGACTTGTACACACATGTACAAAACTTGAATACTTACCAATTTTTACTACCAGGCTCCAATGATACGGATTGCAGCAGACAACAGAATCTGTTTCCTCATTCTGCCTCGTACACGAAGGCAGACGCTTCATCTCTGCATCTGACTTTAGGTCCGGCCAACGAAAGACACGGCAGCATAAGACATATGGAGACATTATACAGCTTCCCAGCCGTAAATCTAATTTGGAGACTGGTACACACGGTGTAACTTCCCCACCCTTAGACTCCATTGCTTGAACCAGTGTCTCTAGCTGGTCTTCTTTAAGTCTCTTGAAGAACGAATGTGTTACAGATTTCAGCTCCAAGTCTTCTTTTGGTGATATAGGATTTGTGGTGTGTGTTGATGTCGGCGTGTCTTTTTGAGACGTACTCTTGGTTTCATCGTTTATTCTGTATTTCCACAGGCGCTTCACGAGTGAATTTCGCTTGTTACGGAACATAAAATAACGCACCACATGCCAATTGAGTGCATTCGTTTTTTAGGCTTTGGTAACACTGCAGGAAAGTGTCAGTAATAATGACAACAGCGCTGAATAAAAATGTGCAACACACACTTCAACCAGCATTCAAATTTTGTAAACTTGCAATAATCCTTACAAAAAAATTATTGTACTCATTGATACAAAAACTGTGTTAATCCAAAAACTATAATCCATGTACTAATCCACAGATTGAAGAAAATGATCACACTTGCCAGCAGTAATTGTAAATTAGTTAATTCCGACCAAGGCAGTAATTTATATATATTTCTGTTACCCTGTCAGTTAAACATTCGAAAGCAAGTCTGACTGTGCTCTACAGTAATTTATTTCCACATCTTAATCCTGCTTTCAATGGCAGATATTTCAGTCTCTGGAACATTCTTTAGTAAGTCTGTAAATAAAAGAAAAATAGCAGTAGAATTATTGACATAACTGGCATTATCAGCATACAACTTGGCGTTTCGAACAAAAGGCCTTTATCTAGAACACAATAACAACATAATACAATGAGTAAGAATGGCACTTTATATGTTCTTAGAAGTCATATTATGTTGAGAATATGTTATTTATAAAGGCATTTGAACGAATGTGTGTGTATCTTTGTTTTCATACATGATTCTTCTTCTGCGTTCATTCTCAAACTCCTGCAGATTAGCAGGATGTAATCCGGAGAACGGAATGCGATGTGTCATGGTTTACAGGATTGCTGCGATATCTGCGCCTTTTGTCCTGGCACTTCCGACTTCATCATGGCTTTGGGTCACTGACCCTATATGGGATGGGACAGCCAACTCCATCCCATAACCTCCTTAGTTGCTTTTTACGACATGCGTGGAAGGTAACAGTGTTGCTATTCTGTGCTCCCCTTTCGGGTCACGGCAACACACGGGCGATTCATGATTAATTAGTTGCATCTGTTACACTCATTGGTCATCACTTGTTCTTATTACTCTTTCTACACTAACGGTGACATGATGTTCTGGTTGCTGCTGTGCACTTTCTGCAAAATGTCAGACATATAAATTATAACTCGCACCGTAACTTGTTAGGGACGACTGTGGGCCTGCCCGAATGTATGAGGACCTAGTCAGTCTTAATTTTTAGCTTCTGTTGGATAAACTAAACCCCATCGCCTTGCCAAGGATCCGACCTGGTTAAGAGTTCTAACGAAACTGGTAATCTTTATAATTCTGCATGTAGCCCAGATGTTATATCTCCAACTTTTAAAAAAGCGTCTGTGCCTGATAACCCTCTTGACCTCTTCTTGGGTTATATGTGTGGTGGGTCCAGGTAACTGCCCAAAACATACTTTAATATGATTAGAAGATTAAGAGAGGACGATCGGAGCAGGTATGAATATCTTTTAGATAAGACACTTGACACTACTCCATGTATATGTTAGCATAATCAGTCAGCTCTATTAAGATGTCTACACCACTGTTTCCTGATCTTCGTTAAACATGAGATTAAACCAATGCTATCATATGTCTACTGTTTCCTGACTTTTGTTATAACATCAGATAAAACCAAGGGTATTATCTAAAATGTGTGCATCTGTGGCTAAATTGATAGTGATGTATACAGCGGTAAATGGTCAAGCAGGAATGGTCAAGCAGGCTTGACGTTGGCTAACATTGAAGTTGGTCACCAGAATTAACTACAAAAACCAGTTCCTGTATGGCTGGTCTAGTTACCACCACCAAAGTCAAATATGTCATGCCATTGACTCAAGTACAATGGAAATGCAACACATTTCCATTCGCCTACATCCTGCTAGAAATCTAGGAGGACGAATCATTGTCCTAGTACAAGATGTACACCTAGTATATCTGGTGGGCTTTTGAGATCTAACACGTAAAAAATATAAATTTCAGACAGAAAACTGATATCTGCATGGTATTTGATGTCTTGTGGAAGAAAACTGATATCTGCATGATATTTGATAACTTGTGGAAGAAAACTGATATCTGCATGATATTTGATAACTTGTGGAAGAAAACTTATATCTGCATGGTATTTGATAACTTGTGGAAGAAAACTTATATCTGCATGATATTTGATAACTTTTGGAACAAACCTTATATCTGCATGATATTTGATAACTTGTGGAAGGAAACTGATATCTGCATGATATTTGATAACTTGTGGAAGAAAACTGATATCTGCATGATATTTGATAACTTGTGGAAGGAAACTGATATCTGCATGATATTTGATAACTTGTGGAAGAAAACTGATATCTGCATGATATTTGATAACTTGTGGAAGAAAACTGATATCTGCATGATATTTGATAACTTGTGGAAGAAAACTGATATCTGCATGATATTTGATAACTTGTGGAAGAAAACTTGATATCTGCATGGTATTTGTATTTGCTATCTTGTGGACGCAATGAAAAACAAGAATTATGGAAAAGAATGGCTTCCGTATGCACTAAGATGGTGATGCAGACAAATATTATGACATTACAATACATTCTTAATAATAGTATTCTTCAAAACAAAGCAAATCTGCAGGAGGTTCCCATGAAAATGACCTCTTTGGCAAGTTATATCACAAGGTAATACCCTACTGTTGAATGTGGAAAATGCCAGCCCATCCAAAGTGGTCAAAATGTCATTCAAGGCTGCTGCAACAAAACCAATATTACATTAATGTCTCAGCATCAATGCTCATGGGGTGACAGTCTAGCCCACAGGAGTGTCTCTGCAAACCAAACTGTGTGGAACCTAGTGACCTGAATCAAACTGCTCTATATTTGACAATATATTGATCTGGATGCAATTTTGATTTAAAAGGCACAATTCTCTATCTAAGACTGTCCTGACTGCTCTATATATGACCCAATATTGGACTGGATGTATTTGAGATGTAGGAGGCATGATTCTCTTTCAAAAACTGTCCTGCCGGGAACAATTGAAGGTTGGAGAATAAGAAGATGACAAAGGAAAGTATGGTTTGACAAAATAAAGCTGAACAATATTAAATATTTCTTCTGTGTTCTGCAATTGTTCTCAAACTCCTGCAACCTGAAAACTATACTCTCACACTAGACAATACTCCACTCGTAACCTTAACCTGAAAACTAATTGAACCAATCATGAGAAAGCAACGCAAGCATATCCTATTCAGAATACAGCAACCAACCCAGAATTTTTTGACTAGTAAGTTTTGATGCAATATAATAGGTTCATAAGTTTTGTCATTTCTTTCTGAACAGTCTATATGCACAATTGTTGTGGCGGGATTGGAACCAGGTACCTTAGCTGCCATAGAGTCAGACAATATGGACATATGTTTCTCAATCCCCAGAAGCTAGACACAATACAGAATGCAGGTCTCTACATTATTACATGACTACGGACCACACCTATAACAACAGGGTTACAGAATCTAACCGACTGCAGGGATGAGAAAATAATAATAACAACAGAAAAACGTACATGGCTGAAACGTCACATTATGCATGAGTGAACAAATAAACTAACAAAAATTCTACTGAAAAGAACAGATTAAGCTTCAATATCACCTATAAAAATAAATTATGAAAACCAATGAGGAAGTAACTATCAACAACCCAGAGGAGTAGGAACAGCTAGAAGCATATTACATTGCAAACACCTCAGTGACATACACTGCAAAACTTACAATCCCAGGTATTGAGAGCAGAACTATGGAAAACTCCAACTATTCTCATGATAAAAACACTTGAAACACTTAGGACACCCCAGCTCACAGTGGATTATTCTTTTTTCATTCGTTCTCAAACTCCTGCAGATTAGCAGGATGTAGCCAAGAGAACAGAATGCATTGTGTCATGGTTTACAGCATTGCTACTATATCTGCGACTTCCGACTTGACACATCCGACTTCAGCATGGCTTTGGGTCATGTTGACCATGAGATGGGACAGCCAACTCCATCCCATAACCTCCTTAGTCGACTCTTACAACATGCATGGAAGGTAAACAGTGTTGCTATTCTTTTCTCCCCTCTCGGTTCCCGGCAACACATGAGCGACAGTGGATTCATATTTTCACAAATGTATCAGAGGATGCAATAAAGAAAGGAAGAACTGGGATACAAACACTTAAACCAAACACTATTGTCTTTCTATTGTATTGGTAGCAGCTTAAGCTGTCGTTTCAATGCCAGGTGTATCGCCGAGGTTGCATTTAGTCCATGTTTGTTCAAGGTTATCTTTACTTCTCTAACCACCGTTTTCTTAGTCTACCCTTGGCTTTATGACTGCATACTCTTGTATTATGTGCTCTTATTGGTATTTGGTTTGGCTTCATTCTCATAAGGTGACAGAACCATTTTACCCAATATGTTCAATACATGATATTATACCAAACACTCACAAATTAAAACTCAATTATTACTAACAAATTATCAACAAACTACAGGGCAGAGCTACAAGCAATCGTAGAAGCATCAGAAGCACTAAAAGAATAGAGACTAAAACATAATCCACTTGAGTGACCGCATACCAGTTCTCCAGACCACCCAAAATTAACCTAAAGATCATTTAACAAAAACAACTGTAGAACTTTTAAATCTACTCTCTACTAACAATACAGTGGAGCTACAGTGGATCCCTGAACACTGTGGAACTGCAGAAAATGAGGCAGCTGACAGACTGACAAAGTGGATCCCTGAACACTGTGGAACTGCAGAAAATGAGGCAGCTGACAGACTGACAAAGTGGATCCCTGAACACTGTGGAACTGCAGAAAATGAGGCAGCTGACAGACTGACAAAGTGGATCCCTGAACACTGTGGAACTGCAGAAAATGAGGCAGCTGACAGACTGACAAAGTGGATCCCTGAACACTGTGGAACTGCAGAAAATGAGGCAGCTGACAGACTGACAAAGTGGATCTCTGAACACTGTGGAACTGCAGAAAATGAGGCAGCTGACAGACTGACAAAGTGGATCCCTAAACACTGGAACTGCAGAAAATGAGGCAGCTGACAGACTGACAAAGTGGATCCCTGAACACTGTGGAACTGCAGAAAATGAGGCAGCTGACAGACTGACAAAGTGGATCTCTGGAACTACAGAAAATGAAGCAGCTGACAGACTGACAAAGTGGATCCCTGAACACTGTGGAACTACAGAAAATGAGGCAGCTGACAGACTGACAAAGTGGATCACTGAACACTGTGGAACTGCAGAAAATGAGGCAGCTGACAGACAGGGTTCCTGGAACTGCAGAAAATGAGGCAGCTGACAGACTGACATAGTGGATCCCTGAACACTGTGGAACTGCAGAAAATGAGGCAGTTGACAGACTGACAAAGTGGATCCCTGAACACTGTGGAACTGCAGAAAATGAGGCAGCTTACAGACTGGATCCCTGGAACTGCAAAAATTGAGGCAGCTGACAGACTGACAAAGTGGATCCCTGGAACTGCAGAAAATGAAGCAGCTGACAGACTGACAAAGTGGATCCCTGAACACTGTGGAACTGCAGAAAATGAGGCAGCTGACAGACTGACAAAGTGGATCCCTGAACACTGTGGAACTGCAGAAAATGAGGCAGCTGACAGACTGGATCCCTGAACACTGTGGAACTGCAGAAAATGAGGCAGCTGACAGACTGGATCCCCGAACACTGTGGAACTGCAGAAAATGAGGCAGCTGACAGACTGACAAAGTGGATCCCTGAACACCGTGGAACTGCAGAAAATGAGGCAGCTGACAGACTGACAAAGTGGATCCCTGAACACTGTGGAACTGCAGAAAATGAGGCAGCTGACAGACTGGCGAAATCAGGTGCAAAACAGAAACAATACCATCACAGAATATCACTAACTGAAGCAAAAACTCTCATCAAAAGAAAATATAAAACATACACGGAGTCAGAGAACATGCAACAACTTTCCACATGAGTCTTCTTAAAGTAGAACAGATCACAGCAAACTACCATCTTTAGTCTCAGCACAGGGCACATCACAAAATAAAGGCTGTCCAAACTGACCAATATCCATGTCAGAGAGTACCTAGACTCCAGAACATATTCTGCAGACATGCTCATTCTGTGAGTAAAACCTGGCTTCAAGAAACAGATCTGGAAGTGAAGATGTGGGGCAACCATGAGGACTTCCTGCTGACAATTGAATTCATGGATGCGTCGCTCCTGCCTGTATAGAATTCTGAGCATAGGAAACGGATTTTACAAGAAGAAAACAAACTCCTGCAGGATGTAGTCTGGAAAACAGAATGTGTTCTGTCATGGTTTACAGCTTTGCTGTGATACCTGCGCATTTCGACCTGACACATTTGACTTCAGCATGGCTTATGAGTCACTTTGACCATATATGGGATGAGACAGCCAACTCCACCCCATAACCTCCTTAGTCTGAGTAATGCAAATGACCTGAATGATGCAACAGACCTGAATGATACAACACACCTGAATGATACAACACACCTGAATGATGCAGCACATCTGAATGATACAACACACCTGAATGATAAAAAAAACACCTGAATGATAAAAAAAAACACCTGAATGATTAAACATCTTAATGATAAAAAACACCTGAATGATAAAAAAAAAACCCGAATGATATAAAACACCTGAATGATGCAACACACCTGAATGATACAACACACCTGAATGATGCAGCACATCTGAATGATACAACACACCTGAATGATAAAAAAAACACCTGAATGATAAAAAAAAACACCTGAATGATTAAACATCTTAATGATAAAAAACACCTGAATGATAAAAAAACACCCGAATGATATAAAACACCTGAATGATATAAAACACCTGAATGATATAAAACACCTGAATGATATAAAACACCTGAATGATATAAAACACCTGAGTGATACAACCCACCTGAGTGATACAACCCACCTGAGTGATACAACACACCTGAGTGATACAACACACCTGAGTGATACAACCCACCTGAGTGATACAACCCACCTGAGTGATACAACCCACCTGAGTGATACAACCCACCTGAGTGATACAACCCACCTGAGTGATACAACCCACCTGAGTGATACAACCCACCTGAGTGATACAACACACCTGAGTGATACAACCCACCTGAGTGATACAACCCACCTGAGTGATACAACCCACCTGAGTGATACAACCCACCTGAGTGATACAACCCACCTGAGTGATACAACACACCTGAGTGATACAACACACCTGAGTGATACAACCCACCTGAGTGATACAACCCACCTGAGTGATACAACCCACCTGAGTGATACAACCCACCTGAGTGATACAACCCACCTGAGTGATACAACCCACCTGAGTGATACAACCCACCTGAGTGATACAACACACCTGAGTGATACAACACACCTGAGTGATACAACCCACCTGAGTGATACAACCCACCTGAATGATACAACCCACCTGAGTGATACAACCCACCTGAGTGATACAACCCACCTGAGTGATACAACCCACCTGAGTGATACAACCCACCTGAGTGATACAACCCACCTGAGTGATACAACCCACCTGAGTGATACAACCCACCTGAGTGATACAACCCACCTGAGTGATACAACCCACCTGAGTGATACAACCCACCTGAGTGATACAACCCACCTGAGTGATACAACCCACCTGAGTGATACAACATAACTAGTAGATGCAATAGACAAGGGTGCAACAACACACCAATAATATAAATTACATGAATAATAAAATGTGCCTAACAAAACTACAGGTGAAATAATACACACAGGAGATATAGCATACCTGTGTAAATCAACACACCAGGTAGATACAAAACCTAAGTTACACACCTAGGTGAAACAAAACTCCAGGTAGATACTCTTCTTCTTTTTAAGCATTCATTCTTAGACTCTTGCTGGATATACCTTGTAGCAGGAACATAGTCCTACTAGATTTCCAGCAGGATGTAACCCAGAGAATGGAAATGTGTTGTGTCACCGTTTTATTTTTGTCAATGGCCCGACACATCCGTCTTCAGCTGTAGGTAGATACAAAACCTTATGCACACACCTGAAGGTCACAACACACCAGGAAGATATAAAACTAAAATTACACACCTGGGTGACACAGCACACCAGGTAGATAAAAAACCAAAGTTGCACACATGAGTGAAACAATACACTGGATACATGCAAAAACCTAAGTTACATGCCTGAGTGAAACAACACACCTGAATAATGCAACACACTTTAGTGAAACAACACATCAGGTAGATATAAAAGGTAGATTTAAAATAACATGTTACAAACCTGAGTGAAAAATACACCTGGTAGATATAAAACTAAAATTACACACCTGAGTAAAACAACACACCAGGTAGAACAAAAGCTAAGTTACACACCTGAGTGAAACAACACACCAGGTAGAACAAAACCTGAGTAAAACAACACACCAGGTAGAACAAAACCTGAGTAAAACAACACACCAGGTAGAACAAAACCTAAGTTACCTGAGTGAAAAAAACACCAGGGAGATAGAAAGCCTAAGTTACACACCTAAGTGAAACAACACACCAGGTAGAACAAAACCTAAGTGAAAAAACACACCAGGGAGATAGAAAGCCTAAGTTACACACCACAATTGATATTCATATACAATTAACAGAAACAAAGACACAGGATCATAAACCCCCAAAAAAATTTTTAGATCAACAAACATAGCGGTTCTCAAGCTGTTTTAGCCTATGGCTATTTTGGGCAATTTTTCTTCATTAATATGTTTATTAATTAAAATGCTTAGGAGGCCTTGACATTCTCCAGGATGTATGCCTATCTTATTAAATATTTTTTAAATTGTCATCTCTCCTTGCAACCCCTCTCCTTTTTCCCCCAGACCAGAGGTCAGCAACCTTTTATGGTCGAGTGCAAGATACACAAATACACAGTTAACCTGTAAGTTTATTGACACATGCCATGTTATATCTATATTGAGGTAATACTTGGCTCAGAATATATTAGGTTAATATTTAGTTCAGAATATATTAGGTTAATATTTAGTTCAGAATATATTAGGTTAATATTTAGTTCAGAATATATTAGGTTAATATTTAGTTCAGAATATATTAGGTTAATATTTAGTTCAGAATATATTAGGCTAATATTTAGTTCAGAATATATTAGTTTAATATTTAGTTCAGAATATATTAGGTTAATACTTAGCTCAGAATATATTAGTTTAATATTTAGTTCAGAATATATTAGTTTAATATTTAGTTCAGAATATATTAGGTTAATATTTAGTTCAGAATATATTAGGTTAATACTTGGCTCAGAATATATTAGTTTAATATTTAGTTCAGAATATATTAGGCTAATATTTAGTTCAGAATATATTAGGTTAATACTTAGCTCAGAATATATTAGTTTAATATTTAGTTCAGAATATATTAGGCTAATATTTAGTTCAGAATATATTAGGTTAATATTTAGTTCAGAATATATTAGGTTAATATTTAGTTCAGAATATATTAGGTTAATACTTGGCTCAGAATATATTAGTTTAATATTTAGTTCAGAATATATTAGGCTAATATTTAGTTCAGAATATATTAGGCTAATATTTAGTTCAGAATATATTAGGCTAATATTTAGTTCAGAATATATTAGTTTAATATTTAGTTCAGAATATATTAGGTTAATATTTAGTTCAGAATATATTAGGCTAATATTTAGTTCAGAATATATTAGGCTAATATTTAGTTCAGAATATATTAGGCTAATATTTAGTTCAGAATATATTAGGCTAATATTTAGTTCAGAATATATTAGGTCAACAGAAAAGTCCAGTAATTAAAAAAAAGTGTCAACCTTATAACATCCAAGCGCAAGGTCTGCTAGTTTTCCAGAACTGTATTAGTGTTAGGACTTACTAAATATTCATTACAATTTTTAAAACGTATGTACATTTACATATGTAGTCTATATTTAGTTGCAGAAAAATTGGTATATTTATTGACGTCATGTTGTTCTAGACCTGACTCAAATACGCATGTGGAATATGAGAATAGGAGAAGTCAGCAGACACAATTTTTGTTTGATGGACTTGTGGTCCGTGAAATTTGGTCATATGTGCCAGGCCAAACTGCACATATTATCGCAGCCAAGCTGCAGCGCATAAAACATGCGATAATATAATTTCTTAATTCTCGCCTCTGCCCTAGACAGATCTTTACATAGATCCATAGAAATCACTGAAATCCAACAGGTAAATCCAGTAATAAGGTAATGAAGTTTGCTCAATCACTCAAGACACAATTGTGTGTGTTGACCACAAAGTTTTAAATTTTGTTGTTCTTCTTCTTTCTGTCCTCATGTACCATACCTTTCGGTGTTGAGGGGAGAGTGAATGTACAGTCTTTTGCCCTTCTATTTGCCTTAAATTTTGTTTAGGTTAAAATGTTTTACTTTTTTGTCTTGATAAGGCCTTTTGCTCGAAACGTCTATTTGTGTGTGTTATTATGTATGTTTTAGTGATGAAACAAAAGTTAATTACCTTATTCCTTGTTTAAGAAAAGCTTAGACCACGTGTAGTTTGGAATCTGGCATATTTTTTGCACATCGTGGTTATCATTTCTGACGGAAATATTATTTCATATGGAAATAACAGCTAAGTGTGTACTTTAGGCAACTAAAATCCAGTTATAATCATTCGTATTTTTGTGAAACTAAGTAAAACTAATACATTTATGAGGTTCCTTAACCATTTTTCTGTTTTTATATGTAACGTTTTATTCATGTTAGGCATTGCTGCAAAGTGCTCATAATTTGGTTTTTTTAAAAACATCGTCATGGTTTGTCTGCAACACCATCTTGTCTAAGTCTTACTTTGGCTGTTCCATGTTGCCGCGCTGGTAAAAAGGAACAACCATCTTTGTATGCTAACTATTTCTATTATACTACTATAATTCTTTTCTCTTTATTTCTTTATCTTTATAATTCAATAATATATTGTTATCTGTTGTAAAAAAAAAAATCATATGTAATATAAATTCAAGCGCATACTATACAACTGCACTGTTGTTCATTGCTTATCCTGTTTCCATCGCCATGGCAACACTCATGTTTATTTATGTATTAAATCACCATTAATTTACACGGATATTTAAGCATATACAAGTAACAGTTCTATATTATATTAATGATTATTTTTTTTTAATTTATAGCCGTAAAGTTTATTTAGTCAAATTAATTATAGGCCTAATTGTCACATAGATATTTCTAATATAAGTGCAGCATATGTATAATTGTATTATTACGCCAGATATAATAGGCTTGAAAAGAAAATAAATATTTACATTTTTAGGAATAAAATGATCCAGGTTAACATCATCCATAATAAACAAGACGTTGTTGCATGCAAATCTAGATCATAGGTTGTTTACTCGTATAGGCCTAGGCTATAGGGTGCCTATAACATATAATACAGGCCTAGGGTATGGGGTGCCTATAACATAATACAGGCATAGGGTATGGGGTGCCTATAACATAAATAATATAGGTCCAGGCTATGGGATGCCCATAACATATAATATAGGCCCAAGCTATGGGGTGCCTATAACATATAAATAATATAGACCCAGGCAATGGGGTGCCTATAACATAATACAGGCCTAGGCTATGGGGTGCCTATAACATATAAATAATATAGACCCAGGCTATGGGGTGCCTATAACATAATACAGGCCTAGGCTATGGGGTGCCTATAGCATAAATAATGTAGACCCAGGCTATGGGGTGCCTATAGCATAAATAATGTAGGCCCAGGCTGTGGAATACAGGCGTAGGCTATGGGGTGCCTATAACAAATAATACAGGCCTAGGCTATGGGGTGCCTATAACAAATAATACAGGCCCAGGCTATGGGGTGCCTATAATAACATATAATATAGGCCTACGGTATTTCCAAACAAATTTTGTGATTGTTGTCTTTTAATAAACATAATATTATACATTTATTTTATATATATAAAATTTGTTTACATCATTTATGTATTTTTTTAAAATCAGAAATTGGGCATATAGTCTGAGCAAGATGGCAAATGTGGATGAAATGTGGGCGCAATGCATACCCGTAGTTGGTGAGGAGGGGATTTAGGCTGAGTGTTTTTCCTGGCTTCAGTACATAGAAATGAAGCTCAAAATCTGACTTAGTTACTCTTGCTACTAATTTATTTTTCCACAAATTGTTCAACTATTATTCCTAGAACATGAATATCCACAACAATGCTACCAATATTGCTAATAATTACAAATATAATGGGGAAAAGGGGATAATACATCAGAAATAAAATCTCTACTTACCAGTTGATGCACATGAATAATATTCCTCCACACAAGCTACTCACAAAACTAAACACATCACTACGCACATAATCCAGGAAAGTATTGTCACATTTGAAGCGCAGAAACATTTTATCCTAAATAATTAAGATATTTAACAATCCTTATTAAAATCAATTTTAATTATGCAAATTAGCCATTTTGAATATTAATTCGCTTTGGTTGTATCTAACAATTATGGCAATGTAATCCGCAGATTTACTCTAGTTTCCTCGAACACAAAAATGTATAGTAATATTTTAATGTAAATAACTGAAATATTTAATAATTAGACTACTAAAATCAATGTTAATTATGCAAATTAGTTGTCATATTGAATTTTTATTAACCCTAATTTCATCTGAAAATTAGCATAATGATGTAATCAATAGATGCATCTTGCCTCAACAGATGCATAATGTCTTCACGATCAATAAAATGTATAGTTTGTGTGTTGTGTAATTGAGAATAAAGATAATTTAGACACTATCAGCTCCACTGCATTTTGTGGTCACAAGTTTTATTTATATTTTCCTATATATTTCATGTCAATTAATTCGAAAAAATTCATATAACATTTTTCAGGGTTTAATGTACAGGCTTGTTTGAGTTATCCTTGAATTGCAATTTTCAAGGACTTTTTAACTATTTTTAATGGTGGACCATTATTTTGAAAACTTTGTCCAAGTTCCTATACACTAACACACACATTAATGTGATTATATTATAGAGATATTATATATATATATAAAAATAGAGATATATTATAGAGAGCATTATATACTAATATACAAAAATATAATATATATATACTATTTTTCTAGGCTATTCAGGTGAAATTTATGTTATATTATATACTTAAATTTTGGTTTTTTTCCCTCCCTCACTGATTTGTAAGACAATAAACATCGTTTATGCCTGATGCACTGCTATTAAACACCACTGCATAATAAGTAGATCATTAAACATCTAGGCCTAATAAAATGAATCCAAACATGTGATTCATAAACTACATATCAGAACAAGTTGGAAAATTTGATAAAACGAACTGTTACTAGACTAAACTTGTAACAGGTTAATGAAGTATGCTACTAATTGGAAACACAAAATAACACACTGTAAACACACAAATCGACGTTTCGGCCAAAAGGCATTTATCAATAAGACATTCACAACAAAAAATACAGAGTAAGAACGGCACTATTGACGTTCACATGGCGAAGCTATATATTAGCTAAATAAAGATTATATATAAAATAGACATATACATGTTACTAGCAAAATGGAGTAAAAATCAGTTTTGATCGCCCGCAAAATGAACAAAAATAGGTATAAGTGTTACCAAAATAAGTCACAAAACAACGTCATAATAAAAGTTAGTTTCATTGTTCTATGACTTATTTTGTAACAATACTTATAATTATTTTTGTTCATTTTGATATTTGCCATGTGTTACCGCAGCCACCCATTTCCTGCTTAGGATTGTTACCCGACACTGGAACTTTTATCCCATACATGTAACTAGATTGCACAGAAAAATCACTCAAAACCAACGTATCGGAGAACAGGCCGTCTTAATTTACAACAAAACAAACTGCAATTCTACGAGCACACGCATTATTTCCGAAGCGCATATCCTGCAAAAACAAATTTATAATCAGTTATTATTTAAGAAAAAGTACATTGTGAACCCATTACTGGATAGCACTCAAGAATTAGAACATTTCTAACCTCGGGATCAGAAACAAGGGCCAAATGCGGCACACACACACACACAAAAAAGAGACAAAAATGTCCTCGATCCGCGCTCGGGTTGTACACGACGAATTGCAACAGAAGAAACACTGAAATACTAGCTATCTCTCGCGTACACGCACAGACAGACGCACACTTAGTCTGCCTGGCGCCTATGGTCTCTATGGGGTCACTAGGAGGCGAGACCTCAGCAAAGGTAAACGAAGCGGTTTAAGTTTGAGATACGAAGTGCTAAATAGTATGTATGCTAACACAGGAATGAAATATATACGGAACATCATAACTCAGTAGCTTTGGAGAGGCCATGTCCGACCTTATTCTAGAATGAATGAGCAGACGTTAGAATTCCAGCAGAATATAATTCGTAGCCAGGCATAAAAATGAACCACTGAATGCACTTTTAAGACTAATTCTAAGAAATGGTACTCACACACACATCGACCTAGTATCCAGATGTGCCATCAATATGAATCTTTTATCCTTTTCTGAAGAATTTACCGACATGTGGGTCTTTGAATACAAGCAAAACATACGACCATGTTCCAAAAACGAGCCCATAGGTAAATGGAATTACTCCAGGGGTAGATAGTTCTCATTCCTGTTAGAAATCTCATCAAATCTATTAAGTTAATCGTCAAAACTAAAGGTATACAAATCTTAACAATCCCTGACACATGTACTATGTTTAAATATAAAATCGTACTAATGTTCTATAAATCGGTGACTAAATTATACCACAAGACTCGAGAAACCACCCCTGTTTCTTAGCATGTTAGCTTCGTCCGGACATATGACGGGATTCACCTATAGCGCAAGCTGATTGGTTTAGAAGAGTCACATGCCGTGTCTAGACTTTTTGGCGCGGCTTTGTGTCGAAAACGTTTGCTAGCGTAAATATATTGGGTGAATCAAGGGTCCCTTTTCTGTATAGTTTTCAGTATTTTATTAAATTTTTCGGAGGTCTTTTATAATAGTTGTAGTTTTAGTTTACGCGAATTTATAAGAAAATATTGGTTTATTGACTTTTTTATTCTCAAACCAGAAGAATAGAGACAATTATGATCAGTTCACATGAAGAGGAACTATTCCAACGTTTCTACGAGTATTTCTTCTTCAGTGTTCATACTCAAACTCCCGCTGATCTGTATATCAGGACAATGATCCTATAGTTCCAGCAGGATGTAGTCCAGAGAATGGAAATGCGTTGTGTTGCTGTTTTATTTGCGCCAATGGGTCGACACATCCGTCTTCGGCGGGATTATGAGTGCGATATGAAATGTCTAAGAGAAGTAGTAAACAGATCATAGGATGAGTTTACAAGAACTGCTGAAACAACATCTGTGGTCATATATGTCGAAAAACAGACACTGAAATGGTTTGACCACATAATGAGAATGAATCTTTATTGGCTAGCGGCAAGAGCATACAACATGAAAATTGGAACAGTAATATTAGCAGAGAAAGACCAAGAAGAAATTGGATTGAAGGAGTTACCAACATTCTGAGACGTCACAATATTACTGCATATCGGATGACCAAACTATAACCTGAAAACTGAGCGTCATTCAATCCCGCTGCGCCTTACAGCAAAAGCATAGAGAAAAGATAGTAGATATGAAACGGCAACGGTGGGATACTAAGATTGTGAGATATTTTTCTGTTTACATTAAAAGAAAAAATGGCATGGCTCAGACGTCCGTGTATTACCGTGGCCCAAAATGGGAGCAAATACAGCAGCACTGTTTATTTTCCATAAATGTCGTAAGAGATAACTAAGAATGTTATGAGGCTGCCCCATTCAATGTAGGGTCAAGTAACACAAAGCCATGCCGAAGTAGAATGTTTCAGGTCAAAAAACACAGATATCGCATCAATGCTGTAAACCATAATTCAACGCATTCCGTTCTCCGGATTAGAATTTGCTAATCTACAGAAAGTTGAAAGCGAACGCAGAAATAGAAGAAGAAGAATGGTTTAAAAATATTAATCATGTTGAGAAAAGTTGCAGGGTAGAGAACAAGAGGCAGACCAAGACTAGGATGACACCGAATATCGAAGCCCTTCTGAAAATGACACTGGAAGAGGTTGGGCTAGCACAGAACCGAGAGGCTTACAGAGTGGCAGTGAGGCCGGGCAGCTTGCACAGAACTGAGAGGCTTACATAGTGACAGTGAGGACAACGTTCTGTGAAGGACAGGTCACATAGATAATGATAAAACATAACTTAGGGGGGAGAGTAGTCTCGAGGAGAATGCAAACAAGAGGTAATCAGAGATACTAGGTTGAGAGAAATATCACGAGATGAACATATTATTGTCTAGCAGAGTGCATCATCAAGGCAAAAAAATAGGTCCGTTGCAGCCAACCTTCATTGCGGAGACGGCAAGTGGATGATGATAAAACTGGACAAGCCAGGTCTATCGGCGACAGTAATGTCCGGGAAAGTTTGCTTAAAAAAATGTTGTCTTGTCATTGTCGGGTGTGTCGCTTGACTTTACAACCTTCTTCTTTCATACCCTCCCACAGACTGTCGTACAAGGCGTGTCAGCTACCAGTATCCAGGCCCATATTTACGAAGATACAAGCCCTTAGCACACACACGTACACATTTATTTTTTTTTAAAAACCTCTCAGTTCCTCAACAATTGATATCAACGGTGATGGCGACGCGCCGGCTAGAGAGAATGATAACAAATGTAAGCCCTCATATCGTACGTAGGCTGTCTCCCCTTGCTCTTGTGGAGAATGGACCTATCCCGGCGATAAAACAGCTAATGGCGAGCGTGAATGACTCTTGGTGCTTGGAAGAAGACTGCTACCTTTCAGCGCACAATGGGGATCTATTATTTTTTTTTAAGTTGTTCAACACACCCTTCCAGCATACAGTATTGTCCGGGGTTGATGTCGAGAACGACTAACAATTTATTTGTTTGTGTTGCTTTTTTATAAAATTCCGGATCAGTTGGAGTACATTAATTTTTATGATAACAGGTAAATAACTGCATCCAAAGGGCGAAACTAGGAAAAAGAGCTGGAAAAAAAGTTTAATTTTTATGAAAAGATGTGCAGCTTTACCGTAAAAGGTTAGAAATGCTGCAAAACTATGATCCTTCTTCTTCTTCTTCTGCGTTCGTTCTCAAACTCCTGCAGATTAGCAGGATGTAGTCCGGAGAACGGAATGCATTGTGTCATAGTTTACAGCAGTGCTGCGATATCTGCGCAGTTCGACCTGACACATCCGACTTCAGCATGGCTTTGGGTCACAAACCCTATATGGTATAGGACAGCCAACTACATCCCATAACCTCCTTAGTCGCCTTTTACGACATGCGTGGAAGGTAAATAGTGTTGCTATTCTTTGCTTCCCTTTCGGGCCCCGACAAAACACGGGCGATAAAACTATGATCCGACAAGGCGAAACTTTAAAACACGATAATTAAGATTTTATCATCATGTGACATATTCTTTCCAGAACGTGGTTTACCTTATGGATTCTCTGAACATTCCGCGATTCTGGGTCAGTTGACCTGACGCAGCTAGAGACATGTTTACGCAATCTAATATATCACTGCACCATCGTCGTTTTGGGTGCACTCTTCCCATGTTGCCGTTAACTCTGCTTTCAGCTATTAATCTTTCAGTGCTGTTATGCCTTCAGATTTTATAATCACTGGAAACGTACAGAAAAACTCGCAAACAAACTCGACGTTTCGACCAAAATACGTTTACGGCGAGTACTATAACATACCACAAATTATAAGTTCTAAAACGAACGACATCATTGCACGCCGGGCTCTCAATCTCCATCAGAATATATATTGAAGTGTAATGCATGCTGACTGTTCCTGTGGTTCGCTGATTTAATATGCTCTTTATTCTACCATGTAGATGCCCAGTTGTACTAATTTCACGTTTAATATCAAATTTTTGTCAATATTAGTCTCGTTGATTCGTTCGTATTTGGATGAACAGATGGGCCATGAGAAACACTGGGAGGGAAATCTATAAATATATGACCAGCCCAAATCCTAAAGACAATATCAATCTCCTGGAAATAAAAGACTAGCGTATCATATTCCGACTGCGCACACAACATGTACAGCTTAACAATCACCTGAACAGAATACAACCACAACACACTCCAGGGTGCCGGATGTACACTCATCCCTATGAAACTGTTGACCACTACCTTTTTGAATGTCCAGCGCTGGTTGACATCATGAAAATGCTTCTCCCTCCAGGGCCAGATAAATGGAACACATTATATGGAACAAAACAACAGCTCACAAACACATGTATATATCACACAATGGCATTGGGTCAAAGGGCATGAACCCATGGACCGCTGGATCAGCAACCAACCAACCAACCATTCGTTCGCATACAGTAGGCGCTGGTGAGGCATACAACGGGAGTTGGTGAGGCATACAACAGAAGCTGGTGAAGTATACAACAGGAGCTGGTGAAGTATACAACAGGAGCTGGTGAAGCATTTCAAGTATTCCCTTGCCACCCCCCCCCCCCATATCCGTTATCAATTCCCGTCTATGGATGTATTGGATTCAAGTCTGTCTGCTGTCTCTTTTGTCCCCATGTCCCGGACAAACATGGACAACGCAACCACTGCGACAAATCTGGCATTGGAATGACAGCTAAGCCGCACGTCCCTTACTCTTAACGGAAAGTGTGGATAACCATCTTTCACATGGGGAAAGACAATAGACAATATGATAAAACATTAAAGGGTTTTAAAAGGTTTAAAAGCCGTAGAAGATTGACTTCACTGTACTCGGTTTCCCATATGTACTCCGTCCCTCTCAACGAAGCGGCACGCCGCCTGCCAAGAGTACCACTCATAGCACGTAACTCCGTAGCTTCGAGTGATAATCCACAGGGATATCCGAAAAAAAATCCGCATTATAAACAAGACGACACGAGCCGGAATCGAACCCGTGACCTCTTGAACACACGGCGAACAGCTTAACCACTAGCCAGGAAGATCCCAGATGAAACATTACTTGAGGGTAGAGTCGAGGCTTGCAAGAGGTAGGAAGAGATACAAGTAGGAGAGAAATTTCACGAGATGGACATGTTAAATGGATCGCGCTGACGTTTTGAACTCCATAAGAGATATAACACGCGAGAGTGAGACTAATGTGGATGATGATTCCTTTTCAATGGCCAGGATTAAAGATCAGGGATTGAAATGCGGTGTTGCTAGAAGTGAACATTTTGGAGGGCGCAGAAGAGTGATGGTCAACCAGCACAGGATCGGTACTGTCAGCAGAAGTGTAATGGCGGATACACTCAGGGAGAGATCGGAGCAACTATGGACGTGTCCAGTTTGCAGTGATGATGATCCAACGACTAACTAACTAACTAACTAACTAACTAACTAACTAACTAACTAACTAACTAACTGACTGACTGACTGACTGACTGACTGACTGACTGACTGACTGACTGACTGACTGACTGACTAACTAACTAACTAACTATTGTTACTCCTTAGATTTAACCTAGATAATTCATTTCTTCTGTAACAAGTTATCATTTGAATTCTCCTGTTATTTTCCAAGTTTGGTTTGGCAATAGCGGCATAGTAATGGCATAATGCTAGTTTTATATAGTGCAGATTTTTCGTGTTCATGCTCACATATTTGTTTTTGACAATAGGAGACATCAATTTTCCTACACTCTGTTCATTCTGAGATTGAAGTAGGTCAGTGCTTACGATTGGATGTTGGACGCAGAACGCATAAAGCGAGTGTTAATACGCAATAATATAGTTCATCTAAGGTTACCATAATTGTCAGATGGAAAAGGAGGACGTTTCGACGTGCGCCTTTAAATCCAGTGCACCCTTATTGTAGGGTTACCATAATTGTCAGATGGAAAAAGAGGACACGCAAAACTTTCATCAAATCTGGCCAGTATTAAGTGTCGCACAAATAAAATTAAAGTTAAACTACATAAAATATTGTTCTTATTTAATTATAAACTTGTATTGACTGAGTATTAACTGAGTTTCGGCATTTTTTAAATCTTATTTTTAAAATTTAAGTTTAATCTTGAATTCAAAAATTAATTAATTAATAATTATCACTAACAAACTCGCGTTACTGTCTACTATGCGAAATGTGTTGTGTTTACGAAAAATTGAAAATGGCTAACGGAACCAGAATTCTTCTGGCTAATGTTAATATTGAGCTACATAGGCCTATAGCCGACGCGTTTATTTCATTATACATAATAGATTAAAGTATATAGCAGAGAAAAGTATTAAAGTATATAGCACAGAAAAGTATTAAAGTATATAGCACAGAAAAGTATTAAAGTATATAGCACAGAAAAGTAAGTAAGAAAGTATCGATCGATCGGGGACGGACGGACCGTTGGGGACGGAGAAAAACCCGGACAAAAGCCATTTTTCTGGAAAGCCGTTCAGACAGGGCCATTAAAAAAGGACGTGTCCGGGGAAACCCGGACGTATGGTAACCCTAAAGAACACAATACTGTTTTTAATTTAAATCAATTGCTGCTAAATGACGCATGTCTATCACAACAGTAATGTTTGTTTTAAAAATTTATATCGATGTTATATCGTTGCGCAGGCGCCAAGAGGTCTGGGAGCAACCATTATAGTTTATTGTCTATTAATCTATCCCCAAGTGGAAGCTGGTTGGTAGCATCCATACTTGCCGTTAAGCGTAGGGGTGGGAGTTGTAAGTTTCTGTTCAAGGACAGATGTGACGCCTGAGTTGTACGGAGTCCGTGTTTGTGGAGGGTGGTCGTGATATCGATCCATCTCTTTCTTGGTCTTCCCTTTGCTTTGTATCCAAATGATCGTTTGTTATAAGCTCTCAGTTGTATTGGGGAGTGGATAGCGTTGCTATGACGTGAGTTCTGAATAATTAATTATGTTATTGTTTTTAAATGTCATCAGCTGTAGAAAAATCACCTGTTGTCGCGGAGTAATACATGGGTGTGTTTTGATCCACTTCAATCTTAGAATGGCCAGAGTAAAAATATTAACAGCAAATGTGTTTTTTGTCAGCTGACACAGTGCTACTCACTTTGATCGGGTTTTTGTTTGTGTAGAGTAGACAATTAGGGGCAGACAGTCAAGGTTTCTAGGGCATGTTTCTAGGACACTCCCCTCCCCCTTTTTAGCGATGTTTCACAAAAACGTCATCAAATTTTCCCCCCAAAAGCCCAAATCTTCTCCCCACCTTTTAGCGATGTTTCACAAAAGCGTAATCAAATTTTCCTCCAAAAGCCCAAATTTCCTCCCCACCTTTTAGCGATGTTTCATAAAAGCTTCATCAAGGTTTCCACAAATGGAAGAATTAATGAACTTTTTTTTAAATTGCTATAACCATCCTCTTAAAGTAACTCGGAGGCCCCGCTGAAGTCAGACCGAATGGCTCAGATATCTCATCTAAGTTGGGAATAATGTCACAGCGTTTTTCCGTTCTCTGGACTATATCCTGAAAATCTGCAGGAGTTTGAGAAAGCAGACAGAAGAAGAATGATCACATGGCGACCAGTTTAACTACTTCAGAAACTTCCACCGCCGAAGACGGATGTGTTGGGCCATATGCGCAAATGAAGCGGATGTACAATGCATTTCCATTATCTGGACTACGTCATGTTGGAAATCTAGTAGGAACATTGTCCTGCTACCAGGGAGACCCAGTGGGAGTTTGAGAATGTATCATGCTAGAAGAGACCCAGTGGGAGTTTGAGAACGTGTCCTGCTAGATGAGACCAAGTGGGAGTTTGAGAACGTGTCCTGCTACAAGAGAGACCCAGTGGGAGTTTGAGAACGTGTCCTGCTAGAAGAGACCCAGTGGGAGTTTGAGAACGTGTCCTGTTACAAGAGAGACCCAGTGGGAGTTTGACAACGTGTCCTGCTACATGAGAGACCCAGTGGGAGTTTGAGAACGTGTCCTGTTACAAGAGAGACCCAGTGGGAGTTTGACAACGTGTCCTGCTACAAGAGAGACCCAGTGGGAGTTTGAAAACGTGCCCTGCTACAAGAGAGACCCAGTGGGAGTTTGAGCATGGACGCTGAAGAAGAAGAAAGAAAATTCTTGTAGGAAAGAACACTCCTGACAAATCTCACTCCGTCCCCCCCCCCCCCCCCCCAAAAAAAAAACCTTTTCACATCTTAAAAAAAGTGCATATAGGAGACAAAAGCTTTAGGCCTATCGCCATTAATTCGTATAGATAATATCACAAAAATCTTTCTTTTTTTTTTAAAGACAGCAATCATTGGATAAATTATTTTCGCACAAATGGCTGCAGTAACAAAGAGAATAAAATCAAGAGTTGAGACAGTTAAATTAATCATAAATCTCATTGAGACGCGGGAAGAACGGATAATCTTCACAACTGATGCAAAATCAATGGTCTTTCATTAGAACGTTAGACTTCTGGCGCTTAAAGTAGCAATAATAAAAATAGCGTTCCTCTGTCTTTATCTTATTTACCGAGCATTTTCTGGGGATTTCTTTGTAGGGGTGGTTAAGTGATTTGCCTTGTATTCAATAGGAATTGGGTTCGATCCAAGATTGTAAGCCGTTTTTACAAATTGGGTTTCCTCTGAGATCCTTGGGATTTATAGCTTGAAGATGTGGAATCCTTGGGGTTTATCGCTCGAAGCTGTGGAATTCTTGGGGTTTATCGCTTGAAGCTATGTAATCATATGGGTTTATCGCTTGAAGCTGTGGAATCCTTGAGGTGTATCGCTTGAAGCTGTGGAATCCTTGGGGTTTATCGATTGAAGCTGTGGAATCCTTGGGGTTTATCGCTTGAAACTGGGAATTTATGTAGCAAAAATTTCTGAGAAATCTGACCCTCCCCCCTTTTCCAACTCTTTTTTTTAAAAAAAGGACATGACAACAGACCATCTTTGATCTTGAGATGCTTGTGCCCCAAAAAGGCAAATTCTTTGACGTAGAGATGGGGTCCAACCAAAATAGGCTGGAATATTAGATTGGTTGGGCCATCCCTGACATCGAACAGGAGCACAGTTCTGTCCAAGAAATCACCTGCGCTGAAGTCGGAGATACTAGAACGAGAGGGGCACTAGCAACCATGATATCACGCGACTCGACGTTAGACTGCGAGTGAAAAGATGAAGAAGAGATGCTTGGTGTTTATCGCGTAAAGCAGCAGATTTGTATGACACTTGAAGCCATATCCAGCGTTATATTACCGGGGGGGGGGGTGAATAAAAAGAATTGGAATAGAATAGATGCGAAGATTTTTCCTTATAATGTAGCGAAATAAAAATAGAAGCAATGCCCGTGCGAGAATAAAACAAAAAAGAATATTACAATAGATGCGAATTTTATAGATTAAATTACCAAAATAAAGAACAGAAGCGCAGTAGACATAATAGCTAACATGTTAATACATTGTAAACGTCGATTGAAACAAAGTAAACGCAGATAAAAGTGAAATAATACTAATTTCTATTATTCGGTAGGCTAGCCGTAATACAAAAAATATATTTACATTCGTTAGAATACTGCGCCATAGGTCAGAGGGAAAAAAGTCACCCAATCATATCAACGTTCAAACACTGTCCAATTTATACACACAAAAAAACACTGCAGATATAGACACTATTAGCGAACGAAAGAAGAAGAAGAATATCAACGTTCAGCTTTGCCGGAGCACATGAGAACTTTCAAGATGTTCTTCGAGCGTCACAGGTTGGCAAATGGGCATCTCCACATCAACAGTTGGCTGTAACGGACCTCCAACACCCTCTGTCCATTGTCTTGATGGTGCACTCTGCTACACTGTAACTTGTCCAACGCGAGGTGTTTCCCACTTGTATGTCTGCCTACCTCTTGCGTGCCTCCCATCAACTCTACCCTCAAATAAAGTATTCAGCGAGGTGTCTTACTGTCTTGTAATATGTCCAAAATACTTTGTCTGAGCTTTATTTCCTTTAAGAATTATATTTTCATATGAAATTTCCCGCCGAAGACGGATGTTTTTGGGCCATTGGCGCAAATAAAACGGCAACATAACGCATTCCCATCTCTGGACTACATCCAACTGGAAATCTTGTAGGACCATTGTCCTGTTACAAGAGAAATCCAGGGGGAATTTGAGAATGAACGCTGAAGAAGAAGAAGATATGAAATTTTATTATGATATCTTTGTTTTCTTCTCTTTCCACGAAGTTCTCCATATTCTTCTGTATATCCAAATAGCTTGTTCATTGTCCATGTTTTCTGTGCATACACGAATGTAGAGTAAATCTATCACTTCAAACTTTTCATTTGTTTAGTGTTTAGTGTTTGTGAATTTTGCACATATTAATTTTGTTCCTTAATGCGATTTAACAGTTTTAGCCATCCATATTTTCATTCTAACCTCTTTTTAAAATCTATTGGCGAAATGTGAAACAGGGTAATGAAGAAGTGTAGTTAATTACTGGAAAAATACATAATAGCACAGCACATTGACGTTTCGGCAAAAAGGCCTTTATCAAGAATACATTCACAGCAAGAAAACGGCGAGTAAGAACGGCACTATAGACGTTTACATAGCAGAGCTAAATATAGATATTACCCAAAATAGTTAAAACTAGTAGGTCAGAGGGGAAAGAGCGCAAACATAAATAGACAAACAAAACATACCCAAATATTGGTGAAACAAAATAAACATAGAAATGATGGAACTGACGAACATTGAACCTAAATGTTATATATATATATATACACACAAAGAGAAAGATGTGGCACAGTAGTAGTAATGACACTGAAGTAACCATTTGAAGATAATGTGTTTTCCCAGTGGCTACATGTAGATGCGATACAAGGACTTTAAACAAGACAATATCCAAAAGAATAAATTCATTTGAAATGAAGTGCTACAGCGAAAAATACAGAGAAAACTAAGAACTTTAAAATTACTGAAACTAAATGTTGGACACTTTAAGCGGGATGATGGTATCGAAAGTCTTCTTCTTCTTCTTCTGCGTTCAACATCTGCGGCCATGTTATGTGAGGAAGTTTACAGAAAGGTGGCACTTACAGTGTTGTTGTACACTTGTGAAACATGTATCTTGTATAGACAAATTACAAGTGATGGTGAACATTTGTTACATTCACTTTTGAGAATTCCACACTTTCGCCTGTCCTTTCTGTCAGATCGGTAGCACTGGTAGCCTCTGATTTTGAAGGCTATGTCGCTGCTGAGGTGTGTTTCTTGGATACAGCATATATTAACTTGTTCTTCACTGAGGACATTTTCAAGTTCCAATTTTTTGCTGTATCCATCTCTTTTACTGTTGACACCCTCAGCATTCCAGTGCACTATTTTTATCGGCCGTTTGTTTATTTGGCCAGTAGCTCTATTCCCTTGCCTCCTGGCTCCTCGGGGCAATTGAGAATGACTTCCAGTAACTGAGGTTGGGCCCTTTCGAGGTATAGGGCCCGGCACCGTCCCTGCCTGAACGTCCGCCACAAGGCAGGCACCATAACTATTTATAAATGTAGACATGTTTCTATTGTGTTTTGTGCATGGCATCCTGATTATCTGTGCGCCTTTTGGCTGGATGCCTCCGTCTTCAGCACTCTGCTTACTTGGGCGGGACTATGGTCCTGCTCGAGTGGGACTGCCCAACCAGTCTTAGTTTCCAGCCCCTGATGGCTGAACTAAGCCCCATCACTTCTGCACGGTGCTGGTCTCGATGGGGAAGGTAATCATATTTACGGTCCTATATGTTACGCAAATTATTTGTTTGTTATCTCTTATCCTGAGGAAAGTTTTTTAGTCGAAACGTCGTCCGTCACTGTCTCGCTGTGTAATGTGTTTTTTGTTAATAACATTGGTAACACTTATATCTATTTCCGTTCATTTTACATGAATCAAAGTTAGCTCTTTCAATTAATTCACAAACCTGAAGCAGTGATACCATTCACTATCGTAGTGCTGGGAGTGTGGTTGGAGAACAGACGACACAATCTAGTCTCAAGTCTGATAACTGGCGCCTGTGCTGACGGCGGAAAACGCACAAGTTATGTCCTTCTAATCAGATGGGGAATGTTGTCCCCTGCTAGGCGCACAAAGGATCGTGTTTGGTCAAAAACTCTGTAAACAAATTAATGCGATTATGCCTTCGTCAGAATTACCAGTTCGAATTATGTATGTTAATAACAGTATTTCCTTATGAAAACTTCCACTCAAGAATATTTATTCGGGGTTTTTTTTAAAACTGTGTAATCATTTAGCCAAGAACATCTCCAAGATCTGTTGAACAAGGCGGTGATAGAAAGTGAACAAAACGGTCTTAGTTTAAACATAAAAAAGATAGAAACAATGATAATATCAGGAAATAGTTCCCCACCAAATAGTAAAATAGTATTAAATGAGAACAACTTAAAGCAGGTGAATGGTTTCAAATATTTAGGAATATTAATAACTTTAGATGGTAAATGTAAGACCAAAATTATAAGCTGAATAGGACAAGCGAAAGCATTATTCCATAGAATGAAAAATCTCCTGAGCAACAAGTCCATATAGATGGATACCAGAAAACGTGTCCTCAAATGCTAATTGAACCAGTGCTACTCTATGGAAGTGAAGCATGGTCAACAAATAAGACATCACACAAATAATTGGAGGAAGCAGAAATGTGGTTTATTCGAAGAATGTTACGTATCCCCTGGACAGCAAAGATTACTAATGAAGAATGTCTTAGAAGGATGGATGTGAAAAGATGCATTATTGATAATATAAGAAAAAAGACAGTCAACATTTATTGGGCACATAATGAGAAGAGGAGACATTGAGAATGTAGTGACAACAGGAAAGATAGAAGGGAAAAGATCAAGGGGAAGACTCAGAGAAAAGATATTGGACAGTTTGACTAAATAGCTTCGATTGACGACACCAACAGAAATGATAATATATATGAGATATCGATGGTTGGTTGTTTGCTGATCCAGCGGTCCATGGGCTCATGCCCTTTGACGTTTTGTCTAGTGGGCCTTTGGTACGACCCACAGACGCAACCACATGCGTATGAGAGATCGATGTACATGGAGAAATATGATCACCAACGCCATTCGGCACGGCACTTGCTGATGATGATGTAATCATTTATAGTGTTTTGGGTTAAGAAATAGACGATTGGTTTCGGCAAACTTGCAGGAAAAGACAGCACTACATATCCATACCGGGACAGTCGACACATATAAGACCTTTCAACGCCGAGGTCGGATGTGTCGGGCCAATTGTCCCATTACATTCTGCTGAAAATCTTGTAGGTCTTTTATAAGACCTGTTATAAGATCTATAATATGTACTTAACTGCGCAAAACTGAAATCCAACAGGTAATCCAGGAATATGGTAATAATGAAGTTTTGATAATCATTGAGTCTATAATTATGTGAACGTCCAAATGTGAACGTCCAAATCCTTACGGTCCGTTTTCTGTTGTATGTTTTAACTTTGTTTTAATGTCTGTCTTGATAAAGGCCGTTTGGTTGAAACGTCGATTTGTGTGTGTTATTGTGTGTGTCTTGAGTAATTAGCAAAACTTCATTACCCTATTCCTGGATTGTCTTGGAAAGATCCGATGGGAGTTAGAAAACTATTGTGAGAGGGTGCAAAAACCACAGATAGATATTAGTATTGGATAGTTTGACTACATGGCTTGGCATAAAGTCAGCAGTTGAGCTAGTATACGATAATGTGAATAGAATGTTGTGCGCTGATAAGCTTCAGAGATACCGAAAGAGGAGAAAGGAATAGTGACACTGTTACCTGTCATACATGCGGTGCGAGGCGACTAGGGAGGTTAGGGGTGACGGTTGACTTTCCCATCCCATAGAAGGTCAAGGTCTGGTGCCCTCGGATTATCCAACAGCCTTTGAAGGATTAATAACACTCAATAGAGAGTGCAGGGAATTGTGTCCGACAGTGGTCGAGTCGGAGGTGCTCGCTCTGATCAGTGAGAATTCCAGGGAAGGTGATATAATTATATATACAGATGGGTCGGTTGAGAGACACATCAGGAGTTCCTGGGCTTTCACGGCTCAAAGGTGGAGGAGACCATCAGAGAGGAAAGTGGTGCATTCGTTCAGACGACAAGCAGCTTGACAATGGAGATTCTGGCAGTGACCAAAGCTTTGCGATGGGTCTGCTCACAGACTGTCTGCGAGCATGCCTGTATACTCAGTGACTCCATGAACATGATTGTGAAAGTTCAGACAGGGTACGTTCGAGAACAGTGGCTGGATGCAGTGAATAATTCCTGTGTGCGTACAATGACTTTTATTTTTGTGCCGGGACACGAGGGAGTCCGGGGTAATGAGAGAGCAGATAGGTTGGCCGCCCACGCTGCTACTACGGCTGTTGGTGGAGCGATGGATCGGGCAGATATTTTGAATGCCCTACGGGAAAACGCACGAACAAATGGCTATACAAGTGACGTTGACTCTTGTTCTATGATTAGAATAAAGGAACTTGGTTTGAAATGTGGTGTCGCTAGAAAGGAGAGTTTTTGTGGGCGAGAAAGAATGATGGTCAATCAACGACGTACTGGGACTGTCAGTTAACGTGTAATGGCGGATACACTCAAGGAAAGATCTGAGCACCTATGGACTTGTACAGAGTGCAATGACGATGATCCAACGACTAACTAACTAACTAACTAACTATAGAAGGTCAAAGTGACTTAGAACCATTCTTAAGTCGGATGTCGCCTTTGTGTTGCCAGAGCCCGAAACGGGAACAAAGAATAGCAACACTGTTTACGTTCTCAAACTCTTGCAGATTAGCAGGATGTAGTCCGGAGAACGGAATGCGTTGTGGCATGGTTTACAGCATTGCTGCTATATCTGCGCCTTTCAGCATGACACATCCGACTTCAGCGTGGCTTTGGGTCA
Organism: Meghimatium bilineatum; assembly: GCA_034231615.1. Lineage (NCBI taxonomy): Eukaryota > Metazoa > Mollusca > Gastropoda > Stylommatophora > Philomycidae > Meghimatium > Meghimatium bilineatum. Next base: position 5,121,897 of record CM067302.1, read on the forward strand.
CTGACCCTATATGGGATGGGACAGCCAACTCCATCCCGTAACCTCCTTAGTCGACTTTTACGACATGCGTGGAAGGTAAACAGTGTTGCTATTCTTTGCTCCCCTTTCGGGCCCCGGCAACACACGGGCGTAAACCTACTAATAGGTAGAAGCCCACCCGTTATTTTCTGGCTCTGGCTGGCTCAAAAATCCACAGACTCCCCTGCATATGTGGGTCACATGGCATGAGCCCACGGACCACTTGAACATCAACCAACCAACTATCCAGCATTGCATTAAGAATGGTCTAGTTTTGTTTGAATGTTTGTGAGTCCTCAAGGGACTGATTAGTCAAATCTGGGATCTGAAAGACGTGCTGAAATGTGAGCATGAATCTAGTCGGTCTTCGGATGAGGGCAAACCGTCTGAATCTTTCCTTTCCTTTATGTCTCTTTTAATTCGCGTGCAATGTTCTACCTCTAATAGTACTTACGTAGAACACAGGTTTTTTATGTTACTACGTAGAACACAGGTTTTTCATGTTACTTACGTAGAACACATTATTTTGATGTTACATAGAACACAGGTTTTTGATGTTGCTGATGTGACAGAGAAATAGAAACAAGCTGCCAGAAATCAAATACAATGACTTACCAACTTTCACCATTACTTCTTCATCCAAAGATCAAGATGGAAATTAAAAAACAAATAATATCTACAATTTTTATACCACCACTGTGCTACCAATGTCAAATATGGTCTTTAACAGCTTCGCAGCAAAGAAAAATCGTCACATGTGAAATGAAGTGTCTGAGAAAAGCTGCAATGGTTACCAGACTAGATAAAATAAGAAATGAAGAAATTAGAAAAAGAGTTGGTATAATATCATGTATCGAACATATTGAGAGACAGCAAGTACAATGGTTCGATCACCTTATGAGAACGAAGCCAAACCAAATACCAATAAGAGCATATAATACAAGAATATCCGGGTGTAAGGCCAAAGGTAGAACAAGAAAATGGTAGAACATGAACTAAATGCAACTTCGGCGACACACGTGGCCTTGATACGACAGACCAATGGCCAGCCACACTCGTCTTCGGTGGGCTACCCTGTTCAAAACTTTTAATACCCGCACTTATCTGACTTTTACAGACTGGACAGTCACAATCTGTGGTTTTCCAAGAACTTGGATTCATCTTGTATTGCTTGAAATATGTCTTCAAGTAGTCATTGAAGCGTTTCTTCTTGCATGTCGTAAGAGGCGACTAAGGAGGTTATGGGATGGAGTTGGCTGCCCCATCCCATATAGGGCCAGTGACCAAAAGCCATGCTGAAGTCGGATGGGTCAGGCCGAAAGGCGCAGATATCGCAGCAATGCTGTAAACCATGACACAACGCATTTCGTTCTCCGGATTACATCCTGCTAATCTGCAGATGTTTGAGAACAAAGGCAGAAGAAGAAGAAGAAGTATGTCTGTAATATTCATTCTCTGTTGCCACTTTTGATGTAAGTATTATTAATTTACTTTTACTTTACTTGTTATTATATCTTTTCCTTATTCCACCTCACTTTCTTCTGACCACTTTCCCCTCCTCACTTACTACTATTTTCTCCCAATACCTTCTTCTCTCCTCTCATGCTGCCATATCTTTGCTTCCTCCATTACCTACCTGCTATTGTCCTCTTCTCCTCCTTATAAAACCCTATTTGTCTCCATGTAAGATATATTTTATTGTTGTCGTTTGTTTGTCCTGATGAAAGCTTATTAGTCGAAGCGTCGTCTGTCCTTGTACCTCGCTGTTATGTTGTTTTATGTTTTGTTTTGGTAACACATCTACCTATTTTTGTTTATCTTGACATTTGCCCCGTGCTACTCCAGCCACCCACTTCCTGCTTAGGGTTGTTAACCTACACTGAAACATTTATCCCTTGGGACCGCGCAAAGCGTCTCAAAATGGGGGCTATGCGAGAAAGTTTGAGACTCACTGGTCTACACCACGCGGCAGGCACGCGATGGTGAAGCTGAAGCGTAAATGCAATGGTCGACAACTTTTCTTAAATTAAAGACTAGACTTAAGAAATTTTGTGATATAAAGGACCAGATAATCTCCTCATTTGAGCCTTTCCACACATTTACAAAATTTGTTCGTAATAGCTGGTATATAGCTGGCTTAAACCGCTGCATTTAACAAGTCGACATCACTCTTTTGATCTTCAGAATTGCAGACGTGTCGTCGCCTCATCATTTTATCATCAAAGTCGTCAACAGACACTGTCTCTGCCTGGCTAAATTAGTTAAGAACATATACTCCGCTTGCATGATCAAAGTTTTGGCTAAATTAACTCCCTTTTATGATAATGTTTCATTGACTAATTGTGATTTGTCATTTTTGGGGCATTCATTAAATCCTTTGTTAATGTTTTTGTTTTCTTTGTGCATACTAGCGTGAAGAGTTTCATGTTTTGTTATTTTATTTATGTGGCGTAGTGGTTTAATGGACAGATGACATTGAAGACCTTCTGAAAATGACAATAGAAAATAATGGGCACAGAACATGCACAGAACCGAGATGCTTACACAGTGGCAGTGAGGACAACGCTCTGTAAAGGACACGTCACATAGACAGATAGTGGTTCAAACTATTCTGATTTGCGGTTACAGAATTCTGTGTCCGGTAACGATGTCTTATTTACGAACGCATTTTTTTTGGCGGTTACGGTAAAGTTAATAGTGAGGTGTTTACTACCACCTGATTACAGCGTGTCATTTCTCCAACTCTACTCAGTCGCTTCTCACGACGTGCATGGCCAGGGTCGTAGATATTTTTTCACTAAGGAGGGAGCTTTATCTATACAAAAATTCGTTTGCATTCGTAATTCCCGTTTTTTTTTCCTTGTGCCTACGAAATTTGATGTCTTTATTGTGAAATTTGATGACTTTCTTTAGAAATTAGATGACTTTCTTATGAAAATCGTTAAGAACGGGATTTTACCGCCTTTTATTTTAATTCATAGTGCTAATAATCATGTTATGATTTGCTAAGGGTTGGGGTTTGAACCCTACCCCCGACCCATCTCTTATTTACGGGCTTATACATGGCAGGTTACGGGGTTCATACTTCGTGCTCCCCGTGCAGTCCTTGGTAATACGCCGAAATCTAATGTATCGGGACATTGGCGCAGATAAAACGGTGACACAACGTATTTACATTCCTTGGACTACATCTCCTGCCAGCCATCTAGTAGGACCATTGTCCTGCTACAAGAGAGAACCAGCGGGAGTTTGAGAATGAAAGATGAAAAAAAAAGATTTTGGTAAGACTCACGGGAACTCAATTATTTTAAAAATTTGTTTGTTTATTCTTCATCTGCGTTCGTCCTTAATTTCCCACAGATTGGCAGGATGTAGTCCGGAGTACGGAATGCGTTATCGTAACTTACAATTTATCTGCGACTTTCGTCTTTATACATCCGACTTCAGAATATCTTCTTAGTCACTTTGACCTTATATGGAAAAGAACAACCTAATCCACTACAATATCTCCTTAGTCGCGTCTTACGATACGCATAAAAGGTTAACAGTATTGCTAATATTTGCTCCCCGTTCAAGTCCTGGAACACGAGTGAAAACGGTACTATACTTTACATGTCTGAAACTGACAGAAAGCTGGTAAAGACTTATCTATTGCCCTTAGTGTATAAACATCAGAAAGCCGGTAGAGACTAATCTTCTATTGCCCTAAATGTATAAACATCAGAAAGCCGGTAGAGACTAATCTTCTATTGCCCTAAATGTATAAACATCAGAAAGCCGGTAGAGACTAATCTTCTATTGCCCTAAATGTATAAACATCAAAAAGCTGGTAGAGACTTATCTATTGCCCTTAGTGTATAAACATCAGAAAGCCGGTAGAGACTAATCTTCTATTTCCCTAAATGTATAAACATCAAAAAGCTGGTAGAGACTTATCTATTGTCCTAAGTGTATAAACATCAGAAAGCTGGTAGAGACTTATCTACTATTGCCCTAAATGTATAAACATCAGAAAGCCGGTAGAGACTAATCTTCTATTGCCCTAAGTGTATAAACATCTCGGAAAAGCTCCAGAATATTAGCTAGTTTATTTTATTCAACATTTTCCAGCTTTTGTCACAATCAAAAGTAGAATTCAGTCAGAATGTATAAATCCAGGGTCGCCCAAAGTAATCGATGTCGATCTTTGTCAATACAGCTAATCGATAGATCATTAACTAAATCACGACGCCGAATACACAACTATAACACCTATACCGCAGGACAATAATTTAGTTTTTTTTTCTAAATGTAGAAATATATTAAAAGTTAGCAATTCGTGAAGGATCACTGATTTCCTAAAGTGGTCGTACTAGCATAATTTGTGGATCCCTGGTCGAAATCTTATACATGTACTTATCAGTGGATGAAGTACATTCAGCAGACGACTAGGCACGCACTTGCCATTAAGTCTAGCCTCAGTGGTGGGCCGGCTATTGCCGTACAGGCACCTATCGTTCTGTCACAGACTTGTTCATTCACACGTTTCCCAGATCCGGCGTTACCATTCCTCTTTTATATTCTATAGTTAGTTGTTTCCCCTTGTTTTCAGGAGCAGACAATTCTCCTTGTTGTTTTACTGCCCTTGACCTAGCTATATTATAAGCTGGTCCTCAACTGTTACTTTCTTTCTGCTGCCTAAGGTTAAGCGGCGTGGGAAGCCTTACAAGTACTTCCGATAAATTCTAGAAGATTAATAATTGAGAAAATGTTCACATACTTTAGACTCAGCCCATTCATGTTTTTTTAGGTCCATATTCTAAGTTTTTGTGTTTAAATAATCTTCTTCTGCGTTCGTTCTCAAACTCCTGCAGATTAGCAGGATGTAGTCCGGAAAACGGAATGCGTTGTGTCATGGTTTGCATCATTGCTGTGATATCTGCACCTTCGGCCTGACACATCCAACTTCAGCACGGCTTTGGGTCACAAACCCTATATGGGATGGGACAGTCAACTCCATCCCATAACCTCCTTAGTCGCCTTTTACGACATGTGTGGAAGGTAAACAGTGTTGCTATTCTTTTCTCGCCTTTCGGGCCCCGGCAACACATGGGTAGTTGCTCTCCCCTTTCGGCCCCCGGCAACACACGGTGTTTAAACAAGAATTGTACTTACGTAAAACACAGGTTTTTGTAATAGTTTCACTCAGACACGACTAAAACTAGTGGGTAATGATGTGTACACAAGAAAACATACAAATTAAATACACACAACATATTCAACGTTTCAACCAAAAGGTCTTTATCAAGATACGCACAGAACATCAAAAGACGAAATGGAAATTATCACAACACACAAAAGTATCCAACTGAAATATGGAAATGAGATGACGGAAGGCTATCATCTTCTTGTAATACCACATAGAAGATTCATTGCAGAATTCAAATGTAGAATTGCCCAGTTAAAGCCAACATTTCACAAGATCAGGAATATTCTACGTAAAATATCTTTGTTAGTTGTGGTGATAAATAAAATTATTAGAAGTTATATAAAACCAATACTCTTGTATGGAAGTGAATCTTGGATGCTCAACAGAGCAGTGAACAATTATATTGAGACCGCAGAGATGTGGTTTTATAGAATAATGTTGTTGTTCGTCCATCACATGATGATGATGACCATTTGTTACATCCACTTTTGAAAATTCAATTAGAGGTATGTCCTTGATTATGAGTTCGTAGATGGCTAATGAGCCCTATTCTAGCTGTAAATGTCCTTGGACAGTTTGCACATGGAATAACGACTGTAGACGGATCTTGGTCTATCCGTGACTTTCTAGCTGCTCTCCGCTGTTGAGCTGCTGCATTTCTCTTCTTTTCACAAGATGATGCGCTCTTTTTTATTGTAGAACGCCATGTAGATGCTGAGTTTTACTTTGTAGATAAATTCCATGTCTCCAATGTAAAGTTTCACTTTGTAGATAAATTCCAAGTCCCCAATGTAAAGTTTCACTTTGTAGATAAATTCCATGTCTCCAATGTAAAGTTTCACTTTGTAGATAAATTCCAAGTCCCCAATGTGAAGTTTCACTTTGTAGATAAATTCCATGTCTCCAATGTAAAGTTTCACTTTGTAGATAAATTCCAAGTCCCCAATGTTGAGTTTTACTTTGTAGATAAATTCCATGTCTCCAATGTAAAGTTTTACTTTGTAGATAAATTCCATGTCCCTAATGTTGAGTTTTACTTTGTAGATAAATTCCATGTCCCTAATGTTGAGTTTTACTTTGTAGATAAATTCCATTTCTCCAATGTAAAGTTTCACTTTGTAGATGTTTGTTTGTTTGTTTTTCGTTCGCTCCATTGTAACCATCACGGATATCCGTGCGATTTCCGCCGGGAGCGTGATTACGTTGTGCCACCGTTATGCGCCTTGTAGGCCTAGCACATCCGATTTCGGCATGTCTTTGTAGATAAATTCCATGTCCCCAATGTTGAGTTTCACTTCCTAGATGCCCATGTCTCTAATGTGGAGTTTGACTTTCTAGATAAATTCCATGTCTTCAATGTGGAGTTTGACTTTCTAGATACATGCCATGTCTTCAATGTGGAGTTTGACTTTCTAGATAAATTCCATGTCTTCAATGTGGAGTTTGACTTTCTAGATACATTCCATGTCTTCAATGTGGAGTAACATTTCTGATATACAATTGGAATTATGTATTGTGTATTATGTATTGTGTTTTATGTATTGTAAATTATGCACTGTGTATTATGTTTTACATATTATGTACCACCCTGTTGAGAAATAAAGAAAGAATGCAATGAAATAAGCAGATTTTGACACATTCTGCCCAAGCACATGAAGATGCAGAAGACGGAGACAACCAGCCATGAAGCGCACCACAAAAAGTAGTTTTGCTAACAAATGATGATGATGGCGAGTTAGTTGTTTATGTTGGTGAGTTGGTAACTAATAGGCATTCTCAGTCACAAGGTTTGTTGCATCAGAGAGTATGCTTGTAATAATGTGTGGGGTTAATGGATTCGTAATAATGTGTGCGGTTAATGGATTCGTAATAATGTGTGCGGTTAATGGATTCGTAATAATGTGTGCGGTTAATGGATTCGTAATAATGTGTACGGTTAATGGATTCGTAATAATGTGTGCGGTTAATGGATTCGTAATAATGTGTGCGGTTAATGGATTCGTAATAATGTGTGCGGTTAATGGATTCGTAACTGTGGGTATACTTTGTGTTGATAACCTTCAACATGAACAAAACTGCTAGAAGCGTTACCAAAATAAGTCATAAAATAACCTAACAACGAGACACAGTGAAAGACGACGTTTCGACTATAAAGCCTTCATCGGGACAAACAAAAACAACCACAGTAAACAAATCTTACATAGAGACAAACATGGTTGTGATAGAAAGGAAAGAAAAGGAGAGAAGGACAATAGCGAATGGATGACGGAGGAAGCAAAGATAGGGCAGCGTGACAGGGGTGATGATGGTGTGAGGAGAAGATAGCGGTAAGTGAGAGGGGATAATTCACAGAAAAAAATGAAGTGAAAATAGATTTAAAAATCCTTGTCCCAACCGCGGATTGAACCTGAGACCACAGGATCATGAGGACGGCGTTCCACAAAATGTAAGTAAAATAATAATTATTCTTCTTCAGCGTTCATTCTCAAACACCGGCTGGATCTGCCTTACAGCAAGATCACAGTCCTACTAGATTTCCAGCAAGGTGCATTCCAGATAATAGAAATGCGCTGTATCGCCGTTTTATTTGCGCTAATGACCCGACACATCCGTCTTCGGCAGGGAGTAAAATAAGGTGAACTTAAAATACTTTTCTCCAAAGTAGTCATTGAAAACACCTTTTCGGTTACACAGCGTCACTTTTAAAGGATGAAACAGATGAGTCCGCAGGACTGCATAATTAACACGGGGCTCGCCTGACCGGACCCGCAGGCGAGGAGTTGCGTGTGCCTGTCCTAGGATATTTTTCAAGAACTTCGTGAACCTGGCTCTAAATCATTCATGACTTTGGTTTAATTAATGAGGTCGGATCACAAGCAACGCAGAAATGTATGAGACCAGGGGCGTTTAACATCGGGCGAGATAACTTGACAGGACACGCTTTAAGATATAGGCGGTGTTACTTACGGTTTACATCCATGTTTCTTCTTCTTCTTCTGCGTTCGTTCTCAAACTTGTACAGATTAGCAGGATGTAGTCCGGAGAACGGAATGCGTTGTGTCATGGTTTACAGCATTGCTGCGATATCTGCGCCTTTCGGCATGACACATCCGACTTCAGCATGGCTTTGGGTCACTGACCCTATATGGGATGGAACAGCCAACTCCATCCCATAACCTCCTTAGTCGTCTTTTACGACATGCGTGGAAGGTTAACAGTGTTGCTATTCTTTGCTCCCCTTTCGGGCCCCGGCAACACACGGGCAAGCTCTCGTTCTCATACTCCGGTTGTCCGGAGAATGGATTGCTTTATTTTATAGTTTGACTATGATTTCTCCGTCCATTGGACTGACACATCTGACTATAAGGTAGGGAGTTGTTTATACATATGTGAACAACTGGGAGTGGAATATTTACCGCTGAAGACGGATGTGTCGGGACATTGGCGGAAATAAAACGGCGACACAGCGCATTAACATTCTCTGGACTACATCCTGCTGAAAATCTAGAACGGACCATGTCCCTACTACAAAAGAGATCCAGCGGGAGTTTGAGAATGAACGCAAAGAAGAAGAAGGGAGTGGAGTATAAAAAAATGTTACGGTTGTTAACAAAGGGGAAGTTGGCAGAACTGAAGATACAATACTGCTTTTTTACGCGCCCATATAATCGTTTGAGTATTGAAGAAAAAAAATTGGTACAATGGTCGCAGTTCAATCCCCATTGTTTTGTGGGAAAAAAACGGAAAGAATCGTTAACGCACCACAGGGCATCGGGAAACGCACCTTCAATGAACATGACTAAAGGCATCAACTAAAGCATCGACTAAAGGCACCATATCTAACAACGCAACCACTGTTATCACATCGTCACAAGAAATTTGTTTTTACTGCTTTAATTGTTTTTCACTGTTTTTAAAAAAAAACACCATATTCTTGAGAAAGGCATAATTGTTTGAAACGTTGAAAATGTCATGTGTGTCATGTCTGTGTGTGACTGTCAAATGACATTCTTGTTTTTAAAAAAATGATGTAAGAAGAAAAAGACGCACCAGATTCTTGGGAGAAAAGCCAAGATCCCAAAATCTGAATGGAAAAAAGTCCACAATTTGAGACAAGGTACAGAAGTGGCAACAGTGATGTTTTGGCATTCGTCAGTTAAAACAATAGATCTCGTGGGCTCTTGCGTGACCGTCTGTTTTTGAACACATCTGCACAGTTAATTAGGTCTTCATTCGTTACTTTTATTTATCATTGTTGTGTTTTCCGTTAGTCAATATTTATATACGTGGAACAAATACCGAAAATAGCAACTTCAAACATATAAATAATGATCAACAGTACGACGAGAATCAAACATGTAACTAGTCACGGCCCAATTAATTCTGTGCACAGGTCTCATATACCGTAAAGTCCCCAATGGGGACTACCGGCTTGAAGGGAGAGGAGCACGGGAAACCTTTTTTTTTAAATTGAGAGTGGGGGGTTGGGGACTACACTCCAGGGAGGTCACAGGAATGTAACAACTTACATGATAGATAACAGAATAATAGTTGGAAAAAAACTTTAAAACCATTGATAACTTGAAACAAAAGTTAAGTCGGGGGGGGGGGGTTACAGAAGACATTTTCTCCCGAAAAGGGTATCACGCGTGCCAAAAAGTGTCAAGAAACACTGGCCTAAACGAGAAAACGTCTATGTCAATGCGCAGAGTTTTGTCCTCATGATGACTTTCCTCTCTCCCCAAGTTCTTTGTCTTTTCAAAACATTATTCAAGCACCGGCAACTATCGGAAGGGAGGATCCACAAATAAGGAACAATATTTATTAATGATATCCTTGGGCTGTTGTTCCGTACACAAGAAAATAGACGTGGCGCCAGTTCCGTATTCTATTTCAATAATCCAAACATTAAAGTCTCGCCTGGTTAATAATTCATGGAAGCAACTACCGGTTTCCACTCACGCATTCGATAATTCCCGGACTCGTCCTGCGCCGACTATATTTCTGTTGTAATGGACGCGCCTTGTTTTATTTTTGTTTTTTACTTTTCTAGTATTCGAGTTAATATGTGTGCATTTTCTGTTGTCTTTTTTTAACGAATTTGTTCTGCCTTGAGATTATCTAAATTTCTTCTTTGCCGTCACACTTTAAACCGGACATTTAAACCGGACACAGTACGTCCGGTTTTTCTTGATAAATTATGCTGTATTTGAAAGCAGTTTAACAAGTAGACTTACGTAAAACACAGGTTTATATTTCGTTTCAATGGGACACGACAGACTATAGCTAAAACTAGTAGGTAATGATGGGCAATGATGAGCACACAAGAAATCATAAAAATTACAATACACAAATCAAATTCAACGTTTCAACCAAAAGGTCTTTATCAAGACTCAAACAAAACATCAAAAGACGACGAATGGAAAAATTATCACAACATCCAACGGAAATATGGAAATGATATGCCGGAAGGTCAGAAAGTACATAAAAAACGTAAATATGTGTGGAAACGAAACGAACAAAAAGATGAGTAAATGACGGAACAAAAAGAGTAAAGACAAAGACCCCACCAACCCAGTACTAGAAATAAGAGTGGTCGGAATTGAGTCCAAAAGGACTGAGTGTACCCAAGTAGGAAAGCAGTTTAACGTGTATACACAGAAAGTGCAGTTTTATTGATAAATGGTGCTGTATTTTTGGGCGCAAAGGTTACCGCATTGTTCTTGTGCGGACCCAGGGTTAGCAGAAAACCAAGATCATAAAAGTACGTCATCGCTGTGCACCCTGGAAACAGAAATACAGCGGTTAGTTTTGTGTTTCTCCTTAAAACTTTTAGGGGTTATATACATGGATGTGAAGGTTGCAGATGGAATGAGAATTGACTGCAAAAAGACAATCAATATCTCCGACACCTCTGCGCCAACACATGAAGACACACAGTAATGTTGTGCATTCCAGCTCGGGCAACCGAAATGTGAATGCATTGGACGTTCCGCTAATGTCAATATCTTTTTAAGTATATGTCATCACGAATAACGAGATTCGTGTGCCAAGTCTCCGTACACGTAAGTAGAGTCGTGTGCCAAGTCTCCATACACGTAAGTAGAGTCGTGTGCCAAGTCTCCGTACACGTAAGTAGAGTCGTGTGCCAAGTCTCCGTACACGTAAGGATAACATATTTAGTGCAAGGTGAGTCCAGCACGGTGACAGACAGAGTGCAGCGCCACCTGCAAATAGAATGTAGTTATCGTGACATGGAAATTTTAACGGAAACAAATGTTCGGTTCGAGAACAAGTTTCTTGTCCACTGTGCCCTTAAATATTTTAGAGACTCAGACTTGGACTAGGTTCTAACGATGTCAATGAATGATACCTTAAATATGTATAGAAACTCAGACTTAGACTAGGTGCTCACAATGTCAATGAATGATACCTCGGCTAAGAGGGCGAGCGAATTCGGGCCCAGCTTTATTGTTAAGCTTTTCCTGTAACATAACCATGCTCACAGATGAGAAAATGTTCAGTGCCCGATGGGCACATGGATAATACGTCTAATTACGCGAGAAAAATTCACTGACAGCGGAACACCTCGTTCGAGATAGACGTAGTCGACCCAAGTCTAAATCCCCGACTACCGTCTCCTCAGAGACTGCCATCTAGGAATATGTTTTGGGCCTGAAAAGTCCAATGAATTGCAGGTGATGAACTGTCACGGTGTAGAGTCGATACACATCCGCCTCATGGCGACAGATAGGAAGTATGTCACAGAATAGGAAAGCTAACACGAATTAAAAGGACGACGAAATCGGATGTGATGTGCCGAAAAGTAAAATAATAGCACAGCTCGGTTGTGAAACTGACAGTACAACGTACTTAGCGCCCCTCGGTGAAAATCAGACCAACTTTCATGTTGGTTGTCAGAGAGCGAACGCAGAAGAAGAAGCTGCTGTATTTGAAATCTTATTAAGTCTCTCATACGGTGTAACATTCTCCCATACAGTGTAACATTCTCCCATACAGTGTAACATTCTCCCATACAGTGTAACATTCTCCCATACAGTGTAACATTCTCCCATACAGTGTAACATTCTCCCATACAGTGTAACATTCTCACATACAGTGTAACATTCTCCCATACAGTGTAACATTCTCCCATACAGTGTAACATTCTCCCATACAGTGTAACATTCTCACATACAGTGTAACATTCTCCCATACAGTGTAACATTCTCCCATACAGTGTAACATTCTCCCATACAGTGTAACATTCTCCCATACAGTGTAACATTCTCCCATACAGTGTAACATTCTCCCATACAGTGTAACATTCTCCCATACAGTGTAACATTCTCCCATAGAGTGTAATATTCTCCCATACAGTGTAACATTCTCCCATACAGTGTAACATTCTCCCATACAGTGTAACATTCTCCCATACAGTGTAACATTCTGATATACAATGTAACATATCATATACAGTGCAACATGCTCATATACAGTGTCCGCCGAAGACGGATGTGTCGGGCCATAGGCGCAAATAAAACGGCGATACAACGCATTTCCATTCTCTGGACTACATCCTGCTGGAATTCTAGAATGGATCATGGCCCAGCTACAAGAGAGGTCCAGCAGGAGATTGAGAATGAACGCTGAAGAAGAAGAAGAATATACAGTGTAACATGTCTACAGAGCAAGTCTCCCATACAGTGTTAAATGTCTACATGTCAAATCTCCCATAAAGTATAACATGTATACATGTCAAGTCTCCCATACAGTGTAACCATGTCTACATGTCAAATCTCCCATACAGTGTAACCATGTCTACATGTCAAATCTCCCATACAGTGTAACCATGTCTACATGTCAAATCTCCCATACAGTGTAACCATGTCTACATGTCAAGTCTCCCATACAGTGTAACCATGTCTACATGTCAAGTCTCCCATACAGTGTAACCATGTCTACATGTCAAATCTCCCATACAGTGTAACCATGTCTACATGTCAAGTCTCCCATACAGTGTAACCATGTCTACATGTCAAGTCTCCCATACAGTGTAACCATGTCTACATGTCAAATCTCCCATACAGTGTAACCATGTCTACATGTCAAATCTCCCATACAGTGTAACCATGTCTACATGTCAAGTCTCCCATACAGTGTAACCATGTCTACATGTCAAGTCTCCCATACAGTGTAACCATGTCTACATGTCAAATCTCCCATACAGTGTAACCATGTCTACATGTCAAATCTCCCATACAGTGTAGCCATGTCTACATAGCAAACTGGTTTTATAAATGAGTATATAAGCCTATAATATTTTAGTAATCCCAGGTACAGGTATAGACGTTTTGGTCCCGAAGTCCATTTTCCTAAGATTAATATATTCATCTTCTTCAACAAGTCGCTAATATTTGCTCCCCTTTTCGGGAAAGACTCCTTGCGCATCATGCAACCAGAACCAGCGCAGAAAGTAATGGCACACTACTGAGACGTATAAAATGCCAAGAAAACTCACGATGATCACATATTGAGACGTGAAAAATGACAAATATCGGCATTCGAAATGAAATATTATAGAAGTGTTGAAATAATAACACAAGCAGATAGACAAACCAATACAACAATAACCTGAACATAGAAGAATGCTGGCTTCGGGCAGATAGACAAACCAACACAGCAATAACCCGAACATAAAAGAAGGCTGGCTCCGGGCAGATAGACAAACCAACACAGCAATAACCCGAACATAAAAGAAGGCTGGCTCCGGGCAGATATACAAACGAACACACCAATAAATTGAACATAGAAGAATGCTGGCTTCGGGCAGATAGACAAACCAACACAGCAATAACCCGAACATAAAAGAAGGCTGGCTCCGGGCAGATAGACAAACCAACACAGCAATAACCCGAACATAAAAGAAGGCTGGCTCCGGGCAGATATACAAACGAACACACCAATAAATTGAACATAGAAGAATGCTGGCTTCGGGCAGATAGACAAACCAACACAACAATAACCTGAACATAGAAGAATGCTGGCTCCGGGCAGATAGACAAACCAACACAACAATAACCTGAACATTGAATAAGGCTGACTACTCAATTATTCATTAATAAACGCAAGCTAACATTTTTTGACATATATAAAAATACAGAATGGTTTTGAAAGCTTAATCATAGCATAGAGAGAAATATTTAATCATAGCATAAAGGGAAATGTTTAATCATAGCAGGCCAATCAAGACTACGATGGACACGGTATATTGAACAAATCGTGGAACATGATACATGAAGAGACATGGCAGCTTGCACAGAACCGAGAGGGTTACAGAGTGGCAGTGGGGACGTGGCTATTGACAGTACTACAGGCCTTCCAACTAAAAAATGTAAACATGTCATACGGAGCTAATTTCTGTGAAATCTATTGGTTGGCATTAGCTATTTTTGTGATGCGACCCCATAATGTAAATAGCGATCAATCTAGCGATATAAATAGCCCAACAATAATCAAGAACGTAACGAACGGAGTCCTCATTAATTATGTTGGAAGGCCTTAACTGTCAATAGTCATGGTGGGAACAACTTTCTGTATAGGAAACGTTAGACAAAATGTGTAACATCATCACGTGCCATGCCGGCTGGCGTAGGCAGTCATGGCTCTCCACAGCTCTCTGTCCACAGTATTATGTATCAAAGTCGTTATTGTTTCCTTACCGTGCCAGGTTGTTAAACTGTCTAATATTTTCTCACATTGTCTCCCTCTGTCTCTGTTGCCTTCAATCTTGCCTGTTGTGACTATGTTCTCTAAACCTGCTTGTCTCATGAAGTGGTCAAAAAAAAAGAAGATTGCCTTTTTTTTTATATTGTTGATTAAGGTCAGTTTCGCAATTGACTCTTTCAACACCTCTACATTAGTTTTTTTCTGGCAGTTCATGGTATTCTCAGCATTCTTCTGTAGAACCACATCTCTGTTGCCTCTAATTTCCCACTTTCCAGTTTAATGTGTAACAAATAGACGGAAACACTCTGGTTTCCAATACGCAATTATTTCCTGTCAACAATACAGCGCTTACAGGTACGTAAATAACTGCAATGCAACCCAGATCTGTAATTCCTAGAGATATTAAACATAAGGTTTCCATACTGATCCGTCTACAGTCGTCATTCCATGTCCGAACTGTCCAAGGACATTTACAGCTCAAATAGGGAACAGTAGCCATCTACGTGCCCGTGTGTTGCCGGGGCCCGAAAGGGGAGCAAAGAATAGCAACACTGTTTACATTCCACGCATTTCGTAAAAGGTGACTAAGGAGGTTATGGGATGGAGTTGGCTGTCCCATCCCATATAGGGTCAGAGACCAAAGCCATGCTGAAGTCGGATGTGTCAGGCCGAAAGGCGCAGATATCGCAGCAATGCTGTAAACCATGACACAACGCATTCCGTTCTCCGGACTACATCCTGCTAATCTGCAGGAGTTTGAGAACGAACGCAGAGCAGAAGAAGAAGAAGAAGCCATCTACGAACTCATAATCAAGGAATGAATTACAATTTAATTTTCAAAAGTGGATGTAACAAATGGTCATCATCATCATGTGATGGACGAACAAGACAACAAACATAAGTCGCAACAAAGTAAAATCGTTACATGTGAAACGAAGTGTCTGAGAAAAGCTGCAAGGGTTACTAAAGTAAATAAATAATAAATGAACACATTTGGACATAAATAGATAGAATATAATATATGCATATTGAGCACTTATGCAAGATGTAATGATGCAAGATGGAGATACAACAGAAAGAATATCTACCAGAATCGAGTTGGTATTAAGTGCGTTCAACCACATAACAAACTTCTGGAAATAAAATTAAAAAATAAGTAAATATACTTATATATATACATTTAGTTAGTTTGTTCCTTTCGTGCTGCAAGCGACACATAGGGCAGAGGTTTTGGTTCTCCATATGATGCGGTCCGCTGCCTGCAGCTTTAGTTTCTGGATGGTCTTACAGCCTTTTAATTCCCCTTCTTTAAGAATGGTGTTTTTAAGGGTTGTTATAGGTCTTCCTTTTTCATTTACCCTCAGGTGACCACATATGAACTACCACTTCTTCTTGATTCTTGATTAGAAACTGGCTTCACAGCACGTGGGGCATTCCCATAAGTGCTCCGCCCTCTGTTCCAGCAGCCATCCGGCTCGGTGTTTCAAGTCTAATGCCGCCAAAAACATTGACCGAATCATTTTAGTCTCTGTTTTTTCAATATATTTGAGCACCGAGGATGTTCCAACAGTTCTTGTAATCTTCTCGTTCTTCTCGTGACCTCTTCATGTTCAGTTTGCTGCTTTTCTTAGACATTTATTTAAATTATAAAAATAATCATTAATAAAAGAAAACGGTGGATAGAAAACATCAAGATAGCTCTGAACAAACATAGACTAAATGCAACCACGGCGACACATCTGGCCTTGAAACGACAGCTTAAGCTCCCACCCGTACGCTTAACAGCAAGTGTGAATGCGATCAACAATCATTCACCTGGGGAAAGGACAATAGAAAACAAATAATAAAGGATGATTAAAAAAATTAACATTAAAAAAAGTAATTTTTTGTTAATATAAAAATGGGGTAAGGTCAATATCCAGTTTTATGCAACAAGCATCGATTGTCTACTTTATCTCCTGGACAAGAATTCGGAAGACAGATAACCAAGACAGATAACCAAGACAGATAACCAAGACAGATAACCAAGACAGATAACCAAGACAGATAACCAAGACAGATAACCAAGACAGATAACCAAGACAGATAACCAAGACAGATAACCAAGACAAGCAACGATTGCCTCTTATGGATAAAAATTATGCAGGCAGACAACTCAGAACCTCAAAACCACCAACGGAATAAACTTCACCAGGGATCAATCACTGAACACGAATTCGACGCAGATAGCGCATCACGTACAGAGGAATAAGACATGATGGACCAGAACTTCCATAATGAGCCCCCTCCAAGTCAGCAAATAGATGAACACATGTATGGCTGTAACTTCCACGACATCGCCCAGACGAACACCCAAAACCGCACCATATAAGTCCTTCTAACGACCACACCAACAGGTTACACCATAGTCCCTCACGGAATCAAAAATACGGCACAATATAGTCATTTTAAGGACTACAGCTAGAAGCCACATCTGCGACCTGGCTGAGTAAAAAAAATATATCTTAGCGTGAACCATGCAGTCATGCAACCCGAAACAAAAACGAGACGCTCTAATATAATCAAACAGAAATGCATTCTTAGGTTGAAAGTTACGCGCCTCGGCCAAATGAGGAGACTCCACGAGTCAATGTCTTCGTAGGATAACTAACACCCATTGGAGTGAATTCAAATCAAATGATAAAATCAGAGAAGAGACACATCAAAATTTCATCACAGATGTTATCAGAAAATGCCGTTAGTCCTACATCGGGCATGTCCTACGCGCAGACACCAGCAGAATACACCACCAATCTCTTGAATGGATACCTACAGGCAAAAGAGCCAGTGGTAGACCAAAAGAAACACTCAGAAGAACAATACTTAGAGAAAATAAAACAATCAATATTCATACTATTCAAGAACTGCCTCATAATAGCTTTGAACAGACAGAATTGGAGAGATCTGACCTCTACCCTATACGCTAACTTCAGCGCGAAAGGAAAATAATTAATGAATTAATATTAATATCTATTAATATAACTTTACCCGGCATTCACGTGACAACCCCCCCCCCCCCTCCCTCCCCAGACGCGCTGATATAACTAAAAACGAATTAATTCCTAGGTTGAAAGGGACATGCCTCTGTCAAATGATGCGAATCCACTAATTAAAATTTTAAAAAATCGAGTGATATCAGATAAAAATGAAGATGACCATTTTCTCTCTATTCCAGTGTGTCAATGACACGATAAATGACATACACAAGGAGATATGACCAACAAGTCTGATTCTATTTTCTATCTGATACTTAATGGAAGATGATCATTTTCTTTCTATTCCAGTGTTTCAATGACAAGACAAATGACAAATCCACAAGACGATATGGCCAACAAGTCTGATTATATTTCGTATCTGCGTCGTTTCTTAGTTTTATTCCCAAAATAATTCTCGTCCGCTCAATTTTTTCAGACACTGGCCAAACTGGGAAACCAAGTTTCTTGGAAGTGCGACAGACGACATGTCTCCGGACAGTCTGGCCAAGTCGTCTTAAATCATTTATTAGGCCGACCCGTGGTCTGACAGTCACTCATTCACTCTCGCGCTGGAGGCGAAAGGGTGAGTCGCGAGCTTAATCGATTTTAACCAAATTACGCTTCGCATTGTTTCAGTGGAAATGAGTATGCAATTTTATTCCGGATTCTACGGGGAATCTCAAAATCTGGGAAACATGTCACTAATGATTTGCTGTTGTTTTCAATATTCCAACACAGAACGAGAGACTATCTCTTAACGCCGTATGTGCAGTAGGGTAGGTTTTTTTTTCAACACTCTGGTAAAAAAACAAACACACAATTTTCACAAGAAAAAGAGTCACAGAAAAAGTCACACAATTAGTTTAGGGTGTTAGGTAATAAAGTCACAGAAAAAGTCACACAATTAGTTTATGATGGTAGGTAAGAAAGTCACAGAAAATGTCACACAATTAGCTTATGATGGTAGGTAAGAAAGTCACAGAAAAAGTCACACAATTAGCTTATGATGGTAGGTAAGAAAGTCACAGAAAAAGTCACACAATTAGCTTATGATGGTAGGTAAGAAAGTCACAGAAAAAGTCACACAATTAGCTTATGATGGTAGGTAAGAAAGTCACAGAAAAAGTCACACAATTAGCTTATGATGGTAGGTAAGAAAGTCACAGAAAAAGTCACACAATTAGCTTATGATGGTAGGTAAGAAAGTCACAGAAAAAGTCACACAATTAGCTTATGATGGTAGGTAAGAAAGTCACAGAAAAAGTCACACAATTAGCTTATGATGGTAGGTAAGAAAGTCACAGAAAAAGTCACACAATTAGTTTATGATGGTAGGTAAGAAAGTCACAGAAAAAGTCACACAATTAGCTTATGATGGTAGGTAAGAAAGTCACAGAAAAAGTCACACAATTAGTTTATGATGGTAGGTAAGAAAGTCACAGAAAAAGTCACACAATTAGCTTATGATGGTAGGTAAGAAAGTCACAGAAAAAGTCACACAATTAGCTTATGATGGTAGGTAAGAAAGTCACAGAAAAAGTCACACAATTAGCTTATGATGGTAGGTAAGAAAGTCACAGAAAAAGTCACACAATTAGCTTATGATGGTAGGTAAGAAAGTCACAGAAAAAGTCACACAATTAGCTTATGATGGTAGGTAAGAAAGTCACAGAAAAAGCCACGCAATTAGTTTATGGTGATAGGTAATAAAGTCACAGAACCATCTGCCAACAAATAGAGAACAAAAGGAAAAGATAAACATTGAACCACCCTGCAGACACGCAATTACTCCTACCAAAAGGACTTAATTCTCTGAAACCTCGGCAGATAAGAACACTATAACCCCATTCCTGAAAACCATTGCGCTAGAAACAATCCATATATATCCATCAGAAATAATCCACGTATACACAGATGGATCCGCACAAAATGCTACCAAAAAATGCTGGATATGGAGCTGTGATAAAATACCCGTACACAGACCCAGAAGACCACCCAAAATTGTTTGGCCCATGCGGAGATATCTGCTCTAACTACACACCAGAGATATCTACTCTAACTATGCACCAGAGATATCTACTCTAACTACACACCAGAGATATCTGCTCTAACTACACACCAGAGATATCTGCTCTAACTACACACCAAAGTTATCTGCTCTAACTACACACCAGAGATATCTGCTCTAACTACACACTAGAGATATCTACTCTAACTACACACTAGAGATATCTGCTCTAACTACACACTAGAGATATCTGCTCTAACTACACACCAGAGATATCTGCTCTAACTACACACCAAAGTTATCTGCTCTAACTACACACCAGAGATATCTGCTCTAACTACACACCAGAGATATCTGCTCTAACTACACACCAGAGATATCTGCTCTAACTACACACCAGAGATATCTACTCTAACTACACACCAGAGATATCTGCTCTAACTACACACCAGAGATATCTACTCTAACTACACACCAGAGATATCTACTCTAACTACACACCAGAGATATCTACTCTAACTACACACCAGAGATATCTGCTCTAACTACACACCAGAGATATCTGCTCTAACTACACACCGGAGATAATAGCAATTGAGAAAGCTCTGCATCGAATTATTGTGGAAAGAACGGAACTACTCCACCTGAAGACATAGTCATCTTCTCCGACTCAAAATCAGCACTCCAAACCTTGGAGACCAAAAAAACACCCCCTGGTTGCAATATCAACACAAAAATTGACCAGCTGTCCACATAATATGGTGTCGAAGTCACCCTCCAATGGATACCTGGCCATGCCGGAGTCTCTGGAAATGAAACGGCTGATAAACTATCTAAGAGATGTGCTGCTCGCCCCCCCCCCCTCAGTTTCCCTCAAAAATCTCCCTACAAACATGCAAACAAATCCTAAGAAACAACTACAGGCAAGAATGGTTACAACAGTTGGCCAGTTCAAACACTGGACGCTCACTATATGAACACCAACTGAAACCAAACCAAATGGATCCTTTGGGACAACTCGAGAGTTTCAATCAGGCACACATTCCAACTAAGAACATGCCAGGACCCCGTTAACAAATACTTGAACAGAATAAATTCATTACGGAACCAAATTGCTGACCCTGTAACGCACAAGAGGAGACTGTCGAACACCTACTACTGCAGTGCCCTAAACTAACAGACATCCGACAAGAACTGCTATCACCGTTTCCAACTATACACAAAACTCTCTACACAACTGCACCACAGCTGAGGAAAATATGTGCATTCATGCTTTGATTCAGGTAGTGTGGCTTCCTTAGCCTGTGTCAGCCTTCCTATCTGAAATTCCGTGTGGCTTCCTTAGCCTGTGTCAGCCTTCCTATCTGTCGCCAGACGGATGATGTATATCACCCACTGTGCCCTTGAACTTTTCAGACCAAAATATTTCCCTGGGTGGCAGTCTCCGTGGAGATGGTAGTCAGGGGTTTAGGCTTGGGTCGACTACGCTTATCTCGCACGAGCTGTTCCGCTGCCAGCGAACTCTTCTCACGCAATTAGACATATTGTTCCTGTGCCAATCGGGTACTGAACCTTTTCTCTCCGCGAGCATGAATCCGGTATAGGAAAGCATCGGCAGTAGAGTTAGGCTTCGTCTCTTAGGAACACCGGCGACTACACGTACGTTCTCGAGATGAACATCACTTTCTCTATAACATTTTCCATTTCCGTTTTCACGTAGCTCCCCCCCCCACCCCCTGGCGCGTGGCTGTGCTCTCATTGTACTCAATACGTTGCATCATCATCATCAGGTGCCATGCCGGGTGGCGTCATGGCTCTCCACCGCTCTCTGTCCACAGTATTATGTATCAAAGTCGTTGTTGTTTCCTTGCCATGCCAGGTTGTCAAACTGTCTAATATTTTCTCACGTTGTCGCCCTCTGTATATGTTGCCTTCAATTTTGCCTGTTGTCACTATGTTCTCTAAACCTGCCTGTCTCATGAAGAGAAAAAAAGATTATCTTTTTCTTATATTGTTGATTAAGGTCTGACTGTACTACGCTGCGTAAATGTGTTATCGACCTTGACTTTGTATATGTTGGCACAGAGGTGTCGGAGATATTACTCGTCTTTTGCAGTCAATTCTCATTCCATCTGTAACCTTCACCTTCACGGACACAATCCCAAAAGTGTTTGTCAGACGCAGCAAGAGCATCATACTTCTGTTTCCAGGGTGCACCACGAGGAGGTACTTTTGGAATGTTGGTTATCTGCTAACCCTGGGTTCAGGTATGCGTAGTGTGTATTAAGAATGTAGAAGTGTTATATTATAGAAAAATATATTAGTGTTTCTATTAGCGTGGTACATTTTTCTCTGTGTTTTATTTTTGAAGGTAAACAAAATTTACAAAAACTGAATGTCACTGCCAAAGATCCACGGATATTTCATATGCGGATCAGATCTTTCATATGCGGATCAGACTAACATAACTATTATGTGCCTTGAAATATGGAGAAGTAGCGAATGTCATCAGGGAAAACATTAACAATAACATCAGGAAAGACATAAACAAACACATTAAGAAACACATAAACAATAACGGGGTGCAAAGGGTGCCGCACAGTTCTCGGCGTACCCAGGGTTAGCAGATAACCAAGATTTCATAAGTACCTCCTCGTGGTGCACCATGTAAACAGAAATACAGCTGCTCTTGCTGATTCTGGTTAAATCTTTTGTGGATCGTGTCCGGGAATGTGGAGGCAGCAGATGGAAAGAGAATTGACTGCAAAAGAGACAGTCAATATCTTCGACACCAATAGGCCAAGACATGCAGTGGCACTTTCGACACAATGAAGCTAATCAGTCCGGTCCAAGCATTGGGGCAAATGCAATTGACACGAAAAGGTAGATGCATTGCGTGAGAAGAAAAAATAACATACTGAGTGTAATAAGAGGGCAGCAAAACGCAATAGGGCAGCGCTATGTGCAAATAGAAATGTTCCAATGAAATCGGAATTACAAGTTCTGACAGCTCAAAAAAAGCTTCTAATAACCGGTGCTGCTTACTGGCAGAGACCCAATCGTGGGCGCCTGGCACAGAAAGCAAGCCCTAGTGCAACTCTACTGTCGAGTTCTTCCTGAACCAGAACCAGGCTCGTAGATGAGACAAGGTTCAGTACTCGATGGGCACAGGCACAAAACGTTTAATTACACGGGACATGTTACACTGTGGAACGCCTCGTGCGAGATAGACGCGAACAACAATAGTCTCAGCGAAGAGTGTACACACCCCTCGCCTTTCAACAGATAGGCCAACTGTCACTAGATAGAGACCTGAATTACCAGCTGAATTAAAGGCACGACGAAAACGGATGTGCCGGGCCTCGGATGTCCTGGCCACACAGTGAGCCAACCTAGGCGTAAATAACAGAGTTCAACAATGTAACTAGCAGTACAACGTACTTCACGCTCCCAGGCGGAAATCACATGACTTATTTGCGGTGGTTATCAGACAGCAAACGCAGAAGAAGAAAATAAACAATAACATCAGGAGAAAAACAATAACACCAGGGAATATATTAAAATAACATCAGGAGAAAAACAATAACACCAGGGAATATATAAACAATAACATCTGGGAGCACATAAATAATAACATCAGGTAACACACAAACAATAACATAACAACTTGGTGAAATAGGGGCTGCTAGTGGCAAACCGTAATTATAAGTTCTGCTGGTTAATTGAAAAGCATCCTTCTTCGTGCGTTCATTTTCAGAGTCCCGCTGCATCTCTCTTGTAAAAGGACAATGATTCTACAAGATTCACAGCAGGATGAAGTCCAGAGAATGGAAACGCGATGTGTCGCCGTTTTATATGCGCCGCTGGCCCGACACATCCGTCCTCGGTGGAGAAAACATCATTCTAAAGTGACTCATTTTATTTGTTCTCGTGATTCTCATTGAGTTGCGACACAAAATGACCAATAAAATCACTCGAAACGTCTAATCAATCATTTTACAATGATGTTTTAATACAAGCCCACATTTCTTATATTGTAGATTTTATAATGATGTTTTAATACAAGCCCACATTTCTTATATTGTAGATTTTACAATGATGTTTTAATACAAGCCCACATTTCTTATATTGTAGATTTTACAATGATGTTTTAATACAAGCCCACATTTCTTATATTGTAGATTTTACAATGATGTTTTAATACAAGCCCACATTTCTTATATTGTAGATTTTACAATGATGTTTTAATACAAGCCCACATTTCTTATATTTTAGATTTTAGAATGCTGTTTTAATACAGGCCCACATTTCTTATATTGTAGATTTTAGAATGCTCTTTTAATACAAGCCCACATTTCTTATATTGTAGATTTTTAAATGTTGTTTTAATACAAGCCCACATTTCTTATATTGTAGATTTTAGAATTCTCTTTTAATACAAGCCCACATTTCTTATATTGTAGATTTTAGAATGCTCTTTTAATACAAGCCCACATTTCTTATATTGTAGATTTTATAGTGCTGTTTTAATACAAGCCCACATTTCTTATATTGTAGATTTTATAACGCTGTTTTAATACAAGCCCACATTTCTTATATTGTAGATTTTATAACGCTGTTTTAATACAAGCCCACATTTCTTATATTGTAGATTTTATAACGCTGTTTTAATACAAGCCCACATTTCTTATATTGTAGATTTTATAGTGCTGTTTTAATACAGGCCCACATTTCTTATATTGTAGATTGATCACTGTTTCTCCATCGGTTGAAATATGCGAATGAACGCGTTCGTAAAAATAGAAAATGTTTTTCTGTTCATATTTTATTCAGCAGAAAATATATAATCGAATTCAGATCCGATGGGAGAAATTATATGAGTCACAACTGGAAATAAAACAAAACCAATTTTTACATTGTCATACCAAGACGTCAGTCTTCCATTACTGGACTTCTGCTGAATAATCACATCTTTGTCAATTCCGCACGCGTTGCACATGCAGAATACACTTTTCCTCCTCCGTTACCGCGTCGTTTTTCTAGTAGCCTCTCTACTCACTCCTCTGCCGGTTAGCAAGGCTAGACTTCGAGGCGACCGTCGCTCAGACTTCTGTAGTTGAGTTTCAGTGCGTCGCCATTCTAAAAGCCACTTGATATTGGCCTTGCGGTGTTTGATGAAAAGATGTCCTGTTTCATTTAGCCCAGTATTATTTTGTAGGCCAGATGGTCAAGGCGTTGTTGGTTCTAGATGTCAGTTGTTTCTGCTAGAGGCAGACGATATTTTCAAGGATTTCTTTGTTGCGGTTAAGATACAGACAGATGGCAGCGGGAACATACCATTACCAACTGTTAATGATAAGGAAACTACACATTAAAAAAACTACGCCTGTTTGGTCATATAAAGAGACATAACTGTTTAGAAAGACAAATAATGGAGGGAAGAGTACCTGGGAAGAGGAGAAAGGGTAGACCAAGAAGACGATGGACTGACGACATTAAAGATAACATGAATACATCGCTAGAAAATGCAAGCCACATCGCCCAAGACAGAGAGAGGTTCAGAGAGTTCATTGGGAAGACAACGTTCTGGAAGGAATACGTCACATGACACACGTAAGGAATATAAAACCAACATCTGTGTGTTGATTTTAGTTTTATCGATCGACGCTGATGCACTATGGGTATCGATCTGTCATATCACATGACGAAGAATATGCGCGCTGATGGTTCCCATAGCAAAGTGATGAGAAGAGACCGGGCTGAGATAATGGTAAACGGAAATAAAGTCACAGAAAAAGAAAGTCGTGAAAAAAAATTCACAAACTTGACTAGAAAAGTCGTACTTACGTATTCATCATCATCATCAGGTGCCATGCCGGGTGGCGTAGGCGGTCATGGCTCTCCACAGTCCACAGTATTATGTATCAAAGTCGTTGTTGTTTCTTTGCCGTGCCAGGTTGTCAAACTGTCTAATATTTTCTCACGTTGTCGCCCTCTGTCTCTGGTGCCTTCAATCTTGCCTGTTGTGATTATGTTCTCTAAATCTGCCTGTCTCATGAAGTGGCAAAAATAAAAAGATTGCCTTTTTCTTATATTCTTGATTAAGGTCCGTTTCGTATTTTACTCTTTCAACACCTCTACATTAGTTTTTCTGGCAGTCCATGGTATTCTCAGCATTCTTCTGTAGAACCACATCTCTGTTGCCTCCAATCTCCCACTTTCCAGTTTGTTTATTGTCCAAGACTCGCACCCATATGTTAGTATAGGGGTTATATAGCACTGCAGAACTCTCTTTCTCACCTCTAATGACAAGGTCATATTACACAATATATTTTTCATTTTTCTGAATGTTGTTTTTGCCTGTCCTATTCTGCATCTTATTTCCGTTGAACTTCTTCCGATAATACTTACGTATTACACAGGTTAATATAATCGCTTCAATCAGATACGACAGACTATATCTAAAACTAGTGGGAAATGATGTGCACACAAGAAAACATACAAATTACAATACACAAATCATATTCAACGTTTCAACCAAAAGGTCTTTATCAAGATATACACAACACATTAAAAGACGACGAATGGAAAAATTATCACAACTTATGTTTTTTGTGTATCTTGATAAAGACCTTTTGGTTGAAACGTTGAATAAGATTTGTATATTGTAATTTATATGTTTTCTTATGTGCACATCATTTCCCACTAGTTTTGTCGTGTCTGATTGAAGCGATTATATTAACCTGTGTAATAAGTAAATACGATTGGTGTTACGTTTCACGCAGTTACCTTGTATTGATTGTCATATAGAAAAAAAAAGTCACACGCTCTGACTAGAAAAATGTCACAGGTAAAAACTATCACAATGTTATTTTATGGGGGTAGGTAATAAAGTCAGTAATAATGCCAGGACTCAAGAACAGGGGAAAACAATAAACAACCTGAGATATGCAGATGGCACTGTTCTTTTAGCAGAAAGTGAACATGAACTACAAAAACTAATAGATCAAGTCAATAAATTGGGGCAACCGTGAGGACCTCCTGCTGACGACTGAATTCATGGAGGCGGCCCACCTTCCTGTATAGACTTATGAGCATAGGAAACTGATCGCAGAAGAAGAAGAAGTCAATAAATCAAGTAATGAATATGGGCTGGATATAAACATTCAAAAAATTCAAAAAACAAAAACTATGATAATCAGCAAAGACACAGAAGAACAAGAGCTAAACATAAACATACATGAAGAGAAACTACAGCAGGTGGGCAGCATTATCAATATCTTGGACACAGAATAATAATTGATGGCAGATGTGAAACAGAAGTTAACAGGAAAATAGGAATGGCTAAAAGTACCTTCAATGACATGAGGAAAATATTAACATCTAAACAAATTACAAACAAGTTAAAAATGAGAATTATAAAAAGTTACATCTATTCTATATGTGGCTCAGAAACGAATGTAGAGATGCCACTAAGATTTTTGAGAATGGAATTGGTTGTCCTGTCTCACAAGACGGGACAAAGTGTCCCATAAGAAAATTCTCAAGTTGCAATCACAAGCCACATAATGAAAATAACTAAATGTATATGTTCTGTGGGCTCTGTGACAGAGTGGTTAGCTTGTCCCACCTCACGAACCAAATTGATATTCTGTGATTAGAGTGGTTAGCCTGTCCCACCTTCATATTTGCTGTGCTGTCAGTCCCAAACTTAAGTGACTGTTTCATTCATGTCACCCTTATTTGCTGTGCTGTCAGTAACAAACTTAAGTGTGTGTTTCATTCATGTCACCCTTATTTGCTGTGCTGTCAGTCACAAACTTAAGTGTGTGTTTCATTCATGTCACCCTTATTTGCTGTGCTGTTAGTCACAAACTTAAGTGTGTGTTTCATTCATGTCACCCTTATTTGCTGTGCTGTCAGTCA
Organism: Meghimatium bilineatum; assembly: GCA_034231615.1. Taxonomy (NCBI): domain Eukaryota; kingdom Metazoa; phylum Mollusca; class Gastropoda; order Stylommatophora; family Philomycidae; genus Meghimatium; species Meghimatium bilineatum. The sequence goes on from CM067302.1 coordinate 5,149,780, forward strand.
CAAACTTAAGTGTGTGTTTCATTCATGTCACCCTTATTTGCTGTGCTGTTAGTCACAAACTTAAGTGTGTGTTTCATTCATGTCACCCTTATTTGCTGTGCTGTCAGTCACAAACTTAAGTGTGTGTTTCATTCATGTCACCCTTATTTGCTGTGCTGTTAGTCACAAACTTAAGTGTGTGTTTCATTCATGTCACCCTTATTTGCTGTGCTGTCAGTCCCTAACAACCTCTTCTTCTCTGTATTAATTCTCAAACTCCTGTATATCAGCAGGATGTAGCATTTTGTCATGGTTTACAGCTTGGCTGTGCCCACTCAATTTCTACCATTGCTGAAGACATTCCAGATCTGCTGGTTCAAGTATTTTTTTCAGCCTTTTTTGTTGTCCTACACTTTCACATTGGTAGTATAATTGTTGGTACAAAAATTGTGTTCAACAAGTGCCTGATGGTGCACACTTTGACATTGAGGGTGCCATATTTTGTTTGCTGTCTGTTACAACATTTAAAGTCTGCCACATTTTATTTGCTGTTTTCTTCTTCTGCATTTGTTCTCAAACTCCTGCAGATTAGCAGGATGTAGTCTGGAGAACGGAATGCGTTGTGTCATGGTTTACAGCATTGCTGCGATATCTGAGCCTTTCGGCCTGACACATCAGATTTCAGCATAGATTTGGGTCCCTATATAGGATGGGACATCCAACTGCACCCCATAACCTCTTTAGTTGCCTCTTATTACATGCATGGAAGGTAAACAGTGTTTCTATTCATTGCTCCACTCTCTGGCCCTGGCAACATGCACTTTTTTCATTTCAAAGTTATGTTTAACATTATGTCCAAAAAAAAAGTCTGCAAGAGAATAATATGTGAACTATGTAATAACATGGCATGGATGTAATTGTGAACTATGTAATAACATGGCATGGATGTAATTGTGAACTATTTAATAACATGGCATGGATGTAATTGTGAACTATTTAATAACATGGCATGGATGTAATTGTGAACTATTTAATAACATGGCATGGAGGAAAATGAACTCAAAAATTTCTGACTGCTAGTTCTTACAGATCATCCTCAAATTTGCATATTCCTCATTCTCATCTTGTTGGTCTCACTTGTGTGGCGGCCTGGACTTCTAGTTCAGGGTGCATAGAGTAGAGCCACTGTCTTCTTTCCATGCATGTCATAGGAAGAGACTAAGGAACGTTAGGAATGATAGGCTGACATCCTGTCTCAATTTCTTTCTTTTGCCTTCTATCGAATGATCTCTGGATGATGGTGAGATGTACCTTTAGTTTTTTTTATGACAGACACCCTCAGTTATCAACTAGTACAGTTAGTTATCAACCAGAACAGTCAGTTATCAACCAGAACAGTCAGTTATCAACCAGAACAGTTATCAACCAACACAGTCAGTTATCAACCAACACAGTCAGTTATCAACAAACACAGTCAGTTATCAACCAGAACAGTCAGTTATCAACCAGAACAGTCAGTTATCAACCAGAACATTTAGTTATGAACCAGAACAGTCAGTTATCAACCAGAACATTTAGTTATGAACCAGAACAGTCAGTTATCAACCAGAACATTTAGTTATGAACCAGAACAGTCAGTTATCAACCAGAACATTTAGTTATGAACCAGAACAGTCAGTTATCAACCAGAACAGTCAGTTATCAACCAGAACAGTCAGTCATCAACCAGAACAGTCAGTCATAAACCAACACAGTCAGTTATCAACCAGAACAGTCAGTCATAAACCAACACAGTCAGTTATCAACCAACACAGTCAGTTATCAACCAGAACATTCAGTTATCAACCAACACAGTCAGTTATCAACTAGAACAGTCAGTTATCAACCAGAAAAGTCAGTTATCAACCACAGAACAGCCATTTACTACATGCTGAAGATTATATCTATTTATAAACCCGTCAGGGTGATAGGGGTACCACATTGGATGCTTCAGTACATAGAGCCCTCCAGCGATGTGTATCGTCAACGATGCGGATGAGTGAGGAAAATTCTTGTCCTGTCGATTTCTTGATGTTGTCTGTCCATGTCTTTATTTCCCCTTCTCTGTCTCTTCCCCATTCGACGATTCCCTGGAGTATTTTGTTTTTACTCTCAGTAAGTTTAAGAGCTTTGTTATTTATTCTCCGTGTTTTGTTTGTTTGTTTGAGAACCCCAGGATTTGTGAACGATCAACTCTTACTTCCTATGTGCAGTGGGGTGTTTTTCTGAGCTTTCTTTCATACCCAGGAGACTTCAGCTTTCGGCTTAGTACAATGCCTATTAAAGAAGCCTTCTACACAGAGGGGGTCTATAATTGTATATATGACATGCTACAAAGCTTCCATAAGAGAGCCTTAATATAACGGCATGTCATCTAATAAAGTTTTCTGTTGCATGGGTGGTTTGTTTAGTGGGCCATTGGTGAGGCACACAGATACAACCGCATGCATATTCTCTGAGTGGCTATTCATTATAATATTTGAGCGGGTGAAAGGTTCAACCATGGTGCCCATCTCCTTTCCAGCTGAAGGGTACACACAGAACTGGAACAGTCAGCTACCACATGCTGAAGGATAACACTGAAAATGATATCAGAGCACCTATAGATGTGTCTAGAGCATCGTGATGATGATCTGATATCAGACCACCTATAGATGTGTCTAGAGCATCGTGATGATGATATATCAGACCACCTATAGATGTGTCTAGAGCATCGTGATGATGATATATCAGACCACATATAGATGTGTCTAGAGCATCGTGATGATGATCTGATATCAGACCACCTATAGATGTGTCTAGAGCATCGTGATGATGATATATCAGACCACCTATAGATGTGTCTAGAGCATCGTGATGATGATCTGAAGACTAACTGAACCTGTTTTATCCTTCAAAATGTCACTAGAATATTCTCCCTGTCTACAGAAAATATGCATAATATTGAAAATAGATCCTATATAGAAAATCCCGCCGAAGACGGATGTGTTGGGCCATTGGCGCAAATAAAACGGTGACACAACGCATTTCCATTCTCTGGACTGCATCCTGCTGGAGATCTAGTAGTACTGCTACAGGAGAGATCCAGCAGGAGTTTGAGAATGAACGCTGAAGAAGAAGAAGAAGAGGCTCTGCAAATGAGGGCGGTAGCCATCTCCTCTCCCTCGCAGTCTTTACTTCCCGGATTAATCTGGTTCCCATTTAAGGCTGGGTCAACCTGGGAGCCGTTGCAATCTGAAAAACATTTCTGCCTCAACTGGGGAATGAACCCAGGACCACTCATATGCGAAGCCAGTGCACTAACCACTGAGCTACGCGGCTCCCTGGTAATATGACTTGCACTGTACTGACTGCTATAAATGATTTTATATAACAGTACAATAGAATGACAATATGAGCAATAGTGTCATTCAACCTCAAAGCAATAATCATATCAGAAACACATCAATATCATACTCTCTCAATCCTATCAGAAACACATCCACGTCATACTCCCTCAAGGCTATCAATCATATCAGAAACACATCCATGTCATACTCCCTCAAGGCTATCAATCATATCAGAAACACATCCATGTCATACTCCCTCAAGGCTATCAATCATATCAGAAACACATCCATGTCATACTCCCTCAAGGCTATCAATCATATCAGAAAAATCCACTTTATCTATATCCACTGATGTATCCATATCCAATGCAGCCTTCTGATGCCATGGATGTGCGTTATTATGGAACAGACGATTCTGGAAGGATCTCCGAGACCCTCGGCCAAAACAGATTGTAGTAGGAACCCTGTGGATGGAGTCAATAAGATATTCAAAGTTTAGCTCTTGTAACCTCCCATTTTATTAGTCTAACCGACATTTCATAAACAAGGGAAACAATCCAACACTCTCTTAATCTATAAATCGTCATTTTCACTTGTGCTGTTAAGCGTCATGGAAGGAAATTGGAATTGACTGTCTTTGGCCATTTGGGCCTTGAGTCACGGTCAGTCCGTGTCTCTTTAAGGTTTCTTTGATTGTCTCCACCCATCTAATTCTTGGTCTTCCTCATGCCTTGTAGCCCAATCTTCTGTTGTTGTATGCATGGATGGCTTGTTGTGTTGGTTCCATTCTCATGAGGTAAGCAAACTACTTGATTGGCTGTCTCTAGATGTAGTCTTGACTGGAAATGGTACTATATTTCTTTCCTGATATATTCCTCGCTCTCTTCTGTTGACATAACTTTCCTCAAATATCTCATTTTACTCACTGTGATTTTTTTCACTAGAGTCTTTGTCAAGGTGTCCATGATGGCTCCGTTAACTGAAACACAAATAAAAGCGGTTGGGGTTTTGTTGCCTACAGAAACAGCATGAATTTGGTTAGAAATCTTCAGCATATTCCACTGTCACATCGAGCATGAGGATGGAGATAGAGGGAGTTACAGCAGCTCTTAATTGGTTGATAACTGATACATCAACACACTCGGTAATACTCACAGACTCTCAAAGCATGCTGCGCAAGATAGAAAAGTTCATGCTAAGAAAAGAATGGTGGGACTTATTGAACAACTCAGTTGTCCAGAGCATTACATGGATATATCATATACTGCCCTGGTCATGCTGGGATCAGAGGAAACGAGAGAGCCGACTTATTGGCAGGAAATGCAGCGATAGACGGCACATTGCTGAGAAGAGATAAAGCCGACTTAATGAAGGCAGTAATAAATTCATTTCAAGATACAGATGTCATCAATGAGGCTGAGAACGTACAAATACAGAGAATATTAGAAATGGGAGTATCTAGAGGTGGGGGAAGGAAAAGTAAATTTTTTGGAAAGTCCCGAAGATCACACAATCAACACCTGACTGGGACTGAAACTACATACACTGAGATGGTTGCTGGAGCGGAGTGCGGAGCACTTATGGGAATGTCCCGCGTGCTGGGAAGCCAGTTTGTAATCAAGAATCAAGGTGTCCATGTTCGACATTGGTAACACAGTTGGTATCAAAATATTATTTATTAATTAATGTGTTTTAGCAATGCAGATTGATGGATGTTTAATTATCTGCAACAGCTGGCAAGTCCCAGCATTGGTTTTCTGACATCTTGTTTTCATCTCTTTGTACAAACATTTTTAATAAACAATAATTGAAGCATTTCCTCTATAAAGCTACAGCAAAGAAGTAATAAAACACTAAAGTAACCCTTTTAAGATCATGTTTTTTAACCAGTGGCAACATATGGATGTGAGACTTGGACTTTAAACAAGACAACATCCAAAACAATAAATTCATTTGAAATGAAGTGCTACAGAAATATCCTACAAATATCATGGGCAGAGAAAAAAGAAGAACATTGAAATTTTGAAATTACTGGAACTAAATGAAGGGTGGCTTCTAAATACATCATAAGAAGGAAGCTGCAGTATTTTGGACACTTAAAGCGACATGATGGTATCGAAAGGCTGATTCTGGAAGGCAGAGTGTTAGGTGAGAGAAGAAGAGGAAGACCAAGAAGATGATGGACCAGCGACATCGAAGAATTATGCACATGTCTATGGTTAATGCAGGCCTGCTTGCCCAGAACAGAGAGGCGTTCAGAGTATCCACGACGAAGACAAAATTCTGGAAAGAATATGTCCCTTGATATATATCCTCTATAGAAGCGAGACTCAACCCATTTTGGTCCGCGCTCCCCCCTTCCAATAAATGTTTTTTTTTTTTAAATCAAGACTTTTAAAGCTTTATTATAATTTCTTACTGTTGTTGATTTAGGAGTGGTTTCCTTCCCGTGGCTGGATACGTAGCAACTTTGGACAGTTTGTCTAGTGGGCCATTGGTGAGACCCACAGACGCAACCGCATGCGAATAGAGTATGTAAAAATCACATTGTTTTGGACTTTTGATGGAAAGGCATCAAATATGGTTTCAGGTGGTACAAGGCAACACATACAGAAAACTGTGGCCAACATGGCGGTCATGGATGTGTAAACATTCAGGTCTTGTCCAAGCTAGCATGTGTGTTTCATTTAATTATAAATTTTATCTGGTCCAGGAGATTTTCTTGGCTTTAGTTTCTTTAGTCCTTGTTGGAGTTCCTGCATACCGAAGTCATCTTCAAATATGGTTGAGCCAGAGGTTTGGACTTTTTCATGTTGCTTCAGCAGGTACAGATGCTTCTTATCAGCCTCGGACAGCTTCCCTACTCTGTTCACACTGGCAAAAAAGTGGTTAAAGTGTTCTGCCTTTTTCTGATCTGTGGTGATTGTTCTAGTTAGTTAGTCGTTGGATCATCGTCATTGCACTCCGGACAAGTCTATAGGTGCTCAGATCTTTCCTTGAGTGTATCCGCCATTACACGTTAACCGACAGTCCCAGTACGTTGTTGATTGACCATCATTCTTTTTCGCCCACGAAAACTCTCCTTTCTAGCGATACCACATTTCAAACCAAGTTCCTTTATTCTAATCATGGAACAAGAGTCATCATCACTTGTACAGTCATTTGTTCGTGCGTTTTCACGTAGGGCATTCAAAATGTTTGCCCGATCCATCGCTTCACCAACAGCCGTAGTAGCAGCGTGGGCGGCCAACCTATCTGCTCTTTCATTACCCCGGACTCCCGCGTGTCCCGGCACAAAAATAAAAGTCACTGTACGCACACAGGAATTATTCACTGCATCCAGCCACTGTTCTCGAATGTACCCTGTCTGAACTTTCACAATCATGTTCATGGAGTCACTTAGGATACAGGCATGCTCGCAGACAGTCTGTGAGCAGACCCATTGCAAAGCTTTGGTCACCACCAGAATCTCCATTGTCAAGGTGATTGTTCTGTTTCCATCTATCACAGGTTTTTCATTTGTTCTTCTTCTTTTCCCAGACAAAATGCTGCTAGGTGCCCAAGTGTTTTTACCATTTTTCCTTAGATCTAAATTAGAGCATGTTTTTGCCCATTTGTCATATTTGGCCTTCTTCACTTATCAGTTTTACTTTAGCACATGTTTTATTGTACAGGAGTTTTGCTTTTTTATGAAGGCGTGATCTCAAGGGCGTCTCTATATTTCTTTCTTCTTCTTCTTCAGCATTCATTCTTAACCTTTAGCAAGCTAAAGGTGGTACGGATCCCCTAAAGTACTAGCTCCTTCTAGGTGTCCTGACCCACCTATAAACATGACGTGTTTTTTTTCCGTAGTACAGCCTCGTTTGGAAATGCACATAAACTGGGACATGCGCAGATGAAGCTTATTCCATTTCCACGTCGGCCACCATCTTTGTCACACAAATCTTGTAGAATAGAGAGGAGTAGTTCGTTTTATCCTACAATCCAAGCAATCAAGTTTGTTCATCATGGATTCAATTTTTTTCGAGTTTATTATGGATGCAGATTCCGATGAGAAGGAAATTGTGCCGTTCCTAGAAGCAGATATCGCTCCAGTAGATGATGTGGTGTTAGATAGTGGTAATTCTAGTGGTACTGACTGTTGGCAGCATGGGTGAAGAAATTTTCGAGGATGAAATTGTAGAAAATTTGCATATCCCTTCGGCATATAGCCATGATTGGCGTAGCGACTTCGATGAAATTTTTGGAGATATAGGCCTAGCTGATAACGTTAGTGTGTTAGACGTGTTTTGAGAGGTAAGTTGATTTTTATAATATAATATACTATATAGTATTGTCCATTGATCACGCTACTTTCATGATTTAGATGGTGAATCACTGAATATCGACCGTGTAAGAGCTATAAAAAATGACCAGGTCTATCTTTCAGATAACGATTTATGGCAAATCTATGAGGTTCATTCATTCTTACCAGTGACATTATGATGATTTGACAATGAAACCACATAAATACTATTTGAATTAGGTTTATTTTACAGGGTTCCCATTTCAGAAATTATAAAAACCATAGATAAGTAATTTTTAAATAATTTTTTTCCCTTTTTTCTGTTATAATTTCTTTATTTTTGGGCGAAAAATCATCTTTACCACTTTCTAATACGTCTGGTATCACACACACACACACATAAAAAAATTACACCAATATATGCAGTATTCAATTCTTTATTTATATGTACAAATATTAATTAATTATCTCTAACAACAAAAAAGTTATTGAATTTTTAAAACAGCCACAATCAATAACACAAATTCTCAAAAAAGAATTCAGTGGCAGGGGGAAGTTTTTGGATTTGTAAACACAGCTTGCTAAAGGTTAAATTCCCACTGGACTTCTCTTGTAACAGGACAATGGTCCTACAAGATTTCCAGTTGGATGTCGTCCAGAGAATGGAAATGCGTTATGTTGCCGTTTTATTTGCGCCAATGACCCAACACATCCGTCTTCGGTGGATATTTCTTTCAAGAATACCAGTTTGCATTTGTATATTGTAAAATGGTTTATAAGATCTTCTACTGCTCCTTGGGATGTTTTGTGATGTCGCATCAGCAGTAAATATTTCTACATCTGATATTACATAGCAGGAAATGAGATGTTTCTTGGAATAGTTTCCTATCTGCCGTGCCAAAATTTCTGCAAGTTTTATGTTTGAAATATGTTTTGTTGTGTGTAGTTATGGTGGTGAGGATCGGTCTGTGGTCACTTCCGATATCATCAAGAATTTCTAGAGAGCAAGAGTCTATATTTTTTCTCCGTCATATTAAGAGACACAACGGCATGGAGAGAGTGTTACTGGAGGGGATGATAGAAGGCAACAGGGGCAAAAGCCGAATAAGACGCCGTTGGACAAAAGACATTCAAGAATGCCTGTGCATGTCACTGGAAGATGCAGGGCAACTTGCTCAAAACCGCGGAGAATTCAAGAGATCCAACGGAAAGACTACGCTTTGGAAAGAATATGTCACTTGATGATGATGAAAGATATTCATGCCGACTGAGAGATTCCCCCTCCCCAATGCTCCAAGGTACCTCTAGCTCCCTCCAAAACCACAGAAGGTGCATACACTAATAACAAAGTATTAACAAAATTACACAAAATGCAACAATAAAAGAACAGCATGAAAAACATAAGAAGATGTGCCACAAAATTTCCATAAGAGAGCCTCAATATTACGGCATGTCATCTACTACGGTTTTCTGTTACATGCGTGGTTTGTCTAGTGGGCTATTTGGTGGGATGCACAGATGAAAACACATGCAGATTCAGTCGAGATGGGAGTGAAACAGTTAAACATAGTACCAGCACATTGAGACATGCTGCCATGGGTTCAAGAAAAGTAGAATCACAATAAATCACAGTATATGAAAACATGAAATCCCACCGAAAATGGATGTGTCGGGCCATTGACGCAAATAAAACGGCAACACAGCGCATTTCCATTCTCAGGACTACATCCTGCTGGAAATCTAGTAGGACCATGGTCCTGCTACAAGGGAGATCCAGCGGGAGTTTGAGAATTAATGCTGAAGAATAAAGAAGAAGACATATGTCATCTTGAACCAAAAATTAAAGTAGGGACAGAAGGTATCACCATGATCACCTAAACACGGCAGAATGATACAAGAAGATATGAGATAAATAACAAAATTCTGACTTACTTCTTGCCTGTCCTCTGAACACCCGCAATACTTCTTCCAATGTTCACCTTGGCTCTACCTGCTGCTGGTAATGACTGATTACATGTTTCAACTTCAACACCTGGTCCAGGTGTTGCTTGTGGCAATGGTAAATTCTCTGAGTTTTCAACACTGTAGTCAATTATACTTTCTGCCTGCGATGTAGATTTGTTCGTAGATTTTGGTACCCTAAGAAAAACCAAAATGGTTTTCTCCATAAAATACATTGAAAGTAAGAAATTATATTTAAAAAGTACCTCAGTAATCAAAGTTTGTGTAATATATTTTATTTTAAACCCATCAAAGCCAACTTCTTGAAGCAGAAATGGGGCATAGTCCAGCCAACAGAGGATGGAAACGAAGATTGCTCAGGCTATACCCTATATCAAGCCGGACCAAAGTTCTGCCCAAGCTAGCACAGGTGCTGAAAGCTGAGAGGTATGCATATCAGCAACCATGGTATGCAACTCAACTGTTTAACATGTCTGCACAAGTGCGAATGAGAAGATGAAGAATATCTAAAAAGTACCTCATTAATCAGAGTTCTTGTAATATCTAAAAAGTACCTCAGAAGATGAAGAATATCTAAAAAGTACCTCATTAATCAGAGTTCTTGTAATATCTAAAAAGTACCTCATTAATCAGAGTTCTTGTAATATCTAAAAAGTACCTCAGTAATCAGAGTTCTTGTAATATCTAAAAAGTACCTCATTAATCAGAGTTCTTGTAATATCTAAAAAGTACCTCAGTAATCATAGTTCTTGTAATATCTAAAAAGTACCTCAGTAATCATAGTTCTTGTAATATCTAAAAAGTACCTCAGTAATCATAGTTCTTGTAATATCTAAAAAGTACCTCAGTAATCATAGTTCTTGTAATATCTAAAAAGTACCGGTACTTCACTTCCTAACTCGCAATCACTACAGTGATTCACAAAGAGATTCAAAAGTTGCTTTGGGATATGTTCTCACACTCCCACCTGATCTCTCTTGTAGCAGGACACCGGTCCTACTAGATTTCCAGCAAGATCTAGTCCAGAGAATGGAAATGTGCGGTATTTGAAAGCTACCTCAAGACTCCCATACAGTTTACCATGTCTACGGAGCAAGTTCACATGGACACAGAGGTGATGGAACTAGTCTAAGTATTTAAGTGCATGTTGTTTTATGTCCTTGTCTGGAAGATGATAACTTGATGATAACTCTGTTGAGAAAGTGATAGTTGTCTTTTTGGTGGTCGACTTTCCTAATAGTTTTGATGAGAGCCCTCTTTTTCTTGGAAGGTAATATCTTTGTCCTTTTGTTCCTGTGTTGCTCCATCTTTTGCTAGCATATCTGTCTTTCCTGGTATGCACCAGTAGGATGGTATTCACTGTGGGATTACCCTTCTTTGGATGCTAATTTTTCGTATGGCTTCCTTCAGGTCTGCCAGTTTATCGTGGTCAAGGGCTTGAAGGACAGACATCAGTAAAATAAAAAAACCAGTTGACACTGGCTTGTGTTTTTAACTATTTCCGCAGCAATTATTAAGGTCTGTATTTCCACAAATCAAACACCATCTAAGTGCCTAATCTGTACATGGGTCTTTGGGGGTCACTATGGAGATCAATCATATTCAAACAATAAACAACCACGGGCACAGTGAGTGATAAACCCGTCACGAAGTGGAACAGATATTCACTTGTCGTCTAGTGACAGATAGGAAGCAGTCACAGGCTAGGAAAGCTACCCTGAAATATAAAAGCATGGAGTAACATACATCACTCTCCTCAGAGGAAATCACACAAACTTTCATGTAGGTTATCAGAGAAGACTCAGAAGATCAAGGAAAAACAACGCTCGTGTGTTGCCGAGGCCCAAAAGGGTAGCAAAGAATAGCAACACTGTTTACCTTCCATGAATGTCGTAAATGGCGACTAAGGAGGTTATGGAACAGAGTTGGCTGTCCCATCCCATATAGGGTCAGTGACCCAAAGCCATGCTGAAGTCAGATGTGTCAGGCTGAAAGGCGCAGATATCGAAGCAATGCTGTAAACCATGGCACAACGCATTCCGTTCTCCGGACTACATCCTGCTAATCTGTAGGAGTTTGAGAACGAACGCAGAAGAAGAAGGAAAAACAAGGATATGCAAGTGACTAATTGAAAAAGTAACATATGGTCATCATCACTTGTGATGGACCGTGGCAGCGACGATGATGACAAAAACAACAAATTCTCGATTCAGCTACTCACTTTAATTTAACAGGTTTATGTAACATGAAGTTAGCCGGCAGCCTGTGCACTGAGACTAGATGATCCTTGCGTACATCTGCTGTCCGGAATTTCAGTTGACAGCTTTCAACAAGGCATCGGAACTGCAAGAATATAAAAGAACGTAAAATCAACTGTCAACAGACAAATATACGCAGCATGAATCAAGAAACTATGCAAATACAGAACTAAATATATAAAAAGGGTTACGCAGAGGTTTTAGGTGGAACAGTACACAGAATCGACATTTCCACCAAAAGGTCTTTATCAAGATAGAGGCACCGAATACTGAAAACAGATGTGCCGGGCTGAAAGGTGCAAATAATGCAGTTCTGCTGTAAAACTAGCAGCACAACATACTTCATCCTCTCCAGCTCAAATCACATGAATCGCCCGGTGTTGCCAGCACCCACACGTGGAGAAAAAAATATCAACACTGTTTACCTTCCATGCATATCATAAGACGTGAATGATGCTCCGGGGTGAAGTTGAGTCACATCCCATGTAGGGTCAAAGTGACCCAGAAGCTATGATGAAGTAGTCGGATGTATCGGGTCGAAAGGCACAGATATCACAGCCAAGCTGTAAAACATGACACAGCGCATTCAGTTATTTGGACTACATCCTGCTAATCTGCAGGAGTTCATGAACCAATGCAGAAGAGGAAGAAATCACACAAATATTGATGCTGATCATTTGAAAGCTAACGCAAAAGAAGAGACATCTCGATAAATGTTCATATCTTGATTAAGACCTTTCGGTCAGAACATCAATTCTGTGAATTGTTCCATGTAAAACTGCTATTTAACCTTTCTTATAATTGTTTTTCTATATTTACTTACTACTTCGTGCACAGTCGCATTGCAATCACTTGCTCCCTCAATTCAAGAAACTAGGTAAACATTCATCATTGCAAACACACTATAATCTAGAAAAAATTTGAGCAAACATTGGCTTATCTGTCTTGGGAATCTATTACAATCAAGGGGTCTGTGACTATAACAATCAAACTGTCTGTGGATACAACAATCAAGGTAGGGTCTGTGAATACAAAAATCAAAAGGTCTGTGGCGCCCATGTGTTGCCGGGCCCTAAAGGGGAGCAAAGAATAGCAACACTGTTTACCTTCAACGCATGTCGTAAAAGGCGACTAAGGAGGTTATGGGATGGAGTTGGCTGTCCCATCCCATATAGGGTCAGTAACCCAAAGCCATGCTGAAGTCGGATGTGTCAGGCAGAAACGCGCAGATATTGCAGCAATGCTATAAACCATGACACAATGCATTCCGTTCTCCGGACTACATCCTGCTAATCTGCAGGAGTTTGAGAACGAATGCAGAAGAAGAAGAAAAAAGGTCTGTGGATACAATTATGGGATCTATGAATATAACAATCAAAGGGGTCTATAGATATAACAATCAAGGGGGTCTGTGGATACAACAATCAAGGGGGTCTGTGGATACAACAATCAAGGGGGTCTGTGGATATAACAATCAAGGGGGTCTGTGGATACAACAATCAAGGGGGTCTGTGGATACAACAATCAAGGGGGTCTGTGGATATAACAATCAAGGGGTCTGTGGATATAACAATCAAGGGGGTCTGTGGATACAATCAAGAGAGGGTCTGTGGATACAAGCAAGGGGAGTCTGGATACAGTAATTAAAAGGTGGATGCACATACAACAATCATGGGGGAGGGTCGTGGATATACCGGTAATCAAGGTGCCTGAGGATACAACAAGCAAGGGGGTGTGTGCATACAACAATAAAGGGTGAATGTGGATACAACAATCAAGGGGGTTTCCAACAATTAAGGTGTCTGGATACAACAATCAATGGGGGTCTGTGGATACAATCAAAGGAAGTCTGTGGATAAAACAATCAAAGGGTTATCTGTGAATACAATCAAGGGGTGGTCTGAATACAATCAAGGGGATATGTGGATACAATCAAGGGGTCTGTGGATACAACAATCAAGGGTGTGTGTGTGTGTGTATACAACAATCTAGGGAATATGTGGATAAAATATAGGGTTATGTGGATACAATTTTGGGATCGGCAGATACAATATAGGGTCTGTGGATACAATTTTCGGGATCTGCAGATACAATTTTCGGAATCGGCAGATATAATATAGGGGTCTGTGGATACAATTTTGGGATCGGCAGATACAATATAGGGGTCTGTGGATACAATTTCGGGATCGGCAGATACAATATAGGGGTCTGTGGATACAATTTCAGGATCGGCATATACAATATAGGGGTCTGTGGATACAATTTTGGGATCGGCAGATACAATATAGGGGTCTGTGGATACAATTTCGGGATCGGCAGATACAATATAGGGGTCTGTGGATACAATTTCAGGATCGGCATATACAATATAGGGGTCTGTGGATACAATTTCGGGATCGGCAGATACAATATAGGGGTCTGTGGATATCTATGGATATAACAATTTAGGGGATATGTGGATACAATATAGATCCCTGTGGATACACCAATCGAGAGGGGGAGGGAGGTTGTGTGTTTCCACGTGGATGCAAAAATCTATTGGATTCTGTATTCTGTGGATACAACAATCCAATAACTTTATAGCAGTGTACATGTTTGAAGCTAATATCCATAGCGATTTCCTGACCATATCAATCCTTGGGCTCAGAATGTTGAAGTAGGAATCATGGCTTTCCTGTAGGTGAATGTCCAGGAGAAACTCTGAGATGAAACTGCTTTTACAGGTGGCACATACATGGTTGTGGCAGGTGTGGTAGTGAGACTCGTAGCTGCGGATGATACAGAAAGTGGTTGTGATAACAGTCAGTGCCTTGGATGTGAATAAAATGTAAGCTTAAATTTAGTAGATATTATTTTGTAAACGATGTGACAAGAAATATATACCCGTTAGGTGAAACTGGCAAAAGACTAAGTGATCGTTTCTTCCAACATCTTCATGTCATTAACCACTGAACACCTAATCTTGTCACTTTATATTTCCATGACAATGATCATCGTGATGCCTTTGATATTCAGGCAACTGCAATAGATCATGCACCACAGACAATAGAGCTGGATACACCCTTGAAAATTTATATATATATACATATAGCAATTTTCAAGGGAAGAACGACAACCCAAGGGCTCCTTTATATATATATATAGCAAGTTTGATACCTTTAAGCCGTTTGGTCTTAATACAGATCATTAATTTATTTAGTTTTGGGGGAATGGAGCCCTTGGGTTGTCGTTCATATTGTTTTCAGACAATTTTTTTCGTTTTTATTCCGTATATTTTTTTTTGAAAATTTAGTATAAACTGTACTTCGTCTATTGTGTTTGTTCTCAAACTCCTGCAGATTAGCAGAATGAAGTCCAGAGAAATGAATGCACTATGGTGTGTCATGGCTCACAGTTTAGCTGTGATATCTGTGCATTTTAGCTGGACACATCCGACTTCAGCTTGGCTTCTGGATCACTTTGATTCTTCATAGGATGGGGCAGCCAACTTCATCTCATAACTTCCTAGTCACCTCTTATAACATGCATGGAATGTAAACAGTGATGCTATTCTTTACTCCCCTTTTCAGCCCTGGCTGCGTAATCTGTACAAGATTATAGGTATGAATTTGGGACACTAAAGATGGTTAAGTGTGACCACATCATCCCTACAGGGCATTGATCACAGAAAAATACTAGCCGAACTCTACTATGTATACATTTTCATGAGAGCCCTATGAAAATAGCTGAGCCCTATGAAAATAGCTGAGCCCTATGAAAATAGCTGAGCCCTATGAAAATAGCTGATGTGATTGAAGCGATGAAGGATTTAACTTACCAGAGGAGAGTGATTGACAAAACAGGAGAAAGGAAAAAAAAAGGTATAACGGCTAGGTTGGCCATTCTTGGCTATCCGTGATATTTTCCTCATTTTTCTAATCATAAAATGTGTACTAAAACAAGTTTATGCATAAAACACGTCTTACCTGGCAAGTGATGCAAACCTCTGGTTACAGCCATGCAGGCCACATCTGAAACTGTTCAAATTAAAATATTTGATAAAACAAACACAACAGGTACTTATAAACAATATTAGACAATGTTTTGAGTTTGTACAGTGAGCGACGAAAAACACAAAATAACATTTACAAGAAAATCATGAATAATAAAATCATTTTTTTTACAAAACCAAACACTATGAAAGATAATATTAGTTTACAAAGAAATTTATGAAAGATAATTATTTTTAGAAAGTCTATTGTCTTTCTCCAGGTGGTTTGTTATCCACTCTTGCCAATAAGTGTTCATTTGCCATTAAGAACTCGAATTTGTGTTCCAAGGCCAGATCTGTGGTTTTGACTGTGCTATGATCATGTTTGCTCAGGATGTCCCTGACATTTTCTATCCATCATTTTCATGGTCTTCTTCTGGCTTTGTACCCTGATTTCATTTGGTTATATGCCTGTACGGGCAACTTGTCGTGATTCATTCTCATAATGTGGCCAAACCACTTGATCTCCTGCCTTCCTATGTATTCTGTGCAAGGTATTATACCTATTCTTTCCCTAATATCTTCATTTCATAATCTATCAAGCCTGGTGACCCCTGCAGCTTTCCTCAAGCATTTCATCTTACATGTGATAGTCTGTAATCTGAAGATGAGAGAGACCACTTTGGCACTGGTAACACAGTGTTGGTAGGAATATACTGTAGATCATTTGTCTTTTAACTTCCATCTTGGGATGAAGAAGTAGTGGTGACATTTGGTATGTTACTGCATTTGCCTTTTGACATCTCGTCTCTATCTATCTATCGAGGCTTCCCTTTTCTGTAAAAATACTACCGAGATGTTTGAACTCTGTTACCTTTTTTACTCCTATGTTGTCTATCTGTATGTTTAGTGGGCTCGGAGTTCTGCATATGTTCATAGTTTCCGTTGTGTGTGTATTAATCTTCATGTTGTATTTTTCTAAATGTTGAAGATAATGAGTCAATAGGATTTTGTAGTTGTTCTTCGTTTCTGTATATGAGCTCTGGTCATCTGCAAAAGTTATGACTGACAAAAAATATTTTTACCATGTTAAACAGCAACTAAAAAAATGTTGGTACTTCATCAGATAAATGATCTACCTTTACACTTTTTATCAAATCTGCACCACTCGAAATTTTGTAACGTTATTTCAATCAATCAATCAATAAACCCATAACCCTTCAGGGTCGTAGGGGTACCACATTGGATGCTTCAGCACACAGAGTCCTCCAGCGAATTCTATCGTCAGCGATGCGGATGAGTGTGGAAATATCTAGCCCTGTCCATTCCTTGATGTTGTCTGTCCATGTCTTTATTTGTCCTACTCTGCTTCTTCCACCCTCGACAGTTCCCTGCAGTATTGTTTTTGACAAGGAATCGTGCCTACATACATGTCCGAACCATGCTAGTTTTCGTCGTTTCACTATTGAAAGCAATGGCTCCTGGACACCTGCACACATCTCTACTTTATTTCTTACGTACACATTGGTCTTATGTTCCCTATAGGAAATTCGTAGAATTCTTCTGTAGCATTTATACTCGAAAGCCTGTAATCTTCTCTCCATGTCCGCAGTGAGTGTCCAACTCTCACAACCATACAACACAACAGAAAGCACCAACGACCTATACAGGTCATAATAACGTTATTTACTGCCGGCTCAATCCTAAATACAAAATGGCTACCGCAATAGTAAGTTTGTTAGAGATGTAGAATGTCTATTACAATCTCAAGGACTGCTGCCGGATTCAACGATGCCACACACTGAGAGCCTCACTTATACAACCTTCCTAAATTAAATATCTCGGCCCCCAACTACTGTTCAATAATTATAGACAAGGGAAATTATTTGTGGAGAAAAAAAATTGCCAAACTTTAATTTCGCTTTCTGCAAATTAGGTATACCAGTTATCTGGGGGGGGGGGGGGGGGGAATGTTTGAGTTAAGAATCTTCTTCTCATGGTCCATGCCATGTGGTGTTTGTCTTCTTCTTCTTCTGCGTTCATTCTCAAACTCCTGCAGATTAGCAGGATGTAGTCCAGAGAAAGGAATGCGTTGTGTCATGGTTTACAGCATTGCTGCGATATCCGCGCCTTTCGGCCTGACACATCCGACTTCAGCATGGCTTTGGGTCACTGACCCTATATGGGATGGGACAGCCAACTCCATCCCATAACCTCCTTAGTCGCCTTTTACGACATGAGTGGAAGGTAAACAGTGTTGCTATTCTTTGCTCCAATTCAGGCCCCGGGAACACACGGGCGATGTGGTGTTTGGTTATCATGCCTTTTCACAGCCTTCTATTTCATGTGCTGTCAATCATTTCCTATACCGATCTTCTCCCATGCCACAATGCTAGGTTGTCAAGCATCTTGTCTCTTGGTCTTCCCCTACTTCTCTTGCTCTTCAACTTGCCTGTTGTCACAATGTGTTCCATCTTTCCTCTTCTCATGATGTATCAAAAAAATGCAGACTGTGTCTTTCTGATGCGGATAAGCAGCTCTCTTTTTGGTTGGTTGGTTGCTGATCCATTCCCTTTGACCTAATGCGATTAGATGGCATTATATTGCTGGGAAGTCTGTGGATATTCGGCTCACCCCGAGACAGAGCCAGAGAAAAACTATCACACCTCCAGGAAGGTAGGTTTCAACCTATGCACTGCTCTGAGCCACTGTAGCCAAGATAGGGTTCACTGTGCTCATTCCCCGCCACCAATTGGCTACTGGTTATACCGAGCTTCTCTATTGCTCTAGGCATGCAGCCAAATGTTCAAGTTAAAAAGATTGTCATGTCCTGAGTCACTGTGCCTCTATGATGGGTCTAAGCCATATGAAAAAACAGTGCTGTCAGTTTCCTCCTCCCCAGGGCTGCACAGTGCACCTCTGGCTCCCTCCCAACCACAGGGTGCATACATATATATTCAGGTAAACATTAAACACATTTCAACAACAAAATAAAAGCATAATTGTATAGATGACGTGCCATGAAGCTTCTCTAAGAAGATAACCTCAATATAACGGCATGTCATCCACTAAAGTTTTCTGTTACATGGGTGGTTTGTCTAGTGGGCCATTGGTGAGACCCACAGACGCAATCACATGCGCAGCTCTCTTTTTGAATTAACTTCTTTCAAGATATCTTCATTACACTTTTTTATCTGTCCACGGTGTTCTTAGCATTCTTCTATAAAACCATATCTCTGCTGCCTCAATATAATTTTTCACTATTCTGCTGAACACCCAAGATTCACTTCCATACATTGGAAATGGTTCTATAGAACTTCTAAGAACTCTTTCTCACCTCAACCAACAAAGATATATTACATAAGATCATCATCATCTTGTGAAATGTTGCCTTTGCCTGGGTAATTCTAAATCTGATTTCTTGAATACACATTCCTGCCGAAGACGAATGTGTCGGGTCATTAGCGCAAATAAAACGGTTACACAACGCATTTCCATTCTAGGTTACATCCTGCTGGAAATCTAGTAGGTCCATGATCCTGCTATAAGTGAGATAAAGCGGGAGTTTGAGAATCAACGCTGAAGAAGAAGAATACACCTTACATTTGATTAGTTAAGAATAAGTTATTTTTTACACCTCCTATGTGCAGTCGGATGGTTTCTCAAAGCTTTCTCTCATACCTAAGAAACTTCAGCATTCGGCATAGTGCAATGGCTAATGTAGAAACCTTCTACTAGGAGGGGGTCTATTTTGAGACAAGCTGGTATTGTGCCTGGGTCACCCTTTGTGCATCTTTCCTCCAACAAGGTGCTTCACACCTGCTGAACTATTCCCAGTGTAAGAAGACACTTCCAATGCCACATACCTGTATCAAAATTCCTTCTGTATGAGTAGTGTTCGGCAACAATTACAGACAAATCAGACTAGGGTTGCCAGCCGAAGATGGATGTGTCGGACCATTGGTGCAAATAAAATGGTGACACAACGCACTTCCATTCTATGGACTACATCCTGCTGGAAATCTAGTAGGACAGAGATACAGCGAGGGTTTGAGTATGAACGCTGAAGAAGACTAGGGTTGCTACGCCTCCATAGACAAGGTTGCAGCATCGCCAAACACATCTTGAGTCTGGGATTTGACCTGTGCATTTCCCATGAACCCACCTCAAGTGATGGTCTTCCAATTCATAGTCAAGTGCACGGTCTGCATTTTGACTCTTCGTCATTGCATATATTTACTCAAAGTGTGAGAATTTGTCTATAAAGTTTATATTCAAAAGCTCGTCTCCTTTCTCCATGTCTGTAGTAAGACGATATCAGGCAAAAGGTTTATTGGTGACATCCATCTCCTCTCTAATTATCCATATAATATCTCTTTTAATAAACATTATTTACCACTGAAGACGGATGTGTCAAACCATTGGCGCAAATAAAACGGCGACAACACATTTCCATTCTCTGGACTACATCCTGTTGGATATCTAGTAGAACCATTGTCCAGCTACAAGATAGATCCAGCGGGAGTTTGAGAATGAACGCTGAAGAAGATAAACTATAAAGATTATTTTAAATAATATTTTATTTACCTGTCATTGTTCAAGTCCTTCTCCATCCCTTCTTCATTAGGGTCTTCCAGGTTGGTAGCACTACTACCTCCATATTCATCACTTTGGCTGTTGTCATCTAGAGCAATCTGCTTCATTGAAATCCCAAAATCTTCATGCTCTGGGCTATCGTGTTCAAATCCACACTTCAAAATAATTCGTGGCTTCCATCCCGACACTTCAAGTCTCTCTCTCATGTCTAAATCTCTAGGATCACACCAGCACTTCCCACTACTATCTCCATTCTCATTAACCACCTCTTTCAAACTGACATAATATGCCAGATGTTCTGGGTCACAATCAAACATGATAAAACATGCAAAATAATTCCCTCGGCGAAGTTAAATTAAAATATACATTTTTGTTGCCGCTCTGCATACTTATCTTGTAGGCCTATTTGATAGAACTCATGTCACGTTTCGAATTGTCTGAATGTAACATGTACACCGGTGTTGTCTTCATATTAAATTAATTTATCATGGGATCGGATTTATTTACGAAACTGAAAGTGTAATGTATTCATAATGAATTTCATTTGGTCAACTTTGATTTCTAATCTGATAGTAATGCAAAATGATGTAAAAAGGTTACTAAAACACTTACCTAGCCTATTAATAAAAAATATATTAAAGAAAAAAAACATACAATAAAACTAAACAGGACAATTCTCAACGTATCGGCTCAAATTGAACCTTTTTCAAGAGACAAACAACAGAAAACGACAAAATAAAAAAATAAATAGATGTCTATATTTCATCAAGCCCTCGTCTCCATAATAGCGCAGGGATGGCAACGCATCTAGTCAAAGTGAAAATGCGTGCATTCATTATAAACAAACCGAAAGTGGGAAATTTGAGACACTATAGATGAGAGCAAGAATAATAAAAGAAAAAGATAAGAAAAATACCCCTTTTGTCACTCTATCAGACAGGCAGGTTTTAAGAACATAGTCACAACAGGCACGACTGAAGGGAACAGAGACAGATGGGGACGTGAGAAAATATTCATGTAAAATTTTACATGAATATTTTCTCACGTCCCCATCTGTCTCTGTTCCCTTCAGTCGTGCCTGTTGTGACTATGTTCTTAAAACCTGCCTGTCTGATAGAGTGACAAAAGGGGTATTTTTCTTATCTTTTTCTTTTATTATTCTTGCTCTCATCTATAGTGTCTCAAATTTCCCACTTTCGGTTTGTTTATAATGAATGCACGCATTTTCACTTTGACTAGATGCGTTGCCATCCCTGCGCTATTATGGAGACGAGGGCTTGATGAAATATAGACATCTATTTATTTTTTTATTTTGTCGTTTTCTGTTGTTTGTCTCTTGAAAAAGGTTCAATTTGAGCCGATACGTTGAGAATTGTCCTGTTTAGTTTTATTTTCTTTAATATATTTTTTATTAATAGGCTAGGTAAGTGTTTTAGTAACCTTTTTACATCATTTTGCATTACTATTTGTTCATTAGGTTACTGCGGCACCATCCACTTTGTCGGACACCCTCTGGCCATTTGGTTATTTTATATTTATATTTCTAATCTGAGTCTTGACTTGACAAGTGACAGAAACACATGACAAACATAAATCACAAGTGTTAGGGAAAACCAACCAAACTAGAAATATAGACTATGGCAACAATTGACCAAAAAAGATTAAATTCACAATAATCTGTGGTGATGTGTGGCACGGAATGTCCTGTGTCGTAGTTTACAAAATTACAGACGAGAGAAAGTAAGCATTTCTGCAAGGGAGGGATATAACTTTCTGGGTTTTTTTACACGGAAGAGCTATTGTCTATTCCCATGTTGTAGCTGGTTGATCACTTTCACACAACTTGTCTCAGGAAAGTTATGAACTTCAGATTTCAAGACAAGATTCCAGATACCACTGTCCTTGATAGAGCTGGTATCCCCAGCATTGACACTATCCTGATTCAGACACAGATTAGCTGGGCAGGTCATTTGGTACGTATGCCAGACCATCGGCTGCCAAAGATACTTTTCTAGAGTGAGCTGGAGAAGGGTAAACGATCTCAAGGTGGCCAAAAGAAGCGTTACAATGACTCGTTAAAGACCTCACTGAAAGCGTTTGAAATAGACCAAGACAAATGGGGAGAATTTGCATAAAATAGTTCTACATTGCGATCTACAGTCAAGAAAAGTGCATTATCTTGTGAAAAGATGAGAAAAGCTGCAGCTCAACAGCGAAGAATAACTAGAAAGTCACGGATATAGGGCCTACCAAAATTCGCATACAGTTGTCATTTCATGTCCGAACTTCCATGGACATTTACAGCTCGAATAGGGCACATTAGCCATCTACAAATAGTATACATGGTCATAATTCAAACAGAATTTTCAAATGTGGATGTAAAAAATGGTCATCATCACTTGTGATGGACGAACACACACAGAGCTGGTTGATAACATCCACACTTGACCTAAGCGTAGGGGTGGGAGCTGTAAGTTTCTGTTCAAGGCCAGATGTGATGCCTCCCGAGTCATACTGAGTCCGTGTTTGTGAAGGGCGGTCGCGATGTTATTGATCCATCTATTTCTCGGTCTCCCCTTTGCTCTGTATCCGGCTGATAGTTTGTTATGAGCTCTCAGTTGTAATTGGGCTCATAAGATGACCAAACCACTTTATCTGCTCACGTTCTATATTTTCTATCATCATCATCAGGTGACATATTCTTCCCTATGGATCTCTTGAACTCTCCGCGGTCTTGTGCAAGTTTTCCTGCCTCTACTAGTGACATGCGCAGACATTACTGAGCGTATTTTATCCAACAGCATCATGTGCGGCCTTTTCCCCTGTTGCCTTCTATCATCCCCTCCAGTAACACTCTCTCCATGCCGTCGTGTCTCTTAATGTGACCCCCCAAAAAATTAGCCTTTTCTTGAATTTGGTGTTCAGAAGCCAGCCTTTCTGGACGTTAATTGTTCGTAACACCTCCTGGTTTGTTTTTCTTGTTGTCCATGGTATTCTCAAAACTATTCTATAGCATTTTAATTCAGATGCTGTTATTTTCTTGGCCACTGTTTTATTTAGTGTCCATGCTTCACATCCATATGTCTCCACAGGAAGCACACATGTTCGTAGTAAAAACAATTTGGTCCTTATGCTAGTACCATGCCATAGTTTCTTTATCTGTTTTAATTTTGCCAGCGCCATTGCTGTTCTTCTCTTGATCTCAACTGCGCAGTCCCCCGCATTGTTTATATTAGTTCCTAAATAATCAAAATGTGTCACTTCTTCTAAATTGCAGTTCTCAATATTAATTTTGGGTCTTGATTTAGTTCTCTCAGTTGCCATTATTTTGTCTTTTTAATATTTAAGAACAAGATTTGCTGTTCGCGGAACTTTTGTGTAGACTTATGTTCAGTATGTCGTTTTCGTTTGTTTTTAATGTCTGTCATTTGCATATCTAACTTCCGGTATCTGCAGCCCTCCTATATTTATGGGTCTGAAATCAGGCTTCAGAGATTCGAATATTTTCGATACAAGGCATTATTCCTACTTTTTTCTGATATCCTTCATCCTGAATTCATTCATTCATTTTCCTTTTGCGCTGAAGTTAGCCATAGGGCAGAGGTCAGATTTCTCCAATTCTATATGTTCAAAGCTATTCTGTGCAGTTCTTGAATAGTATGAATATTGGTTGTTTTACTTTCTCTAAGTATTGTTCTTCTGGGTGTTTCTTTTGGTCTACCCCTTGCTCTTTTGCCTGTAGGTATCCATTCAATAGATTTGTGATGTATTCTGTTGGTGTCTGCGCGTAGGACATGCTCGATGTAGGACCAACGGCGTTTTCTGATAACATCTGTGATGAAATGTTGATGTGTCTTTACTCTGATTTTATCATTCGATTTGAATTCACTCCAATGGGTGTTAGTTATCCTACGAAGACATTTGTTCTCGAAACTCAGTAATTTCTTTTCTGAAGATAAAGAGCTTTTCCAGCTCTCACATCCATATGATAGCACCGGAATTATGCAGGAATTAAATAAGCGCATTTTCGTGCGTGTGCTGATTGACTTTGACTTCCAGATATTAGACATTCTGTTAAATGCACTTGATGCTAGGGCAATGCGAGTTGTAATTTCTGGCATGACATCACCGTCGAGTGTTAATTTGCTTCCTGGATAGGAGAATTTCTGTACTTTTTCAAGTTGTTTTCCATTTAAAGTAATTTCGTTAGGTGAATTGGTGAAGTCCATAATTTTTGTTTTTGCTGAATTGATTTGGAGACCTATTTGTCATGCGATGAGTTTTAATCTATCAGTTTTTGTTTGTGAATTTTGATGGTTTTCACTCAATAGTGCAAGATCATCGGCAAAATCCAGGTCTTCTAATGTTGTTTTATTTATCCATTTGATTCCTAAATTTGTGTTGGGTGTGCTTTTTCTCATAGCCCAGTCAATTGCGATATTGAATAGTAATGGTTCTTATCATATATAGAATTATATATAAATAGCCTAAGTATAGGCTTATATATATAACCCTTCAGGGTCGTAGGGGTACCAAATTGGATGCCTCAGCACAAAGAGTCCTCCAGCTTCTTCTTCTTTCGTTCACTTGAAACATGTCTATATCTGTAATTCTGTCTCCTTAATAAATCTCACTGTCTTTTGTAGTTCATACAGTGTCCCATAGAGCTTTGATTCCAGTGTTGTTTCCTCTGGCCAATATGTCTGCCTCAGCGTTTCATGCTCAGAACACTCTTGAAGTATATGTTTGGCACACTGTGCTGCCTGTCCACATGGCCGTGTTGCGAATCTTGAACTTTGTATACATGTGACTGCGGAGTTGGCTGTGTCCTGTTCTGAGACGTAGAATTATAACTTGTTCTGATCTGTTCATAATGTGATAGTCATCTTGTGTTGGTGTTTATGGCTTTCTTATTGACTTGATCATCTGTTTTTTCTGATGGTAGGTGATTGGTATATTTGGTTGGTCTTCGGCAGCACCTTCCTTAGCCAGTTGGTCTGCTTTTTTATTTCCTGGTATTCCACAGTGAGAGGGTATCCACTGCATGGTTACCCTATACTGGTACGACAATTCGCTAAGTAGTTTTTTCAAGTCTGTTAGTTTTCCAGACTGGAGAGCTTGAAGCACTGACCTTGCATCTGTCAGGAATACCACAGGCTGTAGGCCAGAGTTGGAGTTCAGCAGTTTTTTAGCAGTCCTCCAGCGAATTCTATCCTCAGCGATGCGGGTGAGTGTGGAAATATCTTGGCCTGTCCATTCCTTGATGTTGTCTGTCCATGCCTTTATTTTCCCTCCTCTGCTTCTTCCTCCCTCGACAGTTCCATGCAGTATTGTTTTTGACAAGGAATCGTGCCTTTATACATGTCCGAACCATGCTAGTTTTCGTCGTTTCACTATTGAAAGCAATGGCTCCTGAACACCTGCACACATCTCTACTTTTTTCTTACGTACACATTCGTAGAATTCGTCTGTAGCATTTGTACTCGAAAACCTGTAATCTTCTCTCCATGTCCGCAGTGAGTGTCCAATTCTCACAACCATACAACACAACAGAAAGCACCAGCGACTTATACAGTTTGATTTTCACTCCAACACTGATGTTGCTTTTCCAAATCATTTATTTATATGAGTCAATCGTTGTAAAATCAAACATCTGCTAACATCGTAATGTCTCGACCGATTTGCGTAACAGAAGTAAAAGTTAGTTCACTCCAATTCTTTTCATTCAAATGAAACTAACTGTGTTAAATTGTGAACTACAACGTTTGCGCTAGAGATATTTAGGATAAACAGTGATTTCTCTTCATCACCGCCGTGAGCTAGACGTACAGTCACATCTAATCAACCAACTGCTTTCAAATCTGACAAAATCCCTCAACATGTTAAACAATAGGACCCCTACGTCTACAACATCAAGTCAAAATCAACCAACGCTGCTAAATGCCGAAGAATTATTTAAAATGGTTACTGGAATGTGAGATCTAAAGTAAATTGCAATGAAATATGGGACATGGAAACCTATGACATCCGCCCTATATGGCGTCTTTGGCAGAGCAGGGGTCGGGAAATCATGGCTTGCGAGCCAGATGTGGCTCTATTGATGGCTGCATCTGGCTCGCAAACAAATGTTCGATTATAAAAAAAAATGTTTCGTTAGACTCCTTTGATCTACATATTAATTGCATATCAATATTTCATTCTACAAATGAGCTAAAGTCTACTGCAGATCAGCATCAGAAGTCACATTAATGGTACGAAATACTCATTATTGATTAGCAACAGCATAACAATGTTATTAAAAAGAATTCAGAGACATAATTATTGTACTTTTAGTGTTGAAATTACACAAAATTCACACATTTACTTGAATTTTTAGTTTTAAACATCATGTATGGCTCTCACAGAATTACTTTTCAAAATATGTGGTGTCCATGGCTCTCTCTGACAAAAAGGTTCCCGACCCCTGCCCTAGAAAAATAACTAACTAACTAACTGGAATGTACGATCGCTATATCAAACAGGTAAACAAGCACAGGTATGTAGGGAGATGTCCAACTACGGCCTGAATATTCTGGGAATTAGTAAGTGTCGCTAGACTGGATCAGAGAAATTATACATTCGAAACGACAACAAACACATTATGTATAGATAGATTAGATAGATGTATAGATAGATTAGATATATGGATAGATATATGGATAGATAGATTAGATAAGATAGATTAGATAGATAGATTGGATAGATAGATTAGATAGATAGAATAGATAGATTATATAGATAGATTAGATATATAGATATATTAGACATATAGATTAGATAGATATATAGATTAGATAGATAGATTAGATAAGATAGATAGATAGATTAGATAGATTAGATAGGATAGATAGATTAGATAGATAGATTAGATAGATAGATTAGATATATTAGATAGGATAGATAGATTAGATAGATAGGATAGTTTATATAGATAGATTAGATAGGATAGATTAGATAGGTGGATAGATAGATTAGATTGATATATTAGATAGATAGATTAGATCGATAGATAGGATAGATAGATGGATAGGTTAGATAGATAGATTAGATAGATAGATGGATAGGTTAGATAGATATATTAGATAGATAGATGGATAGGTTAGATAGATAGATTAGATAGATAGATTAGATAGATAGATTGGTTAGATAGATAGATAGATTAGATAGGATAGATTAGATAGATAGGATAGATAGATTAGATAGACTGATCTAATCGTTCAATAACAAACATAATCACTATTTCAAGTATTTAGGAGCAGCGACTAAATCAGATGCAAGAAGTACAATAGAGATAAGAAACAGAATAGGTAAAGACAAGTAATGGCATCATCTCAAACAATAAAAGAATATAGGCCTACTGTGTAATATGCCCCTGTAACAAGGGAGAGAGATCATCATAGGTACATAACACCGACTCTAACTTAGGCGATGCGAGTCTTGGACAATAAATAAACAGGATAGTGGACAATTAGAGGCACCAGAGATGTGGTTCTATAGAAGAATGCTGAGAGTATCATGGACAACAGATGTGGTTCTATAGAAGAATGCTGAGAGTATCATGGACAACAGAGATGTGGTTACATAGAAGAATGGTGAGAGTATCATGGCCAACTAGAAAAACTAACAGATATATTGAAAGAGTTAAATGTGAGCAGGAAGTTACTAAACAGTATGTGTTGGGTCAACGGTCATGAGCCCATGGATCAGCAACCAATAAATATGTGTTGGGTCAAAGGTCATGGATCAGCAACCAATGAATATGTGTTGGGTCAAATGGCACGAGCCCAAGAACCGCTGGATCAGCAATCAATAAAATACATATCAGAAAGAGAGTATTTATTTGTTGGACACGTTATATCAGACACAGGATATCACGGACGACTGTATGAGAAAATATTGGATATTTTGACATCGTGGCACGGCAAAGAGTCAACAACGATCTTGAAAACAGATACTGGAGATCCATGATCGCCAACTCATGTCGGCACGGTTCCTGATGATGATCCGATCGTTTATTGACTGAATTACTGTAAATTTCTTCTTCTGCGTTTGTTCGTAAACTCCTAGAGATAAGCATGATGTAGTCTGAAATGCGTTGTGCCATGGTTACATCCTAGCTGAAATATCTGCGCCTTTAGGTCTACCATATCCGACTTCGGCACGGCTGCTGGTTCACTGTGATCCTCTATGGGATGGAAAATTAACCCCCACCTATCAAGATCCTCTTTAGTTGCATTCTATGGCATGCGTTGCAGGTAATACTGGCAGGATTACTATTTGATTTTTGAAATAAATGGTAAGTAAACAAAGGGGCAACAACCATGCATGTTAACAAGGTACACATATTTATTATGGGTTACTGTTCTTAGGTTGGAAAACACTGACCTGGATAAAAAGACAAGATTCTTTTCCAGAAGTCGTGATTACCAGACTATCACAGCTCGAGATTATTAGTAGTGTGGCTATCCTCACACTGAACCTTCTTAGTTATCCCTTACATGCATTACAGGTGGAAACGAGTCCATGGATTAGCAACCAACCTGCCAGTAGCGTGATGAGTCGAAGGGCATCAATCCATGGATTAGCAATAAACTTGCCAGTAGCATGATGGGTCGAAGGGCATGAATCCATGGATTAGCAATCAACCTGCCAGTAGCATGATGGGTCGAAGGGCATTAATCCATGGATTAGCAATCAACCTGACAGTAGCATGATGGGTCGAAGGGAATGAATCAATGGATTAGCAATCAACTTGCCAGTAGCGTGATGCGTCGAAGGACATGAATCCATGGATTAGCAATCAACTTGCCATGAGGATGCAACCCCCAGTTCACAACACCTTACAACATTCTTATTGCAAAGAGCGACATATGAAACATTTCCTGGTCAAGTCTTCATCTCGTTCACAATGTCTACACAGCAAGTCTTGTTTTCTTAATAAATGCTGCTGTATTTGAAAGCTCCTCAGCGCTCCCATACATCTTTCTGTGGATAACCATCTCTGTGGGACAATGTTAACTCCGTGTCAAGTAACATGAACAACAAAAACATCACAAACACAGTGATCATCATCAAGTTCCGTCTCCACAACGAAGGTTGGCTACAACAGACCAACATCCCATCTCGTATCTTTGTGATGCACTCTGCTAGACTAGCCTGTCCATCGTATAAATAACCAAATGGCCAGAGGGTGTCCGACAAAGTGGATGGTGCCGCAGTAACCTAATGAACAAATAGTAATGCAAAATGATGTAAAAAGGTAAGTGTTTTAGTAACCTTTTTACATCATTTTGCATTACTACCTGTCCATCTTATGATGTTAATATCCCACTTGTATCTGTACCTTCTTCTTGCCCGCCTCCCCTCGACATTACCCTCAATTAAGGTCTTCATCAAGGTATCCTGTCATTTAATGTCCAAATATTGTATTTATTTATTTTCATTAATAACTTTTCCTTCATATTAAGTGTTGTTAGAACTTTCGCCTGTGTGGTGCCGGGGCCCAAAAAATAGCAACACTGTTTACCTTCCACGCATGTCGTAAAAGGCGACTAAGGAGGTTATGTGATGGAGTTGGCTGTCCCATCCCATATAGGGCCATTGACCCAAAGCCATGCTGAAGTCGGATGTGTCAGGCCGAAAGGCGCAGATATCGCAGCAATGCTGTAAACCATGACACAACGCATTACGTTTTCCCCGACTACATCCTGCTAATCTGCAGGAGTTTGAGAACGAACGCAGAAGAACCTCTTTGTTTTCTTCTTTTTCCATGATGTTCTCCCTATTCTTCTATATACCCACATCTCAAAGGCATCAATTCTGTCTTCTAATTGTTTATTTAGTGTCCATGTTTCTGTGTATACTAATGTCCATTCTATACTAATACAAAACAGTTATGTTCTGCTTAATAATTATTTGGTGTTTTTTTTATGCAGTTAAGGAAACGCTATCTTTCGTTGTCCATGTTTCTGAGCCATACATTAATATAGAATTGATGAAGCATTTTATAGTTCTCATTTTTAGCTTTGAAATTTGTTTAGCATGGACACTATATAAAACAGTGGCCAAGAGAATAACATCATTTGAATTAAAGTGTTATAGAAGAGTTTTGAGAATACCATGGACAGCAAAGAAAACAAACCAGAAGGTGTTACGAAAATTAACGTCCAGGAAGGCTGGCTTCTGAACATCATATTAAAGAAAAAGCTAGGTTTTTTTCGGTCATATTAAGAGACACGACGGCATGGAAAGATTGTTAATGGACGGGATGACAGAAGGCAACAGGGGCAAAGGCCGACCAAGACGCCGTTGGACAAAAGACATTCAAGAATGCCTGCGCATGTCACTGGAAGATGCAGGGCAACTTGCTCAAGACCGCGGAGAATTCAAGAAATCCATAGGAAAGACTACGTTCTGGAAAGAATATGTCACCTGATATGATGAATTTGTTTAAACAAGTGCCTTTAAAAGACTGTCTAATATCTGGAGGTCAAAGTCAATAAGCACACGCACGAAAATGCACTTATTTAATTCCTGCGTTATTCCGGTGCTATCATATGGATGTGAGAGCTGGAAAAGCTCTTTATCTTCAGAAAAGAAATTACTGAGTTTCGAGAACAAATATCATAGGATAACTAACACCCATTGAAGTGAATTCAAATCGAATGATAAAATCAGAGACACATCAAAATTTCATCACAGATGTTATCAGAAAATGCCGTTGGTCCTACATCAGGCATGTCCTACGCGCAGACATCAACAGAATACACCACCAATCTCTTGAATGGATACCTACAGGCAAAAGAGCGAGGCGTAGACCAAAAGAAAAATTCAGAAGAACAATACTTAGAGAAAGTAAAACAATCAATATTTATACTATTCAAGAACTCCACAGAATAGATTTGAACAGACAGAATTGGAGAGATCTGACCTCTGCGCTAACTTCACCGATAAAGGAAAATGAAAGAATTTGTTTAAAAAAACATGGACTTAATGCAACCAAAGTGACATATATGCTCGTGGAACTACAGCTCAAGCTCTCACCCCTACACTTAACATAAAGTGTGAATACGATCAACCATCGTTCACCTGGGAACAGACAATGATAATTTAGATATTTTCCTCATGTAACTGAAATTACTTTTAGCCATTCCTATTCTCTTTTTAACTTCTGCCACCATTTGTGACTGTGTCCAAGATATTGATAATGTTTTACTTGTAGCTTTTCTCCATGTATTTTTATGTTAGCAATATTCTTCAATGACTGTGCCAATTATCATGGTTCTTGGATGTTTTTATCAGTCCATATTCTTTATGACTTGATCTATATATTTATAGACTTTTATTTATTAGCAGTTCCTGCTTGATTTTCTGCTAACAGAACAGTATAATCTGCATATCTCAGGTTGTTTATTGTCTCTCTGATCTGGAGTCCTGGTAGTCCATTTAATAGGCTGGGTGGTAAAATAACATCCTTACAATAGGACAATGAAAACACCAATTTAACTTGTCACTAAGTTACACACAAATATAACATTGACTAAAATATAAAACAGCACTGTTCAATAACACAGCAAGTAGAAAACAAAACAGCACTGTTCAATAAACACAGCAAGTAGAAAACAAAACAGCACTGTTCAATAACAAACACAGCAAGTAGAATACAGCACTGTTCAATAACAAACACAGCAAGTAGAAAACAGCACTGTTCAATAACAAACACAGCAAGTAGAAAACAGCACTGTTCAATAACAAACACAGCAAGTAGAAAACAGCACTGTTCAATAACAAACACAGCAAGTAGAATACAGCACTGTTCAATAACAAACACAGCAAGTAGAAAACAAAACAGACAGAAAACAGCACTGTTCAATAACACAGCAAGTAGAAAACAAAACAGCACTGTTCAATGGTTGGTTGCTGATCCAGCGATCCATGGGCTCATGCCCTTTGACCCAATGCCATTGTGTGATATATGCATGTGTTTGTGAGCTGCTGTTTTGTTCCATATAATGTGTTCCATTTATCTGGCCCTGGAGGGAAACACTGTTCGATAATACAGCAAGTAGAAAACACAATAGGCAGAAAACAGCACAACGTAGAACACACAACTGTACCTATGTAAAGCACAGGTTTTTCGAACGATCCACTTAGACGTACTATCACTAAACTATCGTGTCTAAGTGGAACATTCTAAAGACCTGTGGTTTACCTAAGTACTATTGTTGTTACATTTTTCACAGTATTACCCTATACTGATTGTCACAGAAAACAACAACAGGTAGAAAACAAGAACACAGCACAATCAGTCAACAGAAATGTAAACTAAAAAAAAATAAATATGGAAAAGCAGTTACACTTGTATTCTTTCCAGAAAGAATAAATTTTATTGTCAAATTGAAACAAATCAATACCAGATTTATCCAGCTTCAGAGAACGTTAGAATTTTGAATAATTTTTAACAAGAATATTTTACTGAAAATAGTGATGGAATCAGACCTGGAAATTGTTATAAGTTAAAATTTTTGATGTTGGTTTTGATTGAACTTCATGAACAGGTTGTGATGCTAAACCTGTGTAGTAACGGAACTTTCAAAATGTGCTTCACCTCACTACCTGCCTTGTGAGTCGTATATTGAACCTCTTCTCCACTCGTTCTAGCTACTACAACGAGAATATAAATGGTCATTTGTGCTAAATTAAACCAAACTTGTATAATTTTGTGCCGAGTTATAGAATTCTCATAAAATGTTCTCAATTTTAATTGCCAAAATTTTGTGAAAAGAATAATTGTTTAAAATGTGGTTGGTTGACACAAAATGGCAGAGAGGTGGGGGGTATTGAGACAAACAAACAGTGTTTAAACATAAAATGTGACACAAATAGTATCATGAACCAACTATTTAATCAGAAATAAAATTTAATAAAAAAAATTTCAAACCAATCTGTTTTAATACCTCAAACAAAAAACCCTCATTGACAACAGGTAAAGTGAACTTCAATCTCATAAATTTCAAAGACCAAAAATGGTATATTTTAGTTGCTTTAACTAATTTTCTAAGATTATATAATATTGCAACAAAACCTTGACTATGACTGAGGGTGTCTCAAAAGCCCACAAACTTGCTCTATGTATACACTTCATTTATTTTTGTATATTAATTTCATAAATATTTTTAATCATCATATTCATGTAGTAACGTATCCTGAAGGATGAAGCAGACGTCACAGACTTTCAAAAACTCCTGCCAAACTTCCTGCTTTTGTTGAGTGCCATGTTCAAGTGGTCTTTGATACTCTCATTTTCTTCATGGTCTAACTTTTCTTTCGGCTGTCCACTGGCACCAGAAAAAATATATATTCTGCATGCACAAATATTTTAAATTGCAGCCAAGTTGCAGCATAAAAGACAGAACTATAGTTACTTAAAATATGATATTTAGTATTTTTTTTAAATGATGGCTCAAATAAAAATACATTTTACAGAACAATTACTACCTGAAAATAATACGTTCAAATATATAATTTGACACACAGGGCAAGTTCATTGACTGTTCGGACACACCGCAAATAACTTTTGGTAACAAAATTGTAAAAATTTAGTATATACTCAAGTGATTATTTGAAGGATCACACAAAAACTATGACTATTCCAAGCTGTGGGACATTTTAAAGTACACAAATTTTAACGAGAAACAAAACAAAGAAATGAAACTGACAAAATGTGCAACTTATTTTTCTTAAATGCAACTTACGTACGTACACACATAGTGTGAGCGTACATATATTATCAAATTCCATGCAAATATTACTGTTAATTTACAAAATGTGATTTACAAATTTTTTAATGTGTTTCATTTGAATATTTACAAATATTGTATTTCAGTCCTGTAAATTTCTCCCTGCAGTTTTAGTTCGACCATCAGCCAAAATCAATAACAGGCAAAACAGCACAAAGAGGCAAATTTTCTTTAATAAACAGTACAATTTGTATACACAAAAAAGTGGGAGTGGCAGATGCCAATTAGCAGGACTTTTAATTGTATTCGGCTAAAAAATATATATATATGCAAAAACTAGAAAGGCATATTTCCGTTTTTAGTCTACTCTCCCGAATACATCAAATAAATGGGGGAAATATAAATATCGCAATAAAAACTTATTAGAAAACACTTCAAATTAATCTGTTTTCAAGATTAATGAGAAAATCAGGAGAATCAAATTTTTAATTGATCATTAAAAAAAAAATGAATTTACACCAATACAAAATTCATCTGTGGGAGAAATAAATTGAACATTAATTAAACAAACATGACAACACCAGACGACCACAAGTTATAGGGGGAAAAAAAAAGGAACAGAAATAAAACGCCGCAATATCTGCAGTGTTACTAATTCACGGGTTGACTATCCCAAGAAAATCTGATGACAGATTTATCCATCACTGCAGCTTCCATCATCGCTGCACTCGCTGAATGATAATTTCCTTCCTACTTTTCTGCCTTGTTCCTCCTCATCACTCTCATCGGAATCATCCACCTCAGAGTCCCTCTCAATGGTGTAGGCCATAAAGAGAAGATCATGGGATGGGCTGAGAACCAATGAATGATTAGGTGGGAGAATCTGGAAGCCGAAGAAGTTGAAAACTCTGAGCAGGGACACTGTAATGTAAACAAGTTGCAAATATGAAATAAAATCACAAATATAGATTCCGGGGGTTTTTGCATGTACTAATTTTTTTCATGGTTCAAAATCTCCCTTTGGATCTTTCTTGTACCAGGACAATGTTCCTACTAGATTTCCAGCAGGATGTAGTCCAGAGATCTCTCTTGTACCAGGACAATGTTCCTACTAGATTTCCAGCAGGATGTAGTCCAGAGATCTCTCTTGTACCAGGACAATGTTCCTACTAGATTTCCAGCAGGATGCAGTGCTAAGGAGATTTGCCATTATATTTGTGGTTTGGCGGTTGCATTTACTATTCTTCTTCTGCGTTCGTTCTCAAACTCCTGCAGATTAGCAGGATGTAGTCCAGAAAACAATACATCATGTCATGGTTTACAATATTGCTGTGATGCATCTGACTTCAGCATGACTTTGGGTCACTTGACTGTATATGGGATGGGATAGCCAACTCCACCCCATAACCTCCTTAGTCATCTCTTACAACATGCATGGAAGGTAAACAGTGCTGCTATTTCTTTGCTCGAGTCCCGGCAACATATGGGCAGCATTTACTATAAATTATTTCATTTCTGTGAATCAAGAGGATGAACTCTGCTCATAGTTTACAGAAATCAATCACATATGCTAAAAACAGTACAATATTATTTTCTATCATTCAGTTCCCTGATAAAAATGGGCTTGCGCAGCTGTTGCTCTCCAATGACTTCTTTACGGTCTTCATTCGACCCTCATGAGGTTTCTTCCTCCGTTGCCAACTGTTCTCTCTCACAGCTTCCATCGGTGGAGACATTCATAAATATGTTTGTTTGAGAATCCCAGGACTTGTGCATCTGAGGTGGTTGTCTGAGCTTTCTTTCATACCCAGGAGACTTTCAGCTTAGTGCAATGCCCATTGAAGGAGCCGTCTACTCAGGGGGAGTCTATAATTGTATAAATGACATGCTACAAAGCTTCAATAAGAGAGCCTCAATATAATGGCATGTCATCTACTAAGATTTCCTGTTGCATGGGTGGTTTGTCTAGCGGACTATTGGTGAGACCCACAGACGTAACCGCATGCGTAATAAATATCTGTAGTTTTGATGTGATTTTCTGGGTTGTATTAGATAAGCTAATCTTGTTTCTCTGAGACAATGCTGAGAAATTTAATTCTTCTTCTTCTTCTGAGATCAGCTGTAAACATCCAGTCCAATATTGGACATGTATAGAACAATGTTTGAAGTCATCTAATGTTCCTGATACAACACATGATGATGCTTCTATGCTGATACTACACAACAATACACTTCTATGCTATTAATAACTTCTGCGATCAATTGTTAAACATCCAGTCTAATACTGGTCATGTATAGAGCGGTTTGATTTAGGTCACTTTGGATTCCCCACAACCTCTTTTGCAGAGAAGCTCCAGTGGACCAGATTGTAGTTTGGCAAACATTAAAACTGGGACAATCCTGTAGTGTGTGTTCTGGTGTCTGTTGCTTCTCTGCAGATACAGGCTGCAGAGTTGAAGATGCCAATTCGGCGTAAGAGTTCGTTCTCAGTTGAAACATTGTGATATTTATTTTTGTACTATTTAATATTGTCTTGCTCGGTTTTATAGTTTCTGTTCAGTTCTTCCCACTGGTCGTAGATTCTTTTTGAAAAGATTAGTGTCTTTATCAATGACTATTGTAGGTCTGAGACCATTTCTGCTGATACGCATTGTCTTTGTCTACCTAGGCTTAAAAAGTTTGCGGCAGAAGTTGGCAGGTTACTTTTTCTTCTTCGTTCGTTCTCAAAACTCCTGCAGATCAGCAGGATGTAGTCAGGAGAACGGGATGCGGTGTGTCATGGTTTACAGCAGTGCTGCGATATCTGCGCCGTTTGGCCTGACACATCTGACTTCAGCATGGTTTTGGGTCAATGACCCTATATGGGATAGCTAACTCCATCCCATAACCTCGTGTGACATGCATGGAAGGTAAACAGTGTTGCTATTGTTTGCTTCCCCTTCGGGCCCCGGCAACACACGGGCGAGGCAGGTAACTGAACTGGTACATAGGCACTAACAGCAAAGCTGTCTGGACTGCATAGGGCACAGCTAGACACGCACGCTCTGAACATCCCCTGCACCTGATTTTGTCCCAGTTGTCTCGTCACTGGAACCAAGATAAAACTCAAGAGAGAGTGTGGTTGACGATTAGCACAACTCTTTCACTGTAAACCAACGTCATCGAGTCATTTCTTACTATTAACTATTATTTTGTATTACTTATTATTATTATTATAGTTGAGTTCTTGGTCGTCGTCGATTACGACTGACAAACATCAATAAAGAAGAGATTATGATATGTGATGTGTTCTAGACAGTCGTGATTTTAGTAAAGTAATAAATGATAAACATAGCCAAACGAAACAATCAAATTTTGGGGACATGGGTACGAAACATGAACCACGATTACTTACCGCGGTCCACTCTGCTTTTGTTGAAGCAGCAGACAACATGTTTACATTTGAGTTTCTCTTCAGCGTATTCCAACAGAGTCACCAAACTGGATAAGATTGGAAAATATAACAGCTGAATGATATATTAATATCAATATCTAAAGAACAAAAATTGGGAACTAAGATGGAGCATGAATGCTGGAGGAGAAATGGAACTAAGATGGAGATGCAACAGATATTTTGGAAAAGAAAAAGTAATAACCTAAAGCTTCGATGTCTAAAAAAATTGTGCGAATTATCAGAATTTGACTATGTGCAATGTTCAGACAATTTATAAATTCAACGAGGAAGTTTTATCAATTTGCAGCAGCTCTGACATATTTGTATGTAACGCAAAGAATAGGAAAGAAGATGTGCTGGAAATCTAAACTGCCTGGGAAATAAAATGTCTTTTTTATATTTATATAATGATGGGTCTTGTGTATTCTGCTTGAGTATGGCATGTACTGGAGTACAGATGACAAGTTCAATGTTTCAAGAATATCAACCTGTTTGAGGAAAAGGAGATAGGAGAAAATATCTCAATATTTTCTTCACGACTACTTAGTGGAGATTCTTCTTCAGCGTTGATTCTCAAACTCCCGCTGGTTCTCTCTTATAGCAGTACAATGGTCCTACAAGATTTCCAGCAGGATGTAGTCCAGAGAATGGAATTGTATTGTGTCGACGTTTTATTTGCACCAATAGCACGACACATCTATCTTCTGCGTAACTTAGTGGAGATACATTTTTCTGTTATCTGCCAAGGCTGAGTGTGATAAGATGAATAATTTGAAAGAAAATGCATTTTTAACATCAGCATATCAACAATTTGGAGTTGTATCTCTTTTGTCTTAGTGATGAGGGATTGACAGTAGGGAAATTGCATAGTGGTGAAAGGGTTAATCTTGTGGAAATGTTTAGATTTTGTGACTTTTGTATTCTCAAAATTGCTCCCAGAACTACATTCTGTTAACCACAAGACAAAGAAAATCAAATGCTACATCCTACATCAGCAATGATATATTCCAATTTCCTACAATGTCACTCAATGTGTCATCAATAGGTGTCATTAACCTTTAGCACGTCAAAGGAGAAAAATGTAGCACTGGAGGTCTTTCCATAAACAACCGACAGATTTTTTTGGTCACCCCTTGCTATACACTAATTTAGCAACGTGAAACTACATGATGCTTAATATTCTTCTTCTTCTTCAGCGTTCATTCTCAAACTCCCGCTGGATTTCTCTTGTAACAGGACAATGGTCCTACAAGATTTCCAGTTGAATATAGTCAAGAGAATGGAAATGCGTTGTGTTGCCGTTTTATTTGCGCCAATGGCCCAACACATACGTCTTCGGCGGCATGCTTAATATAACATGACCGGAATCAGCCAATCTGATTATAACTTCCTTTTCCTGCATTGTATTTGCAAGAGAGAAGAATATCGGAGATGTAATTTAAAAAGTATAGCCATATGTCCCATTTGGCGTGAAGCGAGTTAAAAATAGATATTTTCGGCAAAATCATTATGTATTGTGATGAGGAATTACGTTTTTTCCCCAAAGTATATTTAGTAACAGATTGGTTTCATTATGACATGACAGAACAAGTATAAACTGAACATAAGTCTTGGAATACAGACACTAGGTCTAGAGAACAATGGATACGACACGGTAAAAAACATCTACATGTTTTCTTTGCTTCCCTAGCAACATTATTTTTATTTTGGTTATGAAACAACAAACACAATAGACCCGTGTAAAAGAATGTTATCAGGGTTGCCACACACCAGACAATAATTTTAAAAATTGTTTCTTCTAGTTTTAATCTTCACCACCTTCTCACATCATATACATATACCAACACAGTCACATCATTAGATTCCGAATTCAATTATTTTTTATTTACATGTAGAACTATTTAAGAATCTAAAAAAAACAGTTATTGCATTTTCAGGGCGGGGGGGGGAGGGGGGGGGGGGAAGAAAGAAGTAGGAGAGATTTGTGTACTTTTAATTTAGGCGAACAAGAGGTAGGCAGAGATACAAGTGGGAGAGTAACATCACACGATGGACAGGTTAGTCTAGCAGAGTGCACCACCAAGACGAGAGATGGGACATTGGACATCTGTTGCAGCCAACCTTCGTTGTGGAGACGGCGCTTGATGATGATGATGAATTTGGAGTGCTAAAGGTTAACAGGAAGTCACAGATCAATGCTAGAATGTCCAGACTACATGCAAAGACTAAAAACAACTCTCCAGAACGTTTTCCCAATTAACTCCCTGAACTTCTGTCTTGGGTCATGTGGCTTGCATTTTCCAATGATGTATTCATTCTTCTTCTGTGGTCGTTCTCAAACTCCTGCAGATTAGCAAGATGTAGTCCGGAGAACAGAATGCATTGTGCCATGCATGCTTGGAAACAGCATTGCTGCGATAAACACATCCGACTTCAGCATGGCTTTGGGCCATTGACCCTGTATGGAATGGGACAGCCAACTCCATCCCATAACCTCCGTAGTCGCCTTTTACGACATGCGTTGAAGGTAAACAGTGTTGCTATTCTTTACACCCCTTTCAGGCCCCGTCAACACACGGGCGATGTATTCATGTTATCTTTAATGTTGTCAGTTCATCATCTTCACGGCCTGCCTTCATTATCTGTCTTTCTAAAAAGTTGTGTCTTTATAGGACTGTAGGTGTAGTTTTCTCTACTCTGATAGAGTCTCTCTTTTATTTCCTTTCATGATATTCTAAGTATCTTTCTGTAGCATTTCATCTCAAAGGCAATCTTTGGGCTGTTTTATTTCCTTTCATGATATTCTAAGTATCTTTCTGTAGCATTTCATCTCAAAGGCAATCTTTGGGCTGTTTTATTTCCTTTCATGATATTCTAAGTATCTTTCTGTAGCATTTCATCTCAAAGGCAATCTTTGGGCTGTTTTAATTAGGGACCATGTTTCCCAGCAATATGTTGCAAATGAAAAAAATAAACGTTCTTAGCATTAGCAGTTTCATTCCTATTTTGTAGCCAATCTTTTTATTATCTCTGCCATCAAAGTTTGTGGCACCATTGATGTTTACCCCTAAGTATTCAAATGTATCCACACATTCTATCTCGGTATTGTTTACCATGATTTTTGGTCGTTATATCTATGGACAAGATTTTTGTGTTTTGCGTGTTTAAATTAAGTTTTGTGATTCACTGTACTTCTGTCATAAACTTGATTAGTTGTTCCAATACCTTTATATCATTTGAATAAAGGAGTGTCATCTACATTGCATAATTTAGGGATTTCAAAACCATCGATGTTTACAGCATGGCAGTAGTGTTGTTTATGTTTTCTCTCACATTCCTCATTTTATTTTCTGCGCTGATGTTAAACAGGTATGGGAAAAGTGTGCATCCCTGCATTACTCCGCTCTGTACCTCAAACTACTCTGAAAGATCACCTTCTAACTTCGCTGTAGCCTTTTGATCTTGGTAAAGTTTGTCTATTAGATGTCAGATGTCTTGGGAAACTGATGTTCATTATCTCACATAGTTTCTAGTGACGCAGTCAAACACCTTTGAGTAATCTATGAAACGCGTGCAGACACAACTCTACAAAAATCAAAATAATTGCCAACAATAATAAAAATATGATTGGAAATAAAAATAAAGTAATGACAGAAAAAAGCAATTAAAATGAAAAGTAATGATTGGAAACAGCAATGAAGAATTATAAAAACTGGTGATTGGAAACAGCAATGAAATGTGAACACAATCGCTAACATACAAATCACATTGATTGATATGTCCCAGTGTTACCTTTCCTTGGATCCCTCTGGTAGTATCCCAGCAGGCAGCTCTACATACAGTGAATCACTGACTAGAGTTGCCTCCCATGATACTGAAAGTCCAGCAACTGGTGAGATCTTAAAGGTCATATAGGTCGGAGCCTGTAAATACAAACAAAATATATTCAACTGATTTTTTTTTTTTAAATATTTCAAATTGGTGTGTTAAAATGAAATGTGTGACAGAAGCACATGTAAACAGTTAGTGCTCTGACTTTTCTAGTCTGGGTTAACATTTTTATAGACCTCTTCAGTTGATGAAGAGCAAGACAAATGGGTATAAGAGATGGGAAAGGTTGACTAAATCCCTGGTAATTAACACTTTGTTGACTAATTTTGACGTTAGTCGAATTTCCGTTACAGAACCTTGCTGACCAAGTTCGACGCTAGTCGAATGTGCTATGATAGATCAGAAAAATGGGAATACCCATTGCAATAATGTGCTAAAAATAGTATTTCCGTGAAATTATGTTCTGTAAAAATGGCAGCATGTCGGGAATAACGATATAGACCTTTTATCAAGAAATATCGGAGATTTCGAAGGAAATATTGTATGATATATAGAAATTAATGTAAATCTAGGCCTAGCATTATGATAAGAAGTATTTTGCACTTGAAATAACTCTTGATATTTCAAATTCATTCAGAAAGTGCAAACAGTCGTTATGACACAGAAAATTTCAAGGCTTTCTTGCACCAGATAGATTTTATACGAATTTTTAAAGACGCCGATTTCAATGTATAAAATTTTGCGTGCACCCTCGGTAATGGCGGACAAGTACACTCTGGTTTGCTGGTGAGTAAGTGTTAAGAGCAATGGAGCTTTTTATGTGCAATTTTGGAGGAGAAAATTTATTGCAGAAGATGCGAGAACA
Organism: Meghimatium bilineatum; assembly: GCA_034231615.1. Lineage (NCBI taxonomy): Eukaryota > Metazoa > Mollusca > Gastropoda > Stylommatophora > Philomycidae > Meghimatium > Meghimatium bilineatum. The sequence goes on from CM067302.1 coordinate 5,192,105, forward strand.
GAGCTGATCAGGTTATCCCGCATTAGGACAGGACACAACAGACACTAAAATAGACTAAGACTGGTTCACGTGGGCAAGTGGTACAGGTCTCAGAAGGCATATTGCAAGTCTACATCACACTAAACCAGTTACGGGAGGAGCACTGAGGAGGAAGATATCCTGCAAGACTACATCACACTAAACCAGTTACGGCAGGAGCACTGAGGAGGATGTTATCCTGCAAGACTACATCACACAAAACCAGTTACGGCAGGAGCACTGAGGAGGATGTTATCCTGCAAGACTACATCACACAAAACCAGTTACGGCAGGAGCACTGAGGAGGAAGATATCCTGCAAGACTACATCACACTAAACCAGTTACGGCAGGAGCACTGAGGAGGAAGATATCCTGCAAGACTACATCACACTAAACTAGTTACGGGAGGAGCACTGACGAGGAAGATATCCTGCAAGACTACATCACACTAAACTAGTTACAGGAGGAGCACTGACGAGGAAGATATCCTGCAAGACTACATCACACTAAACCAGTTACGGGAGGAGCACTGAGGAGGAAGATATCCTGCAAGACTACATCACACTAAACCAGTTACGGGAGGAGCACTGAGGAGCTTTCAAACACAGCAGCACTGACTCAATGATATATTGAATGCTATACAAATCTGCATGATCTGATTCGAACCAGGTCCATATAGATGCCAGCTAAATGGTCATGGCTGGAATCCAGTTTGGCGTCTTCTGATTTTTTCTATTTATATTATTCAAGATAGCATACGTGAGAACTCGTGTAGGAGATCCTAACTTCTCTGTACAGAATTATAAATTAAGAACTTCTAAAGAAGTGCACCTCAGTCCCAGCTTATTTGAAATATTGTAAATAATTTAAAAATACAAAAAATTAACCAGTTGAGTCAAAGGGTACAATAACAAAAGAACTATAATCACACAAAAATGACAGAACAAGTGTGAAATTTTACCTGTGAAGCATTCTTGCGAGTCGAGTTGTTCAAGTCAATCAGAAAATTAGTCACACTGACAGGGGGCGCTTTTGTAACCCCCACGTCGTTGCCCTCTGCCAAATTTTTCAGGCATTCCGGAGCGACGTGGGGCACATCAGGACCACCACAGAGGCCCAGGGCCGAGAGATATAATACACCGTCTGCTGCTTGAGCTGGAATATACAAATATATTCTGTATTGAGGTAACACACAATGTCTGATTCCATTTATAACACGTCTGACTCAATTTTGTAATACACATTTCAACACAATGTCAGACTCAATTTTGTAATGAATATTTCAAAACAATGTTAGACCCAATTTTGTAACACACATTTTAACAATTTTGTAACGTACATTTGAACACAATATAATGTAACCAAAAAACGTCTTTCTATCTCTTCACCTCTTGAACTTTTTGGTGGTTATTAGCTGTTAAAAGTTTTGCATATTCTTGACATATTTTCTATAACATCAAAGAACATTCAATTTTTTTTCTACATTCCTCCAACTGACTGGAGGATTTTTTGTGCTGTCTCTAGTGTGGCACCCATACAACCCTGAATGGTGGCTTTTTGTGCAAACTGTCTTCAGTGTGGCACCCACACAACTCTGATGAGTTTCAAATTTATTATTATTACCGGGAGAAAAGATCTGGTGACATTATATATCCTTGTGCAACATCCATTTCTATTTTTTGGAATATTCCTATACAGAACTTAAACCATTGCAACACAGATCATGCTACCTGGCAGAAAGTACAGGTCTACTAGTTATTTGAGAGCAAACGCACAAACTACACTCAAAATGGGCATATACATCCTGTGCAATTAAAATGATATCCAACAGTAGATTTACCATCATATGCCATGCCGGCTGGTGACTACATCCTAAATAGGGAATGGCTATGCTACTTTTAAAATATTTTGTATGTATCCCAGAACAGTGTTTCACAACCTTTTTTTTTTTTTAACCATGCCCACCTAAGTCTTCATAAAATTCAGATGCCCCTCTATGTAACATATACATATTTTTTTTTTTATATTCAAAAATTAAATTATTCCCTAATAATGGCACTCCACAGATCTCTGCCTACAGTGTTGTTGTGTATCAAGATCGTTGTTTACCTGCCATGCCAGGTAAACCTGGCAGTTTATTTACCTGCCATGTCAGTTGTCAAACTGTCTAATATTTTCTAACGTTGTCGCCCTGTCTCTGTTGCCTTCAATCTTGCCTGTTGTGACTATGTTCTCCAAACCTATCTGTCTCATGAAGTGGCAAAAAAAATGAAGATTTTATTTTCTTATATTATTGATTAAGGTCTGTTTCGCATTTGACTCTTCAACACCTCTACATTAGTTTTTCTGACAGTCCATGGTATTCTCAGCATTCTTCTATAGAACCACATCTCTTTTGCCTCTAATTTCCCACTTTCCAGTTTGTTTATTGTCCAAGACTCGCATCCATATGTTAGTATATGGGTTATATAGTACTGCAGAACTCTCACCTCTAATGACAAGGTCATATTACACAGTATATTTTTCATTTTTCTGAATATAGTTTTTGCCTGCCATATTCTGCTTCTTATTTCTGTTGAACTTCTTCCATCTGCTGTAATCATTGTACCTAAATATTTGAATTGGTGGACCTGTTTTAATACTATATCATTCACTTTGATCTTGCAAGCTGTGGTATTTTGTTTCTTTGAAATAACCATTACTTCTGTTTTCTTTATATTTAGGAAGAGGCATTTCTCTTGCCATTACTTTCTGTAACTACTACATTAATTAAATCTTGAAGGTCGTCCTCACTTTTTGCGATCAGAACAGTATCATCCGCATATCTCAAATTATTAATGTTATGACCTCCCACTGATATTCCTGGGATACCAACTATTGCACACATTATGTTTTCACTATAAAGGAAAATATGGTATACAATATACCAATACGCTCTAGGCCAGTGTTTCCCACACCCCACAGAGGAGCAGTTTGATTGTTCAGGGGGCAATTTTTTCATAACATTTCGGGAATAATTCAATTTTTGAATATAAAAAAATATGTATATGTTAAATAGAGGGGGCATCAGAATTTTATGAAGACCTATGTTGGCATGGTTAAAAAAAAAGGTTGTGAAACACTGTTCTAGGATACATAAAAAATATTTTAAAAGTAGCATAGCCATTCCCTATTTAGGATGTAGTCACCAACCCCAGCATTTTTTATTTTCTAGGCAATATATCTACGGTGGTATAAGTTCAGTAGTTTGCCATTGCTTTCTGAACATCCAGTCTGACAATAGGCTATATCTATTGCAAATGACTACCTGAATGTATAGGCCTTAGCCTATATATTTTAATTATAGTATTACTTCTTTATGCCTGCCAAAGATGGATGTGTTGGGCCATTGGTGTAAATAAAATGGGGACAAAGCATTTCCATTCTGTAGACTACATTCTGCTGTAGTAGGACTATTGTCCTGCTACAAAAGAGATCCAGTGAAGGTTTGAGAATGAACACTGAATAAGAAGACCTCTAGTTTGATCTCATATTTCTGTAGGCTACACAAGCCTTAGGTTTGTAAATAATTTATGAATTCCGGACTCAGTAACATTTATTTGTTGAAGACCTTACTTAGGGGAGAGTTGAGAAGAGCAAACGGTAGACAAAAATACAAGTGGTAAAGAAACATTATGAGATGAACAGGTTAGTCTAGCAGAGTGCATCACCAAAACAAAAGACAGGATGTTGGAGGTCTGATGCAGGCAATCTTTGAGGAGATTGCACTCGATGATTAATATTTTTGTTTGCCCTCAGTTAATCATAGAGTTTGTGCGATTTCCGCTGGGAAGCGTAAAGTACTTTGTTACGGTTCAATTTGCTACATATAGGCCTAGCACATCCACTTTCAGCATCTTGATAATGATGCCTAGTTATATCTATCGTCTTTTCTCTGCTTTTCCTGTAAGGTGTCACAGGATGGAATGACTGTCGGTTTTCACGCTATTGGTTAAACGTATCTAACGTTAGTCGCTTGATATGCAGTAATAGTGTGAGGTCTATACAAAGAGCAGAGACAGCAGACCAGGCCAGAGGATACAGACTTGAGGCAAAAGCAATGGGGCAGCCGCTCTGACCTGGAGAAGACGGTGGACTTCGTCTTGACGACAGGCCTGACAATATAGTATGACCACAGTTGTTGAATGCAGAAGAAGTGTGAGGTCTCAATGTTGGTAACTCCTTCAATCCACCTTTTTTATTTTTCTCTTATCTTGCTGTTTTCATTTTCATGTTGTATGCACTTGCCGCTGGCCAATAAAAGTTTATTCTCATTAACTGGCAGAACCATTTCAGTCTTGTATGGTTATTTTAATATATTTGACCACAGACATTGTTCCAACAGTTCTTGTAATCTCTTTATTTCTCATATAATCTCTTCTTGTTCTGTTTGCTGCTTTTCTTAGACATCTTCATTTCACACGTAGTGAGCTTTCTCTCTTTTTTTAGTTAGTGTCTATGCCTACTTATAGGCCCCAGGTAACACAATGAATGTACAATTAGGCCAAACACCTGAGATTACAGAAAATTCACTTTTGATAATGGTGGCTAGCAAGCCATAACAATGGCAATGCAGTTCAGGCTGGCTGTGTTAACTGACACAAATTGGCTGCAACCCCACAAAAATAAAAATTCTTGTTACTGGTGTCATGTATGACGCAACATCAGCCAGCTAACTCTGCCGCTGGGTTATTGATCAGTTTTCGTTCAGACAATCTCAAGAAGAGCAGAGATGTCACAGGTAAGATGTAGGCTAGCTAGCTTTGCCCTGTTGAACTCGTGGAAAAATCCCAAAGGTTGTATTTCGTCACAGATGTAGAGTCCATCGTCTGCTATACAGTCCTGTAATCCCCCACAGTGAACATACGCAACTCTTTCCGTGACTTTCATTAGTCAATCTGTGCATATCATGAGTCGACAACCAATGAAAGTAACGGAAAAAATAAATAGCGTCACTTTTGAAATATTCCAGATAAACTACAGGGCTGCATACTCGACGAAGGACTCGGATTCGGCTAGTCTCCTCTCTCCCCGCTGCAGATGGCCTTCAGAACGGAACTTGGAACGCTGCCAGCTGATTTGCCCCGCCCCTATAAATCTCCCAATTATTTATGAAAACTATAATATTTATAAATAATAAACAGTCGCTTGTTCATTAAAGGAAGAATAACTTAATAGCTAAAAGTAAACAAGTAAATGTATATCAAATCGCTGAAAAGCTTTGTACTAAAGTTTCCATTGAAAGTAAAAACGTTTCAGAAATTGTGTCAATCACCAGCCATCTTGAATACATTACACGGCCGTATTTCACAATCTCACTCATGTTTTATACATTCATTTCTTACACAAACCACATTTAACTACGACTTACCTGCTTTCTTTTAGTAAGCCAGGCATATTTTCGAGTTCTTCTATAGGTTTTGGACCAAAATTCTCGTCAATAACGATAGCGTCGGAAACCTTTAACATAGCTCGCTTGACCGTACCCTCCGTTTCGTAAGACGTCGTTGAGTAAACTGACGCAGCGCTTGACTTCCGCTGCTTATAACGTGTTTTGTGCATGGAAAACTGCGCAGTGAACTCGTTTGTGTGTCACGGTGTTCACACAACTTTTACTTACCGGTAAAAGTACCTTCTCGAAGATCTTGCCAACACAGATGACCTGGCCCTTTTGAACGCAAACCACACAGATTCTAAATCTAAGCTTGACAATCTCCAACACTACTCAAATCAGATAGGGTTGAAAATCAACACATCAAAAACTCATATACTAGATTTTACGAGATCCAACGACAACATAGAAATTCAAAATGTTCCATTATTTAAAGTCAACAATTTTACATATTTAGGCACCAATCTAGCATGGGATGGAGACTCATCAAAAGAAATTTTACACCGTATTGCCCTTGCAATGGGTGCTTTCAATAAACTACGCAACATCTGGACGCCAAACAAAGAAACACCACAAAACTCAAGTTGTTTAACTCCAACATCATCCATATTATATCATATGGGTGCGAAAGTTGGAAAGCCACAAATGCCACAGATAAGAGACTAGACTCCTTTGAAAACAAATGCCTACGTACAATTCTGATTGTTAAGTGGAGTGACTTTAAATCTAACACTACTATAAGAGAGGAAAGCAAACAAACCTATATATCTTCCTTCATTAGACAAAGGCGTTGGACTTACATCGGCCATGTTCTCAGAATGAACAACCTAAGAATTCCCCAGCAGTCACTATATTGGGTGCCACCTGGAGTAAGAAGAATAGGGAGACCTAGAGGAAACTCTACAAAGAACCATTAATAGAGAAATCATGTCAATGAACCTAAACAACACGCAACAATTGAAAGACCTGGCAACACAAAAACAGAAATGGAAAGCTATGGTTTCTGCCCTATGCGCCGCCTATGGCCCTGGAGGAACATAACAACATAACAAAAGTACGTACTTTCAATTGGGGAGAAAACGTAGGCTCTTACTATATAAAACAAGATTCAGAAACAGACACCGTAATATTTTGTTACAGAATGTCATTTTGGGGTCTTTGTCTTCTTCTTCTGCTGCGTTCGTTCTCAAAATCCTAGAGATCAGCAGGATGTAGTCCGGAGAATGGAATGCGTTGTGTCATGGTTTACAGTATTGCTGCGATATCTGCGCCTTTCGGTCTGACACATCCGACTTCAGCATGGCTTTGGGTCACTTACCCTATATGGGATGTGACAGCCAACTCCATCCCATAACCTCCTTTTACGACATGCTTGGAAGCTAAACAGTGTTGAACGTAGGCTCATAAAACAAGATTCAGAAACAGGCACCGTAATATTTTGTTGTTACAAACTGTCATTTTGGGGTCTTTGTTACCTCTAATATTTTATGGTAGTATGTCCTGATATAACCTAATTGTACTTATTAGGTATGTTGATTATCCTCTTCGCACACCGGATAAGTCCATAGGTGCTCAGATCTCCGCTTCAGTAAATCTCTCAGGGTATACCGGCTGATGGTTCCGGTTCTATGTTGGTTCACTGTTCCTTTTGAAATATTTGTCAGGGGTTCTCTACGGGCCACGCCCATCCTCACTCCCAATTCGCGCATTCTCGATATTGACTCATGCTCATTCATCTCAAAATCCTCTGATCGTGAGGACTCACGAAGAGCAATGAGTATGTCTGCTCGGTCCATAGGCTGACCGTCTACGTCGTGTACGAGGTCTACGTCTTTTATTGGACTTTGTTGTCTGCTGGTTGAATGGGACACGCCTCTCCACAAGAGAGGCAAACTCATTAACTACCAACCCGCTGAATGAACTACCAACCCAATGTGTCGGGTCATTGGCGCTAATAAAACAGCGACACATCGCATTTCCATTCTCTAGACTACATCCTGCTGGAAATCTAATAGGACCTTTGTCCTGCTACAAGAGAAATTCAGCAGGAGTTTAAGAATGTACGCTGAAGAAGAAGATTAACTACCAACTTCCAGACACCGTATTGGCTAAAATCCTTCATCATGACGAAAGACAGCACACGTAATAAGCAATAGAGCATATACTCAATATAAGAAGCGATCACTAGATAATCTAACTACAAAATATTAAAACCAATGTAAAAGAAGATGGTTGGTTGGTTGCTGATCCAGCGGTCCATGGGCTCATGCCCTTTCACCCAATGGCATTAAAATGTTATATAGTAGCAGACAGGTCGAGCAGTGTAAGAAAGACAACTAAATGAAGTAACAAGCTGGATAGCAAAATGGGGTTTTAAAATTAATGCTAGCAAACCAGTAGGAATGCTATTCAGCAGAAATGGGCCTCAAACTAATACAATTAAGGATATTTTTATAAATTATGAACCAATTACATTCTCACCATTCACCAAATTCTTGGGAATGATATTAGATCAGATGGCATAAACATATAAACTATATAGTAGACAGAAGCAGAGGAGTCTAAACATGCTTAGATACATGAGTGGTAGCGGTTGGGGAGCGTCGACTAAGACAATGACGACATTCTATAAAGCCTTTATACGAGGTAAACTAGATTATGCCAGCATTGTGTGTGAGTCGACAGCACCAGCCAATATCTCTAAAATAGATCAGATTCAAAATAAGGCTCTCTCAACAATAGCTAGGGCGACCAGAGGAACATCTGCTGAAGCAGTTCAAGTAGCTCTAGGAATAATGCCACTATCCCTAAGAAGGAGGCTTAGCTACTGATCTAAAATAGGAAATGATACCTCACATCCAGCATATAAGTCATTCAATAGCTTTGATAACACAGGCGAGTTCTCAATTGAAAGCTACCGAGCACCAGCAGGGTGGCGATCAAATGCAGAGCGTGACCAAATATCAGAGCTTAGAGAGCTAATATGTAATCAAAACCAATATAAAACAGTAATACCCACTTGGGAATTAATATCACCAGAAACTGACATTTCCTTATCTTATATAGGGAAAAAAGACCAAAATAGAGATTCAACTAAAAATAGAGCAATAAACCACATAAATCATAGAACAATAAATGGTCTAAAAGTATTCACAGATGGGTCCAAAGGAGAGGAAGGCCCAACTGGTGTAGGAATAGTAATACCTGACAGGAACATCAGTAAGAGCTTTAAATTATCAGAACATACATTAATATTTACGGCTGAACTAGTTGCAATTCTAAAAGCTCTAGAAATAATAAATGATAACCCACCTAAAAATTTAACAATCCTGACTGACTCATTATCATCAGTCCAGGCTATACAAAATAAACATGACAGCCAAAGGCCAGATATAGTAGAAGATATACTACGCATAACAACAAATCTAGCTCACGTTGGTACGAGGGTTAATGTAATGTGGATTCCAGCCCATGTCGGAATACCAGGAAATGAAGCAGCGGACAAGGAAGCCAAGAAAGGGCGAACACAAGGGACAGAAATCAAGATAGGACTTGGCAGATCGGAAACCAGAAGCATAATAAAGGACACAATACTTAAGGAATGGACAGTAAAATGAGACAACAGTGCAAAAGGAAGACATGCACATACAATGCTGAAAGGACCCACTAGGACCACTCAAATCAAGGAAGAGCTGAAAATCCCTGCCAATAGGAAACTACTACGACTTAGACTGGGAAAATCATTACATTATATACTCGAACCAATATGTGAAGACTGTGAAGAGGAAAATACAATAGATCATTTCCTACTCCATTGTCATAAATACAACCATCATAGGCAAGAACTAAAAGATTACTACCTAAATAATAAAATACCATATAAATTAGAAAAGGTTCTGGGCCATGATGTACCACCAGATAGGCTAAAACTAATTAAACAATTTATAACCAGGACTAAAGCCCTAATTAAAAAAGAATCTAACCAAGTCAAAACAAAATAAGTCATTGTTTGTCGTCAAAGTCTTTCTACAGGTCTCTCTCCACAGCTTTCAACAAATACAACCGAGGAACGCTCACCACAGGATACAGGATACGCCTGGCAATATGGACAATTTTTGGCATAATCGCACGCACAGTTTTCAAATTCCCCCCAGGCATTAGTGTCACTCTTAAATAAAAAGCACTACCGCCGGAAATAAACAGCTCAATACAACAACTAGCAACATAGCATTCTTTTGCAATAATAGCGCGCACGGTTCTCAATTCGCCCAGATTATAGGATCACACTTAGATAAAAGGCATCTTGGCCAAATATAAACATAAACACCACCTAGCAATATAGATAATATTTAGCAATAGCACGCACGGCTTTCCAAACACCCAGACCATTAGGTCACATTTATATAAAAGCTAATACGGCCTGATATAACCAAAATAGACTTCTGTCTTAGGTTGAAAGGATCGTGCCTCAGCTAAGAGGCTTTAATCCCCCATTTAACAAACAACTAGCGCAGTGTAAGACCCAGAGTCACAACTCCTGCCGAAGACCGCTTCATACGGCTGTCCAGTATTAGCCAGTTTTTCTCTGTCAACTGCCTTTTCTTGGTCGGTGGAGGCGATGTTTAGTTGTAGGCCGTATTCAAGTGTCTTTTCACTCAGCGCAAAAATAGCGCAAAAATAGCATCTGAGCATCCCATACCTTTCCTGAAACCAAATTATGTCTTATTTAGTTGTGGCTCTATTATCGGCCTTACTCTCTGTTCTATGATTTATGCGTATATCTTTCCTATGTTCTGAGCAGAGATATGCCTGTGTACATCTCAAACTCTCTTTTGTTGCCCTTGTTTTTCCATATGGATAAAATTATTTCTCTCTGCCAGTCTTCTTGTACTTGTTTTTCTGACCATGCTGTTGTGAATATTCTCTTTACACAGCTTACACCAACGTCTTTGCACGCCGGGATGACTTCAGTGTTATGCCATCCACACCAGGTGATTTGTTTCGTGGGCTGTTCTTAATATGTTCTTCTATTTCACGGACTAGTATTTCTGGTTCTGGAACGTGTGAATATCTTGGAGTGAAATTATAGTTTCTTGTGTTGGTTGATGGGTTTTACAACTCTTTAAAATACTATAGCCACATTGTTTTCCTGTCTTCTCCGTTGAATATGGGGGTACCGTTTGCCCCACGATTGTCGTGGGTTTATAACTCTCATCTCTTACTTTCATTGTTTTTATACTTTTGAAGAGATCTCTTGGTCTTTTAGTGCATATGTCAGACAGGTATCCATCATATTCTTTCCACTCATTTTTATTTGTTTGTTTGATTGCTCGTTTGACATTTCTTCTCTCTAAACCAGGGGTCGGCAACCTTTTGCTAACTGTGAGCCAACTTAGGGTTTCAAATTATTCAGAGTGCCGAAATGAGCCAGGAAACCGCGCTAATCGATTTATAATCAACTTTATACAGGAAACGTGAAGAGTCTGCGTGCCATTTGAAATTGCTTGGCGTGCCAAGTGAGGCACGCGTGCCATAGGTTGCCAACCCCTGCTCTAAACGATACTGAACATAATCCTTTTGATTACCTGTTGTTACCCATATTTTGAATGTTTGCTTCTTTCACTGATTGCATGTTTGATTTGCTCATTCCAACAAGCAGTTCTTTTACACCCCTTCGTTTTGTTTTTGGCGCCACATAAGGTTTTTAGATTATTTGTCATTAATATTTTCAAAATTGCCCATTCCTTATGTATGTTGCCAATAGCGGTTGGTAGTTTTTCATAAACTTTAGTCATTGCTTGGTGTAGGCTGTCTCTTATTGTTTTGTCCTGTAGTTTACGAAGGTTCACACCTAGGTTTTGTGTTTGTCTAGTTGGTTTCTTCACGTACTGTGTCTGTCTTGGTGGTATTCTTTCTGTCATTATGACAGTCCTGCGGTCTGTATCTATTTCGATGTCAGGGAGAACTCTTACATCTATGGTGTATATTTTTTTGGTTTGTGCCTAATAAGTATGAAATATATTTGATCTAAGCTGTCCCACTTGTACCAAGTTTTGATATGGCTTTTTTTCTATGCTGGAAAAAGGTGTTTGTTATCATTAATCCGTGCTCTAGTTCGCGATCAGTGAAATGATGCTTTGAGAAAGGCAAGGCTCAAAGTGGTTACATTTATTTTCGTGCCGGGGCATGTGGGTGTTCGAGGCAATGAAATAACATATCAACTGGCGTCATGCGCGATTGTGGCACAGGGCGATGGAATGAGCTGGCGTTTTCAATTCCTTAAGAGATATAACACGCAAGAGTGAGACTAATGTGGATGATGATTCATTTTCAATGGTCAGGATTAAAGATCAGGGATTGAAATGTGGTGTTGCTAGAAGTGATCATTTTGGAGGGCGCATAAGAATGATGGTCAACCAGCATAGGATCGGTACTGTCTGCAGAAGTGTAATGGCGGATACACTCAGGGAGAGATTGGAGCAATTATGGACGTGTTCAGTTTGCAGTAATGGAGATCCGACGACTAACTAACTAACTAACTAACTAACTAACTAACTAACTAACTAACTAACTAACTAACTAACTAACTAACTAACTAACTAACTAACTAACTAACTAACTAACTAACTAACTAACTAACTAACTAACTAACTAACTAACTAACTAACTAACTAACTAACTAACTAACTAACTAACTAACTAACTAACTAACTAACTAACTAACTAACTAACTAACTAACTAACTAACTAACTAACTAACTAACTAACTAACTAACTAACTAACTAACTAACTAACTAACTAACTAACTAACTAACTAACTAACTAACTAACTAACTAACTAACTAACTAACTAACTAACTAACTAACTAACTAACTAACTAACTAACTAACTAACTAACTAACTAACTAACTAACTAACTAACTAACTAACTAACTAACTAACTAACTAACTAACTAACTAACTAACTAACTAACTAACTAACTAACTAACTAACTAACTAACTAACTAACTAACTAACTAACTAACTAACTAACTAACTAACTAACTAACTAACTAACTAACTAACTAACTAACTAACTAACTAACTAACTAACTAACTAACTAACTAACTAACTAACTAACTAACTAACTAACTAACTAACTAACTAACTAACTAACTAACTAACTAACTAACTAACTAACTAACTAACTAACTAACTAACTAACTAACTAACTAACTAACTAACTAACTAACTAACTAACTAACTAACTAACTAACTAACTAACTAACTAACTAACTAACTAACTAACTAACTAACTAACTAACTAACTAACTAACTAACTAACTAACTAACTAACTAACTAACTAACTAACTAACTAACTAACTAACTAACTAACTAACTAACTAACTAACTAACTAACTAACTAACTAACTAACTAACTAACTAACTAACTAACTAACTAACTAACTAACTAACTAACTAACTAACTAACTAACTAACTAACTAACTAACTAACTAACTAACTAACTAACTAACTAACTAACTAACTAACTAACTAACTAACTAACTAACTAACTAACTAACTAACTAACTAACTAACTAACTAACTAACTAACTAACTAACTAACTAACTAACTAACTAACTAACTAACTAACTAACTAACTAACTAACTAACTAACTAACTAACTAACTAACTAACTAACTAACTAACTAACTAACTAACTAACTAACTAACTAACTAACTAACTAACTAACTAACTAACTAACTAACTAACTAACTAACTAACTAACTAACTAACTAACTAACTAACTAACTAACTAACTAACTAACTAACTAACTAACTAACTAACTAACTAACTAACTAACTAACTAACTAACTAACTAACTAACTAACTAACTAACTAACTAACTAACTAACTAACTAACTAACTAACTAACTAACTAACTAACTAACTAACTAACTAACTAACTAACTAACTAACTAACTAACTAACTAACTAACTAACTAACTAACTAACTAACTAACTAACTAACTAACTAACTAACTAACTAACTAACTAACTAACTAACTAACTAACTAACTAACTAACTAACTAACTAACTAACTAACTAACTAACTAACTAACTAACGAACGAACGAACGAACGAACGAACGAACGAACGAACGAACGAACGAACGAACGAACTAACTAACTAACTAACTAACTAACTAACTAACTAACTAACTAACTAACTAACTAACTAACTAACTAACTAACTAACTAACTAACTAACTAACTAACTAACTAACTAACTAACTAACTAACTAACTAACTAACTAACTAACTAACTAACTAACTAACTAACTAACTAACTAACTAACTAACTAACTAACTAACTAACTAACTAACTAACTAACTAACTAACTAACTAACTAACTAACTAACTAACTAACTAACTAACTAACTAACTAACTAACTAACTAACTAACTAACTAACTAACTAACTAACTAACTAACTAACTAACTAACTAACTAACTAACTAACTAACTAACTAACTAACTAACTAACTAACTAACTAACTAACTAACTAACTAACTAACTAACTAACTAACTAACTAACTAACTAACTAACTAACTAACTAACTAACTAACTAACTAACTAACTAACTAACTAACTAACTAACTAACTAACTAACTAACTAACTAACTAACTAACTAACTAACTAACTAACTAACTAACTAACTAACTAACTAACTAACTAACTAACTAACTAACTAACTAACTAACTAACTAACTAACTAACTAACTAACTAACTAACTAACTAACTAACTAACTAACTAACTAACTAACTAACTAACTAACTAACTAACTAACTAACTAACTAACTAACTAACTAACTAACTAACTAACTAACTAACTAACTAACTAACTAACTAACTAACTAACTAACTAACTAACTAACTAACTAACTAACTAACTAACTAACTAACTAACTAACTAACTAACTAACTAACTAACTAACTAACTAACTAACTAACTAACTAACTAACTAACTAACTAACTAACTAACTAACTAACTAACTAACTAACTAACTAACTAACTAACTAACTAACTAACTAACTAACTAACTAACTAACTAACTAACTAACTAACTAACTAACTAACTAACTAACTAACTAACTAACTAACTAACTAACTAACTAACTAACTAACTAACTAACTAACTAACTAACTAACTAACTAACTAACTAACTAACTAACTAACTAACTAACTAACTAACTAACTAACTAACTAACTAACTAACTAACTAACTAACTAACTAACTAACTAACTAACTAACTAACTAACTAACTAACTAACTAACTAACTAACTAACTAACTAACTAACTAACTAACTAACTAACTAACTAACTAACTAACTAACTAACTAACTAACTAACTAACTAACTAACTAACTAACTAACTAACTAACTAACTAACTAACTAACTAACTAACTAACTAACTAACTAACTAACTAACTAACTAACTAACTAACTAACTAACTAACTAACTAACTAACTAACTAACTAACTAACTAACTAACTAACTAACTAACTAACTAACTAACTAACTAACTAACTAACTAACTAACTAACTAACTAACTAACTAACTAACTAACTAACTAACTAACTAACTAACTAACTAACTAACTAACTAACTAACTAACTAACTAACTAACTAACTAACTAACTAACTAACTAACTAACTAACTAACTAACTAACTAACTAACTAACTAACTAACTAACTAACTAACTAACTAACTAACTAACTAACTAACTAACTAACTAACTAACTAACTAACTAACTAACTAACTAACTAACTAACTAACTAACTAACTAACTAACTAACTAACTAACTAACTAACTAACTAACTAACTAACTAACTAACTAACTAACTAACTAACTAACTAACTAACTAACTAACTAACTAACTAACTAACTAACTAACTAACTAACTAACTAACTAACTAACTAACTAACTAACTAACTAACTAACTAACTAACTAACTAACTAACTAACTAACTAACTAACTAACTAACTAACTAACTAACTAACTAACTAACTAACTAACTAACTAACTAACTAACTAACTAACTAACTAACTAACTAACTAACTAACTAACTAACTAACTAACTAACTAACTAACTAACTAACTAACTAACTAACTAACTAACTAACTAACTAACTAACTAACTAACTAACTAACTAACTAACTAACTAACTAACTAACTAACTAACTAACTAACTAACTAACTAACTAACTAACTAACTAACTAACTAACTAACTAACTAACTAACTAACTAACTAACTAACTAACTAACTAACTAACTAACTAACTAACTAACTAACTAACTAACTAACTAACTAACTAACTAACTAACTAACTAACTAACTAACTAACTAACTAACTAACTAACTAACTAACTAACTAACTAACTAACTAACTAACTAACTAACTAACTAACTAACTAACTAACTAACTAACTAACTAACTAACTAACTAACTAACTAACTAACTAACTAACTAACTAACTAACTAACTAACTAACTAACTAACTAACTAACTAACTAACTAACTAACTAACTAACTAACTAACTAACTAACTAACTAACTAACTAACTAACTAACTAACTAACTAACTAACTAACTAACTAACTAACTAACTAACTAACTAACTAACTAACTAACTAACTAACTAACTAACTAACTAACTAACTAACTAACTAACTAACTAACTAACTAACTAACTAACTAACTAACTAACTAACTAACTAACTAACTAACTAACTAACTAACTAACTAACTAACTAACTAACTAACTAACTAACTAACTAACTAACTAACTAACTAACTAACTAACTAACTAACTAACTAACTAACTAACTAACTAACTAACTAACTAACTAACTAACTAACTATTCCGCGCTCAAGGCATAGGTTGATCATTTCGTCGCCGTTTTTGTTGTGTTGTGTTGTTAGATGGTCAATGCGGGAATCTCCTTAGCGTAGAGGTTAAGGGTTAGTAGATAACCAAGATCCCAAATGTACCTCCACGCGGTGCACCCTGGAAACAGAAATACAGCAGCTCGTGCTGATTCTGGCCAAATCATTTGGGGATCGTGTCCGAGAATGTGGAGGTAGCAGATGGAAAGAGATTTGTCTGCACAAGAGACAGACAATATCTCCGACACCACCAGCATCACCACATATAGCGACACTGTCGACATACAGTGAAGCAAGTCAGTCCAGTCCGAACATTGGAGGGGCGGCCAATGTAAAATGCACGTAAAGATAGATGCATGGCAAGAGACAAATAGTTTTCATACCGAGTACGATGAAACAATGAAAGGGCAGAACAGCGCTAGAGGGCAGCGCGAACTGCAAATAGAAAGTGAAAAGTCCCTAGGAAAGGGCAACTACAAGCTCCGTCAGCTCGAGACGAGCTTCTAGTTACCTGTGTTCCTTACAGGCAGAGACCCAGACCCATCCATTGGCGTTTGGTAAAGCAAGAAGACCTAATCCAACTCTAATGTCGAGCCTTCCTAAACCGGAAATATACTCGCGAAGAGAAAGGGTTCCGTACTCGATGCGCTCAGGCACAAAAGGGACAACGATTTAGCCCTGGCCCAACTCTACTGTCAGGTTTTCCTATACCGGAAATACACTTGAAGAGAGAAAGGGTTCAGTACCTGATGGGCTCAGGCGATATTGGGACAAGGACGCTTAGCTCGAGAACGCCTTGCTCTCAAACGCGTGGTGTGAGACTCGAACTTGGACAAGGGTTACACGATGTCGGTGAATGACACCTCGGCTAAGAGGGCGAAAGAGCCAGGGTCCAACTCCTCTGTTGAGTTCTTCCCCTTAAGGAACCAGGCTCACGGATGAGAAACGGTTCAGTACCCAATGGGCACAGGCACAGCACGTCCAATTACACGAGGCAAGTTCATAGACAGTGGAACACCTCGTTCGAGTCAGACGAGAGCAAAAAATCGTCTCGGCGAAGAGTCTCCACTACGCGTGCCTGGAGACAGATATAGAGGCTGTCACAGGCTAAGGGTAGCCCACCCGAATTGTCAAGGCATGCCGAAATCGGATGTTCTAGGCCTACAAGGCGCATAACGGCGGCACAACGTAATCACGCTCCCGGCGAAAATCGCACGGATATCCGTGATGGTTACAATGGAGCGAACGAAAAACAAAACAAACAAACAAATGAAATGCTATAGAAACTACAGAAAGAACCTACAAAGAACATTGAATTTTTGAAATTACTGAAACTAAATTAAGGGTGACTTCTAAATACCATCATAAGAAGGAAGCCGCAATATTTTGGACACTTAACGCGACATGATGGTATCGAAATGCTGATTCTAGAAGGCAGAGTTCCAGGTGAGAGAGAAGAAGATGGATGAGCGACATTGAAGAATGTAAGAACACGTATGTGGCCAAATGCAGGCCTGCTAGTGCTAGCCCAGGACAGCGAGGCAATCAAAGTATCTATGTTGAAGACAATGCAGGCCTGCTAGTGCTAGCCCAGGACAGCGAGGCAATCAAAGTATCTATGTTGAAGACAATGCAGGCCTGCTAGTGCTAGCCCAGGACAGCGAGGCAATCAAAGTATCCATGTTGAAGACAGCGTTCTGGAAAGAATGTCACTATATATTTATATATATTTTTCTGTGCCAAAAATTCTAAACGGGTCCATGACCCCCAGCCCAAATCTCGCTATTTACAAATTGATGTCATATCTTTACAACAAATCGCTTTGATTTGCCAGGTGTTCTATAATTCAACGTGAGAACTACTGACATTATATTTTTAAATTACAATATTTTGCACGTGATCAATCCTCTAAGGACCAAAGAAAAGACACCAACTTGTAAGGGAACACGGATCATAAATACACATATCAAATTTCAATACATTCAGTGCGTAGATAGCCTTTGACTATTCGAAAGCTGGGCTTTAATTTCTATACCAGTTATAATTATTTAATCTGTCCACATTAATCAATACGGATAGGGGAGATCATTAACATTTTCTTATGACATTTCACGTAGGAGAGGGAGACAAAAAAAAAGGGCAAAAACTTGCAGGTATGACTTCTAGTGTAAAGCAGCGGCGTGGAAAATTTGGCATGCGGATGTTAGCCAAGTCATTTTACTGAAACGCCAGGCTGTGCTAAAATTATTGTATACACATATGATATATTTGTCCTGATGAAGACTTTTTAGTCGAAACGTTGTCTGTCACTGCGTCTATTTGTTATGTTGTTTTATCGACTTATTATGGTAACCACTAATACCTATTTTTGTTCATTTTGGTATTACACTTATCCCTGAGTAAGATAATATGCAATAGACATGACACATAGACATAATGGTTATAAAGCCAGAGGCAGACCATGTAAAAGATGGATCACAGAAATCAAAGAAGCCACAGGAACAAGCTTATAAACAGCACACAAGAAGGTCATCTCCAGAGAACTCTTCCACTCATGACGCCGCAAGGAAAACAAGGAACACAGCGTATAGATAGATAGATAGATATATAGATAGATAGATAGATAGATAGATAGATAGATAGATAGATAGATAGATAGATAGATAGATAGATAGATAGATAGATAGATAGATAGATAGATAGATAGATAGATAGATAGATAGATAGATAGATAGATAGATAGATAGATAGATAGATAGATAGATAGATAGATAGATAGATAGATAGATAGATAGATAGATAGATAGATAGATAGATAGATAGATAGATAGATAGATAGATAGATAGATAGATAGATAGATAGATAGATAGATAGATAGATAGATAGATAGATAGATAGATAGATAGATAGATAGATAGATAGATAGATAGATAGATAGATAGATAGATAGATAGATAGATAGATAGATAGATAGATAGATAGATAGATAGATAGATAGATAGATAGATAGATAGATAGATAGATAGATAGATAGATAGATAGATAGATAGATAGATAGATAGATAGATAGATAGATAGATAGATAGATAGATAGATAGATAGATAGATAGATAGATAGATAGATAGATAGATAGATAGATAGATAGATAGATAGATAGATAGATAGATAGATAGATAGATAGATAGATAGATAGATAGATAGATAGATAGATAGATAGAGAGAGAGAGAGAGAGAGAGAGAGAGAGATAGATAGATAGATAGATAGATAGATAGATAGATAGATAGATAGATAGATAGATAGATAGATAGATAGATAGATAGATAGATAGATAGATAGATAGATAGATAGATAGATAGATAGAGAGAGAGAGAGAGAGATAGATAGATAGATAGATAGATAGATAGATAGATAGATAGATAGATTAGATAGATAGATAGATAGATAGATAGATAGATAAATAGATAGATAGATAGATAGATAGATAGATAGATTAGATAGATAGATAGATAGATAGATAGATAGATAGATAGATAGATAGATAGATAGATAGATAGATTAGATAGATAGATATATAGATAGATAGATAGATAGATAGATAGATAGATAGATAGATAGATAGATAGATAGATAGATAGATAGATAGATAGATAGATAGATAGATAGATAGATAGATAGATTAGATAGATAGATAGATAGATAGATAGATAGATAGATAGATAGATAGATAGATAGATAGGTAGATAGATAGGTAGGTAGGTAGGTAGGTAGGTAGGTAGGTAGGTAGGTAGGTAGGTAGGTAGGTAGGTAGGTAGGTAGGTAGATAGGTAGATAGATAGATAGATTAGATAGATAGATAGATAGATAGATAGATAGATAGATAGATAGATAGATAGATAGATAGATAGATAGATAGATAGATAGATAGATAGATAGATAGATAGATAGATAGATAGATAGATAGATAGATAGATAGATAGATAGATAGATAGATAGATAGATAGATAGATAGATAGATAGATAGATAGATAGATAGATAGATAGATAGATAGATAGATAGATAGATAGATAGATAGATAGATAGATAGATAGATAGATAGATAGATAGATAGATAGATAGATAGATAGATAGATAGATAGATAGATAGATAGGCATACACAAACTCATAGTCAAGTAAATAAATCTAAATTAATTTCATAAAATGCTTATAACAAATGGTCATCATCATGGGATGGACCAACAGCAGCATGATCTTGGTTGACAATCACTGGGCGTGGGCGCCGGCAGTCTCGAACTTACGAAAAAGGAAAAGAGTATGCCACAAAAGATACAAATATGGCGAACTTCTATAACGCTATCAGGACTCTTGACAGAGAATCTAGTTGTTGTGGTCATGAAAACAACTACTGCCCTTGACAAATAATGATTGGTAACACGAGGCTCGACCTTGACTTTCGCCAACAAAAAGACGTGTACAGAATTAATTAGGACTACATTCGTTATGTTCCTTTTTATTATTCTCGTGATTGTCGTTAGGCACTATTTATATACTTGGGGTCTCATGACAAAAATAGCTACGGCTGACCAACGAAACACACGGAGATAGTCAAAATGGATCTTCTAGGTAATGTTTACGTTTTCTAGACACGCCTTCTGCACTATCAAAGGTCACGATTGGACAATGTGGTTGTTTCCACAAAAGGATATGTGCGGAGTGAAGAAATCTGGCACGGGTTCATTAGCTAGTGTTTGTGGTAATGTCGTCATAGTGCGCATTAGTTCATGATTTTCTTTGTGGTAATGTCGTCATAGTGCGCATTAGTTCATGATTTTCTTTGTGGTAATGTCGTCATAGTGCGTATTAGTTCATGATTTTCTTTGTGGTAATGTCGTCATAGTGCGCATTAGTTCATGATTTTCTTTGTGGTAATGTCGTCATAGTGCGTATTAGTTCATGATTTTCTTTGACTTTTCTTCTTCTTGCCTGCGTTCGTTCTCAAACTCCTGCACGCCCGTGTGTTGCCGAGGCCCGAAAGGGGAGCAAAGAATAGCAACACTGTTTACCTTCCACGCATGTCGTAAAAGGCGACTGAAGAGGTTATGGGATGGAGTTGGCTGTCCCATCCCATATAGGGTCAGTGACCCAAAGCCATGCGAAGTCGGATGTGTCAGACCGAAAGGCGCATATATCACAGCAATGCTGTAAACCATGACACAACGCATTCCGTTCTCCGGACTAACCTCTTCAGTCGCCCAATACGACATGCGTGGAGGGTAAACAGTGTTGCTATTCTTTGCTCCCCTTTCAGGCCCCGGCAACACACGGGCGAGCTTACTCTTTAGTATAACCCCTTTTATGCCATGTTGGAATACATCAGTTCTTATTCGTTTTCCTATGAGAGTCAGACGCTGATATGGTTCAATGAACTGAGCTGTTGTAGACAGATCAGAAATATTTCTGTAGAGTGTATCCGTCGGTGCTATTTTCAGGTTAGTTAGTTAGTGTGTTCCTTTCGTGCCGCAAGCGACAAATAGGGGCAGAGGTTTTGGTTCTCCATATGATGCAGTCCGCTGCTTGCAGCTTTAGTTCCTGGATGGTCTTACAGCCTATTAATTTCCCTTCTTTAAGAATTGTGTTTCTAAGGGTTGTTTTAGGGCTTCTTCTTTTTCTTTTACCCTCAGGTGACCACATAAGGGCTTGCTGGTTTATTCTGTTTACATCTAGTCGTAAAACATGACCAAGGTATTTCCATCTTCGTTTTCTTATGATGTTTGAAACATACTCTTGGTGTGTTTTGTCTCTTAGATCACTATTTGTGACGAAGTCGCTCCATTTTATGTTCATCAGTTTGCGAAGACATTTATTTTCGAAGCTGTTTAGTTTGTTGTCTGTTGCTTGAGTTGATTTCCAGCTTTCACTACCATATTCATGTGGCTACAGCCAATGCTGTCTTAACACATAGGCCCGTAGGGCATTTGCCCGGGGGCCCACGAGCATAGGGGCCCCATGCGAATATGTTGTAGGGTTATTTTGTATTCCTGCCGGGGGGGGGGGGCACTTTTTCTTTGCCCAGGAGCCCAATACTATTTCTTTGCCCAGGGGCCCAACACTATTTCTTTGCCCAGGGGCCCAACACTATTTCTTTGCCCAGGGGCCCAAAATGGTGTAAAGACGGCTCTGGCTACAGCTTATTATTTTGGTGTGGTCCAGTGGGCTGTAAAATATGTTCTGCGTATTCTGCATATTGCCCACAGATGTGCACATCGGGGTCGCCAATTCCAAACCTTCAATATATATATATATATATATATATATATATATATATATATATATATATATATATATATATATATATATATATATTGTTTGAGTCTGTTGTGGCTTGTTCTGAATCTAAAAATGATTGTTTGTTCCTTTCTTCCAAATTTATGAGTTGCATAACTTTTTTTGACTGCATGGGTGAGTTCACTTCCACTTCCTGTTTGGTGAGTTCAGTTCTATTTCCTGTTTGGTGAGTTCACTTCCACTTCCTGTTTGGTGAGTTCGCTTCCACTTCCTGTTTGGCGAGTTCACTTCCACTTCCTGTTTGGTGAGTTCACTTCCACTTCCTTTTTGGTGAGTTTAGTTCTACTTCCTGTTTGGTGAGTTCAGTTCTACTTCCTGTTTATATAACATTTAATGATGGACTTCATATAAAAAAATCTGCCGAAGCTGTATGCGTCGCACCAAAACGGCAGCACAGCGTAATTCCATTCTCTGGACTACATTCTGCTAGAAATCTAGTAGGATCGTTGTCCTTCTACACGTGAGATCCAGCGGGAGTTTGAGAATGAACGATGAAGAAGTTGATACATACTGTGAGTAGGCTATGGACAGTCCTACGGACCTTCTAATTTAATTAATTTGGACCACGATTGCTACGTTTTTCCTTATTGTTGGGATTTTGTTAGGTCACTATTTACATAGTTGGGATTTTGTTAGGTCACTATTTACATAGTTGAAGTCGCATATTTACATAGTTGAAGTCGCATATTTGCATAGTTGAAGTCGCATATTTACATAGTTTTGAAGTCGCATATTTACATAGTTGAAAGTCGCATATTTACATAGCTAAAGTCGCATATTTACATAGTTGAAATCGCATGCCAAAAATAGTCAATTTAACCAATAGATTACACGTAAATCGGAAACTAGTTCATGTTTAAGTTGCCAGATCTCATATATCGCTGCTCGGCCACGGTAGGAAACCTCTTCACAAAGTACTGCCCGAGAGTTGTAGTCTTGTGAGTATAAGAGCTCTGGAGAATCCCACTCCAACCTTCATTGTGCTGTTCGTTGATCACATGATGATGATCATTTGTTTTATCCATTTTTGAAATTCAAGGAGTTCGTTGGTTGGCTGGTTGGTTGGTTGGTTGCTGATCCAGCGGTCCATGGGTTGCTCATGCGCTTTGACCCAATGCCATTAAAATGGTATAATATTGCTGGAAAGTCTGTGAACTTTCGGCCCACTCCGGGCCAGAGCCAGAGAATAAGTATCACACCATCAGAAACGTATTTTTCAACCTACGCACTGCTTCGATTCACTGCAGCCAAGATATGGTTCACTGTGCTCATTTCCCGCCACCAATTGACTACTGGTTATGCCGAATTTCTTATTGCTCCAAGCATGCAACCAAATGTTCAAGTCAAAAGGATTGTCACGTCCTGAGTCACTGTGCCTCTATGATGGGCTTCAGCCAAGAGAAAAAACAATGCTGTCAGTTTCCTCCTCCCCAGTGCTGCACAGTACATCTCTGGCTTCCTCCCAACCACAGAGGGTGCATACATTTCAGGTAAGCATGAAACAAATTTCAACAAGAAAATAAAATCATAATTGTATAGGTGACGTGCCATGAAGCTTCTATAAGAAGATAACCTCAATATAACGGCATGTCACCTACTAAGGTTTTCTGTTGCATAGGTGGTTTGTCTAGTGTGCCATTTGTGAGGAGACCCACAGACGCAACCGCATGCGTAAGGAGTTCGTAGATGGCTAATAATCCCTGTTGTGGCCAGAAATATCCTTAGACAGTTCTCGAATGGAACTCTCCGCCGACCTCGGATGTGTCGGGCCATTGGCGCAAATAAAACGGCGAAACAACGCATTTCCATTATCTGGACTACATCCTTCTGGAAATCTCATAGGAGCATGGCCCTGATACAAGAGATATCCAGTGGGAGTTTGAGAATAAACGCTGAAGAAGAAGAAGAATGGAACTCAGGACAGTTCGGGCACTGTCGACAATTTTTGTTCTACCCTTGGTTTTCTAGCTACTCTCCGCTGTTGAGTCTCTACACTTCTCATCTTGTCACAACATGCTGTGCCTTTTTTTTTTTACCACAGAGTATCATGTAGCTATATTTTGTGCAAGTTCTTCGTGAGTGCATGTCAGCTCATATGCCCTTCTGCAACTCACCATAGAGAAGTATTTTTGACAGGCGATGATCTGGCATACGTACCTTATGACCTGCTCAATGAACCCGTGCCTGCATCAGAATAGTGCTAATGCTAGGGATATCAGAACACAGACAGTGGTATCCGGAATCTTGTTATACTATCTGATGTACATAACGATTCATAGTGGCTAAGCTAATCTCTAGTAATGAAACTCTTTCTCCTCGTCAGTGTTCATTCTCAAACTCCCGCTGGATCTCTCTTGTAGCAGGACCATGATCCATTCTAGATTTCCAGTAGGATGTAGTCCAGAGAAAGGAAATGCGTTGTGTCACCGTTTTATTTGCGCCAATAGTCCGACACATCCGCCTTCGGCGGATAGTTATGAAACAATCCTATGGGCTCATGGGAAATCCTCCTTCTAAGGTGATGCTATTTCACTTTTGCTCTGGGATCTCTAGTCTCCCACTTGTTTGTTTTTCGGCTGTCAATGATTCGATTTGCCAGTGTGTTGCCGAGGCCCGAAAGAATAGCAACACTGTTTACCTTCCACGCATGTCGTACAAGGCGACTAAGGAGGTTATGGGATGAAGTTGACTGTCGCATCCCATATAGGGTCAGTGACCCAAAGCCATGCTGAAGTCGGATGTGTCAGGCCGAAAGGCGCATATATAGAAGCAATGCTGTAAACCATGACACAACGCATTCAGTTCTCTGGACTACATCCTGATAATCTGCAGGAGTTTGAGAACGAACGTAGAAGAAGAAGAAGAATGATTCGATTTGACGTGACGGAAGTGGATGTAGGTTAATCATAATTAAATGACCCGTGTCCAGTTTGTAGAGACTGGTTTCATTCTGAATGGATAAGTTTCATTTTGTTCGTCTAATTATCACCATAATCAAGTGTCGTCTTCGCAACGAAGGTTGACTGCAACGTACCTGCAACAACTCCTGTCTCTTGCTTTGGTGGTGCACTCTGTTAGACCTTACCCTATCAATCTCGTGATGTTTCTCTCCCACCTGTATCTCTGCCTGTCTCTTGTCCAACTCTACCCTCAAGTAAGGTCTTCAACAAGATGTCATGTCTTAATATGTTAAAAATACTTTATTTATTTGATCTTTATTTCTTTTATTATTTTTTTTCCATACTAAGTGTCATTAGATCCTCTTTGTTCGTTGTCTCTCTTTCAATGAGTTTCTCCATATTCTTCTATATATCCATATTTCAAAAACATAAATTCTGTTTTCAAGTTGTCTTTTTGTTGTCCATGTTTCTGAACCATACATTATGGCATGGCTCATCATTATCAAGTGCCGACTCCGCAACGAAGGTTGGCTGCAACGGATCTCCATCATACCATGTCTCTTGTCTTGGTGGTGTACTCTGTTAGACTGTAACCTGTCCATCGTGTGATATTACTCTCCCACTTGTATCTCTGTCTACCTCTCGCTCGCTTCCCTTTGACTTTACCCTCAAGTAAGATCTTCAATAGGGTGTCATGTCTTTTAATGTGTCCAAAGTATTTTATTTGCCTGATCTTTATTTCTCTTAGTAGTTCTTTCTTCATATTAAGTGTCTTTAGCACCTCTTTATTTGTTTTCTTCTCTTTCCATGATGTTCTCCCTATTCTCGTATATCAATCAATCAATCAATAAACCCGTAACCCTTCAGGGTCGTAGGTGTACCACATTGGATGCTTCAGCACACAGAGTCCTCCAGCGAATTCTATCATCAGCGATGCGGACAAGTGTGGAAATATCTCGCCCTGTCCATCCCTTGATGTTGTCTGTCCATGCCTTTATTTACCCTACTCTGCTTCTTCCACCCTCGACAGTTCCCTACAGTATTGTTTTCGACAAGGAATCTTGCCTGCATACATGTCCGAACTATTCTAATTTTCGTCGTTTCATTATTGAAAGCAATAGCCCCTCAACACCTGCACACATCCCTACTTTATTTCTTACGCACACATTGGTCTTATGTTCCCTATAGGAAATTCGTATAATTCGTCTGTAGAATTTGTACTCGAAAGCCTGTAATCTTCTCCCCATGTCCGCAGTGAGTGTCCAACTCTCACAACCACACAACACAACAGAAAGCACCAGCGACGTATATATATATTCTCGTATATACCCACATCTCAAAGGCATAAATTAAGTCTTCTAATTGTTTATTTAGTGTCCATGTTTCAGAGCCATACATTAATATAGAATAGATCTAGCATTTTATAATTCTCAACCACGGAATGGCTACAAATACGCAAATAATAAAAATGCTATAAATAGACCTAGACACAAATAGAAACGAATTTATTAATTCACGAGGGAAGGGATTATATGTAACAAATTATTCAGCTGATAACCTCAAGGGATGATGATGATGTCGTACGTGTATTTATTGATCTGTGTATGATGTAATCATGAGTTGATGTTTTTTAATTACTTCACGTGATATCTCTCTATCTATAAACTCTTTACCGGTTCGGATCGTAGAGGTACCACACTGGATCATCACACCCCACCGAAGACGGATGTGTGCAAATAAAACGGCGCAATTTTATAACGTGCACATTGGCGCAAATAAAACGGCGCAATTTTATAACGTGCACATTGGCGCAAATAAAACGGCGCAATTTTATAACGTGCACATTGGCGCAAATAAAACGGCGCAATTTTATAACGTGCACATTGGCGCAAATAAAACGGCGCAATTTTATAACGTGCACATTGGCGCAAATAAAACGGTGACACAACGCATTTCCATTCTCTAGACTACATCCTGCTGGAAATCTAGTCGGACTATGGTCTTGTATAAGTGAGATCCAGTGGGGGTTTGAGAATGAACGCTGAAGAAGAAGAAGGATCAACACATAGAGTATACTTAAACATATACTTCTGAAACATATATGTGTTCTGAGCATGAAACATTAAGGCAGACATATTGACCAGAGAAAACAACGCTGGAATCAAAGCTCCATGGGAAACTGTATGAACTACAAAAGACAGTGAGTTTTATTCAGGAGACAGATTTACAGATATAGACATGTTTCAAGTGAACGAAAGAAGAAGAAGAAGAACACACAGAGTCAGGTTTGTAGGGGTACCACATTGGATGCATCAATACACACAGCCAAAGTCGTAGTGGTACCACATTAGATGCATCAATACACACAGCCAAAGTCGTAGTGGTACCACATTGGATGCATCAATACACACAGCCAAAGTCGTAGGGGTACCACATTGGATGCATCAATACACACAGCCACAGTCGTAGTGGTACCACATTGGATGCATCAATACACACAGCCAAAGTCGTAGTGGTACCACATTGGATACATCAATACACACAGCCAAAGTCGTAGGGGTACCACATTGGATGCATCAATACACACAGCCAAAGTCGTAGGGGTACCACATTGAATGCATCAATACACACAGCCAAAGTCGTAGTGGTACCACATTGGATGAATCAATACACACAGCCAATGTCGTAGTGGTACCACATTGGATGCATCAATACACACAGCCAAAGTCGTAGGGGTACCACATTGAATGCATCAATACACACAGCCAAAGTCGTAGGGGTACCACATTGGATGCATCAATACACACAGCCAAAGTCGTAGTGGTACCACATTGGATGCATCAATACACACAGCCAAAGTCGTAGGGGTACCACATTGGATGCATCAATACACACAGCCAAAGTCGTAGGAGTACCACATTGGATACATCAACACAGATCCTCCACCAATTTCTACCTTCAACGATGCGAACGAGTGAGGAAAAATCTTGACCTGTCCCGTCCTTGATGTTATCTGTCCATGTTTGTCTTTGTCCACCTGTGCTTCTTCTACCTTAAACCGTACCCTACAGTATTTCTTTTGACAAGGAATCATGTTGACATACATGTCCAAACCATGCACGTTTTCGTCGTTTCACTATTAAAATTAATGATTATTGTGGACCTGCATACATCTATATTTAATTTGTTACGTAGATATTACCTGTTCTCTCTATACAGTGAAAACATAATGCGTGCAATAGTAGATATCCCAGGAATATCAGTGGGAGGACATAACATAAATAATTTGAGATATGCGGATGACACTGTTCTGATTGCAAAAAGTGAGGAAGACCTTCAAAAATTAATTAAAGTAGTAGTCACAGAAAGCAAAGAGAAAGGTCTCTTCCTAAATATCAAGAAAACAGAAGTAATGGTTATTTCAAAGAAAGAAAATAACACACCTTGCAAGATCATAGTGAATGATATAGTATTAAAACATGTCCACCAATTCAAATATCTAGGTACAATTATAACAGCAGATGGAAGAAGTTCAACAGAAATAAGATGCAGAATAGGACAGGCAAAAACAACATTCAGAAAAATGAAAAATATACTGTGTAATATGACCTTGTCATTAGAGGTGAGAAAGAGAGTTCTGCAGTGCTATATAACCCCTATACTAACATATGGGTGAGAGTCTTGGACAATAAACAAACTGGAAAGTGGGAGATTGGAGGCAACGGAGATGTGGTTCTACAGAAGAATGCTGAGAATACCATGGACTGCCAGAAAAACTAATGTAGAGGTGTTAAAAGAGTTAAATGCGAAACGGACCTTAATCAACAATATAAGAAAAAGGCAATCTTCTTTTTTTGGCCACTTCATGAGACAGGCAGGTTTAGAGAACATAATCACAACAGGCAAGATTGAAGGCACCAGAGACAGAGGGCGACAACGTGAGAAAATATTAGACAGTTTGACAACCTGGCACGGCAAAGAAACAACAACGACTTTGATACATAATACTGTGGACAGAGAGCTGTGGAGAGCCATGACCGCCTACGCCACCCGGCATGGCACCTGATGATGATGACGTAGATATTTACTTTATTCTCTTTACAAGAGACTCGTAAAATTCTGTAACATTTCTATTCGAAAGGTCTGTACTACTTCTTTCCTTTCTCTTTTACCCTTTACGGGTGTCGAGGGAGATACAATGTTCTTGTTCTCGCTTTACGGATGTCGAGGGAGATACAATGTTCTTGTTCTCGCTTTACGGGTGTCGGGGGAGATACAATGTTCTTGTTCTCGCTTTACGGGTGTCGAGGGAGATACAATGTTCTTGTTCTCGCTTCACGGGTGTCGAGGGAGATACAATGTTCTTGTTCTCGCTTTACGGGTGTCGGGGGAGATACAATGTTCTTGTTCTCGCTTCACGGGTGTCGAGGGAGATACAATGTTCTTGTTCTCGCTTTACGGGTGTCGGGGGAGATACAATGTTCTTGTTCTCGCTTTACGGGTGTCGAGGGAGATACAATGTTCTTGTTCTCGCTTTACGGGTGTCGGGGGAGATACAATGTTCTTGTTCTCGCTTTACGGGTGTCGAGGGAGATACAATGTTCTTGTTCTCGCTTTACGGGTGTCGAGGAAGATACAATGTTCTTGTTCTCGCTTTCCGGGTGTCGAGGGTGATACAATGTTCGTGTTCTCGCTTTTCTGGCAGCTTCAGATAATGTTATTTGATGTTCGTGTAATGTCTCTTTGATGTTGTCGATCCAGCGTACTCTAGGTCTACCCTTGGCTCTTCTTTCTGCTTCTCCTCTCTTCATATATGCTTTATAAACTAATGAATCACACGGCATTCTTTCCAGATGACCAAACAATCGTATCTGTTGGTTTTGTACTAATCTCTCCATGTCTGCAATAAGTGTCGAACTCTAACAGCCATACAGAACAACAGAAAGCACTAGTGAGTTATAAAGTGTGATTTCCAAATGTAGTTTAGCCTTGATAAATCAGCTAAAGCCATCTACAAATACATGTTTAATTCTGCTTTGCGTTTTCCATCGCTGCATATACTGGATTCGAGATATTTAAAAGTATTCACCTCCACAAGTTTATGTCCATTCATCATGATGTTATTCTCAAGTTTATCTCCATTCATCATGATGTTATTCACCTCCTCAAGTTTATCTCCATTCATCATGATGTTATTCACCTCCTCAAGTTTATCTCCAGTCATCATGATGTTATTCACAAGTTTATCTCCATTCATCATGATGTTATTCTCCTCCTGAAGTTTATCTCCATTCATCATGATGTTATTCACCTCCTGAAGTTTATCTCCATTCATCATGATGTTATTCACCTCCTGAAGTTTATCTCCATTCATCATGATGTTATTCACCTCCTGAAGTTTATCTCAATTCATCATGATGTTATTCACACATTTATCTCCAGTCATCATGATGTTATTCACACATTTATCTCCAGTCATCATGATGTTATTCACCTCCTGAAGTTTA
The DNA here is from genome assembly GCA_034231615.1 of Meghimatium bilineatum. Lineage (NCBI taxonomy): Eukaryota > Metazoa > Mollusca > Gastropoda > Stylommatophora > Philomycidae > Meghimatium > Meghimatium bilineatum. The sequence continues at coordinate 5,223,272 of CM067302.1, forward strand.
TCTCCATTCATCATGATGTTATTCACACATTTATCTCCAGTCATCATGATGTTATTCACCTCCTGAAGTTTATCTCCATTCATCATGATGTTATTCACCTCCTGAAGTTTATCTCCATTCATCATGATGTTATTCACCTCCTGAAGTTTATCTCCATTCATCATGATGTTATTCACCTCCTGAAGTTTATCTCCATTCATCATGATGTTATTCACCTCCTGAAGTTTATCTCCATTCATCATGATGTTATTCACCTCCTGAAGTTTATCTCAATTCATCATGATGTTATTCACACATTTATCTCCAGTCATCATGATGTTATTCACACATTTATCTCCAGTCATCATGATGTTATTCACCTCCTGAAGTTTATCTCCATTCATCATGATGTTATTCACACATTTATCTCCAGTCATCATGATGTTATTCACACATTTATCTCCATTCATCATGGTGTTATTCACAAGTTTATCTTCATTCATCATGATGTTATTCACACATTTATCTCCAGTCATCATGATGTTATTCACACATTTATCTCCATTCATCATGATGTTATTCACCTCCTGAAGTTTATCTCCATTCATCATGATGTTATTCACCTCCTGAAGTTTATCTCCATTCATCATGATGTTATTCACACATTTATCTCCATTCATCATGATGTTATTAACAAATTTATCTCCATTCATCACGATGTTATTCACCTCCTGAAGTGCACGGTGGAAGCCGAAAGTGATGGTGAATACAGAAAACTTGGTTCCAGTAATCTTCTTATTTTTCTAAAAATCTTCCTTTATAATAAAATGTAGTCCAGAAAACGAAATGAGATGTGTCATGGTTTACAGATTGGCTGCGATCCGCGTCAGCAATGGATTTGCCACAAATGGACATAGGTGCAATGTCTACTGACTATCATCTGTTCGTCACCCATTAGAGTTATATGATAGAATTCAAAAAGTACGACATTCAGACAAAATGTGACAATGCTGACTTTGTTTCACTAGTGACAATCTATCCCCAACCTTCCTTAGTCGCCTACATTGGCATGCCCAGAAAGAAGATATAATGATCCTATTCACTGACCCTATTCTTTGCACATTGAACATTCCATGCTCCGGTTGCCACAAAGCGAGACAAAGACATACTATAACTAAATTTCATAAAGTGCAAAGAACAATTGGTCATCATCATCATGTGATGAAAGAACAACGATAACACGAATCAATAAACCAGTATTTCTTGGGATATAAAATTTACCCAACACCGGTTCGAAGTTGATGTTAAAAGATTAGAAATGTTACAAGTGTTTTGTTTGGTCGAAATGTGTATCAATGTGGATCAATGTAAGCTATGACGTTGGGAAAGCACAATTTGTATCAAGCAAATTAATATTGCCTTTTTTTAAAAAATGTAGTTAGCAAAAAAGAAAAGAATGTTACATGTATGAAAGTGTATTATAGATGTCATGTGACACACATTCGGGATTCACACAGGAAAAATAGAAGCTACTTGCAATGTGGAACTGTTAGTGTTAGTGGCGTCTCTCAATTATAGACCTGTGGATTTAAGGAAAATCATCATTCTAAAGTTATGTCAGTGCCGTAAATACATTTTCCTTAAGGGTTGGGAGGGGGGGGGGGGTTACCTAAAATAATAAAGAAAGATCATTCTTGTGTACATTTCTAGATGTTATGAACATTTGATGACATTAATTAAAAAAATAATTGCTATTTGGGAGGGGGATGTGTTACCGACCTTTTGGGTAAGTTCCTAGTACCAAAAATTATGTTCTGAATGTCTCATGTGAAACATCATAGAATAGATAGCATTGTGATATATGGACCTTGGGTTGTAAATTCTAGCGGCCTACAATCACGGAATGTTATATCGAACCAATTCTTTTTAATGGACGTGAATCACTGACTGTAAACAAAAAAAATTCAAAGCGAGAATTAGAGCCAATATTTCATTGGAAGCTGCGGTATTGTTAATCCATTCGCCCGCTGTCCAGAGAATCAGGGGTTTAAGTACACTTGTTATTCGTGGTTTCAAATACAACTTACCCGGTACTCCCGTGGTTCCTTCAGCCATCAGTAATTCGGCTACCATGGACTCATGCTTTGGAAGTTCGAGGAATGACACTTTCGCTACTGAGCAAGTACAATAGGTAACACCAGTCAGACTAACAGACTTACAAAAACTACTTAATGAACTGTCTTACCAGTATAAGGTAATACTGCGTGAAACGTAACAACAATTGTACTTACGTAAAACACAGGTTTTTAGAACTATCCACTTAGACACAACGGACTATCACTAAACCTAGGGGGCTATGATGTGCAAAAAATAAAACATACAAATTACAATACACAAAACATTATCAACGTTTCGACTAAAAGGCCTTTATAAAGATTCGCACAAAACATCAAAAGACGACGAATAGAAATGGTCGTAACAGACAAACATGTACAACCTAAATATGGAACTGAGATGTCGGAAGGACAGGAACAGGATGTACATAAAGAACGTAAATATAGATGGAAACGAGACGAACAAAAAGATGATGCTAATGACAGAACAAAATGAATAAAGACAAAGACTATAACATATGAGAACTAGACAAACGAGTGCTCGGAATTTAGTCCAAAACGTTTAAGGATACCCAACTCATAAATAAGACGATTTTCTAGAGCTTACCTAGATCTATCAACTTTGGTGCAGGGTCTGATGACAGTGACTTGAATATTGAGACACCATGATGGCCATCGCCGTTGAAGTGTAAGGCCACATGAGTGGATGTTCTGTGTTTGATGGCATGCAGATGGTTACAGAAGCGGTCGCTCAATCTTAAGCCGGTTTCCCCGATGTACTGTTTGCCGAAGAGTTTACATATGATCACGTAAATAACATTACGGAATTCACATGTAAAGGCTAAATTGATGGAGAAAGTGGCCTTGGGAAATGAAATGGAGCGCATCTGAACCACATAAGGACATGTATGCAACGGTCGCTTAACAATGCAGTGGATACCAAGTCTGCCGAAGACTGATGTGTTGGGCCATTGGCGCAAATAAAACGGCAACACAACGCATTTCCATTCTCTGGACTACATTCAACTGGAAATCTTGTAGGACCATTGTCCTACTACAAGAGAAATTCAGTGGGAGTTTGAGAATGAACGCTGAAGAAGAAGAAGAAGAATACCAAGTAATGAAAGCACAGACCAACTGTCTAAGTTTCTGAAGACCAACCAGATATACCAATCACCTGCCATCAGAAATAACAGATGATCAAGTCACTAAGAAAGCCACAAACACCAACACAAGATGACTATCATATTATGAACAGATCAGAACAAGTTATAATTCTACGCCTTAGAACAGGACACAACCGACTCCGCAGTCACATGTACACAAAGTTCAAGATTGGCAACACGACCATGTGTACATGTGGACAGGCAGTACAGAGTACCAAGCATATACTTCATGATTGTTCTGAGTATGAAACGCTGAGACAGACATATTGGCTAGAAGAAACAGCACAGGAATCAAAGCTCTATGGAAGAACTACAAAAGACTGAGTTTTATTCAGGAGACATAATTACAAATATAGACATGTTTCAAGAGAACGAAAGAAGAAGGAAAACAGGTTACAGTCTAGCATAGTTCACCACCAAGACAAGAACACGGGGATGTTGGAGGTCTGTTGCAGCACGTGATGATGATGAGTATCCGGAATCTAAGATCACCTAAAACAAACTGTTCTATACATGACAAATATTGGACTGGATGTTTAACAAGTAATCGCAGAAGTTGTGTTGTAGTATAGACGTATCATCAATTATTGTGTATCTGCATAGATGCGTCATCAGTTGTTGTATAGAAGTGTCATCAATTATTGTATATCTGCATAGATGCGTCATCAGTTCTTGTATGATGATGATGATGTTCGTCCGTCGTGATCGACGATGACCAAAAACTCAACCATAATAATAATAACAATAAATAATAAAATAATAAAGTTAATAGTGCGTTTTTAAATGACTAGCAAGTCCAATGCGCGCACAAAATGTTCTTTTACAGAATTGACAACAATAGAAGGTATCTGTGTGAGGTTGAGATGTTTTTTCTTTTCTACGTGTCCGCTTCTGTCTTGCAGTTTCTTGTCTGAATTCTTCCGCCGCTAGTGCTCCCGTTCTAATGCTGTAACGCCATGATGTTCTATCCTGATCGAGGCTCTCCCAAGCGTCTACGTCAATGTTAAGATGTTTCAAGGATGACTTGAGCGTGTCTTTGAAACGCTTTTTCTGTCCACCAGCTTTTCGAAATCCTGCCTTGAGTTCTCCATAATATATTTGTTTTGGCAATCGCGAGTTCTCCATACGCACAAGATGGCCTGCCCAGCGTGCCTGCGCCTTCATAAGTATTGTGTGGATGCTTATTGAGGTTGATTTTTCCAAGATCTCGTAGTCTGGTACTTTGTCCCACCAATGGATGTTTAGTAATTTACGTAGGCAGGTAAGATGGAAATGATTTAACTTTCTTGCATGTCTAGCATACACTGTCCACGTTGTTGTATTGTATAGAACAGTATAGTTGTTGTATAGAACAGTATAGAAGTGTCATCATTTGTTGTGTTGTAACAGTATAGAAGCATCATCAAATTTTGTGTAGTATCAGGAACCGAAGATGACCTAAAACAAACCGTTCTATACATAAGGAATATTGAACATGGATGTTTCACAATTGATCACAAATAAAGAGAAAGATGACAATCTGTGACTGTCATTAATTAGGTCGACCCTATCTGATTCAACATCCTGTCTATCTTGTACCATTTCTTATCTTGCACAAGACGATCTTATCGAAATGGTTAGGGCTAACTAACACACGAAGTGTTGTCGGTGTAATGTATAATTGTGCTTGTGGCTGCGTATTATATGTGTGTGTGTGTGTGTGTGTGTGTGTGTACGTACATACGTGTCTATGTGTGTGTGTGTGTGTGCAAGTGTGAGTGTGTATGTGTGTGAGGCACTTTTCCTGGTTTACTTACTCCGTCAGAGAATGCATTTGCCACTTTTTGTTGTTTACTTACTCCGTCAGAGAATGCATTTGCCACTTTGTGTTGTTTACTTACTCCGTCAGAGAATGCATTTGCCACTTTTATTAGATATACAAGGTAGTTCAGTTTAATCAAATCCTTCGTAAATTATACGTTCCTGTGGATTCACCGGTCTCATCTTTCTAATGTGACGCAATATGAACTGACTCGTGATTTTTATTAGTAACTTTGCATATATTTTATGCTCACAGCAAATGAAAAACACGAAAAATTAAAATAGCGTCATTTTTTTTTAAAGAATGAAGACGACGAGTCTACAAGTCAATGCGTACATTAATCACTTACATCTAGATAACGGCAAGAAATGTCGACTAGACGTGCTACGTCATAGTAACAGGCGGTTGAAAACAATATGTGGTTAAATAAAATGTTCCTTTTATGGTTATGGCAAGGTACCTCCTTTCAACCGCGGATGTTAGTCCAAATTGGTTATATCAGAGCTTTGCATCTATAAAAAATTGTAGAGGTCGCAATTCTGGTAATCCAGTCACCATGACCTCCGGTTTGGTCAGTATGTAAGCAAAAACTGTTAGGAATTCTCTTATAGCTGTGGTGTGCAAAGCACGTCCCGCTGGAACATCCGGCCAACCAAGCCATTTTCCATGATCCATTGTGTCATTGGCTGATTGAAAATTATAAGTAGCCAATACTGAACTCGGACGAGGAAGGGCTAAAAGTACTTTTTTAAAAGAAAAGTTTGCATATATCTCATTACATTATATAAAGGTTACCTATCACCGCATTACATTATATAAAGGTTACCTATCACCGCATTACATTATATAAAGGTTACCTATCACCGCATTACATTATATAAAGGTTACCTATCACCGTATTACATTATATTCATGTTGTGCAGCGAAGGACAGTCACCCTCAGTTTCCTGGATGAGGAATATCCACAAGATATATGGGTCAGAGTATACACAGATGGGTCAGCACAGAATGCAGCGTGGAATGGAGGTGCAGGTGTATATATAGAATATCCACACAAGCCTAGAGATACAATCAGAACACCGACAGGGAATTTCTGCAATAATTATGATGCAGAAATCCAGGCAATTAGTGGGGCAGCTAAAAAAACTGCTGAACTGCAACTCTGACCTACAGCCTGTGGTATTCCTGACAGATGCAAGGTTAGTGCTTCAAGCTCTCCAGTCTGAAAAAAGAACAGACTTGAAAAAAACTACTTAGCGAAGTGTCGTACCACTATAGGATAACCATGCAGTGGACACCCTCTCACTATGGAATACCAGGAAATGAAAAAGCAGACCAACTGGCTAAGGAAGGTGCTGCCGAAGACCAACCAGATGTACCAATCACCTACCATCAGAAAAAACAGATGATCAAGTCAATAAGAAAGCCACAAACACCAACACAAGATGACTATCACATTATGAACAGGTCAGAGCAAGTTATAATTCTACGTCTCAGAACAGGACACAACCGACTCCGCAGTCACATGTATACAAAGTTCAAGATTGGCAACACGGCCATGTGTACATGTGTACAGGCAGCACAGAGTGCCAAACATATACTTCAAGATTGTTCTGAGCATGAAACGCTGAGGCAGACATATTGGCCAGAGGAAACAACACTGGAATCAAAGCTCTATGGGACACTGTATGAACTACAAAAGACAGTGAGTTTTATTCAGGAGACAGAATTACAGATATAGACATGTTTCAAGTGTGAGTTTTATTCAGGAGACAGAATGACAGATAGAAACATGTTTCAAGTGTGAGTTTTATTCAGGAGACAGAATGACAGAGACATGTTTCAAGTGTGAGTTTTATTCAGGAGACAGAATTACAGATATAGACATGTTTCAAGTGAACGAAAGAAGAAGAAGAAGAAGATATACATGGTGTTTATCACCGCCTTATATTATATAACGGTTTCCTATCATCATATTACATTATATAAAGGGTTTATATCACCATTTTACATTATATACAGGCTGCCTATTACTGCATTACATTGTGTACGCCGACGCCGAACGTACATTTTCTATCTATGCTGGTATAAATTGGTTCCAGGGCGTGATACCCAATTGGACACGCCTTTGTCGGTAACTTTCGAATGCGTATACAAAAATTAAGCATCTTTTAATGTAAATCACGACAATGTATGTATCTGACCACCCGCTGCTGTGACGTAGAAAGTCCCGTTAGGAGTGCCTGCTTGTATCTGGATGTCCGTGATTTTATTGAAGAAGTTCATGTGACGTCACTGAGTTACACAACAAATTCTAAAGCTATTGCAATATTTTGACTACGAAAACATGTCTGGAACAGAAGAGGAACAAGGTACAACAGCTGCCACCGTCTTTTTTCTTTCTTGTGTTCGCTACTTGATATCTACACCGTCAGACAAGTCTTATGGATAAACTCCACCTTTGTCTTAACTCTGCTTTGGTTTCGTATATCTTTGCTTGCAGGGCTGCGGCGAATCGCCAGTACACGTCTCTCTCAATTGTTCATTACAGGGGATAGTTCTACAGAATGTGTTCAGAGGTCTGTTCAGTAGTTCCACAAGTGCACAGTAGTGTGGCACACAATCGCATCCTGTGCATGTGTGTGTTCAATATGATGTGTCCTGTCCTCAGGCGAACCACTCATATCACGTAACTCCATAGCTTCAAGCGATAACACGAATGCGGTTGAGTTTGTGGGTCTCATCAAAAGGTCCGCTAGACAAACCACTCATGCACCAGAAAACCTTAGTAGAGGACGTGCCGTTATATTGATTCTATCTTATGGAAACTTTGTAGCATGTCATCTATACAATTATAGACCCCCTCTGAGTAGAAGGATCCTTCAATAGTACAGTCATGTTCCAGAACGTTGTCTTCCCAATGAACTCTCTGAACCTCTCTCTGTCTTGGGCGATGCGACTTGCATTTTCTAGCGATGTATTCATGTTATCTTTAATGTCGTCAGTCCATCGTCTTCTTGGTCTGCCCTTTCTCCTCTTTTCAGGTACTCCTCCCTCCATTATTTGTCTTTCTAAACAGTTGTATCTCTTTATACAGGTGTAGTTTTCTTTTTGTTATTGTGTTTAGTAACCAACACTCTGTAATCTTCAATGCGTTTCTAATAAAAAATATCTTCAATAGGCATTTCATTAAGCCGAAAGATGAAGTATCCTGGGTATGAAAGAAAGCTCAATAAACCATCCCAGTACATATAGGAATACTATTTTTTATATTCCGTACCTCTCCTAATTTTCTAGAAGAACATGCACAGTAAGTAGGCATACAAACCAACCCCAAATATCAGTGGAGCACGAACTAATGGCAAGGAAAGCTTGACGAATGAACACATGACCTTCAAATTTGTTATCAATATCTGATACGAATAGGCAATTGACCGAACTTAGGACCTTTCGTACACAGGCCTATAGAGCAAGTGTGTTAATTCCTGCTGGATTGATACCCTTCATAATCGTAAGTATAACTGTTATGTCATATGCAAATTAGTAATGGATGTTGTTATCACACGTTGTACCAGCCCGTATCAAAAACGAGTGAAACTAAACAAAAACATTTTAATATGCGAACAGATATGTTAGTGCAGAACAGTGACGGGTAGGCCAATATGAGAATCAGTGTTACCACTGACCTTTTTAGACATGATGATGATGATGATGATGATGATGGTGTTCCTCCTTCGCAAGCGAAGATGAGCATGGCATGAAAAAACATTAAATTCGATGGAAAAATATATTTATATATAATAATTAAAATTGGTAATTAACTAATTTGGTTTGTGAGTTCGTAGATGCCCGATGAGTCCGATTCGTGCACGGAAAGTTCTATTGCAGTGCATGCAGGATAGGGGATAGGATAGGTTCGGGGTAGGAGAATTTACGGATTTGTCCTTCCGCGTCTTGCGCTTGTGGATTGCCCGCAGTGTTCTTTCTTTTTCAAATTTCGTGATGCCAGCAGTGATCTGGGTGTGCCAGGCTGAGCGATCAAGAGCTGTAGTATCCCAGGAGCTAGGATCGATGCTGCAGTTCTTGAGAGAGCTTTTTAGGTGATCATTGAAGCGCTTTTTCTGCCCTCCACTTAAACGTTTACCTTCGCACAACTCCCCATAGAATAATCTCTCTGGAAGGCGCTTGTCTGGCATACGGACGATGTGGCTAGTCCAGCGGAGTTGGGACCTAGTCAGCATTGATGTATGCTTTGCATACGAGACTTCTGAAAAATTTCCGTATCTGGTAAACGATCCTGCCAACGTGCTTCCATGAGGTTTCGTAGGCACCGAAGATGAAAAGAGTTAAGCTGTCTAGCGTGCAACATTTTTAGACATAACACCAGATCATTCAATCAATCAAGTTCCATGCCGAATGGCGCGTAGGCAATCATGTTTCTCCACGACTCTCTGACTCTTGTGTTGTCAATAAGCCCGGTTGGTGAGCTTCTACTGTAAAACTATCAAAACTGTCAATACTGTATTTTACCAGTTCATGTGTTGCAGGGAGGGGATTGAATAGCTGTTATATTATAGGGATTTGTTGTATATATGGGATTGTTAGCTTCTACCGTGCGACAATACATCTAGTAACTTTTCTCTTTGTTGTCCCCTATCTCTTCTCCCCTTGATCTTTTCAGTGGTTATTAAGTGTTCATGCTGTGTTCTTCTCAGCACATGCCATAGAAACCTTGCCTGTTGGTTCAACCCCCCCCCACTCCCAAATTAGGTTTTTATACCATATATAAGCGTACAAATTTACATATCAACGTAGGTATAAATGCTGCTGTTAAAATTGCGTGTATAGACCTACAATAGTATAAAAGAATAATAATAATAAAATAACACACTAAGCGAACGCAGTGACGAGAGTGTGTTAGTTTTATCAGGGAAGTACTTTTCTGTCACTGACAGAACTCAGCCCAGAGATCAAACACTTGGACGTTATAGTTCACTAAAATTGCTCGCAAGAGTGCGGTGACGTGCAACACATATCTTACGTAGTAGGCACATTTCCGTCTTTCCAGGCGATATTACTATTGTTAAAATAGGAAATATAATCTATGATCCACGACGATGCTGTATGCGACTCACAATACCAATCTAAGCAACAAAGAGTATTTCACAGTACGTACAAGGAACCCAGGTCCACCTGTATCATCGTGTGCTGCTGTGTGTTTTCTTAGATTTACAGCCCTTAACTAATTGTTATCACTCTCTCCATTGTCTTTATACCATTACTGTCCTTTTCGAGTGCTGAGATGTTATATAGAAACAATTCTTTTTTTATGGATGTGAAGCATGGACTATAAACAAGAAAATTCAAAGTGAATTGGAGGCTACAGAAATGTGGTTTCTGAGAAGAATGATGAAAATACCATGGACAGCCAAGAAAACTAATGCAGAGGTTCTCATTGATGCTGGTGTAAAAAGATCAATCATATCAAACATTAGGGGTAGACAGTCAAGGTTTCTAGAACATGTGCTGAGAAGAACATGGCTTGAATACTTAATGACCACTGAAAAGATCAAGGGGAGAAGTGATAGAGAACGACAAAGAGAAAAATTACTAGATGGGCTTGTATCGTGGCACGGTAGAAGTTTACCAACCGAGCTTATTGACAACAAAAGAGACAGAGAGTCGTGGAGAAACATGATTGTCTACGCCAGTCGGCATGGCACTTGATTGATTGTCCGTTTCCCATCATACAATACGATTCATGACCTATGTTCCCATGAGTCCGTATCAATGCCTGTATCATGCACATTTTTCATAAGTCTTTGTACCGAAGTTGCTGTTGACCATGATATCTTTCCCCATACTGTAATTCTCCATAAAGTATATGTATTAAAGTTCTCCGTAAACTTTCAGTATTCTGCGATCTTCCATCCTCCTGGTGTGTCCCAACCGTTCGAGTCTGCGCAGAATGAGCATATAAAATACTGTGGCATTGCTTGTTCTTTCCAATTGGCGACTTGGTCTTGCCTTGAATTCAAGAATTTTACGTAAGCACCGCATGTGTAAGCTGTTTAGTCGCCTCTAGTGGTGAATATAAGTTGTCCATATTGCACTGCCATAGATGAGGGTGCTGAGAGCGTAAACCTGGTAAACCAGAGTTTAGTTTTTTTATTGTTAATTTTCTGCCCCCCCCCAGGCCATTTTTGTTGGTCTGTTAATAATTGTATATTTTGTTCCCCCCATGCCATTTGTGTTAGTCTGTTCAATGTTGTATATCTTCTGCCAATCCCAATGCTTATTTTTGTTAAATCCACGAATAATTTATTGTTGATAGAGCATCCCAGATGTGTAAAGTGGCCAACAATCTCAAGCTCATCACCATTTATGAGAATTTGTGACTGCTTGATGGTAACCTGCGTAAAATTGTGTGTCTTGTTGTAGTTGATTGTTAGTCCAAACTCATGGCAGGCATCAGAAAAGGCAACTATACTCTGTTCTCTTTAAGAGTGAAGTGGGTCAGTGCTTCTGATTGGTTGTTGGACGCAGAACGCATTATAATCATTATACTCTCCTTCTTCTTCTGCGTTCGTTCTCAAACTCCTGCAGATTGGCAGGATGTAGTCCGGAGAACGGAATGCGTTGTGTCATGGTTTACAGCATTGCTTCGATATCTCCGCCTTTCGGCCTGACACATCCGACTTCAGCATGGCTTTGGGTCACTGACCCTATATGGGATGGGACAGCCAACTCAATCCCATAACCTCCTTAGTCGCCTTTTACGACATGCGTGGAAGGTAAACAGTGTTACTATTCTTTGCTCCCCTTTCGGGCCCTGGCAACACACGGGTGGTATCATTATACTCGAATGTTAAGTGCCCAATAAAATTGTTTTTAAATTTCGAATTTAAATGTTTATGAAATGTTGTTTAAGTATTGTTTTTAGTTGTTTTAAAATGTTTTAAATAATATTGTTTTTACATGTCATTACCCGTTTAAAAATCACCTGGTGTCGCGGAGTAATACAGGGGAGGGGGGGGGTGTTTGTTGACCAACTTCATTTTTAAAGTGAATAGAGTATAGCAAGTTTTGCAGTTTCTCCTTTGAGTGTGAGTTGTGTTTTATCAGTGCTCCCATCATAGACCAGCTACCAAATAAGTAATGCTGCCGTGGCACACATTTTGGTTTTAGAATGTCGTCGTCCTGGGATAAGGCTTGTATCCTCCCAAGTATGCTCCTCCGCCCGAAGCCGTTGCACAGTGTAAGTTGTCAGGATAGTTACAGCGATATTTAACTAAATATTATGCAGATGCCAGTGTAGCTTTTTCTAATAAAAATTGCTCTGTATATCCAAAAATATTCTGTGTACTTATTTAAACAGTGGATCAGAAGTTGGTTTTACGAAACTCATTTTTAAAAAACTAAGAAAAGGCGAAACAAGCCAAATTTCTTAATTTCCTTATTTATAAAGCCAATATGGCAACCCCGTAAGTCATCATCATCATCATTAAGTGCCGTGCCGAATTAGCGTTGGCGATCATATTTCTCCATGTACATCGATCGACACATGCATCATCTCTGTTGGTGTCGTAAATCGAAGTAATTTAGTCAAACTGTCCAATATCTTTTCTCTGGGTCTTCCCCTGGATCTTTTTCCCTTCTATTTTTCATATTGTCACGAAAAAGTGAAAAATTTATGAAAGACAAGTTAATATTATCACCATCTTCAAGTCTTACGCATCATAGCAGAATCAACTGCTTTTTCATTGGCTTGAGACACAAACTATACGCAAATTGACCATTGAAAAGTTTGTTGAGTCAGGATGAGTGACACTGTCACCCGCACACAGGGCACATTACGGGTATGGATTTGGAAAATATTGACATTAGTGACATGCGTGGTTAGATTATGAATTGCATACATGCGGGGTCATGTTGACTATTTATAGCACTTGACCCACGTGACTATCTATCAAAATGTCTCTAGCGAAGAACGGTGCATATTGCAGAAACCTCTCCAGTTCGAGCAATGTGATACTTGTCACGTGACGTATTCCTTCCAGAACGTTGTCTTCCCAATGAACTCTCTGAACCTCTCTCTGTCTTGGGCGATGTGGCTTGCATTTTCTAGCGATGTATTCATGGTATTCATGTCGACAGTCCATCGTATTCTTGACCTGCCCCTTCCCCTCTAACCAGGTACTCTTCCCGCCATTATTTGACTTTCTAAACAGGTGTGTCTCTTTATATGACCAAACAGGCGTAGTTTTCTTTTTGTTATTGTGTTTAGTAACCAACACTCTGGAAAATTCAGTTTGTTTATAATATCTGAGTTTCTGATTTTATCCTTCCGTGATATTCTAAGTATCTTTCTGTAGCATTTCAGCTCGAATGCGTTGATCCTCTTTGCCGCTGTTTTACTTAGAGTCCATGTTTCACAGCCGTATGTTGCAACCGGAAAAATAAAAGTTCGTAACATTAACACTTTATGTGATACTACTGTGTGTAATTCTTGCATGTTGTTGAGACCAATAGTCATACTGTGAACGGCATCCATAATAAAGACCCGTGTACATAAATTATAAACATGACCTGAAATGATGATTTTGATTATTACCGTGAAATTCGTTGGCCAGCTTTGGCTATTTTTGGAAATTAGACTTACGTAAAACACAGGTTTATATATCGCTACAATGAGACATAACAGACTATAGCTAAAACTAATAGGTAATGATGATCACACAAGAAATCATACAAATTATAATACACAAATCACATTCAACGTTTCAAACAAAAGGTCTTTATCAAGACACAAACACAATTTTTGGCATGCGACTCTCAGTAGGTAGTCATCCTAGATATGCGACACCCTATACCAGAGTATGGTAGAAAAATCCACAGGACCCAGGCTACAGTGCATGAACGTGCACAGCTACACTCGAAACCACAAGACATAATTATATACACAGATGGCTCCGTTAACTAAACACAAATAAAGGCGGTTGGGGTTTTGTTGCCTACAGAAACAGCGTGAAGTTGGTTGAGAAATCTCCAGCATATTCCACTGTCACATCCAACATGAGGATGGAGATAAAGGGAGTTACAGCAGCACTTGATTGGTTGATAACTGATATATCAACACCCTCCGTAATACTCACAACTTCTCAAAGCATGCTGCGCAAGATAGAAAAGTTCATGCTAAGAAAAGAATAGTGGGACTTATTGAACAGCTCAGTTGTCCTGAACATTACATGGATATACTGCCATGGTCATGCTGGGGTCAGAGAAAACGAAAGAGCCGACTTATTGGCGGCAATGCGACGATAGACGGCACGTTGCTGAGAAGAGATAAAGCAGACTTAATGAAGGCAGTAATAAATTCATTTCAAGATACAGATGATGTCAATGAGGCTGAGAACGTACACATACAGAGAATGTTAGAAATGGGAATATCTAGAGGTGAGGGAAGAGTAGGAAATCAATTTGGCCTTTTTAAACAAATAAAACAAGGAGTCAGACAGGAATGCGTGCTTTCACCAGACCTGTTCTCTTTATACAGTGAAAATATGTGCAATAGTAGATATCCTAGGAATATCGGTGGGAGGACATAACATAAATAATTTGAGATATGTGGATGACACTGTTCTGATTGCAAAAAGCGAGGAAGACCTTCAAGATTTAATTAATGTAGTAGTCGCAGAAAGTAAAGAGAAAGGCCTCTTCCTAAATATCAAGAAAACAGAAGTAATGGTTATTTCAAAGAAAAAAGTAACACACCTTGCAAGATCAAAGTGAATGATATAGTATTAAAACAGGTCCACAAATTCAAATATTTAGGTACCATGATTACAGCAGATGGAAGAAGTTCAACAGAAATAAGTTGCAGAATAGGACAATCAAAAACAACATTCAGAAAAATGAAAAATATATTGTGTAATATGACTTTGTCATTAGAGGTGAGAGAGTTCTGCAGTGCTATATAACCCCTATACTAACATATGGGTGCGAGTCTTGGACAATAAACAAACTGGATAGTGGTAAATTAGAGGCAAAAGAGATATGGTTCTACAGAAGAATACTGAGAATACCATGGACTGCCAGAAAAACTAATGTAGAGGTGTTGAAAGAGTCAAATGCGAAACGGACATTAATCAACAATATAAGAAAAAGGTAATCTTCTTTTTTTGGCCACTTCATGAGACAGCCAGGTTTGGAGAACATAGTCACAACAGGCAAAATTGAAGGCAACAGAGACAGAGGGCGACAACGTGAGAAAATATTAGACAGTTTGACAACCTGGCACGGCAAGGAAACAACAACAGCCTTGATACATAATACTGTGGTGTGGACAGAGAGCTGTGGAGAGGCATGGCCACCTACGCTATCCGGCATGGCACCTGATGATGATGATGACGAGGGAAGAAAAAGTAAAATTTTTGTAAAGTCCCTAAGATCACACAATCAACACTTAACCGGGACTCCTGAGTCTACATACACTGGGGTGGCAGCTGGAACAGAGGGCGGAGCACTTATGGGAATACCACGTGCTGCAAATCCAGTTTCTAATCAAGAATCAAGACAAATCCAAGCACACATATGACTCATTAGTCACAGTCGGGCACACAGAAGACATCATCATCTTCATCACCATCATCTTCATTATCATCTTCATCTTCACCATCATCTTCATCTTCACCATCATCTTCACCATCATCTTCATTATCATCTTCACCATCATCTTCATCTTCATTATCATCTTCACCATCATCTTCACCATCATCTTCACCATCATCTTCATTATCATCTTCACCATCATCTTCACCATCATCTTCATTATCATCTTCACCATCATCTTCATCTTCACCATCATCTTCACCATCATCTTCATTATCATCTTCACCATCATCTTCATCTTCATTATCATCTTCACCATCATCTTCACCATCATCTTCACCATCATCTTCACCATCATCTTCACCATCATCTTCACCATCATCTTCATTATCATCTTCATTATCATCTTCATTATCATCTTCACCATCATCTTCATTATCATCTTCATTATCATCTTCACCATCATCTTCACCATCATCTTCACCATCATCTTCATCTTCACCATCATCTTCACCATCATCTTTACCATCATCTTCATTATCATCTTCACCATTATCTTCATCTTCATTATCATCTTCACCATCATCTTCACCATCATCTTCACCATCATCTTCATTATCATCTTCATTATCATCTTCACCATCATCTTCACCATCATCTTCATCTTCGCCATCATCTTCATCTTCACCATCATCTTCACCATCATCTTCATCTTCACCATCATCTTCACCATCATCTTCACACTGAGTGAGAGGTGGATGATTAGTTCATTACGGGCAAATCGCTAGATCGGTAATTTAAGTTACGACTTTTTAAGTTTCCAAGATAGTTCAATAGCATATGAAATTAAAAAATTGGTATATTGTCACGTGATTTGTCCACTGATTCTTGTATTGTACATGAGGAAAGTATTGATATCTAAACAAATTACAAACAACAGAAAAATGAGAATTATAAAATGCTACATCTATTATAATGTATAGCAGAATTGATGTCGTTGAGATGTGGATATGTAGAAGTGTAGGGAGAACTTTATGGAAAGAGAAGATAACCAACACAGAAGTTCATATTGAGTATGAAGTTTTTCAGTTCCCTCCCCCTAATTGCATGGATTTCTACATTATAATTACTGTATTGTAGAATTTATAATACTGTATTGTATTATGGACTGGATATAAACATTCAAAAAACAAAAACCATGATAATCAGCAAAGACACAGAAGAACAGGAGGTAAACATAAACATACAGGGAGAGAAACTACAACAAGTAAAACAGTATCAATATCTTGGACACATAGTCACAAATGATGGCAGATGTGAAACAGAAGTTAAAAGGAGAATAGGAATGGCTAAAAATACCTTCAATGACATGAGGAAATTATTAATATCTAAACAAATTACAAACAAGTTAAAAATGAGAATTATAAAATGCTACATCTATTCCATATTAATGTATGGCTCAGAAACATGGACACTAAATAAACAATTAGAAGACAAAATTGATGCCTTTGAGATTTGGGTATATAGAAGAATAGGGAGAACATCATGGAAAGAGAAGAAAACAAATAAAGAGGTGCTAAAGACACTTAATATGAAGAAAGAACTACTAAGAGAAATAAAGATCAGGCAAATACAATACTTTGGACACATTAAAAGACATGACACCATATTGAAGACCTTACTTGAGGGTAAAATCAAAGGGAAGCGAGCAAGAGGTAGGCAGAGATACAAGTGGGAGAGTAACATTACACGATGGACAGGTTACAGTCTAGCAGAGTGCACCACCAAGACAAGAGACAGGAGATGTTGGAGATACGTTGCAGCCAACCTTCGTTGCGGAGACGGCACTTGATGATGATGATGATTGTAGAATTTCCCTTAATGCTGAACTGCTGAACTCCAACACTGTTCCGCAGCCCGTGGTATTCCTGACAGATGCAAGGTCAGTGCTTCAAGCTCGCCACTTTGGAAAACTAACAGAATTACAAAAACTAATTAATGAGCTGTCTTACCAGCATATGGTAACCATGCAGTGGATACCCTCGCACTGTGGAATACCAGGAAATGAAAAAAACAGACCAACTGATAAGGAAGGTGCTGTTGAAGACCAACCAGATATACCAATCATCTACCATCAGAAAAAACAGATGATCAAGTCAATAAAAAAGCCACAAACACCAACACAAGATGACTATCACATTATAAGCAGATCAAGTTGTTATTTTACGTATCAGAACGGGATACAACGGACTCCGCAGTCACATGTACACAAAATTCACGATTGGCAACACGGCCATGTGTACATGTGTACAGACAGCACAGAGTGCCAAACATATACTTCAAGAGTGTTCTGAGTACGAAACCCTGAGGCAGACACATTGACCAGAGGAAACAACACTGGAATCAAAGCTCTATGGGACACTGTATGAACTACAAAAGACAGTGAGTTTTATTCAGAAGACATATTTACAGATATAGACATGTTTCAAGTGAACGAAAGAAGAAGAAACACTTAACATGAAGAAAAAACTATTAAAAGAGATCATCATCATTATTAAGTGCCGTCTCCGCAATGAAGGTTGGCTGCAGCCTTCAGCATCTCCTGTTTCTTGTCTTGGTGGTGCACTCTGCTAGACTGTAACCTGTCCATCGTGTGATGTTACTCTCCCACTTGTATCTCTGCCTACCTCTTGTTCGCCTCCCTTTGACTTTACCCTCAAGTAAGGTCTTCAAGAAGGTGTCATGTCTTTTAATGTGTCCAAAATATTTTACTTGCCTGATCTTTATTTTTCTTAGTAGTTCTTTCTTCATATTAAGTGTCTTTAGCACCTCTTTATTTGTTTTCTTCTCTTTCCACGATGTTCTCCCTATTCGTCTATATACCCACATCTCAAAGGCATCAATTCTGTCTTCTAATTGTTTATTTAGTGTCCATGTTTCTGAGCCATACATTAATATAGAATAGATGTAGCATTTTATAATTCTCATTTTAACTTGTTTGTAATTTGTTTAGATATTAATAATTTCCTCATGTCATTGAAGGTACTTTTAGCCATTCCTATTCTCCTTTTAACTTTCACATCTGCCATCGTTTGTGAATATGTGTCCAAGATATTGATAATGTTTTAATTGTTGTAGTTTCCATGTATGTTTATGTTTACCTCCTGTTCTTCTGTGTCTTTGCTGATTATCATGGTTTTTGTTTTTTGGATATTTATATCCAGTCCATATTCATTACTTGATTTATTGACTTGATCTATTAGTCTATGTAGTTCATGTTCAATTTCTGCTAAAAGAACAGTTCATCTGCATATCTAATGTTGTTTATTATTTTCCCAATGATCTCTGTCTCTTGTGTGAGCTCTTGAAAATAGACATGACGCGTTGGAGACCTTACTTGTGGGTAGAGTTGACGGGGGGTCAGCAAGAGGTAGGCAGAGATACACGTGGGAGAGAAACATCACAAGATGGACAGGTTACATTATATCAGATTATTTTCCCATTAAAATAAATAAAAACCAAGTAAGTTATTTTTGAAAATAGACATCACCGCCGAAGACGGATGTGTCGGACCATTGGCGCAAATAAAACGGCCACACAACGCATTTCCATTCTCTGGACTACATCCTGCTAGAAATCTAGTAGGACAATGGTCATGCTACAAGGGAGATCCAGCAGGAGTTTGAGAATGAACGATGAAGAAGAAGAAGAAAATAAACGACGCGTTGGAGACCTTACTTGTGGATAGAGTTGACGGGGGGTCAGCAAGAGGTAGGCAGAGATACAGGTGGGAGAGAAACACCACAAGATGGACAGGTTACATTATATCAGAATGAACAATCACACAAGAGACATAGGACGTACGAAGCGCCCATTGCATCGTCGTTGCGGATACACTACACGATGATGATGAATAAAATAAACGGAAAGTCCCATTTTACGACAACGTTGTCAGCCAGAACTGCATTCGTCTCCGTCAACAAGCAATCATGGCGTCGATCAGCAAGGAACGTTTGAGGGAAATGGAAGAAGAAATGGACCGGTAAGTCGAACACAAGTTAATTTTAACCAATTAAATTTGCATTATGTAACATCTTTAGCTGCACTATTTTATTTGTGTGAGTGATCGCATGTATATGTTTTTAAATCGGTATATACCGATTAGTGGATGGATCAGTCTGAAGCAACAGTCAGTGAGAAAATCACAACATTCATTCAGGATCCAAATATTTAGGTACAATTAATAACATCAGATGTAAAATGTATTTAAAGAAGTCCAATTTAGAACGGCAAAGGCAATTCTTCATATATGATGGGACATTCCTCATGTGGAAGGTCTTACAAGCTGCCAACCATTATGATGCAGCAGTAATCAATCTCTTATCAATAATTGAAATAATAATTATTCATTCATTATAATAATATAATTCATTATTGGCAATATTAATTTAGTGACATTCTTTTTGTGTAAGCCCCACAGCATTTCATCTATAGAATTACATTTCTCATTGTGCCGCAGCACTCAGAGAACCCAGATTTGTACAATGACATCAGGGAAACCAGATTAGACCCAGCACCTGCACAGATTGTGGTCCTGTTATATTATTATGTTCCTCCAGGCCATAGATGGCGCATAGGGCAGAAACCATAGCTTTTCATTTCTGTCTTCGTGTTGCCAGGTCTTTCAATTGTTGCGTGTTGTTTAGGTTCATTGATATGCCTACTCTATTAATGGTTCTCGTAGAGTTTCTCTAGGTCTCCCTCTTCTTCTTACACCCGATGGCACTCAATCTAGTGACTGATGAGGAATTCTTAGGCTGTATTGTGGTCCTAGCTGTGAGTATGTGCATACTGTCCCGATTAAATAAAAGGTGGTACATGGGACAATATTTTAGTTTAGTTTTCTGTCCTAAGAAAATGTGGTACATGGTATGTTTGTTTAGTTTAGTTTTCTGAATCAACATTTACATGCTCTGGACAAACCAACTGTCCAACTGTGCTCAATCTCTTTTAGCACATAATAAAGAGTATAAAAGTAAAAAGTAAAATGACTCATAGCATTTATTAATGCCGTAGGGGTGTGAGATGTTAACGATCTCACATTTCAGAGGCTCTGCAAATGAGGGCCGTAGCCATCTCCTCTCCCTTGCAGTCTTTACTTCCCAGATTAATCTGGTACCCATTTAAGGCTGGGTCGACCTGGAAGCAGTAATGAAGAGTATGCATGCTGATGGTTTGTGTAGTTTGCTGGTTACTCACGCATACCTTAGATGTCACCTCAGCTGCCCTGTTCTTCTCACCTGTTTTACCATGTTATTCCCTCATCCATATGCTGTTATTCCCTCACTCCCCATATGTTTTTATTCCCTTATTTTCATATACTGTTATTTCCTCACTCCCATATGCAGTTATTCTCTCACTCCTCATATGCAGTTATTCCCTCACTCCTCATATGCTGTTATTCCCTCACTCCCCATATGCAGTTATTCCCTCACTACCCATACACTGTCATTCCCTCTCTCACTACACATGATCATTCCCTCACTTCCCACATTCTGTCATTCCCTCACTCCCCATATGCTGTCATTCCCTCACTCCCCATATGCTGTAATGTCATCACTCCTCATATGCTATCATTCCCTCACTGTAATTTGATCACTCCCCATATTCTGTAATTTCATCACTCCCCATAGGCTGTAATTTCATCACTCCCCATAGGCTGTCATTCCCTCACTCCCCATATGCTGTAATTTCATCACTCCCCACAGGCTGTCATTCCCTCACTCCCCATATGCTGTAATTTCATCACTCCCCATAGGCTGTCATTCCCTCACTCCCCATATGCTGTAATTTCATCACTCCCCATAGGCTGTCATTCCCTCACTCCCCATATGCTGCATTTTAAATATTCTCATTGTTTTGTTATGTTCTCATTGTTGTGTTATATTCTCAGCTTTGAAGCGGAAATCCAAGCACCAGGTGGACCTCCTGCACCCCCATTCATTCTTGGAGCTAACACGTATGACAGAGTACAAGCCCAGCTGTCATCTCTTCGGAAAGAAGCATCAAGACTTCAGCAGAGAAACAGAAGGGATGATGATGATGATGACGACGACGATGATGATGATGATGACGATGATAAAACCAATGATGAAGATCTGCGTCATCTTGATGCCAAATTTACTGCGGTACGGAAGCAAGGTTTTCCGGATCATGGTGATGAGAATGAGTACCATGACATAGATGAAAGGCCAGGAAGACCACAAGGTCCTTTAATGCCTCCTCCGCCGCCACCTCCAATTATTCGACCACCGCAGGCAATCGGTGACATTAACTGTACGTGAGGAAGATTTGTTGTTAGTTGTAATCCAATAAAGTTAATATTTTGTTATCACTGTGCTCCTAAAAATTTATTGTGTTCTTGTTTGGAATGAATACTCTCCAATGTGATTACTTCCCATAGCAATATTTGACAGTTTATGTTTATCCTTTTTTAATTTTTTTATAAAATTTACTTAGAGTTAGGGTTAGTTATTTATAAAAAAACCTCTCCTAATCCAAACGCTAAGCTTAACCCTAAATAAATAAATAGTTAAATTAATAATTGATAAATATAAATTGAGAAAACAATGCCAAGGGAAATAATAAATAATCACGAAGGGGAGTAATCCAAACCAGAACCTTGTATTGTAATTTGCCGTTAATCTTTATAATATTTCATCTATAGGTGTAGTATTTAAACCGTTCAGCGAGCGTACCGCTGTCCTTGATAAATTCATTGTGGATTTATCAAAATACTAGTCTGTGATCACCACCCCTCATGTGATGTTCCATTCCAGGCCTGGTGAGTTGAATACCAGGTCTGGTGTAGAGGTGGTGTGCCATGATCTCGAGTAGAAGGTTGGGGAGTCTGCTGGCTGGTTAATGGGTATGAGCTTATTTTCATCCTGCCTACTCTCGAGTTCCTGATCTCTCTTGTCGATATGACCGTATCTCCAGCTCTGAGAGTGGCTGTTGAAGTCACCACACACCATAAGTCTCTCTTTGTCTGGAATTGTGTCTAGTGTCAATGGTCTATCATTTGGGCAGTAGTAGTTCAGGAGATGAAATTCTGCACTGTCTGTTTTTAGGTGTAGCATCTGGCCCCTCCATATATCTGCTTCCAGCTGACACGCATTAATATTGTTTTTAACAAGTGTCAGAATTCCACCCTTTCGGTCGGATCAGTAGCAATGGTAGCCTCAGATTTTAAAGGCACTTCTGAGGTGTGTTTCTTGAATACAGCATACGTGAATTTGTTCTTCACATAGGATATTTTCAAGCTCCAATTTCTTACTATATCCATCTCTTTTGCTGTTGATACCCTCAGCATTCCAGTGCATTATTTTTATTGGTCGTTGGTTGTTTAGACCAGTTGCTTTATTTCCTTGCCTCCTTGCTCATTGGGGCAATTGAGAAGGACCTCCAGTAGTTGGAGTTGGGCGCCTTCAGGTATTGAGCCCGGCACCGTCCCTGCCTGAACTGCTGTCACAGGGCAGGCACCATAACTATTATTAGATATAGATGTGTTTCTATTGTGTTTTGTACGGGGTATCCTGAAGTAAGACTTTATGAAATGTTACCTTTAGAAAATCTCCAGAAAAATCTTTGATATTTTACATTTAGAATGAATCAGGAAGAATCTTTGAAATTTTACATTTAGAATGTCTCAGGAAGAATCTTTGAAATTTTACATTTAGAATGTCTCAGGAAGAATCTTTGAAATTTTACATTTAGAATGTCTCAGGAAGAGTCTATGAATTGTTATTTTTAGAATGTCCTGCAGTATGTAGTCTGGAGAATGAAATTTGTTGTATCATGCTTTACAGCTTAGGTTCTATTTTAGCGACTCCTAGTCTAACACATCCAACTTGAACATGGCTCTGGATGACTTTTATTCTTTAGCCAACTCGACCCGAAAATGTCCTTATCTGCCTCTTACATGGCAGGGAAGGTAAACAGTGGTGCTATTATTTTGCTCTTTACTATATAATATCCTCTGTCAGGCCCAGGAACATTGCGACAATTGTTTGACAATTGTCATAATTAATTAATTCATTTTCCTTTTGTGCTGAAGTTAGGGCAGAGGTCAGATCTCTCCAATTCTGTCTGTTCAAAGCTATTCTTGAATAGTATGTATATTGATTGTTTTACTTTCTCTATGTTTTGGTCTACCCCTGGTTCTTCTGCCTGTAGATATCCATTCAAGAGATTGGCGGTGTATTCTGTTGATGTCTGCGCGTAGGACATGCCTGATGTAGGACAAATCGCGTTTTCTGATAACATCTGTGATGAAATTTTAATGTGCCTCTTCTCTGATTTATCATAATTGCTTGATATGATATTGTCAAAATTGTTTGATGTGATATTGTCAAAATTGCTTGAAATGATATCGTAAAAATTGCTTGAAATAATATTGTAAAATTGCTTGAAATGATCAAGAATTAAACACATTTACTTTTATTGACAGTGTTTGCTCCACCGCCACCACCACCTCCAGAACCTGATGATGGTGAGAACAGTGGGCAATCCACCTTGTCTTTCAAACCATATGCACCCGGTGAAGGACCTCCTATACCTCGTCCAGTTTTTATGCCACCTCAGCTGCGACATCGGATGCTTCCACCAGGCCTTCGACTTCCATTCCCAAGGCTTCCAATGCGAATGGGTATGCCACCCGGACCGTTTGGTGGTCCCATGGGGTTCCACCGGCACCCGCACATGATGGGACTTGGACCTCCGATGGGTCAGATGAATCCAGTTGTACATTCAGGACTTCCAATGCCAGCTGTTGGTGTTCCTGTTGTTCCTGGGCCACAGATGATTCCACCAAGTCCACCGGGGGTAGAACCTAGTGGCACACAATTTGTTACCCCATCGATAGATGTGAGTAGTATTTTTGTTATTTCTGTTACACATGTTCTGTCTTTATGATTCAAGAGTAAGATTATCATAAGATTCTTTGTATTCTGTGGTTGTGGAGATTGAAATGTGGTTTGTGTCATATACTACAGTTCATATAATGTGTGGTAGATGAATCAAGAATAATATAACCCACAACATACTCCAGGGTGCCGGCTGTGCACTCATCCCTATGGAACTGGTGACCAACACCTTTTTGAATGTCCAGCGCTGGATGATGTCAGGAAAATGTTTCTCCCTCCAGGGCCAGATAAATGAAACGCATTATATGGAACATAACAACAGCTCACAAACACATGCATATATCACATAATGGCATTGAGTCAAAGGGCATGAGCCTATGTACCGCTGTCGTCTCTTCGGAAAGAAGCATCGAGACCGCTGAACCAACCAACCATAAATCAAGAAGTTATAAGAGCATCAAGTGTAGAAGAGGGTTAACTCCTAAACAACCACTTTATAACAAAAAGCTGAGGTTTATTTGCCATATAAAGAGACTTAACATGGAAAAATTAATAATGGAAGGTATGGTTGCTGTTAACAGTGGAAAGGGTCTGAAAAACTAGCGGGGCATACAGAGCAACTACATTCAGTATGAAGATAGAAGTCCAGGCTTACATTACTGCCCTGAAATGGATCTCTGGAACCTCAATTACCAAAACAGTCTTATGGCAGACTATCTTAGTTAGTTGTTGGATAATCATCACTGCATTTTGGACAAGTCCGTAGGTGCTCAGATCTCTCCTTGAGTGTATCCACCATTACATCTGTGATAACATTGAGGTGTTTTTTGCTGACGTCTTAAGTGTGGCACCTCCATGACACTGTAGGATTATGGGTCCCCAGTACATGTTGCTAAAAATGTAAAATTATTTATATCGATATGAGTGGATTCCACCAAAGTCGGATGTGTCGGGCCATTGTCGCAAATAAAATGGCGATACAACGCATTTCCATTCCCTGGACTACATGCTGCTGGAAATCTAGTAGGACCATGGTCCTGCTACAAGGGAGATCCAGTGGGAGTTTTAGAATGAACGCCGAAGAAGAAGAAAGAAGATATGAGTGGATGTCAGCTATAGCTACATCCAACTTCTGGGGCATCACATAGATTTACTGCCCTGGACATTCCGATGTTTGTGGAAATGATAGAGCAGACAGACTGACATCCCAGGCACCAATAGACAAGGCATTAACAATTGATAAAGGGAAGAATATACTAAACTGCTTCTACAGGAAAACGCACGAACAAATGACTGAATAAGTGACGATGACTCTTATTCCATGACGAGAATAAAGGAGCGGTTTCTTGGATGCGAAAGAATGATGGTCAATCAACGATGTACTGGGACCGTCAGTCAACGTGTAATGGCTGCTACACTTAAGGAGAGATCTGAGCACCTATGGACTTGTCCAGAGTGCAGTGACGATGATCCAATAACTAACTAAGATAGTGTTACACTAAAGATCAATCTATTCAGATCGCTAGTGTTAAGTATACTTTTATACGGCTGTGAAAGCTGGGCACTCACTGCAGACACAGAAAGAAGGATTCAGGCTTCTGATTATGAGTGCTATAAACATTAGTGAAGAATTAGTTATATAGAACACACAACAAATATATTTGTCCGGCAGCAAATAAACAAACTTGTAAGGTATCAAGAACCACATTTGGCAGTGGTGAAACAGCATAAACTTGTTTTATTTGGACATGTATGTGCCTGGCGACATACATATAGGTAGGCTGTCACAGGCTAGGGTAGCACACCCGAACTGTCAAGGCATGCCGAAATCAGATGTGCTAGGCCTACAAGGCGCATAACGGTGGCACAACGTAATCACGCTCCCGGCGGAAATCGCACGTATAACCATGCTGATTACAATGGAGCGAATGCAACACACAAAAAATTTGGACATGTAACGTGACATGACTCACTTTCTAAAAATATTTGCAAGGAACAGTTGAGGGTAGAATGAGAAGAAGTGGACACAGAAAATCCCAGATTGATATCAAGGAATGGTCTAGGCATGATTTTTCCACACATGGCCAAATGGCAGAGGACAGAGGTGTTTGGAGGGGTTTTTGTTTGCTGACGTCTTAAGTGTGACACCTCTATGACACTGATGGATTATGGGTCTTATTATTATTATTATTTTTTTGTCCAGACATCGCAGGCAGATGCAAAGCCACCAGTGGTGGAACAACAGAAAGTATACTCCGCTGCTCCAGTCATCACAGTAGAGATTAAGAGGGAAAAAAAGAAGAAGAAGAAGAAGAAGAAAGACCCATCAGGTGGAACACCTGGCGACGACAAAGATAAACCAGGCAAGAAATTCATTTTTTTTATTGTTCTTTTATTCTCATAATTTCAGGGGAATTTTTTCATATCAAGAAATGTGGTGGCCTAATTTATAGTCAGCTTGCTTTTAACCTGTAGAAATCTGATGCCTACATTTTTCCCACGTATTTACTATTTTCATAGACACCCGACGTCAACATATGTTACACTGAGGTAGCTATTTCTAGTCATGGAGAACAATCATCCGTATTAATTTCCCATCATGCTTTTATAACTATTTGCTAGAGTGATTGTCCCTGAATTATTCGCTGCGATATATAAATACCCAGTCATAATTTATTTGACCTCTTCACGTTTGCAAGCCACACTGCATGGATCTAACTTCAGTGTTGCCATTGTTCGGGTTTTCTTCATGGATGATGATTCAGACGAAGATGATATTCAAGGTTTCAGTGTTGCAGGTACTGTAGATCAATGTGGGGGGGGGGGGGGGGGTAAGGGCGATGTTGATAATATTTAATAGTGATGTAACTGCTGTCATTTATAATGAGGAAATTTAGGAACCAGGTTTTCTACAGATAGCATATGGCTGACCTTGAAACTGTAAGTCCTTTGTACGCGTTTGTCGACACTGTCCATGTTGGTGTGCACAACACAACACTGATACACACAAGAAACAACACCACGAAACATTACCCAGCGTCCACTTACCTCTATTGTCCACTTATCTCTATTGTCCACTTATCTATATTGTCCACTTATCCACTTATTTTTATTATCCATTTATCCCTATTATCCACTTATCTCTATTGTCCACTTATCTCTATTATCCACTTATCTTTATTATCCACTTATCTCTATTGTCCACTTATCCACTTATCTTTATTATCCACTTATCTTTATTATCCACTTATCTCTATTATCCACTTATCTCTATTATCCACTTATCTTTATTATCCACTTATCTTTATTATCCACTTATCTCTATTATCCACTTATCTTTATTATCCACATCTCTATTATCCATTTATCTCTATTGTCCACTTATCTCTATTATCTACGTATCTCTATTGTCCACTTATCTCTATTATCCACTTATCTCTATTGTCCACTTATCTCTATTATCCACTTATCTCTATTGTCCACTTATCCACTTATCTTTATTATCCACTTATCTCTATTATCCACTTATCTCTATTATCCATTTATCTCTATTGTCCACTTATCTCTATTATCCACTTATCTCTATTATCCATTTATCTCTATTATCCACTTATCTCTATTATCCATTTATCTCTATTGTCCACTTATCTCTATTATCCACTTATCTCTTTTGCCCACTTATCTCTATTGTCCACTTATCCACTTATCTCTATTATCCACTTATCTCTATTGTATTGTCCACTTATCTCTATTGTCCACTTATCTCTATTGTCCACTTATCTCTATTATCCACTTATCTCTATTATCCACTTATCTCTATTATCCACTTATCTCTATTGTCCACTTATCTCTATTGTCCACTTATCTCTATTGTCCACTTATCTATATTATCCACTTATCTCTATTGTCCACTTATCCACTTATCTTTATTATCCACTTATCTCTATTGTCCACTTATCTCTATTGTCCAATTATCCACTTATCTCTATTGTCCAATTATCCACTTATCTCTATTGTCCACTTATCCACTTATCTTTATTATCCACTTATCTCTATTGTCCAATTATCCACTTATCTCTATTGTCCAATTATCCACTTATCTCTATTGTCCAATTATCCACTTATCTCTATTGTCTCCAAATTTGAAATCAATAACTCAATAAATGAAAACGATAAGTAAAAACAAAAAAGCAAACTGGAAAACCTGAAATCATAAAGAAATGGCAGGCTGCCAGAGAATGTTTGCATTATTTTTCTCTAGTTTTCTACAGGTTAATATCACGAAGTTCCAGTGTGCCAGGTACTAGATTATTTGATAGTCATCTTGCTTAACCATTACGACTCTGTAGGCGAGGTCACGCCCCCTTGTGCCTGCGGGCGAGGTCACTCACCGTACGATATCGCCTGATTCCCGAGTACGGAACTTCACAAAGTAATGAACAGATGATGTATAAAGCCCGCCAAATGAAGCTAGGAATACGTCACAGTTTAAAGGTCAAATTCCTTTACTCATTACGATTGTAAGAGAGAGAAAGCCGGTTGAATTTGTCAATGCATTTCTAGAGCGACTTTAGCCATTTTCGGCCAAATATTTTACTATCAAATTGAGTACCGCGTGGCATGGGTAAGTGATCGTGACTACATGTTCTTATTGTTGCTTTTTGAGTTTAATATGTTGTTATTTGATAATAATGTGTGTGTATTCATTAAAAAAAACAAAAATAATATGTATCAGGGGTGCCACGTGTGAGCATGGACAATAATTACATTGTTTTTCAGGCTAGACCTAGTGTTGACCGGACGGACGTTATATGCGATTTCTTCACGTTTTATTAGTTTATTTAGTCCATATTATATTAGTTTAGATATAAAACAATATATATACATTGAGTATAGGTATTTATGAGGATTTTATCAATGTTGCCACACAATTGCTCATGTATTAGGGTCGCCAAGAAGATAATTTGCGATTTTGAAAATTGCATTTTCTGTTTTCCCCCCGAATTTTCAACTTCACAACTGTCATATCACACATAAAACAACAACAAAAACATGATTATATTCAATATTCACTCCTTTATTTACATGTGCAAAAATTATTTAAATATCTTCTAAAACAAAAAAGTTATTGCGTTCTAAAAACACTCACCATCAATAACGCAAATTTTCCAAAAAGAATCCAGGCCCAGGAGAGAAATTTCTCAATTTAATCCAGAGCCCTAAAGGTTAATATCACCAGGTTACAGTGTGCCGGGTTTGAAACCATGACTGGACAAACAAATCCTGGTCGTGATTTCTCGCCTGCTCCTCTAGTCGACCCAACTGTAAATGTGTACCTGACGAATATGAGTTAGGAAAGGTAAACACAGAAAAAACGAAAACTGGTCACCCCACCTATTAGTTTCTTCGGCGTAGTACGTGAAGAGTTGATACATCCTCGACAGCTTATTGCTGCCATGGGACTTACCTTTACCTCTTACAAGTAAATTTAAGTAGTAAGCCAGAGGACAATTTTTTAAAAAATTCTTGAGACTAACGGGAATTGAACCAGTCCGTTCAACGGCACCAAATCGCCTAGCAACTACTGTAAGAATGCACGTGCAATAGTTGCTAGGCGATTTGGTGCCGTTGAACGGACTGGTTCAACTCTTACAGCGGATTTCATCTTCTGTAACATCTAATAGCTCTTGTCACATTCTTTTATAATTTACAGACATCACATTTATGTCATATTTTACAGCTCACTTCACATTTATGTCATATTTTACAACTCACTTCACATTTGTTATATTTTACAGCTCACTTCACATTTAGGTTATATTTTACAGATCACTTCACATTTAGGTCATATTTTACAGCTCACTTCACATTTATGTCATATTTTACAGCTCACTTCACATTTGTTATATTTTACAGATCACTTCACATTTAGGTTATATTTTACAGATCACTTCACATTTATGTTATATTTTACAGATCACTTCACATTTATGTCATATTTTACAGATCACTTCACATTTAGGTCATATTTTACAGCTCACTTCACATTTGTTATATTTTATAGATCACTTCACATTTATGTTATATTTTACAGATCACTTCACATTTATGTCATTCATAATGTTCCAGGATTTTTTTTAACTTACACATCCACAAAGTAAATCCATTAAAAAAAATACTTTTGTAGCGTACCCACTGGAAATATTTTAAAATCACAAATGACCCCTAGGTGGACATCCTAAGAAAATTGGTACCATATCGTCTGGATAGTATAGGCGGTAGGTGTAATGCATGTCGTTGGTCAATTAAAAATATGGGCCAACACCACATTTCTCAGAATGTCTCAGGTGTGAATAATTAACGTTTTTAAAAACTACTTTTGTTTGTAGTATAGAAGGTTTGTTACTACTGCTCAATCCATCTACGGGGCACACATTTTAATTGTTATCTCCTTTTATGTGTGCGAAACAGATTTTAGAAAGGGTTAGGAAAGAGGGCGTGGAACATTTTTTTTGGATGACGAGCCAAATTCAGGGAAATGTTTTTTTGGGGGATTGGACTAAGTTTTTAAAAAATATTAGTCATTTGAAATTTAAAAAAAGAGCAGTATTTGTCTCTTATTCTTCTTCTGCGTTCATTCTCAAACTCCTGCAGATTAGCAGGATGTAGTCTGGAGAACGGAATGCATTGTGTCATGGTTTACAGCATTGCTGCCATATCTGCACCTTTCGGCCTGGCACATCTGACTTCAGCATGGCTTTGGGTCACTGACCCTATATGGGATGGGACAGCCAACTCCATACCATAACCTCCTTAGTCGCCTTTTATGACATGCGTGTAAGGTAAACAGTGTTGCTATTCTTTGCTTCCCTGTCGGGCCCCGGCAACATCAGGCAAGTATTTGTCTCAAGGAAAAGCATCGCATGCTGTCTTTCACATCACACAACATCTGAAGTCAGAACTGTTTGATGATTCCACTGTCAAACATCATGCAACATCTGAAGTCAGAGCTGTTTAATGATTCCACTGTCAAACATCACGTAACATCTGAAGTCAGAGCTGTTTAATGATTCCACTGTCAAACATCACGTAACATCTGAAGTCAGAGCTGTTTAATGATTCCACTGTCAAACATCACGCAACATCTGAAGTCAGAGCTGTTTAATGATTCCACTGTCAAACATCACGCAACATCTGAAGTCAGAACCGTTTGATGCTTTCACTGTCAAACATCACGCATCTGAAGTCAGAGCTGTTTGATGATTCCACTGTCAAACATCACGCAACATCTGAAGTCAGAGCTGTTTAATGATTCCACTGTCAAACATCACAAGCAACACCAAAACTTTGATGTAATAATTTCCAACGTATCAGTAATTCGTATAATATTTTAAATTTGAGTTCGGATAGCTTGCGATTTGATATTTTTAAAATATCAGTGACCATTGCATATATGAATTATATATCAACCTGGCAGGCCAGTAAAAATGGCGTGGCACTCTGGGTTTAGAGTTAGACAATTGAATACCACGGTTTAGAACAAAAATGGGAGATAGCAATGAAATTTTGTGCTTTGATGGTGGGTTCAATACAGTTTTGTTTCTTCATTTTTTGTCAGCAGATCAAACGGGTAAAGATTCTATTGGTGCAAACATGCCTGGCAACTCGTCAATCACAACTTCTTTTGATGAGGATAAATCTGTAATGGACATGGAGATTGTCCCAGAGAGTGCGCTTGTCGGTGGGATTATGACATCAAATTTGACCCCTGACGTCGCACTCGGAGCTGTGGCACCTATGAACCCCCAAGGACCCACAGGTGCAGCCATTTCTGGTCGGAAGGAGAAGAAGAAAAAAGAGAGGAAATTTTTACGTCTGGCTGCGAACACAACGTGGGAGGATCCAACATTAGCGGAGTGGCAGCAAGGTATGTCTTGACTGTTTTCTGTGCGATTTTTTTTTGTTCAGAGTCTCTCATACATTATTAACACTGTGTCTTATTATTTAGGTAAGCTTTGACCATGATGAAATTAGATGTTCTAGTCTTATATAGTGCAAAATTAGATGTTCTAGTATTATATATTGCAAAATTAGATGTTCTAGTTGCCCGTGTGTTGCCGGGCCCAAAAGGGGAGCAAAGAATAACAACACTGTTTACCTTCTGCGCATGTCGTAAAAGGCGACTAAGGAGGTTATGGGATGGAGTTGGCTGTCCCATCCCATATAGGGTCAGTGTTCCAAAGCCATGCTGAAGTCGGATGTGTCAGGCCGAAAGGTGCAGATATCACAGCAATGCTGTTAACCATGACACAATGCATTCCGTTCTCCGGACTACATCCTGCTAATCTGCAGGGGTTTGAGAATGAACGCAGAAGAAGATGTTCTAGTCTTATATTTTGCAAAATTAGATGTTCTAATCTTATATATTGCAAAATTAGATGTTCTAGTCTTATATAGCATAAAATTGCATGTTCTAGTCTTATATATTGCAAAATTAGATGTTCTAGTCTTATATAGTGCAAAATTAGATGTTCTAGTCTTATATAGTGCAAAATTAGATGTTCTAGTCTTATATAGTGCAAAATTAGATGTTCTAGTCTTATATAGTGCAAAATTAGATGTTCTAGTCTTATATAGTGCAAAATTAGATGTTCTAGTCTTATATATTACAAAATTAGATGTTCTAGTCTTATATATTGCAAAATTAGATGTTCTAATCTTATATATTGCAAAATTAGATGTTCTCGTCTTTTATAGAGCATCTTAAACTATAGCATTGAGATAAGAACCAGCACCCAAAGACATTGTCAGTGGCGTCTAATTACATGAGACAAGTTCACTAACAGTGGAAAATCTTGTACAAAGTAGATGTAGTCGACCCAAGTTCAACTCTTTGTGTAATTCTTCCTTGAAAGCTGCCACACAGGGACATATTTTAATTTGTAAAATCCTAGGACACAGTGGGTGATAAACTTCCACGGTGGGGAGCAGATACACACCCATTTGCTTGGCGACAAATAGAAAGGCTTTCACAGGTTAGGGCATCTAACCTGAAATAAAAGCATGCTGGAGTGGAATGGAGTGGTTTCTTCAGAGAATAGAGAGATTTCTCCAGAGAATGGAAAAGTTTCTCCAGAGAATGGAGTGGTTTCTCGAGAAAATGGAAAAGTTTCTCCAGAGAATAGAGATGTTTCTCCAGAGAATGGAGAGGTTTCTTCAGAGAATGGTGTGGTTTCTCCAGAGAATGAAGAGATTTCTCCATTTTCAAAGTCCTGAAAATAGACTTAAAATTATCAGGTCTCTAGTTTTACTTCATATTAAGGGCATCAACGGAAATAATCTGAACATTAAGGCCGCCATGGTTTTAAAAAGTTTGGGAACCCCTGGTTTAGAAATATTAATCTTGGAGGGAAAAGTTCCGGGAAAGAGAACAAGAGCCAGACCAAGGCTATGATGGACACAGTATATCGGAGACCTTCTGAACAATACACTGGAAGAAATTAGGTAGCTTGTAAAGAGCTGAGATGCTTACAGAGTTGCAGTGAGGACAACGTTCTGTAAAGGATATCACATAGATAGATAAAACTAATACGTTCAGTTTCTTCTTCTTCTTCTTTCGTTCACTTGAAACATGTATATATCTGGTATTCTGTCTCCTGAATAAAACTCACACTTGAAACATGTCTATACCTGTCATTCTTTCTCCTGAATAAAACTCACACTTGAAATATGTCTCTATCTGTCATTCTGTCTCCTGAATAAAACTCACACTTGAAACATGTCTCTATCTGTCATTCTGTCTCCTGAATAAAACTCACACTTGAAACATGTCTATATCTGGTATTCTGTCTCCTGAATAAAAGTCACTGTATTTTGTAGTTCATACAGTGGTCCATAGAACTTTGATTCCAGTGTTGTTTCCTCTGGTCAATATGTCTGCCTCAGTGTTTCATGCTCGAAACAATCTTGAAGTATATGCTTGGTACCCTGTGCTGCCTGTGCACATGGCCGTGTTGCCAATCTTGAACTTTGTGTACATGTGACTGCGGAGTCAGTTGTTTCCTGTTCTGAGGCGTTGAAGTACAACTTGTTCTGATCTATTCATAATGTGATAGTCATCTTGTGTCGGTGTTTGTGTTTGTGGTGATGGTAGGTGATTAGTACATCTGGTTAGTCTTTGGCAGCACCTTCCTTAGCTAGAAAGTCTGCTTTTTCATTTCCTGGTATTCCACAGTGAGAGGGTATCCCTTGCATGGTTACCCTATACTGGTAAGACAGTTCATTAAGTAGTTTTTGCAAGTCTTTTAGTTTCCAGACTAGAGAGCTTGAAGCACTGACCTTGCATCTGTCAGGAATACCACAGGCTATAGTCCAGGATTGGAGTTCAGCAGTTTTCAGTTGCTACCTTAATTGCATTAATTTCTGCATCATAATTATATACGTTCAGTGTATTTACCACTTACAAGGAACAGTGGACATCTGTAACCCTATTGCTAGAAGTAGGCCAGCTGTACGAGAAAACTGGCTCTCGTACGTATATGCTGGTCACCACGCTCAAAGCTAGCCACTGTCAAGCATGCTTGACATTTTTCTGCTGTCTGTATCGCTTTTGTTGTTATTTCCTATAGGGAAGATAAGACCAATGTGTACGTAAGAAATAAAGTAGAGATGTGTGCAGGTGTCCAGGAGCCATTGCTTTCAATAGTGAAACGACGAAAACTAGCATGGTTCGGACATGTATGCAGTCACAATTCCTTGTCAAAAACAATACTGCAGGGAACTGTCGAGGGTAGAAGAAGCAGAGGAGGACAAATAAAGACATCGACAGACAACATCAAGGAATGGACAGGGCTAGATATTTCCACACTCATCCGCATCGCTGAGGATAGAATTCGCTGGAGGACTCTGTGTGCTGAAGCTTCCAATGTGGTACCCCTACGACCCTGAAGGGTTATGGGTTTTATTGATATTATTGATTGATCGCTTTTGTTGTGACCACAGACTAAAATTATTGTTATCTCTTATTGTGTTTAAAAATGTGCTAATGTTTACAAAAAGACAGCATACTTGTTCCAACGTTGTGCTACCAGTGCCAATCATGGACAACGACAGCACAAGACAACCGTAAACTTGTGACAGCTGAAATGGCATGCTTACGCAGAATCCTAGGAATATCGCTAAGAGACACAGTGCGGAATGAGGACAGACAAAGAACCGGCACCACCCCAATCTTGGAATATATTAAAAGACAACAGATCAAATGGTTTGCACACATCAGCTAGCTACCACCCGACAGCATACCACAGCAAGCTATGCTACACAGATACAGTGATGGCAAGCCTAGAGGCCAACCACGAAAACGATGGACCACAAAATAAAAGATGCAACAAATTCCACAAATATACTCAGCACACATGAGGGCCATCTCCAGAAAACTCTTCTAACCTTGATGCGGAGAGGCAACAAAGGGTTTAGCGAATAGTGTTTCCAAAATTGTCATTAAGTGAAATTTGCTTAAAGTTTGTTTCTTCAGCGCCAAATATGGTGTGCATGGTAGAAACCGGTGATTTCAAGTTTGAGCGATGTGTTGCTGTCGTGTTGCTGTCGTGTGTAGTTCTTGTATCGATAGCAAGTAAGACTACAGTCGCCTGTGTGTTGCCGGGACCCGTAAGGGAGCAAAGAATAGTAACACTGTTTACCTTCCACGCATGTCGTAAAAGGCGACTAAGGAGGTTATGGGATGGAGTTGGCTGTCCCATCCCATATAGGGTCAGTGACCCAAAGCCATGCTGAAGTCGGATGTGTCAGGCCAAAAGGTGCAGATATCGCAGCAATGCTGTAAACTATGACACAACGCATTCCGTTTTCCGGGCTACATCCTGCTGATCTGCAGGAGTTTGAGAACGAACGCAGAAGAAGAAGCCTACAGTAAAACTATAACAATAGTAATTATGCAAAACACAAGGTCAATCATCTTTACAATTAACGTTCAATATCTGCTGTCTAGTGCTTTTGTGATAGCGCCATTATTTGTACTATTTGTTCTGTGTTGTTTTTAAAAAAGACCTTACGGTTGAAACTGTGTTGTATTCTAATATTTGTATTTTTTGTATACTGCAATTTTATTTTTTTTGTATATATATATTTTCTTTTGGTATATATATTTTGTTTTTGTATATACATTTTTTAATATATATTTTTGTATATATATATATATATTATATATATTTTTTTGGTATATATATTTTTTTGTATATATATGTTTTTGTATATATATGTTTTTGTATATATATTTTTTTTTTGGTATATATATTTTGTTTTTGTATATACATTTTTTAATATATATTTTTGTATATATATATATATATTATATATATTTTTTTGTATATATATGTTTTTGTATATATATGTTTTTGTATATATATGTTTTTGTATATATATGTTTTTGTATATATATGTTTTTGTATATATATGTTTTTGTATATATATGTTTTTGTATATATATGTTTTTGTATATATATATGTTTCTGTATATATATATATATATTATATATATTTTTTTTTGTAGATATATTTATATATATACATATCTGTTGTACACTATTTGTACTCATACCATATAGTGTGTGTGTTGTCTGACTTTGTGTTGGCCAGCATTGTAAAACTGACCGACGTTGTGTTTTACGTAAGTATTACAGTTGTTGTATGTTGTTGAGACCCATAGTTATACCCATTTTGACGATTGTTCTGCCAAAAGTTTCCCCTGGTCACCCTGTCATTCGCCTTCTTGCACCCATTTTAATACTTGTAGTGGCAGTCTACAATACCTGGGAATAGGAGAAAGGGCAGACCAAGAGGACAATGAACTGATGACATTAAAGACAGGGGTTCAGAGAGTTCATTGGGAAGACAACGTTCTGGAAGGAATACATCACATGACACAAGTGGCAGTCAATTTTCATTCATTCAATGTCCAATATACATCCAGTGTTTTCTTTTTATGGCTATAGAAAAGAAACATATTGCTGTTTAGTGTCTTCTCTTATTTGTTCTCTTATATTGGTGTCTTCTCTTATTTGTTCTCTTATATTGGTGTCTTCTCTTATTTGTTCTCTTATATTGGTGTCTTCTCTTATTTGTTCTCTTATATTGCTGTTTAGTGTCTTCTCTTATAAGTTCTCTTATATTGGTGTCTTCTCTTATTTGTTCTCTTATATTGGTGTCTTCTCTTATTTGTTCTCTTATATTGGTGTCTTCTCTTATTTGTTCTCTTATATTGGTGTCTTCTCTTATTTGTTCTCTTATATTGGTGTCTTCTCTTATTTGTTCTCTTATATTGGTGTCTTCTCTTATTTGTTCTCTTATATTGCTGTTTAGTGTCTTCTCTTATAAGTTCTCTTATATTGGTGTCTTCTCTTATTTGTTCTCTTATATTGCTGTTTAGTGTCTTCTCTTATTTGTTCTCTTATATTGGTGTCTTCTCTTATTTTTTCTCTTATATTGGTGTCCTCTTATTTGTTCTCTTATATTGCTGTTTAGTGTCTTCTCTTATTTGTTCTCTTATATTTGGTGTCTTCTCTTATTTCCTTGTTTGACTTTGAGAATGTAGACTGCGAATAAAAACTTACAAATTCTAAATTTCTGTCCATAGATGATTTTCGAATGTTCTGTGGTGACCTGGGAAATGAGGTCACGGATGAGACTCTTGTTCGATCGTTCAATAAGTATCCCAGCTTCCTTAAAGCTAAGGTTATACGAGATCGTCGTACAAACAAGACTAAAGGATACGGATTTGTTAGTTTCAAGGATCCGTTGGATTTTGCACGAGCCATGAGAGAAATGAACGGTGAGTACCATTGTGAACTTGTGGATCTGTGTTGTAGAACTTTCTCTTTAGCGTCAATTTTCAAACTTCTGCTGGATCCCTTTTTGTAGAGAGACAATAATTCTAATACAAGGTAGCTTCAAAAAGGTCCCAGAATTAGTGGATTATATAGAAGTAAGTAACAATAGAATTAGTGGATTATATAGAAGTAAGTAACAATAGAATTAGTGGATTATATAGAAATATGTAACAATAGAATTAGTGGATTATATAGAAATAAGTAACAATAGAATTAGTGGATAATATAGAATTAGTGGATTATATAGAATTAGTGGATTATATAGAAATAAGTAACAATAGAATTAGTGGATTATATAGAAATATGGAATTAGTGGATTATATAGAAATATGTAACAATAGAATTAGTGGATTATATAGAAATAAGTAACAATAGAATTAGTGGATAATATAGAATTAGTGGATTATATAGAAATAAGTAACAATAGAATTAGTGGATTATATAGAAATATGGAATTAGTGGATTATATAGAAATATGTAACAATGGAATTAGTGGATTATATAGAAATATGTAACAATAGAATTAGTGGATTATATAGAATTAGTGGATTATATAGAAATAAGTAACAATGGAATTAGTGGATTATGTAGAAATATGTAACAATAGAATTAGTGGATTATATAGAAATAAGTAACAATATAATTAGTGGATTATATAGAAATATGTAACAATAGAATTAGTGGATTATATAGAAATATGTAACAATGGAATTAGTGGATTATATAGAAATAAGTAACAATATAATTAGTGGATTATATAGAAATATGTAACAATAGAATTAGTGGATTATATAGAAATATGGAATTAGTGGATTATATAGAAATATGGAATTAGTGGATTATATAGAAATATGTAACAATAGAATTAGTGGATTATATAGAATTAGTGGATTATATAGAAATAAGTAACAATGGAATTAGTGGATTATGTAGAAATATGTAACAATAGAATTAGTGGATTATATTCTTCTTCTTCAGTGTACAATCTCAAACTCCTACTGAATTTCTTTTGTAGCAGGACAATGGTCCTATTAGATTTCCAGCAGGATGTAGTCCAGAGAATGGAAATGCGTTGTGTCGCCGTTTTATTTGCGCCATTGGCCCGAAACATCCGTCTTTGGCGGAGTGGATTATATAGAAATAAGTAACAATAGAATTCATGGATTATGTAGAAATAAGTTAGCAATAGAATTAATAGATTATGTACGAATATGTAACTTAATTCTGCGCCAGTCTAAAGTAGCGTCATATCCATGGAAACAAGATTTTTATATTTGAAAACCTCAAAAGTCCATCTTGTCTATTTTTGGTCAGTTAATGTTGAGAATCTTAAATGCGGCTTCCGCCGAAAACGATATGTTGGAAATGGCCCAAATAACATGGCGACGCACTGCATTTTCATTCTCTGGACTACATCCTGCTGGAAATCTAGTATAATTATTGTCTACAAGATAGATCCAGTGTGAGTTTGAGAATGAACGATGAATAAAAAGAAATGTGGCTTAAATTTTATAGCCTCATAGTTGCTGTTCATCCGTCACATAATGATGATGACTTTGTTATATCCACTTGTGAAGTACTGTTAGAGTTATGTCCCTTGACAATGAGTTCGTAGGTGGCTAATAAGCCCTATTCTAGCCGCAAACGTGATTGGACAGTTTGGGCATGGGATGACCACTGTAGGTGGTTTTTGTTACAACTGTGACTTTCTAGCTACTCTCCGCTGTTGAACTGCTGCATTTCTCCTCTTTTCACAAGATACTGCACCTTTCTTGACTGTAGCGCACCATTTAGCTCTATTTGTTTTTTTTCGCAATGCTCTATGCGGTCTACATAAAATCGTAGATGTGAAAATGGCGTGTGCTGGGGATTTAGATTTAAGTGAGGGAAGAGAGAGTTGTGGAAATCGTTGACCTCATTTCTCTTGTCGGATCAACACGAATCGAGACAACTGAAAATAAGGCCTCATAATTAACTAATTAACATAATGAGGAACACAGGAACACAAAAATATGAAGTTGAAGAAAATCATCTCCCCACAACGCACACGGGCCGGCCACACCCCCCTCCTATGGCGAAGTAAGCTGTTTGATTTATCCAAATGTTTCATACGAAAGGAAAGTCTCGTTATGAAAATTGCCAATTAGCAAAGAACAATTTGTTCTTGATGAGGAACTAACATCGCTGCACATCAACATTCACATAAGGGCTCTGCATATAATTCCGTCAACAATCTAAAAGTATATATCCTATATACCCGTTCATTCTAAAGCACCCACACCTGATCGTAAGCCGATTTTGGATGAGGAAGACCAGAGAAAGTGAAAATGCATCATTCCTATCATTGTTGCCTTTCAGTTACGGTACCTACTAATGACGAGCTCACGCATGTGGTTGCGTCTGTGGGTCTCACCAATGGCCCACTAGACAAACCACCCATGCAACAGAAAACCTTAGTGGATGACATGCTGTTATATTGAGGTTATCTTCTTAGTGAAGCTTCATGGCACAACTATACAATTATGCTTGTTGTTGTTGAAATGTGTTTCATGTTTACCTGAATATATATGTATGCACCCTCTGTGGTTGGGAGGGAGCCAGAGATGTACTGTGCAGCACTGGGGAGGAGGAAACTGACAGCACTGTTTTTTCCTATGGCTTAGACCCATCATAGAGGCACTGTGACTCAGGACGTGACAATCCTTTTGACTTGAACATTTGGTTGCATGCCTAGAGCAATAGAGAAGCTCGGCTTAACCAGTAGTCAATTGGTGGCGGGGATTGAGCACAGTGAACCCTATCTTGACTACAGTGGCTAGGAGCAGTGCATAGGTTGAAACCTACCTTCCTGGAGGTGTGATAGTTATTCTCTGGCTCTGTCCCGGGGTGGGCCGAAAATCCACAGACTTCCTAGCAATATAATGCCATTTAATGGCATTAGGTCAAAGGGCATGAGCCCATGGACCGCTGGATCAGCAACCAACCAATGATGAGCTCATCATCATCAAGTGCCGTGCCGAATGGCGTTGGCGATCATATTTCTCCATGTACATCGATCTCTCATATATGTCATCATCTCTGTTGGTGTCGTCAATCGATGCCATTTAGTCAAACTGTCCAATATCTTTTCTCTGGGTCTTCCCCTTGATTTTTTCCCTTCTATCTTTCCTGTTGTCACTATATTCTCAATGCCTCCTCTTCTCATTATGTGCCCAATAAATGTTGACTGTCTTTTTCTTATATTATCAATAATGCATCTTTCCACATCCATCCTTCTAAGACATTCTTCATTAGTAATCTTTGCCATCCAAGGAATACGTAACATTCTTCGAATAAACCACATTTTCGCTGCCTGCAATGATTTTTGTGATGTCTTATTTATTGTCCATGCTTCACTTCCATAGAGTAACACTGGTTCAATGTAGAATTTGAGCAATCACGAGCTGCTGCCACCTTTTTCTACCACCTTCTTGTCATATTGGTAGACAATTTCCTGTTTGTTTCTCTTACAACTGCGCCATCTGTTTCAATAATTATATCTTGTAGCTTTGAGTACAGCAAGAAAGTTAACTGGCCACTCCACCTAATAGTTGCTACGGCTTAGTACATAAAGAGTTATCTTCATCCCCAACGGCAGATGCCATGGGACCTACCTAAACCTAGAAGCTTTGAGTACTGTTCTATGAGATCTTCTATCATTCCTTGTCTTATATACAACCCAAGTGTGGCACTCTCTCTTCCTAATTGTATTACCACATTTGTCATTGACCTTTCTTTATTTACTTCCATCCATTCACTTCATCTTCCTAGCTTTCATTTACTTCCATCCATTCACTTCATCTTCCTAGCTTTCTTTATTTACTTCCATCCATTCACTTCATCTTCCTAGCTTTCATTTACTTCCATCCATTCACTTCATCTTCCTAGCTTTCTTTATTTACTTCCATCCATTCACTTCATCTTCCTAGCTTTCATTTACTTCCATCCATTCACTTCATCTTCCTAGCTTTCTTTATTTACTTCCATCCATTCACTTCATCTTCCTAGCTTTCTTTATTTACTTCCATCCATTCACTTCATCTTCCTAGCTTTCATTTACTTCCATCCATTCACTTCATCTTCCTAGCTTTCTTTATTTACTTCCATCCATTCACTTCATCTTCCTAGCTTTCTTTATTTACTTCCATCCATTCACTTCATATTCCTAGCTTTCATTTACATCCATTCACTTCATCTTCCTAGCTTTCTTTATTTACTTCCATCCATTCACTTCATATTCCTAGCTTTCATTTACATCCATTCACTTCATCTTCCTAGCTTTCTTTATTTACTTCCATCCATCCACTTCATCTTCCTAGCTTTCTTTATTTACTTTCATCCATTCACTTAATATTCCTAGCTTTCTTTATTTACTTCCATGCATTCACTTCATCTTCCTAGCTTTCTTTATTTACTTCCATCCATTCACTTCATCTTCCTAGCTTTCTTTATTTACTTCCATCCATTCACTTCATCTTCCTAGCTTTCTTTATTTACTTCCATCCATTCACTTCATCTTCCTAGCTTTCATTTACATCCATTCACTTCATCTTCCTAGCTTTCTTTATTTACTTCCATCCATTCACTTCATCTTCCTAGCTTTCATTTACATCCATTCACTTCATCTTCCTAGATTTCTTTATTTACTTCCATCCATTCACTTCATCTTCCTAGCTTTCTTTATTTACTTTCATCCATTCACTTAATATTCCTAGCTTTCTTTATTTACTTCCATGCATTCACTTCATC
Organism: Meghimatium bilineatum; assembly: GCA_034231615.1. Classification (NCBI taxonomy): domain Eukaryota; kingdom Metazoa; phylum Mollusca; class Gastropoda; order Stylommatophora; family Philomycidae; genus Meghimatium; species Meghimatium bilineatum. The sequence continues at coordinate 5,266,559 of CM067302.1, forward strand.
TTCCTAGCTTTCTTTATTTACTTCCATCCATTCACTTCATCTTCCTAGCTTTAATTTACTTCCATCCATTCACTTCATCTTCCTAGCTTTCATTTACTTCCATCCATTCACTTCATCTTCCTAGATTTCTTTATTTACTTCCATTCACTTCATCTTTCTAGATTTCTTTATTTACTTCCATCCATTCACTTCATCTTCCTAGCTTTCATTTACTTCCATCCATTCACTTCATCTTCCTAGCTTTCTTTATTTACTTCCATCCATTCACTTCATATTCCTAGCTTTCATTTACATCCATTCACTTCATCTTCCTAGCTTTCTTTATTTACTTCCATGCATTCACTTTATCTTCCTAGCTTTCTTTATTTACTTCCATCCATTCACTTCATCTTCCTAGCTTTAATTTACTTCCATCCATTCACTTCATCTTCCTAGCTTTCTTTATTTACTTCCATCCATTCACTTCATATTCCTAGCTTTCATTTACATCCATTCACTTCATATTCCTAGCTTTCTTTATTTACTTCCATCCATTCACTTCATCTTCCTAGCTTTCTTTATTTACTTCCATCCATTCACTTCATCTTCCTAGCTTTCATTTACTTCCATCCATTCACTTCATATTCCTAGCATTCATTTACATCCATTCACTTCATCTTCCTAGCTTTCTTTATTTACTTCCATCCATTCACTTCATCTTCCTAGCTTTCTTTATTTACTTCCATCCATTCACTTCATATTCCTAGCTTTCATTTACTTCCATCCATTCACTTCATCTTCCTAGCTTTCTTTATTTAAATTCCATCCGTTCACTTCATATTCCTAGCTTTCTTTATTTACTTCCATCCATTCACTTCATATTCCTAGCTTTCTTTATTTACTTCCATCCATTCACTTCATATTCCTAGCTTTCTTTATTTACTTCCATCCATTCACTTCATATTCCTAGCTTTCTTTATTTACTTCCATCCATTCACTTCATATTCCTAGCTTTCTTTATTTACTTCCATCCATTCACTTCATATTCCTAGCTTTCTTTATTTACTTTCATCCATTCACTTCATATTCCTAGCTTTCTTTATTTACTTCCATCCATTCACTTCATATTCCTAGCTTTCATTTACATCCATTCACTTCATCTTCCTAGCTTTCTTTATTTAAATTCCATCCGTTCACTTCATATTCCTAGCTTTCTTTATTTACTTCCATCCATTCACTTCATATTCCTAGCTTTCTTTATTTACTTCCATCCATTCACTTCATATTCCTAGCTTTCTTTATTTACTTCCATCCATTCACTTCATATTCCTAGCTTTCTTTATTTACTTCCATCCATTCACTTCATATTCCTAGCTTTCTTTATTTACTTCCATCCATTCACTTCATATTCCTAGCTTTCTTTATTTACTTTCATCCATTCACTTCATATTCCTAGCTTTCTTTATTTACTTCCATCCATTCACTTCATATTCCTAGCTTTCTTTATTTACTTCCATCCATTCACTTCATCTTTCTAGCGTTTCCAGCTCACAGACTCTGAGTAAGGTATCTTCTACTTGCGCCTTCCATGATGCGCTCGTTTGATGTGCTTTCCTTGTGTGTTCTTTATTAGTAAAGATGTTGTTTTGCGACTGTGTGGTTGTATACACTCAAATATAAAATATACATTTTTGTAGCTACTTCTTCTTCTTCAGTGTTCATTCATTCTCACACTCCAGTTGAATCTCTTGTAGCAGGCCGATGGTTCTATGAGATTTCATCATGCTCATGAGAAAAAAAATTAAAAAAATAAAAAAATATATAATAATTAAAATTGGTAATTAACTAATTTGGTTTGTGAGTTCGTAGATGCCCGATGAGTCCGATTCGTGCACGGAAAGTTCTATTGCAGTGCATGCTGGAGTGCTGAAGGTTCGGGGTAGGATAATTTACGGATTTGTCCTTTGCGCTTGTGGATTGCCCGCAGTGTTCTTTCTTTTTCAAATTTCGTGATGCCAGCAGTGATCTGGGTGTGCCAGGCTGAGCTATCAAGTGCTGTAGTATCCCAGGAGCTAGGATCGATGCTGCAGTTCTAGAGAGAGCTTTTTATGTGATCCTTTAAGTGCTTTTTCTGCCCTCCACTTGAACGTTTACCTTCGCACAACTCCCCATAGAATAATCTCTATCGAAGGCACTTGTCTGGCATACGGACGATATGGCCAGTCCAGCAGAGTTGGGACCTAGTCAGCATTACATGGATGCTTTGCATATGGGACTTCTGAAAAATTTCCGTATCTGGTACACGATCCTGCCAACGTACTCCCATGAGGTTTCGTAGGCACCGAAGATGAAAAGAGTTAAGCTGTCGAACGTGTCTCGCATAGACAGTCCAGGATGACACAGCATAAAGCAGTGTTGGTAGAACAACTGCGCGGTACACTTCCAACTTAGTTGTCAGACTGAAACCACGCCTGATCCAGACGTTGGCACGAAGGCTCCCGAATGAAGCACTGGCACGAGCAATACGCAGGGCAACATCATCGTCAATTATCGCAGTTTGTGATAGTGTGCTGCCGAGATATACAAACTTATTGGCAGTATTAAGCTTTTGTCCCTTTACTGTGATCACTGGCTCTGTGTAGGGCACACCTGGCGCTGGTTGATACATTACTAAAGTCTTCGCAGTGCTGATGGTAAGACCGAACGCATCACAGGCCAAAGAAAAGAGGTCCATGCTGTCTTGCATGTCTTTTAGACTGGTAGCATTTAATGCACAATCGTCAGCGAACAATGACCGTCTTAGTTTTGGTCTTGGCTTTCAATCTACTAAGATTGAATAGTCCTCCGTCAGCTCGATAGCGAAAACAAATTCCGGCACTGTTATTCTGGAAGGCATCATTTAACATGGCAAAGAACATCATGCTGAAGAGCGTCGGAGCCAGGACGCGACCCTGTTTGATGCCGTTGGGGAAGTATAGAGACGACAAGGCATGCTACTGTTATAAATGAGATCCTGCGGGAGTTTGAGAACAGATGATAAAACTCAAGGGAATAAATCACAGAGTTTTTTTATCACAATCTTTTAACGTTAGAGGATAAGAGATTCATTGAAGTAAAGAGTGTTATATGACTTGTAGAATCAAAGCAGGAAAATGCTGAACTTTTTGTGTAATATAACACTGTTAAAGCATATATGAATTAGAATGTTAGGGTTGGATATCAGAGATCTGGTTCCATCACCTTTGTGTCCATGTTGCGCAGGCAGCACAGACATATCGTACAAGACTAATAGCCTGTGTGTCCATGTTGGGCAGACAGCACAGACATATCGTACAAGACTAATAGCCTTTGTGTCCATGTTGGACAGGCAGCACAGACATATCGTACAAGACTAATAGCCTTTGTGTCCATGTTGGACAGGCAGCACAGACATATCGTACAAGACTAATAGCCTTTGTGTCCATGTTGGACAGGCAGCACAGACATATCGTACAAGACTAATAGCCTTTGTGTCCATGTTGGACAGGCAGCACAGACATATCGTACAAGACTAATAGCTTTTGTGTCCATGTTGGACAGGCAGCACAGACATATCGTACAAGACTAATAGCCTTTGTGTCCATGTTGGACAGGCAGCACAGACATATCGTACAAGACTAATAGCCTTTGTGTCCATGTTGGACAGGCAGCACAGACATATCATACAAGACTAATAGCCTTTGTGTCCATGTTGGGCAGGCAGCACAGACATATCGTACAAGACTACATCCCCTGTGTCCATGTTGGGCAGGCATAACAGATGTATCATGCAACACTGCATTACATTAAACCAGTTATAGGAGGAACGCTGACCCACATAGATGAATATCCACAGAAAGCTGTATGGGAGCACTGATGAGCTTTCAAATACAGCAGCATTTATTAAGAAAACCAGACTTGCTGTGTAAACATGTGCAACTGTATGGGACCCTTGGGGAGCCTTTCATATACTGCAACATTCATTAACCCCTTAGCTGTGGAGGTATCCTTAAGGATACAATGAAAAGCCACCGTCATTATGCTGAGATCCTCCTCTTCTTATCTTCCCAATGAAACAATCCATCTGGATGCGTATAATCGTCCGTGTGTTGACGGGGCCGGAAAGGGGAGCAAAGAATAGCAACACTGTTTACCTTCCACGCATGTCGTAAAAGGCGACGAAGGAGGTTATGGGATGGAGTTGGCTGTCCCATCCCATATAGGGTCAGTGACCCAAAGCCATGCTGAAGTCGGATTTGTCAGACCGAAAGGCGCAGATATCGCAGCAATGCTGTAAACCATGACACAACGCATTCCGTTTTCCGGACTACATCCTGCTAATCTACAGGAGTTTGAGAACGAACGCAGAAGAAGAAGAAGATGCGTATAATAAAGCATCCAGATGTATTGTTTTCCTGGGAAACAAAGACGAAGAAGATCTCAGAAAAAAAGACGACAACCCCTCATCGTATCCTTAAGGATACCTCCGCAGCTAAGAGGTTAAGAAAACCGGACTTGCGGTATAGAAATGTTAAACTGTGAACGAGTAGACAAAGAAGATATCAGAGCCATATTGTTCTCTGGATGTGGAGCATGCCAATAAAAAAAAGTTCAAAGCAGTTTTTTTTTTCTGAAACAAATCTTTATTTTCTCATATTTTGTCTTTTTAATTTTAATCATCAGATTTAGTCTTGTACATATACTGAACTATATTATCTTATCTTTTTCCAGTTTTTATCACCAGACTTAGTCGTGTTTACCCTACCTACATGGAACTATATTTTCTTATCTTTTTCCGGTTTTTATCACTAGATTTAGTCGTGTTTACCTTACCTACATCGAACTATATTTTCTTATCTTTTTCCAGTTTTTATCACTAGACTTAGTCGTGTTTACCTTACCTACATCGAACTATATTTTCTTATCTTTTTCTGGTTTTTATCACTAGATTTAGTTGTGTTTAGCTTACCTACATTGAACTATATTTTCTTATCTTTTTCCGGTTTTTATCACTAGACTTAGTCGTGTTTACCTTACCTACATCGAAATATATTTTCTTATCTTTTTCCGGTTTTTATCACAAGACTTAGTCGTGTTTACCTTACCTACATCGAACTATATTTTCTTATCTTTTATCTTTTTGTAATCAGCATAATAATAAACAACCTGTGATATGCAGATGACACTGTTCTTTTAGCAGAAAGTGAACATGAACTACAAAGACTAATAGATCAAGTCAATAAATCAAGTAATGAATATGGACTGGATATAAATATCCAAAAAACAAAAACCATGATAATCAGCAAAGACACAGAAGAACAGGAGGTAAACATAAACATACAGGGAGAGAAACTACAACAAGTAAAACAGTATCAATATCTTGGACACATATTCACAAATGATGGCAGATGTGAAACAGAAGTTAAAAGGAGAATAGGAATGGCGAAAAGTACCTTCAATGGCATGAGGAAATTATTAATATCTAAACAAATTACAAACAAGTTAAAATGAGAATTATAAAATGCTACATCTATTCCATATTAATGTATGGCTCAGAAACATGGACACTAAATAAACAATTAGAAGACATAATTGATGCCTTTGAGATGTGGGTATATAGAAGAATAGGGAGAACATCATGGAAAGAGAAGAAAACAAATAAAGAGGTGCTAAAGACACTTAATATGAAGAAAGAACTACTAAGAGAAATAAAGATCAGGCAAATAAAATACTTTGGACACATTAAAAGACATGACACCTTATTGAAGACCTTACTTGAGGGTAAAGTCAAAGGGAATCGAGCAAGAGGTAGGCAGAGATACAAGTGGGAGAAAAACATCACACGATGGACAGGTTACAGTCGAGCAGAGTGCACCATCAAGACAAGAGACAGGGGATGTTGGAGATCCGTTGCAGCCAACCTTCGTTGCGGAGACAGCACTTGATAATGATGAATGAGCAAACCTTTACATGTAATTTTTGCCTATGAAACGTATAACTATTTTGAATGCTAGAATAAACATTCTATCGATCTATGGACACTATAAACAAGAAAAGACTGAAGTTTATCCTAGAAACACAATTATGGATATAAAGACATATGAAACTAATGAAATATGAAGAGAAAATTAAGTTTTGTCGACAAATTATGTTTTTATCATATAATCTGATTTTTGATTGGACTCTTCAGAACATGGCTGCTGGTAGGACATAAATGATTGGGCCAAAATCTGCTGTTGTTGAGATAAATAATACTACATTGTCGATAGTTGATTGTATGTCTTCTCTGTTGCTTGAATTTATCATTGTCTGTTGTATGCGGTTTTTGGAAAGTTTCAACGAAAGCATTTCTTCGGAAGTTCTCCATCTTGAGCTAGAACAATCTTGAGCCTGCAATAGAGGTGGTAATGTGTCAGAGCCATAATTTTATCGGAACGTGAAGCATGTCAATAAAAAAAAATGTAAGATTACTTGTTAAAAATTATACATTGATAATAATTAGACTTACATAAATTGTTGTATTACGTAAATTACGTAAAAAATCTAATTGTTGTTACGTTTCACACAGCTAAGTCTAATTGTTGTTACGTTTCACGCAGTTAAGTCTAATTGTTACGTTTCACGCAGTTACCTTGTATTGATTGTTACATTGATAATAGAGGGATTTCTGTGGTGTGGTAGTTAAGTCATTTGGATCGTGTTCAAGATATTGCTGGTTCGATACCCGGCCGTAATGGTCTTGTTTAGAAGTGCATTTTTTATGAGGTCATTGTGAATTATTGCTTGAAGTTACAGAGTTACGTGCTGTAAGTGGTACTTTTTCAGCTGGTCTGCTGGTAGGGATGGGCTGCAAGAGATTTGCATTTCTCTTGTGCAATCTCATGGTTTTAGCAGATAATGCACATCTTAAAAGCACCTCCTCGTGGTACAAAAGTGTATTGTTTATATTTGTGTATGTGGTTATATGAGGGGGGGGGTGGGAATGGTAACATCTCTGTATGTGAGTATATGGTGAGGAATGGTAGCATCTTTGTATGTGAGTATATATTGGGAGATGGCTTTAGCGTCCTTGTCAAGGCTAACTGTGATTTGGAAAAGCAACATCAGTGTTGGAAGTGAAAATCAAACTGTATAGGTCGCTGGTGCTTTCCGTTGTGTTGTATGGTTGTGAGAGTTGGACACTCACTGCGGACATGGAGAGAAGATTACAGGCTTTCGAGTATAAATGCGACAGAAGAATTCTACGAATTTCCTATAGGGAACATAAGACCAATGTGTACGTAAGAAATAAAGTAGAGATGTGTGCAGGTGTCCAGGAGCCATTGCTTTCAATAGTGAAACAACGAAAACTAGCATGGTTCGGACATGTATGCAGGCACGATTCCTTGTCAAAAACAATACTGCAGGGAACTGTCGAGGGTGGAAGAAGCAGAGGAGGGCAAATAAAGGCATGGACAGACATCAAGGAATGGACAGGGCAAGATATTTCCACACTCATCCACATCGCTGAGGATAGAATTCGCTGGAGGACTCTGTGTGCTGAAGCTTCCAATGTGGTACCCCTACGACCCTGAAGGGTTATGGGTTTTATTGATTATTGATTGATATATTGGGAATGGCAATATCTTTGTATGTGATTATATGGGGGGGGGGGTCTGGTGGTAACATCTCTGTATGTGAGTATATTGTGGGGAATGGTAACATCTTTGTATGTGAGTATATGGGGGGGGATGGTAACATCTTTGTATGTGATTATATGCGGGGGAATGGTAACATCTTTGTATGTGATTCTATGTTGAGGAATTTTAACATCTCTTTATGTGATTCCATCGTGGGGAATGATGTCCAGACTCCATTTTTTATATAGCAAACTGCTGTTTCATGTCATATTTTGTATGTAAAATAACCCGTGAATATTTTGGCCCATGTTACCAACCATGTCAATGTCATATGTTGGTCTATGTAAACTTTACATTCAGGTTATCTCATCTGTTGTAAAATAATCATCTTTCCGCGATCTGATTAGCTTACCTCATTTACGTAGACCAGTCTGTGCCAAAGTTTGATATAAGACTTTCAAGAGACGATGATTCTGACGAGGGTCAATTCTCTTACCCATGGTCCCAGGTTCCCATCCCCCTGAAACAAACAGGGTGATAGTTTATCTTACAATTAACTATCATCGCATCACTATCTATCTATCTATCTATCTATCTATCTATCTATCTATCTATCTATCTATCTATCTATCTATCTATCTATCTATCCATCCATCTATCATCTAATCTAATCTAATCAAATCTAATCTAATCAAATAAAATCTAATCTTATCTATCTAATATAATAAAATCTAATCTAATCTATTTATCTAATCTAATCTTTTCTATCTATCTAATCTAATCTATCTCTTCAGTTTTAGTCATGTTTACTCCTTGAAAAGTGTTGCTATTTGATCTGTGGTTTTTAATTGGTCACGTGTGGATAGCCTGTGTCAACATCCAATAGAAATCACGGGTAAAGTCAAATAGCATCACTTGTGAAGGTTGATTTCTGATGTCCACATGGCTTGTATAGTTGACGGGAAACTCGGTTGGGGTTCAAACCTCCACTTTACGACTATTCCACTGTTCTCCTTCAGCGTTCATTCTCAAACTCCCGCTGGATCTGTCTTGTAGCAGGATGGCAATCCTACTAGATTTCCAGAAGAATGTAGTGCCGAGAATGGAAATGCGTTGCGTCGCCGTTTTATTTGCGTCAATGTTCCGACACATCCGTCTTCGGCGAGAATCTACTATGAAATGCGATAATCCCCCCCCCCTCCGAAAATGGTTCTAAAACTTGTAGTTTAGTGGTTGTTTTTTTTTTTTAAATTTGAGAAACTCGCTGTGGAAGTCGAAACAATGACACTGATAGTACGGTACCTGTGGTTGCGATCGTTAATTTTGTGAGACAAAGTGACTCTGTACGGTGACTAGTCAAATGCAAGTGACTCTGTACGGTGACTAGTCAAATGTAAGTGACTCTATATGGTGACTAGTCAAATGTAAGTGACTCTGTACGGTAACTTTCGCCAATACAAGACCTACCAACAGAATTCAAACAAGCCTTTTTGGTCATGTTTTCAATTATTCCCGCCCTTTTCGTTGGTCGGCGCTGGCAAGCGACACAAAGTATGTAAATAGTGACCATTGAAAATAAAGGCAATAAATGAAAACATCGCGTCAGGAGGCAGATCCTGCTTTCTTTTGATTCTACTGTTTGGGTTTTATTTGCCGATTGGTCGCGGTCTGTCAAATAATGCTGTTGATAAGTCGCGGTCTGTCAAATAATACTGTTGATAAGTCGCGGTCTGACAAATAATACTGTTGATAAGTCACGGTCTGTCAAATAATGCTGTTGATAAGTCGCGGTCTGTTAAATAATGCTGTTGATAAGTCGCGGTCTGACAAATAATACTGTTGATAAGTCGCGGTCTGTCAAATAATACTGTTGATAAGTCGCGGTCATGTTGCTAAGTCGCGGTCTGACAAATAATACTGTTGATAAGTCACGGTCTGACAAATAATACTGTTGATAAGTCGCGGTCTGACAAATAATACTGTTGATAAGTCGCGGTCTGACAAATAATACTGTTGATAAGTAGCGGTCTGACAAATAATGCCATTGATAAGATTCCCGTTCACCAAAACCTATTTATGCCCAGTCACGTGCTCGGAAACTCAAAACCAGAGAATATCCTTGACTTGTCTAGTTTTGGAATCTCTCTGATGACTTGCACTGTAATAGATTATGATAACAATTGACATCTGACTCCTGTTCTAAATGGCAAACATCCACACAGAAGTACCGCCCTAGACGAATCATTTGAAATTGAATATCGCCGACTTCAGTACTGAAACCCTTGAGCGTAGATTAATCTTATTTCATCCAATCAGTCAACTTTTTATTTCATTCAATCAGTCAACATTTTATTTCATCTAAATCAGTCAACTTTTTATTTCATCCAAATCAGTCAACTTTTTATTTCAATTCAATCAGTCAACTTTTTATTTCATCCAAATCAGTCAACTTTTTATTGCATCCAATCAGTCAACTTTTTATTTCATCCAATCAGTCAACTTTTTATTTCATCCACATCAGTCAACTTTTTATTTCATCCAAATCAGTCAACTTTTTATTGCATCCAATCAGTCAACTTTTTATTTCATCCAATCAGTCAACTTTTTATTTCATCCACATCAGTCAACTTTTTATTTCATCCAAATCAGTCAACTTTTTATTTCAATTCAATCAGTCAACTTTTTATTTCATCCAATCATTCAACTTTTTCCTTAGAGAATATATATATATATAATAGTAGTATTATCACACTGTCCCAGCAAGGAATTGTTTATATCGTGAAATGTCCTACACTGTCCCAGCAATGAATTGTTTATATCGTGAAATGTCCTACACTGTCCCAGCAAGGAATTGTTTTATATCGTGAAATGTCCTACACTGTCCCAGCAAGGAATTGTTTATATCGTGAAATGTCCTACACTGTCCCAGCAACGACTTGTTTATAACGTGAAATGTCCTACACTGTCCCAGCAAGGAATTGTTTTGTATCGTGAAATATCCTACACTGTCCCAGCAAGGACTAGTTTGTATCGTGAAATGTCCTAAATTTTGTGACCAGAAACTCCTAATTGTAGTCATTCGTTTTTGTCTGTATAATCCAGTGTCTATCTATCTATCTATCTATCTATCTATCTATCTATCTATCTATCTATCTATCTATCTATCTATCTATCTATCTATCTATCTATCTATCTATCTATCTGTCTGTCTGTCTGTCTGTCTGTCTGTCTGTCTATCTATCTATCTATCTATCTATCTATCTATCTAATCTTATCCATCCATCCATCCATCCATCCATGTCTGTCTATCTTTATCCTTCTACCTACCTACTCATCGATCGATCTGATCTAATATATATTCTAATATAATCAATCAATGCTCCGTTAGCACCTAATACCTTACTTGGAGCAGACACCAGTGCTCTCAAGTCTAAGCACGTCTGAGCAGCGATGTGATGTGCTGCTGTGTTCAGATGTCGCATGTGGTTGAGACTAAATAGTCATACCCTCTTTAATGCTTCTCCTGCTCATCAAGAATTGTTTGTTGTCTCATCATCATCATTAAGTGCCGTCTCCGCAACGAAGGTTGGCTGCAACGTATCTCCAACATCTCTCTTGTCTTGGTGGTGCACTCTGCTAGACTGTAACCTGTCCATCGTGTGATGTTACTCTCCCACTTGTATCTCTGTCTACCTCTTGCTCGCTTCCCTTTTGACTTTACCCTCAAGTAAGGTCTTCAATAAGGTGTCATGTCTTTTAATGTGTCGAAAATATTTTATTTGCCTGATCTTTATTTTTCTTAGTAGTTCTTTCTTCATATTAAGTGTCTTTAGCACCTCTTTATTTGTTTTCTTCTCTTTCCATGATGTTCTCCCTATTCATCTATATACCCACATCTCAAAGGCATCAATTTTGTCTTCTAATTGTTTATTTAGTGTCCATGTTTCTGAGCCATACATTAATATGGAATAGATGTAGCATTTTATAATTCTCATGTTTAACTTGTTTGTAATTTGTTTAGATATTAATAATTTCCTCATGTCATTGAAGGTACTTTTAGCCATTCCTATTCTCCTTTTAACTTCTGTTTCACATCTGCCATCATTTGTGACTATGTGTCCAAGATATTGATACTGTTTTACTTGTTGTAGTTTCTCTCCCTGTATGTTTATGTTTATCTCCTGTTCTTCTGTGTCTTTGCTGATTATCATAGTTTTTGTTTTTTGGATATTTATATCCAGCCCATATTCATTACTTGATTTATTGACTTGATCTATTAGTCTTTGTAGTTCATGTTCACTTTCTGCTAAAAGAACAGTGTCATCTGCATATCTAATGTTGTTTATTATTTTCCCATTGATCTTGAGTCCTGGTATTTCTTCTATATTTTTAAAGATATTCTCTGTGTAGATATTAAATAGGCTTGGTGATCAAATGCATCCTTGTCTTACCTTGTTTGTGGTCTGCCTAGTTTTTATTGTGTGATACTAGACATATTATTGTTGTATAGCAAGGAACGATTATATTTTTTTTTGCGCCGAGCCGTGTATTTTGTTGTTCAGAAACTTCAGATGCTGTCTTATTTTTGGTAACATATATCGCTATGTTGTGTTGCTTCTGCTTGTTTTCTTCTTCTGCGTTATTCTCAAACTCCTGCAGATTAGCAGGATGTAGTCCGGAGAACGGAATGCGTTGTATCATATAGAGAGTGAGGCATATAGAGAGTGAGGCATATAGAGAGGCAGATAGAGAGTGAGGCATATAGAGAGTGAGGCAGATAGAGAGTGAGGCAGATAGAGAGTGAGGCATATAGAGAGTGAGGCAGATAGAGAGTGAGGCAGATAGAGAGTGAGACATATAGAGAGTGAGGCATAGAGAGTGAGGCAGATAGAGAGGCAGATAGAGAGTGAGTAATATAGAGAGAGAGGCATATAGAGAGTGAGGCATATATAGAGAGGCAGATGAAAGCAGGATGTAGTCAGGAGAACAGAATGCGTTGTGTCATAGTTTACAGCATTGCTACGATATCTACGCCTTTCGGACTGGCATAGCCAACTCCATCCGATAACCTTCTTAGTCGACATGGGTCGACAGTCGAACCATTTTACGACATGCGTGGAAGGGTCGACATGGGTCGACAGTCGAACCATTTTACGACATGCGTGGAAGGTAAACAGTGTTGCTATTCTTTGCTCCCCTTTCGAGCCTCATCAATACACGGTAGTCTGCTTGTCTATAAGGGAAGTTTCGGAGAGGAGATGGACCCCCACATTGACAGATTACAATCCTACTCATTGAAAGGTTACCATCATTATAGTAAGTAAAAATAAAGTAACCCATAGCATTTATTAATGCCGTAGGGGTGTGAGATGTTAGCGATCTCACATTTCACAGGCTCTGCAAATGAGGGCGGTAGCCATCTCCTCTCCCTCGCAGTCTTTACTTCCCGGATTAATCCGGTACCCATGTAAGGCTGGGTCGACCTGGGAACCGTTGCAATCTGAAAACATTTCCGCCTCAACTGGGGAATGAACCCCGGACCACTCATATGCGAAGCCAGTGCGCTAACGCGACTCATCATTATAGGCGTATCTGTCAATGTGACGTATTCTTTACAGAATGTTGTCCTGTTTCTCCATTCGCTAAACCCTTTGTTGCCATTCAGCGTCAGGGGTAGAAGAGTTTTCTGGAGATGGCTCTCGTGTATGCTGAGTATATTGTGGAGTTTGTCGCCTCTTTTATTTCGGTGGTCCATCGTTGTCGTGGTCGGCCTCTAGGTCTTTCTTCACTGTATCTGTGAAACATAGCTTTGCTGTGGTATGCTGTCTGGTGGTAGTCTGCTGATGTGTGCAAACCATTTGATCTGTTGTCTCTTAATATATTCCAAGATTGGAGTGGTACCGGTTCTTTGTCTAATGTCCTCATTTCTCATTCTGTCTCTTAGCGATATTCCTAGGATTCTGCGTAAGCATGCCATTTCAGCTGCCACAAGTTTACGTTTATCTTCTGCTGTCGTTGTATATGTTTGGCATTGGTAACACAGCGATGGTATAATAATAGTTTTGAATAGTGTTATTTTGGTGTTTTAAATCTACATTTTTGTTTCTGAAGAATTGATGTCATTTGTCCTAAGGCTTGGCATGCTTTACTACATCTATTGGTTCTCACTGCCACTCCGTAAACCTCTCGGTTCTGTGCAAGCTGCGCAGTCTCTTCTAGTGCTCTGTGTCCTTCGTAGTCTTGGCCTGCCTTTTGTTCTCTGTCCTGTGCTCTGTCATTTGTATTTTTCCACGTTATCACCAGACAGTGATAACCTATTAGCCGTCGTCCAGTAAGACTACATTACCTGTTACGTAAGCACTATTGTTCTCTGTCCTGCAACGTTTCCCTCCATGATTCATCTTTCTAAACCATTGTGTCTTTTTTTATTTCAATATCCAAAATTTGTTAGCTTGCGTTTCTTGATAGTTTTCAGGAACTATACTTCATTTATGTTCAGGTCTTCGCGGACATCTTCCATGATATTCTTAGAAACTTTCTAGAACATTTCATATCGAAGGTGTATTCCATGATAGATTGACTTTTTTGCTGTAGTAGTGGTAGTAGTAGTAGTAGTAGTAATGGTGGTGGTGGCTGTGGTAGTAATAGTCATATTATTATTATTAGTAGTGGTAGTTGTATTACTAGTAATAGTGGCAGTGGTATTAGTATTAGTAATAGTGGCGGTGGTGGTGGTAGTAGTAGTGGTGGTGGTGGTGGTGGTGGTAGTAGTAGTGGTAGTAGTAGTAGTAGTAGTGGTGGTGGTGGTGGTAGTAGTAGTAGAAATAATAATTATTATTAGCAGTAGTAGTTGTAGGGGTGGTATTATTAGTAGTAGTAGTGGTAGTTGTATTACTAGTAATAGTGGCAGTGGTATTAGTAGTAGTAGTGGTGGTGGTAGTATTATTATTAATAATAGTAGTAGTAGTAGTAGTAGTGGCGGTGGTAGTAGTAGTAGTAGTAGTAGTAGTAGTAGTAGTAGTAGAAATAATAACAATTATTAGCAGTAGTAGTTGTAGGGGTGGTATTATTATTATTATTAGTAGTAGTAGTAGTAGTAATATCGGTAGTAGTAGTAGTAGAAGAAGAAGTAGTGTTAGTGGTAGGCCAGCTTCTGTATTTCCAGTCAGATAGTCTTCAGCAATGGCACAACGCATTCCGTTCTGCAGACTACATCCTGCTAATCTGCAGGAACTTGAGAACGAACGGAAAAAAATAACTTTGCTATTTATAAATATAATCACCGATCTACAGCGATGATGCTTTTAACCTACAAAACCAATCAGCCACAAAGAAATAATAATAATACATTATTATTATTATTATTATTATTATTATTATTATTATTATTATTATTATTATTACGCGTGCAGCGCAATAAAAAAAACGTTTTTTGATTAAAAAAAGTTTCTAAAGGCGCAATAATGGATATTAATTTCAAATAAAAATATATTTTCACAAGATAAAGGAATCACTCTGAATGATTAATAACGTCACCTACATACATATACAAGCACAAATATATACATATGCGCGCTTTTTTGTTGAATTGGAACATATAACACTCATTTTTGATTCAGATTTACATTTCTGAAATGAATCAGTGTTGCCAGAGCGTTAAATTTATTTGGGACGAAATTTTAAATAAAAATAGCCATAGTTATAAAATAGTGTATATGAGATAAAAAACACAAATATAATGAGTCAATCAAGTGGACGGAAGAAAAAAGGCGGTAAGTGGGACTGTACTAAGTATAGAGGTATATCACTCTTACGTCAAATAGGAAAATTCTTCAGCAAAAAAAAAAAAATAGAGATTAGGATGCGCACATATATAGAACCACAGCTCATCAACACACACTTGGGCTTAACATAAAAGCTGCACAGATGCAATCGTCGTCCTCAAATAACTATCAGAAAGAGCGACAGAACATAACCATGACTTGTATTAAGCTTTTTTAGACCAAGAGAAAGCTTTTGACAGAGTGGATAGAGCACTACTACAGACATATGGAGTCCCCCAACATCTGATAAGTCTGTCAGAGCATATACGCCAATAGTCAATGCGCAGTAAGAACAAGCACGGGTACATCCGATAAATTTCAAATTCATTCGGGTGTGAGACAGGGATGTGTACTATCCCCCCTTATTGTTCATAACATATATAAATCACATCTGCAAAGTAGCAAAGACAACGGAAGAAAACAATTTAAAGGATAACTTAAACGAATTGCTATTTGCAGACGACCAAGCATTATTAGCATCATCAGAAGAGAAACTGCAAGGACAAATAGATAACATGAAACATGTCAAAACTTTAACATGAAGATAAATATAGAACAGACCGAAGTAATGGAGCTAGGAAAAACAGACAAGAAACACTGATATATATATATATATATATATATCGGTGCTCGATTAATGGTTGTTCCTTCCCGAAAGTAATGGCAACCTACGGGAATATTGTGCCTAGAAATTTCCAATGGATTAACAACGAAAGTGCTAATGTTACGAACTTTTATTTTTCCGGTTTCAACATACGGCTGTGAAACATGGACTCTAAGTAAAACAGCGGCAAAGAAGATCAACGCCTTCGAGCTGAAATGCTACAGAAAGATACTTAGAATATCATAGAAGGATAAAAACAGAAACTCAGATATTATACACACATGGAATATTCCAGAGTGTTGGTTACTAAATAAACACAATAACAAAAAGAAAACTACGCCTGTTTGGTCATATAAAGAGACATAACTGTTTAGAAAGACAAATAATGGAGGGAAGAGTACCTGGTAAGAGGAGAAGGGGCAGACCAAAAAGACGATGGACTGACGACATTAAATATAATATGAATACATCGCTAGAAAATGCAAGCCACATCGCCCAAGACAGAGAGAGGTTCAGAGAGTTCATTGGGAAGACAACGTTCTGGAAGGAATACGTCACATGACACACACATACGTCACATGATACACACATACGTCACATGACAATATATATATATATATAAAACCACAGTCTTAAACAAGTGACATAATTCACATAGGGCCTACATATGAAGCAATATTACAACAGACGGCAAGAGCAGCAAAGAAATACACAATAGATGTAGTAAAGCGTACCAAACCCCTAGGGCAAATGACACCAATATTCAGAAACAAAAATGTAGATTTAAACACCAAAATAACACGATAAATCAATAAACGAATACCTAATATCTTGTAAAAAAAAAATCGCAATTTTATTAAAATTTGCACAATTTTTTGGAAAGAAAACATGCTACAAATATTTTTATTGTTTGAGAACCCCAGGAATTGCGAGCGATTAGCTCTTACTTCCTATGTTCAGTGGAGTGGTTTGTCTGAGCTTTATTTCATACCCAGGAGACTTCAGCTTTCGGTTTAGTGCAAACTCAGAGGGGGGGTCTTCTTCTTCTTCTTCTGTGTTCGTTCTCAAACTCCTGCAGATTAGCAGGATGTAGTCCGGAGAACGGAATGCGTTATGTCATGGTTTACAGCATTGCTGCGATATCTGCGCCTTCGGCCTGACACATCCGAATTCAGCATGGCTTTGGGTCACTGACCCTATATGGGATGGGGCAACCAATTCCATCCCATAACCTCCTTAGTCGCATTTTACGACATGCATGGAAGGTAAACCGTGTTGCTATTCTTTGCTCCCCTTTCGGGCTCCGGCAACACACGGGCGAGAGGGGGTCTATAATTGTATAGATGACATACTACAAAGCTTCCATAATTCCATTGTTCCTTTCTTGCCGCAGGCTGTACATAGTGCAGGGTTTTTGCACTGGAGATGTGTCAAGAAATGTTGCGGTCCGCTGCCTGCAGTTTTAAAAGCTTCCATAAGATGTTATGTTGTTCGTCCATCACATGATGATGATGACCATTTGTTACATCCACTTTTGAAAATTCAATTTTAGTTATGTCCTAGAGTATGAGTTCGTAGATGGCTAATGAGCCCTATTCGAGCTGTAAATGTCCTTGGACAGTTTGGACATGGAATAACGACTGTAGACGGATCTTGGTCTATCCTTGACTTTCTAGCTGCTCCCCGCTGTTGAGCTGCTGCATTTGTCAATATGGTACCTTGCAAACACTCTCCCAATCAGGGCTGTTCTTCGAATCGGTCTATTTGTGTTAGAGTCAATGTCGAGGAGTGTACTTACATTCCATGCTCCTAGAGTCAGTGGGAAAAGCTTTTCCCTTCGGGTGAATTTTCGTGAAAGTGAAAATTACTTGCACTGGGGATTTTGATTAAAGTGAGGAAGAGTTGTGCAAAGCGTCGCCCTCACTCTCTTGTCGGACCTCATTTGAAACCAGTGGCAAGACGAATCGAGACGACTGGAAGTGAAGTACGATGCAGTGGATGACCATGGTTTTCTACGTGTCTCACCATGCCCGATGCGGTCCACACCGCGTTGCTCACGTTCGCCTACATTACCCGGTGGGCCGATAAACCATCGTACCTCGTACGCGTAAATTCGCCGAATATCAGACTTTACGTGTTTAGGTTGACAAGACCGTTATGCTTTTTGAGATAGTCTCAGCACAATATCACCTACTTTATGACTGCCTAACAGGCTGTCAGTCGAGTGTGGAGCCAGAACACGCCCCAGGCAAAGATAAGGCATAAGATAGTCTCAATATAACGGCATGTGGTCTACTAAGGTTTTCTGTTGAGTGGGTGGTTTGTCTAGTGGGCCATTGAGGGGACCCACAGACGCAACCGCATGCGTTTCTACAAATATAAATGCGCACAGAATATCACACACCTCAAGTTTAATCTTATTTCAATAATACATAGAAAATATCTAGCGTTCAAGGCAAATAACCGTTAAAATTGTGAAAACAAAAATGATTCAAAATATATTAGTGGAAATGGTTCATTGTACAAAGAAATATCACTCCGTGTATAATATAGGTTTAAGAACAAATCTAGATAATTAACATTTGCAATATGAACAATTTCTGAATGGAAAGATCAAAGTAAGCATCGCCAATCCGCTTTCCTTTGTTGTTCAGTAGAACATTTGTCGCTGTTGCAATCTACAAATGGCAGAGGGAAATTTTTAATTGAGATCTGGAAATAAGTTCTTTGTGTGGAGTTATATTGTAAATTAAAAAGAGGGAGGGATGAAATGAAAAGAGGGCATGGTAGAAGTAAAGGAAAAGAGGAGAAATTGTAGAGATAGTACAGGGTTGCCAGAACAGTTTATAGGTAAATTGGCGGTTAAAAAATAAACACACCAAAAAACCCGCAAAAGTTTAAATTTCTAAATTCTGGATAAACTACTAAAAACCTGACATTATTTTCCCCAGAATGCTGCATTTCTATAAACTTGCTTTCATCATCAGCATCAAGTGCCGAATGGCGTTGGTGATCATATTTTTCCATGTACATCGATCTCTCATATATGTCATCATCTCTGTTGGTGTCGTCAATCGAAGCCATTTAGTCAAACTGTCCAATATCTTTTCTCTGA
This sequence comes from Meghimatium bilineatum, assembly GCA_034231615.1. NCBI lineage: Eukaryota > Metazoa > Mollusca > Gastropoda > Stylommatophora > Philomycidae > Meghimatium > Meghimatium bilineatum. Next base: position 5,285,717 of record CM067302.1, read on the forward strand.
GTCTTCCCCCTTGTTCTTTTCCCTTCTATCTTTCCTGTTGTCACTATATTCTCAATGCCTCCTCTTCTCATTATGCGCTCAATAAATGTTGACTGTCTTTTTCTTATATTATCAATAATGTATCTTTTCACATCCATCCTTCTAAGGCATTCTTCATTAGTAATCTTTGCTGTCCAAGGGATACGTAACATTCTTCGAATAAACCACATTTCTGCTGCCTCCAATGATTCTTGCGATGTCTTTATTTATTTATAATACTTGCTTTACCCTCTCAAATTATCAGCTTTCATTAATTGCACAATGACATTAATCTAACCTTATTGTGGTTCTTTTAGTGACATTTTGAGAGTGAGGTTTTCTCTAGACTTGAAACTATTGAGGGTACTTTAAAACTTAAAAAAAAAAAGCAAAATCATAATGCAAGATACGGGATTTGAGCAAGGTTTGCTTAGATGGCACTTACTCGCCTCGCAATTTGGGTCAGCACGTTGTCCGTCTGCGACTGCGCCACATCCATAAAAGAAGATGCGATTTTAATCCCACTGTGAGAGTATCACTGGGAGAGAGTATCACTATTAGAGTATCACTGTGAGAGTATCACTCTGAGAGAGTATCACTGTGAGAGTATCACTCTGAGAGAGTATCACTGTGAGAGTATCACTCTGAGAGAGTATCACTCTGAGAGAGTATCACTGTGAGAGTATCACTGGGAGAGAGTATCACTATTAGAGTATCACTGTGAGAGTATCACTCTGAGAGAGTATCACTGTGAGAGTATCACTCTGAGAGAGTATCACTGTGAGAGTATCACTCTGAGAGAGTATCACTGTGAGAGAGTATCACTGGGAGAGAGAGTATCACTCTGAGAGAGTATCACTGGGAGAGAGAGAGTATCACTGGGAGAGATAGAGAGAAGTAACAGTCATTCACACTCCTCGCCCGTGTGTTGCCGGGGCCCGAAAGGGGAGCAAAGAATAGCAACACTTTTTACCTTCCATGCATGTCGTACGAGGCGACTAAGAAGGTTATGGGATTGAGCTAACTATCCCATCCCATATAGGGCCAAATGACCCAAAGCCACGCTGAAGTCGGATGTGTCAGGCCGAAAGGCGCAGATATCGCAGCAATGCTGTAAACCATGACACAACGCATTCCGTTCTCCGAACTACATCCTGCTAATCTGCAGGAGTTTGAGAACGAACGCTGAAGAAGAAGAAGAATAGGTCTTAATAGCTATCTACGAACTCAATAGACAGGGACATAACTCTAACTCAATTTCAAAAGTGGGTGTGACAAACAGTCGTCGTCATCATGTGCTGGACGAACAACAATAAACGTAAAATAATAATTCATACTATTATCTTTCGTTATTGAATGTTTTCCTGTACAAGTACACTTTTCCTGTGAGGGAATGCACTTTCTATGAGCTGTGGAAATAATGGCTGCTTTACCAGAAGCAGACGCACGACATGTACAAGAAGGATTTTGTAAAATACGAAAGAAAAAAAATCCTGTCCCAACAGTGAATTGAACCCGTGACCTCACGGGCCTGAGAACGGCATTGTGCTCCACCCTAGTAATTCTCGTTAAATCTTCTAGATTGATTCCATCCATGCAAATTCATACAATCTCTACCACCATCCAATCTGTAATCTCATCTGCTATCCAATCTCTGATTGTACAATGCCTGGTACAAGTCACATATCCCCCCGCTGAGTCATTAACCCGTTAACCCCGAATGGTTATAGAAGACGGTACAGATTTAAAGACAGCTTAATATACCTAAGATCTTTGAGTCGATTTTAATGTGAGCTTGTTTCTAGACACCCGAAGGAAATCATGGCCTCTAAGTTCTCGGCAAATCTCGCTTAAGTCTTTTTTTGTTTCGTTGTTTAAACGTTATTAGTTTCGTTATTTGCCTTTCATGTACTATCTTTGTGTCTGGATATTTGGTTCTTCTTTTGCTTAGTCCATTCTTTTAATTTAAAAAAAAAATTGACTTAGGAAATGTGTTTCTAAAACGTCTTTCTTCTCAAATTCAGTTCTTTTAAAATAAATGTCATAACCATCATGTGTTGAATGCGATCATTCTTCTTCTTCTGCGTTCGTTCTCAAATTCCTGCAGATTAGCAGGATGTAGTCCGGAGAACGAAATGAGTTGTGTCATGGTTTACATCAGTGATGTGATATCTGCGCCGTTCGGCCTGACACATCCGACTTCAGCATGGCTTTGGGTCACTGCCCCTATATGGGATGAGATAGCCAACTCCATTCCATAACCTCCTTAGTTGCCTTTTACGACATGCGTGGAAGGTAAACAGTGTCGCTATTCTGTGCTCCCCTTTCAGGCCCCGGCAACACACGGGCGAATGCGACCATTGATCACCAGAACATTCTATCTGCGGTAACTGTATCAGCTCGTAACCTTTCAACAGATATCCAGACCTCTGCAGATAATTAATTATGGCCTTCATTCGTTCCCTTTTTGATTATTGTTGTGTTTTTTTGTGTGGGTTGGTCACTATTTATATACCTGGAGTCACCTTGACTATTTTTGGCATGATATTCCATGTATATAAATAATGACCAACCAAACTCACGACAATAACCAAAAACATATATAGACAATACAATTTTGCTTCAAACAATTGTTTATACAAGTAAATTTAAGTAGGAAGCCAGAGGACAATTTTTTTTAAACTCTTGAGACCAACGGGAACCGAACCAGTCCGTTCTACGGCACCAAATCGCCTAGCAACAATTGCACACGCGTTCTTCCGTACTTGACCAACTGCACCTCCAAAAAAGATGCGATTTCATCAAGCCATTCAAACCGTACACACAAAGTCACCCGAACGGACCAATCGAGACAAGGACTATTACAACAACAACAAACATCCCGTACAGGTATTGAAATATCCTCAGTAACAACAAACACATAACATAATATCCGTATTAGTTATACAAGGGCCGATAGGTCTTCTTGTAAACATGGATAACATATATAGACAATACAATTTTGCTTCAAATAATTGTTTATACAAGTAAATTTAAGTAGGAAGCCAGAGGACAATTTTTTAAAAAGAGGTGCGGTTGGTCATGGTCAAAAAGAGGTGCGGTTTGGAGGTGCGGTTGGTCAAGTAAGGAAGAACGCGTGTGCAATTGTTGCTAGGCGATTTGGTGCCGTAGAACGGACTGGTTCGGTTCCCGTTGGTCTCAAGAGTTTTTAAAAAATTGTCCTCTGGCTTCCTACTTAAATTTACTTGTATAGACAATAACCAAATCAAGTGATGAATGAAGGCCTAATTAATTCTGTGCAGAAGTCTTCTATTGCAGACGGTCATGATCAGCTCCACTGTTGATTTACTATCATGTGACTACTATCATGTGACTACCGGATGCCTATCTTTTGGAATATCGGATTTGACATGGCTATCCGATGTCAAACTACTGAGTATCTTCTCTTTGACATCCTCTGTTTATTTGCCTCTTTTTCGCATGTTATGACATTGTACTCTAGATCTGTGTGTCTCGTAATGTGGACAATAAATGTGGAATGTTTTTTTTCTGGTGATCATAATTAACTTTGGTTTGGTGTGCGGATGTGGTAGAAGAAGAATCGGTGGTAAGTTGTAGGAGTAGGTGTTGCAGTAGTAGTAGTAGTAGTAGTGGTTGTAGTAGTAGTAGTGATAGTGATAGTGGTAGCGATATTAGTAGAAATAGTAGTAGTGGTTGTAGTAGTAGTAGTAGTAGTAGTGGTGGTAGTGGTAGCGATAGTAGTAGTAGTAGTAGTAGTAGTGGTTGTAGTAGTAGTAGTAGTAGTAGTAGTGGTAGTGGTTGTAGTAGTAGTAGTAGTAGTGGTTGTAGTAGTAGTAGTGGTGGTGGTAGTGGTAGCGATAGTAGTGGTTGTAGTGGTAGTAGTAGTGATAGTGGTAGCGATATTAGTAGAAATAGTAGTAGTGGTAGTGGTTGTAGTAGTGGTGGTGGTAGTGGTAGCGATAGTAGTAGTAGTAGTGGTGGTGGTTGTGGTAGTGGTGGTGGTAGTGGTAGCGATAGTAGTAGTAGTAGTGGTGGTGGTTGTGGTAGCGATAGTAGTAGTAGTAGTGGTAGTGGTTGTAGTAGTAGTAGTGGTTGTAGTAGTGGTAGTGGTTGTAGTAGTAGTAGTGGTTGTAGTAGTGGTAGTGGTTGTAGTAGTAGTAGTAGTAGTAGTAGTAGTAGTAGTGGTTGTAGTAGTGGTAGTGGTTGTAGTAGTGGTTGTAGTAGTGGTAGTGGTTGTAGTAGTGGTTGTAGTAGTAGTAGTGGTGGTAGTAGTAGTAGTAGTAGTAGTAGTAATAGGCGAGATAATATTAAACCGAGAAAAGTCAGCTGTCACTAAGCAGCCATGTTTGATGTATACGCACATATTACCTTACCTGACGACACAATACTCGGAATGCCCAAGTTGAACCTGTTTGCACTCACAAAATCATGGACATTCACGTGTTTCTGCGCAGGTCTGTTGAAGGCTTTAGCGACAGGTGGCATCGCTCTACCGACCGCACTGTGCATGGAACAGCCTGCTCCCCATCCCCAGCAGGTAGTAAAGAACTTGCGACGCTCCCTGGGCACAGCTGACACGACGCAGGTTGATAGGACGAGATATAGAAGAATGGGGGTTGTCAACAAAGAGGCGTGGTTGCCTTGTGGGTTGTACATTCTGTGGAAATGTTCAACACAAAAGTTGAACTTTTTAATTTGTTTACCCTGCGTGACATGCTTGTTGGATCCTGTTGACATGCTTGTTGGATCCTGCGTGACATACTTGTTGGACCCTGTGTGACATGCTTGTTGGACCCTGTGTGACATGCTTGTTGGACCCTGTGTGACATGCTTGTTGGACCCTGTGTGACATGCTTGTTGGACCCTGTGTGACATTCTTGTTGGACCCTGTGTGACATGCTTGTTGGACCCTGTGTGACATGCTTGTTGGACCCTGTGTGACATGCGTGTTGGACCCTGTGTGACATGCTTGTTGGACCCTATGTGACATGCTTGTTGGACCCTGTGTGACATGCTTGTTGAACCCTGTGTGACATGCTTGTTGAACCCTGTGTGACATGCTTGTTGAACCCTGCGTGACATGCTTGTTGGACCCTATGTGATATGCTTGTTGGACCCTGTGTGACATGCTTGTTGGACCCTGTGTGACATTCTTGTTGGACCCTGTGTGACATGCTTGTTGGACCCTGTGTGACATGCTTGTTGGACCATGTGTGACATGCTTGTTGGACTAATGATGCAGCTATGATGATTTTTTTTAAAGCGTTTGCTTTGAAACTCCCACTGGATCCCTCTTGTAGCGTAGGGGTGGGAGCTTAAGTTGTCTATTGTCTTTTCCCATGTGAATGATGGTTGATAGTATCCACACTTGCCGTTGAGCATAGGTGTTGGAACTTCAGTTGTCGCTCAAAGGCCAGATGTTTCTCCTTTGTTGCATTAAGTCCATATTTTTTCAATGTTATCTTGATGTTTTCTATCAACCATTTTCTTAACCTACCTTTGACCTTATGCCCAATACTATTTTGTTATATGCTCTCATTGGTATTTGGTTTGGCTTCATTCTCATAAGGTGACCGAACTATTTTACTTGCTGTCTCTCAATATGTTCAATACATGATATTATACCAACTCTCTTCCTGCTTTCTACATTTCTTATTTGATCTAGTTTGGTAACCATTGCAGCATTTCTCAGACACTTCATTTCACATGTGACGATTTTTCTTTGCTGCGAAGCTGTTAAAGACCATGTTTGACATTGGTAGCACAGTGTTGGTATAAAAATCGTAGATATTTGTTTTTTTAATTTCCATCTTGATCTTTGGATGATGAAGTAATGGTGAAAGTTGGTAAGTCACTGTGTTTGCTTTCTGGCACCTTGTTTCTATTTCTCTGTCTAGTCTTCCCTCTTAGAAAAAAATACTGCCTAGATATTTAAATACTTTTGCTCGTTTCACTTTGGTGTTATCTATTGTTATATTCATTGGTGTTGAAGACTGTTTTTTGTACGTTAATTTTCATGTTGTACTTCTGACATACCAACACTGTGCTACCAATGTCAAACATGGTCTTTAACAGCTTCGCAGCAAATAAAAATCGTCACATGTGAAATGAAGTGTCTGAGAAAACCTGCAATGGTTATCAAACTAGATAAAATAAGAAATGAAGAAATTAGGAAAAGAGTTGGTATAATATCATGTATCGAACATATTGAGAGACAGCAAGTAAAATGGTTCGGTCACCTTATGAGAATGAAGCCAAACCAAATACCAATAAGAGCATATAATACAAGAATATCTGGGCGTAAGGCCAAAGGGAGACCAAGAAAACGGTGGATAGAAAACATCAAAATAGCCTTGAACAAACATGGACTAAATGCAACCACGGCGACACATCTGGCCCTGAAACGACAGCTTACGCTCCCACCCCTACGCTTAACGGCAAGTGTGAATGCGATCAACAATCATTCACCTGGGGAAAGACAATAGACTTCTGGCATGCTAATATCAGCGCATTAATGTGGTTTTTCAAATGTTCCTACCATACAAGAACAGGGCAATGTTTAAGTCTATATTGGAGAAAAGAACTGGATGACACATGCCATCTACATTCTCTGATTTAGTAATACCGGTTTCCTGCTACAAGAGAGATCACGAGGGAGTTTGAGAATGTGAGCTTTAAATATATATAATTAGTTTCATTTACTGGTCAGATTTTGTGAACATAAAAATCGCTGCTTTGTCATTCTTGCATTTATTCAACCGTTATGTGGGATTTTCCGACTTTTTTTCTCCCCTATCAACTTCCTGTGATGTCATGATCAGTGGTTCTAAAAATGTTGTTACGTAAACCATGCCACATGTTACAAGTGTAACATTGGTTCTAAAAATGTTGTTACGTATGTCATCAGTGTAGCTTCTTGCTGTTATGTTCCTCCAGGGCCATAGGCGTATAGGGCAGAAACCATAGCTTTCCATTTCTGTCTTTGTGTTGCCAGTTCTTTCAATTGTTGCGTGTTGTTTAGGTTCATTGACATGCCTTCTCTATTAATGGTTCTTCGTAGAGTTTCTCTAGGTCTCCCTCTTCTTCTTACTCCAGGTGGCACCCAATATAGTGACTGCTGGGGAATTCTTAGGCTGTTCATTCTGAGAACATGGCCGATGTAAGTCCAGCGCCTTTGTCTAATGAAGGAAGATATATACCGGTAGGTTTGTTTGCTTTCCTCTCTTATAGTAGTGTTAGATTTAAAGTCACTCCACTTAACGTTCAGAATGGTACGTAGAGATTTGTTTTCAAAGGAGTCTAGTCTCTTATCTGTGATTTTTGTGGCTTTCCAACTTTCGCATCCATATGATAGAATAAGGATGATGTTGGAGTTAAACAACCTGAGTTTTGTGATGTTTCTTAGTGTGTTTGATGTCCAGATGTTTCTTAGTGTGTTTGACGTCCACATGTTTCTTAGTGTGTTTGATGTCGAGATGTTTCTTAGTGTGTTTGATGTCGAGATGTTTCTTAGTGTGTTTGATGTCCAGATGTTACGTAAACTTCTTGTATACATCATATAAAACATTTGGTCCTCATCACTTACGCATGTTACTAGTAGATTAGGGAAACAAATGCTATGTAGCAACAGAAATTTTGAGAATCATTGGTCTAGCCAGTTCTGCCCTACCTTTCTTTGTTCAGACTGTGGGTGCGTGAAATTTATCTTTTCTCTTAGTTATTTTCCCGTATTACTGTGTAATTTAACCTTGTCATTAGAGGTGAGAAAGAGAGTTCTGCAGTGCTATATAACCCCTATACTAACATATGGGTGCGAGTCTTGGACAAAAAACAAACTGGACAGTGGAAAATTAGAGGCAATAGAGATGTGGTTCTATAGAAGAATGCTGAGAATACCATGGACTGCCAGAAAAACTAATGTAGAGGTGTTGAAAGAGTCAAATGCGAAACGGACCTTAATCAATAATATAAGAAAAAGACAATCTTCATTTTTTGGCCACTTCATGAGTCAGGCAGGTTTGGAGAGCATTGTCACAACAGGCAAACTTGAAGGCAACGGAGACAGAGGGCGACAATGTGAGAAAATATTAGACAGTTTGATAACCTGGCACGGAAGGGAAACAACAACGATCTTGATACATACTACTGTGGACAGAGAGCTGTGGAGAGCCATGACCTCCTACGCCAGCCGGCAAGGCACCTGATGATGATTTTCCGATATGACCGCCTACGCCAGCCGGCAAGGCACCTGATGATGATTTTCCGATTCAGTTTTTTTTTTTAACTGGCGGTCTTCTTTCCAGATATTGTGTGTGTGCTCTGACAGTATTTTAATACTTCAAAATGTATTAAAGAAGTCGATTGTCCAGACAAAGGCAACATTTCACAAGATGAAGACCATCCTATGTGTTGTTCGTCCATCACATGATGATGATGTATGTGTTGTTTGTCCATCACATGATGATGATGTATGTGTTGTTTGTCCATCACATGATGATGATGACCATTTGTTACATCCACTTTTGAAAATTCAATTTTAGTTATGTCCTTAATTATGAGTTCGTAGATGGCTAATGAGCCCTATTCGAGCTGTAAATGTTCCTGGACAGTTCGGACATGGAATGACGACAGTAGACGGATCTTGGTCTATCCGTGACTTTCTAGCTGCTCTCCGCTGTTGAGCTGCTGCATTTCTCTTCTTTTCACAAGATGATGCGCTCTTTTTTATTTTAGAACGCCATGTAGATCTATTTTGTGCAAGTTCTTCCCATGTATCGTGGTCTATTTCAAAGGCTTTCAGTGAGTTCTTTAACGAGTCCTTGTAGCGCTTCCTTTGGCCACCTTGAGATCGTGTACCCTTCTCCCATACCATCCTAATTTAAATAACTTTGTCTGTTGAGGTGAGAAAGTTCTTAGAAGTTCTATAGAACCAATTCTGAAGTATGAACGTGAATCTTGGACACTCAGCAGAATAGTGGAAAATGATATCGAGGCAGTAGAAATGAGGTTTTATAGAAGAATGTTGAGAATACCATGGTCAGATAAAAACATAATAAAGATATATTGAAAGAAGTTAATTAAAAAAAGATGGCGTTCTTACTCAATCAGAAAGAGACAGTACGCAATGTCAAGATCGGCAGTTTCCGTCTGCTTATAATGTCAAGATCTACAGTTTCCGCCTACTTATAATGTCAAGATTGGCAGTGTCCGCCTACTTATAATGTCAAGATTTACAGTGTGGATACACTTGATGCCAAAATTCGTAGTAATATATTTAATGTCAAGATTATAACGGTCACAATTTATACTGTAAAGATATACATGTAAAGTATAGGAAAGTAACCCATAGCATTTATCAATGCCGTAGGGGTGTGAGATGTTAGCGATCTCACATTTCAGAGGCTCTGCTATATGAGGGCGGTAGCCATCTCCTCTCCCTCGCAGTCTTTACTTCCCGGATTAATCCGGCACCCATTTAAGACTGGGTCGACCTGGAGGCCGTTGTGATCTGAGAAACTTTTCCGCCTCAACTGGGGAATGAACCTAGGATCACTCATATGCGAAGCCAGTGCGCTAACCATTGGTATAATAAACGAATATACACGTATAAACACACAGAGATAAATGTCACATTTCAGGAGCAAATCGCCCCCGAGGGTTGCCGGGGCCTGAAAGGGGAGCAAAGAATAGCAACTCTGTTTACCTTCCACGCATGTCGTAAAAGGCGACTAAGGAGGTTATGGGATGGAGTTGGCTGTCCCATCCCAAACAGGGTCAGTGACCCAAAGCCATGCTGAAGTTGGATGTGTCAGGCCGAAAGGCGCAGACATCGCAGCAATGCTGTAAACCATGACAGAACGCATTCCGTTCTCCGGACTACATCTTGCTAATCTGCAGGAGTTTGAGAACGGACGCAGAAGAAGAAGGAGCAAATCGGACACACTGAAAATGTGAGAGCAAAGCAATTATAATTATAAACGGGACTATGCATAGTTGTTGTTGTGTTTATGCTGTAGCTGGTGATGACCAAGGCTTTCTAATCGAAATGTCGTCTATTCTTGTGTGTTGTTATTTACTGGAAACACAGCTGCCGTTCACTTGAAGCCACTTCTCGCGACTACGAGAAGCCACAATTACGTGAGATATCGCGAGATTAATTGAAATATTGCGAGATTAATTGAAGTTTAAGAAGCGCCACCTTCTCCAATACTAAAACGTAAACATGACTTAGGGGGCCCATTTCCCCGCTATCTATTGGTCAGTCTTGGCTATTGGTCGGCATGCGACTCCATACATACAAAAAGTAGCCAATGAGAATCTCAGCAATAATAAAAATCGTCATAAATGGGGTCTTAATTAATTCAGAGAACATGTCTTCTATACATGTCAATCGGTCACGCTCTGAAATTGGCCAATCAAGATCGCTTGCAAAGGACAGTGCTATGTACTTACTACGGTAACACTGAATTCAACAGGTGAAACTTGGAATACTGTAATAAATTTTTGCTAATCTCTTAATCTCTGGAAACGCATATAATTAACACATAGAAATCGACGTTTTGACTAAAACGCCTTTCTCAGGAAACAATCAATCAATAAACCAGTAACCCTTCAGGGTCGTAGGGGTACCAGATTGGATGCTTCAGCACACAGAGTGCTCCATCGAATTCTTTCCTCAGCGATGCGAATGAGTGTGCAAATGTCGGGTCCATTTCTTCATGTTGTCTGTCCATGACTTTATTTTCCCTCCTCTGCTTCTACCGCCTTCGATAGTTCCCTGCAGTATTGTTTTTGACAATGAATCATGTCTGCATACATGTCCAAACTATGCAAGCTTTCGTCGTTTCAATATTGAAAGCAATGGTTCATGAACACATGCACACATCTTTATTTTATTTCTTACGTACACATTGGTCTTATGTTCTCTATAGGGAGCGCATGCGGTTGCATCTGTGGATCTCACCAATCGCTTACTAGACCAACCACATATGCAACAGAAAACCTTAGTAGATGTAATGTCTTTATATTGGGGTTATTTTCTTATAGAAGCTTCATGGCACGTCATCTATACAATCCCATAGTCGTAACCTTCGATAACAGTTACCATGTTGTTCTGACAGGCCGACGTTGTGCTTGAACTAGTTACGTGTACGGCGTGAGTGGGTGGAACAACAAAGAAACCTGTCGCAAGGGCCAGAGTTGTGCCCTGATGTCGACAGACATCGACATTATACTCAAAACACCATTGAGTCGGATGTCGAACAGAGGGCGGAGCACTTATGGGAATGCCCAACGTGATGTGAGGCCAGTTTCTAATCAAGAATCAAGTCTCTATAGGGAATTCGTAGAATTCATCTGTAGCATTTGTACTCGAAAAAAATGCTACATACGAATTCTTATCAGAAATTAATTCACACCAAAAAACGTCGAGTAAGAACGGCACTATTGACGTTCATAGTCGAGGTTCTGTAGCAGAGAGCGCATTTGGAGCAAAGTAATTGCGTGTTATTTTAGTCACTTCTAGCAGATAGCAGGCCTTATAAATATTCCCGCTGATAATTAAGAGTTAAACACAGATGACAACAGGAGAAAGGTTAAACGACTCACCTTCTAAGTTGATGAAAGCGCTGTGTCCGTCCGTATTTGTCGGTGACCGTTTTAGCGCAGAGTCGGTTCCAGTTAGGGGAAATCAAAACTTGAACAAATAATGCAGGCGTTTTAAAAGCGTGTGGGGTGGCTTGGCGCAGTGCCGGAGTAGCAAGGGAGGGTGTGTGTGGTAGTGTGCGTTTCCTATTCTTCTTCAACATTCATTCTCGAACTCCCATTAGATCTCTCTTGTAGCAGGGCAATGATCCGACTAGATTTCTAGCAGTGTCGATATAATGGATATGCGTTGTGTCATCGTTTTATTTGTGAAAATGGTCCGATACATCCGTCGTCTGTGGCATATACAGTATAAACAATAAATAATAAATATAAATGGGGATTTTGAAAAGTGTTGTTAAATATGGGAATTCGTTATAAAAGGATGCGCTATAGAAGAATTCCACTGTATATAATAAAGTGAACTCATTGGATATTTTGAAAAGTGTTGTAATAGGGGAATTCGTTATAAAAGAATGCGCAATAGAGGGAATTCACTGTATATAACGCGATGCAAATGAAACACGTTCATCGTAATTTAAACAAATCATAGATTGCCCCAACAGTGGACCTTCTATCGCTGCGGGGAGTATCAAATAAGTTGATGAAGTCGGATGTGTATCTAATCTCCTTGCCCAGCGACAAGATTTGTACATATTCGTTGGGCAGGTCATTTGGTGCATATGCCAGACCATCGTCTGCCAAAGATACTTCTCTATGGTGAGCTGGAGAAGGGCACACGATCTCAAGGTGGCCAAAAGAAGCGCTACAAGGACTCGTTAAAGAACTCACTGAATGCCTTTGAAATAGACCACGATACATGGGAAGAACTTGCACAAAATAGATCTACATGGCGTTATAAGAGCGCATCATCTTGTGAAAAGAAAAGAAATGCAGCAGCTCAACAGCGGAGAGCAGCTAGAAAGTCACGGATAGACCAAGATCCGTCTACAGTCGTTATTCCATGTCCAAACTGTCCAAGGACAATTACAGCTCGAATAGGGCTCATTAGCCATCTGCGAGCTCATAATCAAGGACATAACTAAAATTGAATTTTCAAAAGTGGATGTAACAAATGGTCATCATCATCATGTGATGGACGAACAACATCTAATTTATTGTCTTCTCCGCAAATGCTATTATACGTCTTTCTGTAGTTGGTCATCTTTGTTGTGCTTGCCATAGTTAGGCCGTGGTGGTATTTTTAAAAAAGAAATAAAATCTCTCTGATTAAATCTTCCCCTCTTATTCTTGGTATTTCTCTTGCCCTGTAACCCTTCTGTCTACTGCTCTATGGCTGGTTGTGATGGTTGCATTCGCATAAGGTGTCCGGACTAGTTAATATGTTGTCGTTCCACATATTGATTGCATGAAATGGATTTACTATCTTTCTGATGTTTTCATTTCTCATTCCGCCTGTGTGTTGCCGGGGCCCGAAAGAGGAGCAAAGAATATCAACACTGTTTACCTTTCATGCCTGTCGTAAGCGGCGACTAAGGAGGTTATGGGATGGAGTTGGCTGTCCCATCCCATATAGGTTCGGTTGACCCAAAGCTATGCTGAAGTCGGATGTGTCAGGCAGAAATGCGCAGATATCGCAGCAATGCTGTAAACCATGGCACAGCGCATTCCGTTCACCTGCCTACATCCTGCTATCCTGCCTCACTCTCTATCTGCCTCACTCTCTATCTGCCTCACTCTCCATCTGCTTCACTCTCTATCTGCCTCACTCTCTATCTGCCTCCATCTTTATATATATCTCTTTATGCCTCGCTTTTTCTGCTTGTCTTTATGTTTGTCTCTCTATCCCCCCTCTCTCTCTCTGTATGCCTCTCTTTCTTGCTTTATATGTCCCTCTTTTTTTACAATCTCTTTCTGCCTCATCTGGCTATCTGCCTGTCTCATGTCTCTTTTTGGTTATGCATCTCTCTCTCTTTCTTTCTCTCTGTATGCCTTCCTGTCACTTTCTGGCTGTCTATCGATCTCTCCTTCTGGTCTTCTATCTGCATATATTTCTTCCCCTTCTCTCGGTGCGTCTCTCATTCTGGATCTATATTTGCTTCTCTTTCAACTTTCTCCCACCATTTTTCGTTTTCTCTCTAACCACTTCACTAACACTCTAACCATTTTACTACAACGTCGTTCAAAAGTCGTTGATGATTGAATTCACTGTACTCGGTTTCCATATTTACTCTATCACTCTCAACAAAGCGGCACGCCGCCTGCCGAGAGTACTACTCATAGCACGTAACTCCGGAGCTTCAAGCGATAATCCACAAGGATATCTGAAAAAATCTGCCTTGTAAACAAGACGACACAAGCAGGATTCGGAACCCATGACCTCTTGAACACAAGGCGAACAGCTTAACCACTACGCTAGGGAGATCCCCAAATTTCACTACAACATCACTCTAACCACTTCACGAACATTCTAACCACTTCACTACATCACTCTAACCACTTCACTACAACATCACTCTAACCACTTCACTACAACATCACTCTAACCACTTCACTACAACATCACTATAACCACTTCACTACAACATCACTCTAACCACTTCACTACAACATCACTCTAACCACTTCACTACATCACTCTAACCACTTCACTACAACATCATTCTAACCACTTCACTACAACATCACTCTAACCACTTCACTACAACATCACTCTAACCACTTCACTACAACATCACTCTAACCACTTCACTACAACATCACTCTAACCACTTCACTACAACATCACTCTAACCACTTCACTTCATCACTCTAACCACTTCACTACAACATCACTCTAACAACTTCACTACAACATCACTCTAACCACTTCACTACAACATCACTCTAACCACTTCACTACAACATCACTCTAACCACTTCACTACAACATCACTTTAACCACTTCACTACAACATCACTCTAATCACTTCACTACAACATCACTCTAACCACTTCACTACAACATCACTCTAACCACTTCACTACAACATCACTTTAACCACTTCACTACAAAATCACTCTAATCACTTCACTACAACATCACTCTAACCACTTCACGAACATTCTAACCACTTCACTACAACATCACTCTAACCACTTCACTACAACATCACTCTAACCACTTCACTACAACATCACTCTAACCACTTCACTACAACATCACTCTAACCACTTCACTACAACATCACTCTAACCACTTCACTACAACATCACTCTAACCACTTCACTTCATCACTCTAACCACTTCACTACAACATCACTCTAACAACTTCACTACAACATCACTCTAACCACTTCACTACAACATCACTCTAACCACCTCACTACAACATCACTCTAACCACTTCACTACAACATCACTTTAACCACTTCACTACAACATCACTCTAATCACTTCACTACAACATCATTCTAACCACTTCACTACAACATCACTCTAACCACTTCACGAACATTCTAACCACTTCACTACAACATCACTCTAACCACTTCACTACAACATCACTCTAACCACTTCACTACAACATCACTTTAACCACTTCACTACAACATCACTCTAATCACTTCACTACAACATCATTCTAACCACTTCACTACAACATCACTCTAACCACTTCACGAACATTCTAACCACTTCACTACAACATCACTCTAACCACTTCACTACAACATCACTCTAACCACTTCACTACAACATCACTCTAACCACTTCACTATAACATCACTCTAACCACTTCACTACAACATCACTTTAACCACTTCACTACAACATCACTCTAATCACTTCACTACAACATCATTCTAACCACTTCACTACAACATCACTCTAACCACTTCACGAACATTCTAACCACTTCACTACAACATCATTCTAACCACTTCACTACAACATCATTCTAACCACTTCACTACAACATCATTCTAACCACTTCACTACAACATCATTCTAACCACTTCACTACAACATCACTCTAACCACTTCACTACATCACTCTAACCACTTCACTACATCACTCTAACCACTTCACTACAACATCACTTTAACCACTTCACTACAACATCACTCTAACCACTTCGCTACAACATCACTCTAACCACTTCACTACAACATCACTCTAACCACTTCACTACAACATCACTCTAACCACTTCACTACAACATCATTCTAACCATTTCACTACAACATCATTCTAACCACTTCACTACAACATCACTCTAACCACTTCACTACAACATCACTCTAACCACTTCACGAACATTCTAATCACTTCACTACAACATCATTCTAACCACTTCACTACATCACTCTAACCACTTCACTACAACATCACTCTAACCACTTCACTACAACATCATTCTAACCACTTCACTACAACATCACACTAACCACTTCACTACAACATCACTCTAACCACTTCACTACAACATCACTCTAACCACTTCACTACAACATCACTCTAACCACTTCACTAAATCACTTTAACCACTTGATTGTGCTAACGTTCCTGTTTAACATATAAAAAAAAAAAAAACATCCACAAACCGTGTCCCTCCCACATATTTTATTTCAGCTATCACTCATTGAAAGTGTTTAGTTTATTGCCCCCCAAATGCTATTCTCCAATCTGCATTCATTTGATTCCACGTACAAACACGACCCAGTGTTTGACTGTTTGATATTGGTGCATCTGTCCGAGAGTTGGTTGCCGAATAGATGAAAATATTTGCACAAGACCGGTCAGCGGACAAGAGATTTACGGCTTGAGTGATAGTTACGACTACAAATGAGGCAGATCGGAAACGAGATATTTGAAGTCAATCTCTAGGTGTGACATATGATAGTCTCATAGGTAATAAAATATCGCGGACTTGTGAACGAGCACTGATGCTTTCACAGTCTGTGATTCATTGTGGTGGAGGGGTCACAGATTACGCGTGCAAATTGATTGTAAAATTTTGTACAGATTACGCGTGCAATTGATTGTAAAATGTCCGGATTACGCGTGCAATTGATTGTAAAATGTTCTCCTGCTCACAAAGAGAACCCTCTCTTAACTCTTACACGGAGTGGTTTTTTTTTCCCCCGAACAAATTCGACTCAACCATCTTGTTCATTTTTGTGTTCACAATTTTAAGTTACTTCCCCTTAAAACCAGATTATTTTTTTTGTCGATGTAACCTGAAATTTTTTACAAGATGTTAAATATTTGCATGATATTTTGCATGCATTAAATTCAGCAAAAAAAAACAAACAATTTTAGAATTTTTTTGGTAAATAAAAAATTTTCGGTGCAATTTTACAAGGTATTTTAATTTCATTTTGGTTAGTTTCCTAAATCGAAATATTCAGAATGGACACTGAAGATAAGAGAGATGTGGAGAGCCATGACTGCCTACGCCAGTCTGCATTGCACCTGATAATGATAGTTTTCTAAATTGAAATATTCAGAATTGATACAATGTACCACTTGAGTTTATTTCTGCATTCAATTTTTGTAAAAGTATGATAATTTCCCTCCAAAAATTATATTACAGATATAAGGGTGCCACACACATAGACAATTCAATATAGACCCTACAACTTTTTCAATGTATTTTTTAAAATATATTACTGGCATATTACGTGGATTCACAGCCAACTGCCATATTACATGGATTCACTGCCATGTTGCGTGGTTTCACGACCATATTACGTGGATTCACTGGCAACTGCCATATTACGTGGATTCACTGGCAACTGCTATATTACGTGGATTCACTGGCAACTGTCATATTATAAGGATTCACTGGCAACTGCCATATTACGTGGATTCACTGGCAACTGCCATATTACGTGGATTCACTGGCAACTGTCATATTACGTGGATTCACTGGCAACTGCCATATTACGTGGATTCACTGGCAACTGCCATATTACGTGGATTCACTGGCAACTGCCATATTACGTGGATTCACTGGCAACTGTCATATTACGTGGATTCACTGGCAACTGCCATATTATAAGGATTCACTGGCAACTGTCATATTACGTGGATTCACTGGCAGCTGTCATATTACGTGAATTCACTGGCAACTGTCATATTACGTGGATTCACTGGCAACTGCCATATTACGTGGATTCACTGCCAACTGCCACATTACGTGGATTCACTGCCATATTACGTGGATTCACTGCCAACTGTCATATTACGTGGATTCACTGCCATATTACGTGGATTCACTGCCAACTGCCATATTACGTGGATTCACTGCCAACTGCCATATTACGTGGATTCACTGCCATATTACGTGGATTCACTGCCAACTGTCATATTACGTGGATTCACTGCCATATTACGTGGATTCACTGCCAACTGCCATATTACGCATGCTATTATACACTTGAAATATTCAGTGATCATATTTTCATCATATATATATATATATATATATATATATATATGTGTGTGTGTATGTTCCTTCAGCGCCGATCACGGTACATGGGCTCCAGTTCAAGATATACGATGTCTATCCATCTATACGCTGTGTCCCTTGTTTGCATTGCGGCGTCAGGGGTGGACAAGTTCTCTGGAGATGGCCTTCTTATATGCGATGTTACTGTGTGTAATTCTTTATGTTTTTGAGATCCAGTCATACCCTCTTTAATGGTTGTTTTGAGAAGTGTCTCGCTTGGTCGTTCTGTGTTGTTTTTTTTTGCTATCTGGTACCCATTTTAATGTTTATAGTCGCTGTGTCTGTTATTTCATTTTAAGCACATGTAGGATACGATACCATTGTCATATCCCGTGTCATGCCGCCTGGAGTAGGCGATCATGGCTCTTCACAGCTCTCTATTTCCAGTATTATGTATCAGTGTCGCTGTTGTTTCCCTGCCGTGACAGGTTGTTAAATGAGTAATATTTTCTCACGTTGTCGCCCGCTGTCTCTGTTGTCTTCAAAAGGCCAATCACGGACATCACAAAAAGTGTTTTAGAGCTGTGACCTGGCAGCTGTAAGAAGAAGAATGTCCACTACAAGATTGGAGCTGTGAACTAGCAGCTGTTAGAAGAATGGCCGCTACAAGGTTGGAGTTGTGACCTGGCAGCTGTTAGAAGAATGACCGCTACAAGATTGGAGCTGTGAACTAGCAGCTGTTAGAAGAATGGCCGCTACAAGGTTGGAGTTGTGACCTGGCAGCTGTTAGAAGAAGAATGGCCGTTACAAGACAAAATTGACTTGACAAAATATCAGACTTTCCGCGGATGACTTGACAAAAGATGCTATGACAATGGTTAGTGTGTTTTCAAGCTAATATGCACGTTTTGTTTCTAGGGATAAAGAGAACTTATTGTGTTTTTATACGTATACGTTTTTCTCACCTGTCATACTTCCACATCTTTTCTTCCTCCATTACCTATCTGCTATTGTCCTTCTCTCCTCCTTATTATAATCCTATTTGTCTCTATGTAAGATTTGTTTTATTGTGATCGTTTGTTTTTCCTGATGAAGGCTTTATACTCGAAACGTCGTCAGTCCCTGTATCTCGTTGTTAAGTTGTTTTATTTTGGTAACACACCTACCTATTTTTGTATATCTTGACGTTTTGTTTCTACTCTGTTGACAGGCAAGTACGTGGGCAATCGACCAATCAAATTGAGGAAAAGCAGTTGGCGGGATAGGAACCTGGAGGTTGTCCGGAAGAAAGACAAGGAGAAGAAGAAATTAGGTCTACGGTAAAATGTAAGAATGCGTGTGAGGAGTATGTGCACATGGGTTGATGAATGTGTGGTTCTTGAAAGAATTTTTTTGGTCGAAACGTTGATTGATATGTTTTCAATTCTGGTTTATTGGATCATCGTGTCATCTGTTATAAACTTGACAAGAGAGATAGAGGTCATAGTTTCATCTGTTATAAACTTGACAAGAGAGATAGAGGTCATGGTTTCATGTTATAAACTTGACAAGAGAGAGAGGTCATAGTTTTACCTGTTATAAACTTGACAAGAGAGATAGAGTTTTTATGAATGAAGAATGAAATGACTGGGTTTTTTTTGGTCTTCTGTAATCATTCTCAAACTCCCGCTGATAGCCAGGGTGTGTATTGTGTCGTGGTTTACAGCTTAGATATGACACATCCAATTTATGAGAATTATAAGCGTGATTGAAATGATGAATCTCGGAAGCCAGGTAGATGTGTGGTATAGATTTGTGTGTGTGGTCCGTATCAATGGATGATTGTGTGTATGATGATTGTGGACTCGACAAAATATTAGACGTATTCTCCTGCCCCGAACCTTCAGCACTCCTGCATGCACTGCAATAGAACTTTCCGTGCACGAATCGGACATCTACGAACTCATAAACCAAATTAGCTAATTACAATTTTTTTTCCATCACATTTAATGTTTTTCATGCCATGCTCATATTCGCTTGCGAAGGAGGAACATCATCACCAGACGTATAGTAACAAATGTGGGGAATGTATTCTTGTGTTAGTGAGATCGTATGAGTGAAATTACGGATGGAAATTTGGGGGAGTCGTCGACATTGCTCTTGTATCTGGAGGTCAATCAGCACACGCACGAAAATGCGCTTATTTAATTCCTGCGTTATTCCGGTGCTATCATATGGATGTGAGAGCTGGAAAAGCTCTTTATCTTCAGAAAAGAAATTACTGAGTTTCGAGAACAAATGTCTTCGTAGGATAACTAACACCCATTGGAGTGAATTCAAATCAAATGATAAAATCAGAGAACGCCGTTATTCCTACATTGGGCATGTCCTACGTGCAGACATCAACAGAATACACCACCAATCTCTGGAATAGATACCTACAGGCAAAAGAGCCAGGGGTAGACCAGAAGAAACACTCAGAAGAACAATACTTAGAGAAAGTAAAACAATCAATATCCATACTATTCAAGAACTACACAGAATAGCTTTGAACAGACAGATTGAAGAGATCTGATCTCTGCCCTATCTTCAGCGCAAAAGGAAAATGAATGAATTACTTATTCCAAACATGGACCATATATAGATGACATGCGAGGAAGCTTCCACATAAGTCTCAGAAAAGTTATGAACATCAGATGGCAAGACGCGATTCCGGACACCACTGTCCTCGACAGATCTGATATTCCTAACATTGACACACTCTGATGCGTTGGGCAGATCATCACACATCAAAGATACTTCCCTGTGGTGAGTTGCAGATGGATTTACATTCTCGATGGGAACAAGGAAAGTGCTACAAACAAGCTAAAGACCTCACTGAAAGCCGTTGGCATGAAGCAAGATACACGGGAAGACGCTGCATATGAATTCATTTATATGAATTGTGATGTCAGAAGTGGCAGTGAAGTCATATGAATTGTGATGTCAGATGTGGCAGTGAAGTCATATTTTGTGATGTCATAAGTAGCAATGAAGTCATATGAATTGTGTTGTCAGAAGTGGCAGTTGTTGTCAGAAATGACCAACATTTATATACCTCAGAGTCGTTGCAGACTTTCCTATGATTCCATGTCTGCGCACATAACATGTTGGGATATTTTTCTATGTACATATGCACTATGAGTAGGAGGCTTGCTTGTGAAAGCATTGCATATCACAGAGAATCGAAGTTGATTGGTTATTAAAGAAATCTCAGGAGAAGGCCCATTGCACATGAGAAAATGAGCTTGATCACTGGTAATTCTGAGAGATTCAAACATCTATAGATACTAGGCAGGAAGATAATACGCTCTGTAGCACATGTTTACACAATCATTTAAATATGCATTTTATAGAAGTGTCTTAGACATGATCATCATTGTAGAGAGAGAGAGAGGGGTGTATGTATATATATATATATAGAGAGAGAGATAAGGAGATAGAGAGAGTAGAATAATTTATGTGTTCATATTTGATTGAATCATGCAACTCAGTGGTCTTCAACCTGTTGCGGTCATTACCCCTTGTGGGACAATATTTTTTCTGTGCTTCTGAACTTACTTATAGGGCATGTTACTTTATATCTCATAAAATATCACCCAATTAGTCACCTTTCTGTGGTCCTCTTGAGGGCCACATGGTCGAGGTTGAGAACCTCTGGTGGAATTGTAATGCAGGTCATGAACCTTTCTTATAAATACTACCACTCAAAAAATGAGCTACCAGTATTATGGTGTATGCAAGGTTACCACTGAAGTTTTAGAGAAAAAAACAATAAAAAAACCTAGGCTTTTTTCTCGAACACAACCATGCCTTTGAGAACACAACATACAAGTCCGGGTGTCGTCTCCTTACACAACTGAGAACATGTGCTTTTAATCAGAATGTCTATGTTAACTACCACCTTATTGAATGTCCAGTGCTTAATCGACGTCCGGAAAATTGTTACCATCAGAAAGGATATGGGCCAACAAGAACTACCTCATAGCTAAAGGGATTATTTCATCATCATTATGTTGAGAAAAACCCAGATCTAGCAGGGGGGAAACCCAGTTGTGGTAATATGATAAAATACTGGTTGTATGTAACGGTTCTAAATGTCAAGATAGTTCATGTTTTTGCTGCAGCAGGAATCAAACATATTCCATATACATCAATAAACCTGTAACCCTCCAGGGTCGTAGGGATACCACATTGGATGCCTCAGCACACAGAGTTCTCCAGCGAATTCTATACTCAGTGATGCGGATGAGTGTGAAAATATCTTGCCCTGTCCATTCCTTGATGTTGTCTGTCCATGCCTTTATTTACCCTCCTCTGCTTCTTCCACCCTCGACAGTTCCCTGCAGTATTATTTTTGACAAGGAATCGTGCCTGTATACATGTCATAACCATGCTAATTTTTGTGATTCTCCATTGTAGTATTTCAGTGGGCAAAAGGTTTAGCTAGTGGTGCCCATCTCCTCTCCAGCTGTCCATATACATAACTGCCCGTTATCTTCCTCTTCTTCATTCATTCTAAATCTCCTGCTATCTAGCACGTTGTAGTGAATTTCATGCATTGTGTCACGGTTTACATCAGTGCCATCTTGCGGGACAATTTGACCGATAAGATGGGACAACTCCACCTACAAGTTCTCCTTAATTACTTCCCACGACTGAGATCACCAGCATCCGTCAGTTGTCTGAAATCTAAGGACGGATCAGTTTTAATAGGACAAGAACTTATAATGCAAAGATGGTAGCGATGCGCTCAGCGCTAAGTTCAAATGTGATGTAGTGTCAACATAAGAAAAGTGCAATGGAGATGGAGAGAGAAAACACATCCATATAACCACATCAGAAGGACAGCTGGAGAGGAGATTGGCACCACTAGCTAAACCTTTTGCCCACTGAAATACTACAATGGATAATCACACACAGCAACATCAGTGTTGGAGTGAAAATCAAACTGTATAGGTCGCTGGTGCTTTCCGTTGTGTTGTATGGTTGTGAGAGTTGGACACTCACTGCGGACATGGAGAGAAGATTACAGGCTTTCGAGTATAAATGCTACAGAAGAATTCTACGAATTTCCTATAGGGAACATAAGACCAATGTGTACGTAAGAAATAAAGTAGAGATGTGTGCAGGTGTCCAGGAGCCATTGCTTTCAATAGTGAAACGACGAAAACTAGCATGGTTCGGACATGTATGCAGGCACGATTCCTTGTCAAAAACAATACTGCAGGGAACTGTCGAGGGTGGAAGAAGCAGAGGAGGACAAATAAAGACATGGACAGACAACATCAAGGAATGGACAGGGCTAAATATCTCCTCACTCATCCGCATCGCTGAGGATAGAATTCGCTGGAGGACTCTGTGTGCTGAAGCTTCCAATGTGGTACCCCTACGACCCTGAAGGGTTATGGGTTTTATTGATATTGATTGATTAATGAATTATACGATGACAATAGACCTAACCCAACAAGTCAGAATACATTTGAAGGTCCACCAATACTAAAATCGGAGATAGAATTAACAATTTCAACAAATGAAAAAGGGAAAGTCACCTGGACAGGATAATATAACAATAGAAGAGATTGATGCAACAGGTGATTTTGGAACAGAAGTAATAACAAAGATATTGAATGACATTTACAACAGTGGTTATTTACCAGATGATTTATTCAAATACATATTCAAAATATTACCTAAAAAAACCAGGAGCTATTGAATGTGATGTCCATCGCACCAAAAGTTGAATGTGTATTATGACTAATATTTTACTTAGAATCATCTTGATGAGAGTAAGAACAAAGCTAAGGCCAGAAATCAGCGAAGAACAAAATGGTTTTGTAAAGGGACAAATAATTCCATCTATATCATTAGAATAGTGATAGAAAGATTAATTGAAGTGAAGACAGATCTATTTCTGTGCTTCATAGATTATAGAAAAGCATTTGATAAAGTGAAACATAAGGAAAACATTGTTATCAACATTGATAGTAAAGACCTTAGAATAGTAGAGAACATATATTGGCAACAAATAGCAGCAATCAAAACCAACAACCAAATAGGGGAATTTCATCTAATAAGACAAGGAATCTGACAAGGGTGTGTGCTATCACCTGATCTGTTTAACTTATACAGTGAAATGATTTTTAGATCAATAGAAAATATGCCAGGAAAAGCTGTTGATGGGTATAATGTGAATAACCTGAGATATGCTGACGACACAGTTCTAGTAGCAAAGTGTGAGAAAGAACTACAACAATTGATTACAACTATAGTAGAAGAAAACGCAAACAAAGGTCTCATCTTGAACACCAAGAAAACAGAGGTAATGGTTACATCGAACCCTTCTAAATGTAACATCAAGGTCAATGGGGCAGTTCTTAAACAAGTAGACAAATTTAAATATTTGGGAACAATTATTACTTCAGATAGTCAGTCAACCCAGCTATAAACTGGTACCTGACGCATGAGTTAGGGAAGGTACACACAAGGGGAACTAGCCAACCCACATAACAGTTGCTGTGGCTTAGTACATGAAGAGTTATATTCATCCGCGACAGCAAGTGCTGCCATGGGCCATACCACCAGTATAAAACTGGGCATCTGAAAAAGCCCTGATGGCTGAGCTTTATGGCCGTCTCGGGGCTGGTGACCATCGCTAAGTTCATTGACGAAAACCATATCAGCCAGCGTATGAATCTTGACAGAAGAATGAGAAGTATTGCCAGTACAACGTGGACGATCAACTTTTGAACCATGAGCCAGCGCCCATGTGTTACAGAGGCCAGAGAGGGGAGCAAAGAATAGCAACACTGTTTACCTTCCGTGCATGTCATAAGAGGCGACTAAGGAGGTTATGGGGCTGGAGTTGGCTGTCCCATCCCATATAGGGTCAAATCCATGCTGAAGTCGTATGCCTCAGGCCAAAAGGTTTAGATATCGCAACAGTGCTGTAAACCATCACACAACGCATTCCGTTCTCCGGACTACATCCTGCTAATCTGCAGGAGTTTGAGAACGAAGCAGAAGAACCATGAGCAAGCTTGAGACTAACCCTCCTAACACTAGTCTGCATGTGCTTATTTTCCTTAATAGTAAATCCTCAATTTACTTCTGATTGTTCTAATGAGTTACTTTGTTCTGTCATGTTGTTATATCGTCAATGTTATTAAAAAATAACGGCAATGTTATTGAAGCATACAAATCTGATTTCCTT
Organism: Meghimatium bilineatum; assembly: GCA_034231615.1. Classification (NCBI taxonomy): domain Eukaryota; kingdom Metazoa; phylum Mollusca; class Gastropoda; order Stylommatophora; family Philomycidae; genus Meghimatium; species Meghimatium bilineatum. Next base: position 5,311,026 of record CM067302.1, read on the forward strand.
GAAGACTTCGTTCATTTTCTATGTTTGTGAACTCTCATCTGTTTGTGCCTACACACATTGAATCAACTTCATGGGGAGATGTAGTGTGAATGTACTGTGTTGATCAAATTCATGGGGAAATGTAGTGTGAATGTACTGTGTTGATCAACTTCATGGGGAGATGCAGTGTGAATGTACTGTGTTGATCAACTTCATGGGGAGATGCAGTGTGAATGTACTGTGTTGCTGTGTCATCCTAAGTGTCTTTTGAGATTTAGACTTGGCAGAGGTGTGGTATATAGTGTGTGACAGCCAAGGTATTGGGCTCGAATCTAGACAATTGTGTACCTGTACACAATCAGGTACTGAAAGCAATGACAAACTACTGAATTTATTTATATTGTCCAGAAATCACCAGTAAAGAAATTCTTGGTTTTATGGCTACATCCTAGAGAGGATACGCTACCACTTTTTTTGGCAAATGGCAGTTCCAAGAATTAATTAGCTAATCAGTGGGTGACTAGGACAGTCCATCAGTGAGTGACCAGGATAGTCCATCAGTGGATGGTTGGGCGTTCCCATCAGCGGGTGACCAAGATTGCCTATCAGTGGGTGGTTGTGATTACCCATCAGCAGGCAGTCGAGATTGCCCATCAGTGAGCCACAGGATAAAAACAGTGATGGAGGCTGCAAACCGGTCAAAAATAGCCAGACGGTTTGGGTAGTAGAAGTCAAATGTAGATAGATAGAAAGCTCTAGCCCTGTAGGCTACGCCCAAACAAATCACAGTATATTTCTAAAACCAAACTTTGAGAATGTGTAGACATGGCTGTTTACAAAGAATAAGGTGTGGTCTTGTGCTTAGCAAACATGTCAGTACTTAAACTATGACTTATCAACTGTTGCCGATATTCAAACACTCAACAGCCTGCATGGCAACAATACTCAACACCCAAAAACCTGCATGGCAACAATACTCAACACCCAACAACCTGCATGGCAACAATACTCAACACCCAACAACCTGCATGGCAACAATACTCAACACCCAACAACCTGCATGGCAACAATACTGAACACCCAACAACCTGCATGGCAACAATACTCAACACCCAACAACCTGCATGGCAACAATACTCAACACCCAAAAACCTGCATGGCAACAATACTCAACACCCAACAACCTGCATGGCAACAATACTCAACACCCAACAACCTGCATGGCAATAATACTCAACACCCAACAACCTGCATGGAAACAATACTTAAACACCCAACAACCTGCATGGAAACAATACTCAACACCCAACAACCTGCATGGCAACAATACTCAACACCCAACAACCTGCATGGAAACAATACTCAACACCCAACAACCTGCATGGCAACAAAATAACAATTGATAAACTGTATTTTTAGACTAATTCTGTGTTACCAATGTCACACCTTGACAAAGACACTAGCAAAAAAGATCACAGTGTGTAAAATGAATTGTTTGAGAAAAGCTATAAATATCACCAGAAGAGGTCGACAGAGAAATGAAGATATCAGGAAAGAAATCGCCCACGTGTTGCCGGGGCCTGAAAGGGGAGCAAAGAATAGCAACATGGTTTACCTTCCATGCATGTCGTAAACAGCGACTAAGGAGGTTATGGGATAGAGTTGGCTGCCCCATCCCATATAGGGTCAGTGACCCAAATCCAAAAGGCGCAGATATCGCAGCAATGCTGTAAACCATGACACAACACAATCCGTTCTCCGGACCACATCCTGCTAATCTGCAGGAGTTTGAGAACAAACGCAGAAGAAGAAGAAGGAAAGAAATTAAGACCATCCCATGTCGAGAGAAAACAAACCAGATGTTTTGGCCACCTCATGAGAATGGAACCAGCCCCCCGTACATACAACAGCTGAAGATTGGGTACAGCACAAAGCCACTAATTAAACGGTGGAGACAATCAAGGAAACCATAATGAGACACTGGCTGACCATGGACAATGCAACCCGAATGGTCAAAGACAGACAAGTCCAACATCCCCCCCCACTACATTTTAATGGCCACAAGTGGAAATTACAATATATAGTTAACATCAGATGTTTCATCCGCACTGTCTGCCATAACCAGGCTTCGCATGCTCGGACAGACACCCTTTGTTTGCCTCCGGACTGGAGTCCCTCAGACTACTTTGTAATGTACTGTTTTATACTGTAAACACATCTGCTGATTCAAGATCATAAAACATCACCATGAATTATGATAAACTATTACATATCATTCACAAGGAAGAAACATGCTACATATTACATTGATTTTTGTGAGTGTGTGAGTATTAAATGTAATACATTCGTATTAGAAAACATGAATGACATCTTTTAAATAATTTGCATTTTACTTAAAAGAGAATATTACGCAACCTGCGATTTGCCAATTTATGCTACGGAAACCAGACTACACACTTTTGGTTGGTTGGTCGATCTAGCTGTACCATTGACTCATTTTAAAAATAAAACACAAATAAAACGGCGACACAACGCATTTCCATTCTCTGGAAATCTAGTAGGACCATGTTCGCGCTACAAGGGAGATCCAGCAGGAATTTAAGAATGAACGCTGAAGAAGAAGAATAAAATTAGCAAGTATTCATGAACTGATCATCATCATACTCTCGGCAGACACACACTGGATACAGTGTGTCATTGCCCTTTGACCCAAAGTGTACACACATTTGATTGGTTGGTTGTTGATCCTGCGGTCCATCGACTCATGCCCTTTGACCAAAAGTGCACACACTTTTCAGTCTGGTGTTATTTTAGGAACACATCTCCAAAAAAGTAGTCCAAATTCTACAGAAGCCAGAGCTTACAGATCCACAAATTCTACAGAAGCCAGAGCTTACAGATCCACAAATTCTACAGAAGCCAGAGCTTACAGATCCACAAATTCTACAGAAGCCAGAGCCTACAGATCCACAAATTCTACAGAAGCCAGAGCTTACAGATCCACAAATTCTACAGAAGCCAGAGCTTACAGATCCTTAAATTCTACAGAAGCCAGAGCTTACAGATCCTTAAATTCTACAGAAAGCCAGAGCTTACAGATCCACAAATTCTACAGAAGCCAGAGCTTACAGATCCACAAATTCTACAGAAGCCAGAGCTTACAGATTCACAAGAACATTTCTTTCAATAATGAAAATTTGCATAAATGGTAAAGCAATAAATAGTAAATTAAACTGGTTACTAAAAACACTTACCTTGACTATAATAAAAATATATAAAAAAGTATATATAAAAAACATACAAAAAAACTACACAGGACAAATCTCAACGTATCGGTCCTGTATAGTTTTATTTTATTTTATATATTTTTATTTATAGGCAAGGTAAGTGTTTTTAGTAACCACTTTAATTCATTTTGCTTTACTATTTGTTCGTTCGGTTACTGCGGCACCCTCCACTTTGTCGGACACCCTCCGACCATTTGGTTATGAAAATTTGCATAGTTTGGACATGTATGCCGACATGATTTCTTGTCAAAAACAATACTGCAAGGAAGAATCAAAGGTGATTGCCCATCAGTGGGCCACAGTATAAAACAGTGATGAAGGCTGCAAACCGGGCATAATTAGATAGATGGTTTAGGTGATTGTAGCGCTGTTACACTGGATAAATTAGCATAAAAAGCTTTCCAAACATCTCTATCCTCTGCCATTTGATGGAGCGTGTAGAAAAAATTACGCCCAGATCATTCCTTGATGTTATCAATCCATAATTTTCTTTGTCCGCCCCTTCTCCTTCCTTCCTCGACTGTTCCTTGCAAAATAATTATAGAAAGTGAGTTGTGAATTTGTGCCGGTACTCCAATGTAGTAAAGCAAAATGAATTAAACTGGTTACTAAAAACACTTACCTTGCCTATGAATAAAAAATATATAAAAAAGTACATATAAAAAAACTACACAGGACAAATCTCCACATATCGGTCCAAATGGAACATTTTTCAAGAGACAAATAACTAATGAAACTCCACAATAATAAACAAAATAGATGACTTAGATTTCATCAAGCCATGTCTCCATGACGCAGAAATGGAAACGCATCTAGTAAAAGAAAATGTGTGCATTCATTATAAACAAACTGGAAAGTGGGAAATTAGAGGCAATAGAGATGTGGTTGGAGGTGTTTATAATGAATGCAAGAATAATATAAGAAAAAGACCTTTTTTGTCACTTTATCAGACAGGCAGGTTTTAAGAAAATAGTCACAACAGGCAACAGAGACAGATGGGGACAACATGAGAAAATATAAGTTTGACAACCTAGCAAGGCATGGAAACAACAACCATCCTGATAACAATACTGTGGACAGAGAGCCATGGTCGCCTACGCCAACCAGAATGGCATATGATAATGATAGATGAGTAATGATGAGGTTGTGGGTTTGGGGAAGGATACAAGAAGAATCATCATTTGAAAACGCATGGAATGAATGTGAAACCAAATATAGACATAAACATATATATAAAACCAAACCTAAACATACATAGAAATGTATACACACACCAAGAGTTAAGAAATAAATATATAACAAAATGGACACAGATGTGTGATGGATACCCACACAAAATGCACAGGCATGTAAATGTATCAACACATAGGAAAGGGCTCACACCAGAATAGGCATACATATTGACACAGAATGGAGATACGTGCATTAACATAAACAGGCACTCACATAAATATATATATATATATATATACATAAATATTAACATGCATCCACATAAACACTTTCTCACATAAATAAATACAATAACATGAACATTCATACACATAGAAACATATACATATATTAATGTAAATATAAACGTTCGTTCACATAAAGATAATGCTATAACAACTGCATATGTATACATACAAATGTGTGGCCCAAAGTAATTGTGTGGATACATAGAACCACGTAAAACAAAATGCATATACAAATAACTAAACATGTGTGGGCACCCATCGAAGAGACAACTGCAATAACAACGAGGAAATCAAAGTCTAAAAATGTAAATGATTGAACAATAACAATATGGCATTCTAATGTACAATTGATGGACTAGAGTACAAAATAATCACATGTTGACATTTTCACGCAAGTGTTTATGTGGATGCATGTTCATATTTATGTATATATATATATTTATGTGAGCGCTTGTTTATGTTAATGCACGTATCTCCATTCTGTGTCAATATGTATGCCTATTCTGGTGTGAGCCCTTTCCTATTTGTGGATACATTTACATGCCTGTGCATTTTGTGTGGGTATCCTTCACACATCTGTGTCCATTTTGTTATATATTTATTTCTTAACTCTTGGTGTGTGTATACATTTCTATATATGTTTATGTCTATATTTGGTTTCACATTCATTCCATGCGCTTTCAAGTGATGATTCTTCTTGTATCCTTCCTTCCCCAAACCCACTCACCCCTCCTCATCATTACTCATCAATCATTATCATATAATTCATTTTTCTTTACTATTTGTTCGTTCGGTTACTGCGGCACCCTCCACTTTGTCGGACACCCTCCGACTATTTGGTTATTTATACTCCAATGTAGTATGGTTCCTTATCAAAAACAATATCAAAGGTAGTGGAGGTCAAATAAAAGCATAGACAGACAATATCAAGGAATGGATACAACAAGATTTTCCTCATTCCTCCGCATCATTGAAGATACGAGGCGTGTTCAAATGAAAACGGGACTTGTTACACCACGCGTGATAGAGCGCACTGATATTGATGACATTTTGCACTAGTAATGAGTATCCAATAATTTACATACGGTCACGTGTTCATCTTCCCAGCATGCATATGTGCTGCAGAAGACTGTTAACAATATGGCGGGTGTGATTCCGAACCCGTCCAAAGTGAATCAGCGTGCTGTGATCCAGTTTCTTTCATTTGAAGGATGTCAAGCAGTAGACATTCATCGGAGAATGAAGGCAGCATATGGTGACAAATGTTTGTCGAGGACCAGAGTGATGGAGTGGGTGCGTATGTTTAAAGACGGAGGTTTCTGCTGGGAAGGTTATGGTGACTGCATTTTTTGACCATGAAGGGCTTTTGTTGACTGATTTTAAGGAACCTGGTGTCAACATCAATGCCGCCCATTATAAAGACACTTTAGACAAGCTGCATAAGGCCATCAAGGCTAAGCGACCAGGCAGACTTTCTCAAGGTGTGATTCTTCTCCACGACAACGCTCGTCCGCACGTCGCAAAAATTGTGCAGGAAACATTGGCAAAGAAGAATTGGGAAGTTCTTCATCACCCAGCCTATAGTCCCGATTTATCCCCGTGTGATTTCCATTTGTTCGGACCGTTGAAGAAAGCACTAAAGGGACAGCGATTCAACAGCGACGCAGACGTGAAGACAGCGGTGACCACATGGTTCAGAGAACAGCCACGCAACTTTTTCTCGGACGGCATTCGACGTCTACCTAAACAGTGGGATGCTTGCCTAAATGCATACGGAGATTTTTTCTGATGAACCCAGGTGCATTCTTATTCACAAGTGGTTGCTTTGTTCAATTCCGTTGAAAATATTAAATTGCGTATGATACTTTTTAAATAAATCCACAAGTCCCGTTTTCATTTGAACACGCCTCGTAGAAATCGCTGGAGGTCTCTGTGTTGATGTATCCAATGTGGTACCCCTATGTCCATCACTCTGTGTTAATGCGTTAATGTGGTACCCCTATGTCCATCACTCTGTGTTCTGCTGAAGCATCCAATGTGGTACCCCTATGTCCATCACTCTGTGTGCTGAAGCATCCAATGTGGTACCCTTATGTCCATCACTCTGTGTGCTGAAGCATCCAATGTGGTACCCCTATGTCCATCACTCTGTGTGCTGAAGCATCCAATGTGGTACCCCTATGTCCATCACTCTGTGTTCTGCTGAAGCATCCAATGGGTACCCTATGACACTGACAGTTTACAAATAGATAGCCAATTTATGCACACACAATAAACAGAATGAACCCCTGATTTATTTATAATTGTGCGAATGCCCCAAACATATAAAGCGGAATACTCTGATATATTTATAGCTGTGAAAGCGTAGAGTCGACATGGAATTTATTTGAAAGCACATGATGATGGTTCTAACATACTAGTATCTAATCATTGCACAGAGAAAGAATTATTTCCCTTTATATCAACATAAACTGCTTGTTTGGAGTTACTAAAACACTGCTCAGAAAATACTCTGCATCTGTTTATGGTCAAGGGTAGCCTATTCTCCATCTGTTTATGGCCAAGTGTAGCCTATTCTCCATCTGTTTATGGTCAAGTGTAGCCTATTCTCCATCTGTTTATAGTCAAGTGTAGCCTATTCTCCATCTGTTTATAGTCAAGTGTAGCCTATTCTCCATCTGTTTATGGTCAAGTGTAGCCTATTCTCCATCTGTTTATAATCAAGTGTATCCTATTCTCCATCTGTTTATAGTCAAGTGTAGCCTATTCTCCATCTGTTTATGGTCAAGTGTAGCCTATTCTCCGTTTAGTCAAGTGTAGCCTATTCTCCATCTGTTTATGGTCAAGTGTAGCCTATTCTCCATCTGTTTATGGTCAAGTGTAGCCTATTCTCCATCTGTTTATAGTCAAGTGTAGCCTATTCTCCATCTGTTTATAGTCAAGTGTAGCCTATTCTCCATCCGATGCAATGACAAATATTTCTGAATACACAACACAATTTCAGAAATTACAGACAAGATAATGTAGGATTTTTACTAAACTTCAAACAAGATAATGTAAGATTTTTTTTTACTAAACTTCAAACAAGATAATGTAGGATTTTACTAAACTTCAAACAAGATAATTAAGATTTTAAGAAATTACAGACAAGATAATATTTGATGAAGTTATAGATAAAGCAAAAAGATATTAGCCTGGCACAGTGGTTGAGAAGTAGTGTCAGCCAAGGTGCCTTGGTTCGATCTCAACTAAAAACTGTTTGATATGTAGATATATTCAAGAAGCAATGGCAACCTAATAAAGAATTACCGCGAATATTTTTAATTAAAATATTTAGACATATCAGTGTGTTTCTCGAGTTGTCACCTTATGTATTTTATATAGAGATATATCACTTCTAATTTTATATAAATATAATATAATTGTGAAGAACATAGTCACAACAGGCAAGATTGAAGGCACTAGAGACAAAGGGCGACAACGTGAGAAAATATTAGACAGTTTATAACAACCTGGCACGGCAGGGAAACAACGATTTTGATACATAATACTGGAGATAGAGAGCTGTGGAGAGCCATGATCACCTATGCCAGCTGGAAATGGCACCTAATGAATGAATCACTTCTAATTTTATATAAATCTATCACTTCTAATTTTAAATAAATCTATCACTTCTAATTTTATATAAATCTATCACTTCTAATTTTATATAAATCTATCACTTCTACTTCATGAAGGCGTTTCCCTCCAGGGCCAGATAAATGGAACACATTATATGGAACAAAACAACAGCTCACAAACACATGCATATATCACACAATGGCATTGGGTCAAAGGGCATGAGCCCATGGACCGCTGGATCAGCAACCAACTTCATGAAGGCGATAGGTGGGCGAATTTGTTATGTCCGTAGGCTAGATTAAAGAACTCTGTATGTACTCTGGAGTCATAAACTGTATTCTTAGTCGTGAGCTTTGAGCAGCGTGTTATTTAGCTTGAAAGACCAATGCATATAGCACTTTTAGATCGGCATGGCAGGCCAGATATAAATGACTTAACGGATCAAATTTAGCCGTGGACTTTACTTTGCCCACCCTTGATGTCAACCCACCTCTCCAGAGAATGCACGCACACACACAATCATCTCTAAATACAAATTCATACACAGACGTGCTTCATTCTTTAATTGTTATAACTGAACATTTTATATTTCAAAATGTCAACCGTTCTACACAAACAACAAAATGGTGCTTACTGACTGATATATAAATATATATATATATATATAAAAGAAATGTGTACAGCCTTATAAGAAATGTCCCTAATAATATAGCACCCACAGACTGAACCATGTCTTCGGCTGGACAAGCGCAATTATCAAGTACTATTTCCAGAATACAAAGTAGGAAGTGCTCCATTGATGTTTCGCTGGATAATTGTCAGACTACTGATCTGTTGATAGCAACTCTTGATGAAAGTAGCCAGAATGACAGCCAATTTCTCAGAAATCCCTGATTGTTTGGGTTGTTTCGTACAAAAAACATGCATGTTGTGAGGCCCTGGCGCCGAGCTTGAGCCAGTTCATGAGATGTGATGTTTTGGCTGATGAGAACCGTTTGATAGACAAGGCCAAGGTACATTAGTGATGTGGCGATGATACAATAGATTGCTGTGACAAAACAAATGGAAGTTCTGTTGACAGAAAGAAAAACATAATAATAATAATATAATAATAAAAATAATAGTAAGACATATGACCAGTCAGGGGTGCTATATTGGAGGTATAACCAGTCAGGGGTGCCTAACTGGAGATGTAACCAGTCAGGGGTGCCTAACTGGAGATGTAACCAGTCAGGGGTGCCAGATTGGAGACATAACCAGTCTGGGTCGTAGGGGTGCCACACTGGATCATCATCAAGTGACATATTCTTGCCAGAACGTAGTCTTTCCTATGGATCTCTCCAATTCTCCGCTGACTTCTTCTTCTGTGTTCATTCTCAAACTCCTGCAGATTAGCAGGATGTAGTCCGGATAACGGAATGCGTTGTGTCATAGTTTACAGCATTGATGCGTATCTGCGCCTTTCGGCCTGACACATCCGACTTCAGCATGGCTTTGGATCACTGACCCTATGGGATGGGACAGCCAACTCCATCCCATAACTTCCTTAGTTGCCTTTTACGACATGCGTGAAAGGTAAACAGTGTTGCTATTCTTTGCTCCCCTTTCGGGCTCTGGCAACACACAGGCGCTCCGAGGTCTTAATCAAGTTGTCCTGCATCTTTCAGTGACATGCGCAGGCATTCTTGAATGTCTTTTGTCCAACGGCGTCTTGGTCTGCCTTTGCCCCTGTTGCCTTCTATTATCCCCCTCCACACTGGATCATCATCATCATCATCAAGTGCCGTCTCCGCAACGAAGGTTGGCTGCAACATATCTCCAACATCTCCTGTCTCTTGTCTTGGTGGTGCTCCTCTAGACTGTAACCTGTCCATCGTGTAATGTTACTCTCCCACTTGTATCTCTGCCTACCTCTTGCTCGCTTCCCTTTGACTTTACCCTCAAGTAAGGTCTTCAATAAGGTGTCATGTCTTTTAATGTGTCCAAAGTATTTTATTTGCCTGATCTTTATTTCTCTTAGTAGTTCTTTCTTCATATTAAGTGTCTTTAGCACCTCTTTATTTGTTTTCTTCTCTTTCCATGATGTTCTCCCTATTCTTCTATATACCCACATCTCAAAGGCATCAATTTTGTCTTCTAATTGTTTATTTAGTGTCCATGTTTCTGAGCCATATATAAATATAGAATAGATGTAGCATTTTATAATTCTCATTTTTAACATGTTTGTAATTTGTTTAGATATTAATAATGTCCTCATGTCATTGAAGGTACTTTTAGCCATTCCTATTCTCCTTTTAATTTCTGTTTCACATCTGCCATCATTTGTGTTTATGTGTCCAAGATATTGATACTGTTTTACTTGTTGTAGTTTCTCTCCCTGTATGTTTATGTTTATCTCCTGTTCTTCTGTGAGACATTGTATAATAACTGGATACATGAGCATAAAAATCTATGCAAACATCTGTATCCTCTACCATTCAAAAGAAGTGTAGAAAAAAATCATGCTCATCTCTTGATGTTATAAATCCTGAATTTTATTTTACCAGCTTTTCTCCTTCCACCCTCGACTGTCTATTGTCTGTCCCCAGGTGAATGATGGTTGATATATGATGGTTGTATTATACAGATTTTTAAAGACGGCGATGTATACAATATTATGTGCACCTTCGGTAATGGCAGATAAGTACGATCTGGATTGCTGGTCAGCACAGTGTTCAAGAATACAGAATTTGAATAAAATTACCCGCCAAAGATGGATGTGTTGGGCCATTGACGCAAATAAAACGGCGACACAACGCATTTCCACTCTCTGGACTACATCCTTCGGGAAATCTAGTAGGACCATGTTCGCGCTAGAAGGGAGATCCAGCGGGAGCTTAAGAATGAACGCTGAAGAAGAAGAAGAAAATTAGCAAGTATTCATGAACTGATCACCATCGTACTCTCGGCAGACACACAGGTGAACATTCTCTTTCAGCAGACAGTCAATCATATGTATGCTTATCAAATGGTACAGAAGAGTATTAAGCATCTATTGTACAGAAAATAAAACCACCAACAACAATTTGGCGAGAAGATAACACTCTTGCAAGTCAACAAGAATATCTCATGGCAGTGACACGACTTCGCAAACGTGTGCATTTTCGTCACATGATAGGGCGTGACTCCCTTGAAAAAACTATCCTTACAGTTGAGGACGGAAAACAAAGAGGACAAAAGAAAGTATAGTATAATATTCTCCACACTTACACAAGGAACTGACGACAGAGAGGCTTGGCAGAATTTGTGTGTTGATGTTTCCAGAGTGACACCCCTAGGACCCTCAAGGGTTATGGGTATGATGATAATGCTTATCATTCCGGCTGTGATCTTATCATTCCGGCTGTGATCTTATCATTACGGCTGTGATCTTATCATTCCGGCTGTGATCTTTTTTATCATGTCTATTTCACCCTCCTCTTTCATTCTACCCTACACATTCCAGACTTAATTCCAAACTCTTGGAGTCACACAAACATTCCTTTTGGCCTAAACCAGGTTGTTATAATGGGATTTGTCTTGTCTTAATTAGAAACTAGCATCACAGCATGAGGTGCATTCCCGTAAGTGCTCCACTCTCTGTTCCAGCAGCCATCGCAGTGTATGTAGACTCAAGAGTCCCGGTCAGGTGTTGATTGTGTGATCTTCGGGACTTTCCAAAAAATGTACTTTTCCTTCCCTCACCTCTAGATACTCCAATTTCTAACATTCTCTGTATGTGTACGTTCTCAACCTTATTGACATCATCTTCATCTTGAAATGAATTTATTACTGCCTTGATCAAGTCTCCTTTATCTCTTCTCAGCAATGTGCCGTCTACAATAAAGAAAAGATATAATTGGGGATTTTGAAGTGTTGTTATAAAGGGAAATATGTTATAAAGGGAAATATGTTATAAAGGGAAATATGTTATAAAAGGATGCGTTATAAAGGGATTCCACTAGTTAGTTAGTTAGTCGTCGGATCATCATCACTGCAAATTGGACACATCCATAGTTGCTCCGATCTCTCCTTGAGTGTATCCGCCATCACACTTCTGCTGACAGTACCGGTCCTATGCTGGTTGACCATCATCCCTCCAAAATGTTCACCTCTAGCAACACCGCATCTCAATCCCTGATCTTTAATCCTAGCCATTGAAAAGGAATCATCATCCACATTAGTCTCACTCTCGCGTGTTATATCTCTTAAGGAGTTCAAAACGTCAGCGCGATCCATTGCCCCATCGCCCTTTGCCACAATTGCACACGATGCCAGTTGATCCGCTCTTTCATTGCCTCAAACGCCCACATGTCCCGGCACGAAAATAAATGTAACCGCTTTCAAGCTCGCATTTCTCATGGCCTCAATCCACTGTTCGCGAACGAGACCCACTTGTACCTTCTTAATCATACTCATAGTCACTCAAGATGCAGACCTGTGTTACCTTCTGTGTGCGTAGCCACTCAAATGCCTTGGTCACCGCCATAGTCTCCATGGTCATACTACTCGTAGTGACCGCAAAGGCACCACTTTCCTCCTTGATCGTTTTACCTGCGCACTGAGCTGTAAAGGCCCAAGCACTGCAAACATGCCTAATTACAGATCCATCAGTGTATATAATCACATCGCCCTCTTTGGTATTCTCACTGATTAAAGCCTGCACTTCTTTCTCCACAGCTGTGGGACACCATTCTCTGCATTCCCTGCTAAGTGATATTACTACCCTCAAACAAGTTTCGAAATCTGTGGGTAGACCTATCCATTCCGCACCAGCTGCCACATCCTGTAATCTGCACACGCTTTGTATTACATCCTCAGCACGTCCCATCCACGACCTTCCTCTCTTGAGTCTGCTGCCTTTAACTTTCTGTATTTCGGAATGCAACGGGTGTTCCTTATCTGCATGTATTTGAAGGTACGCCCGTGCACGGCAATACTGTAATCTATGCTCAGCTGTTGGGCAGTCAAGTAGGTATCGCATAGCTCTTGTCGATGTGTAGCTAAACTCAGATCGAAGACTGGATAGAGTCCAGAATGCAACAATGCGTATCATTCTGGGATGCACAAGGATACCACTGTATTTGTACTATTCATATATTTATTGAGAAAAAAACATATCGTGCTACACAGGTAGGACAAGACTTACAGAAAATCGTTATACAGCCACCTGCAGTCATTGGGCAGAAGGAACCAGTCTAAGTACATCTTTGGTGTGCATATTGTAGTAAAGGTCAGGTGAACCGAGTATATACCGGTTAGCACAAACATGATCATCGCCAGGAGGAATGAGCGGTGGTTACTGGCACCGACACAGCTGTCAATCCTGATAGGAATAGATCACAAAAGTTGTAAATGTATATCCATCCTAAAAGATATGTAACATACCGATACCTGAAAGATTTGTTCGTCAGCTTAACTTTTCAGCCATATTTGCCCGTATATGATTGCTGATAACGGGTAAAGACCACCTAAGATTATGGATAAAATACATTTCAGAATGTTTAGCACTTTGCTCACCAGCAATCCAGAGCGTACTTGTCCGCCATTACCGAGGGCGCATGAAAATGTTATACACTGAAATCGCCGTCTTTAAAAATGTGTATAAAATCGATCTAGCGCAAGAAAGCCTTGAAACTTTCTATGTGTTGTAATGACTGTTTGCACTTTCTGAATGAATTTGAAAGCTCCAGAGTTATTTTATTTCAAGTGCAATATGTTACTTATCATAATGCTAGACCAGATTCACATTAATTTATATATATCATACAATATTTCCTTCGAAAACTCCGATATTTCTTGATAAAAACTCACTTACTAGGTCTATATCGTTATTCCAGACATGCTGCCATTTTTACAGAACATAATTTCCCGGAAACACTATTTTTAGCACATTATTGCAATGGGTATTCCCATTTTTCTGATCTATCATAGCGCATTCGACTAGTGTCGAACTTGGTCAGCAAAGTGCTATGGGTTATTGAATTTTTTTTCTGCTAACCAATTTGCACACCCCAATCTCGCTGTCTCGTGAAGTGGCCAAAAAATGAAGATTGTCTTTTTCTTATATTATTGATTAAGGTCTGTTTCACATTTGACTCCTTCCAACATCTCCACATTAGTTTTTCTGGCAGTCCATGGTATTCTCAACATTCTTCTGTAGAACCACATCTCTGTTGCCTCTAATTTCCCACTTTCCAGTTTGTTTATTGTCCACGACTCGCACCCATATGTTAGTATAGGGGTTATATATTAAGAGGAACTAATTAATTTAAAAGAAACACCCAAACAATAGCAACTTCTATATTGTGTGTCCAAACTCAATGCAGGATGAGTTTTGTTCATTCATCAACACATGACCATGGAGACTATGGCGGTGACCAGGGCATTTGGGTGGCTACGCACACAGAAGGTAACGCAGGTCTGCATCTTGAGTGACTCTATGAGTATGATTAAGAAGGTACAAGTGGGTCTCGTTCGCGAACAGTGGATTGAGACCTTGAGAAAGGAGAGCCTGAAAGTGGTTACATTTATTTTCGTGCAGAGACATGGGCATTCGAGGCAATGAAAGAGTGGATCAACTGGCATCATGCGTGATTGTGGCACATGGCGATGGGGCAATGGATCGCGCTGACATTTTGAACTCCTTAAGAGATATAACACGCGAGAGTGAGACTAATGTGGATGATGATTCCTTTTCAATGGCCAGGATTAAAGATCAGGGATTGAAATGCGGTGTTGCTAGAGGTGAACATTTTGGAGGGTGCAGAAGAATGATGGTCAACCAGCATAGGACCGGTACTGTCAGCAGAAGTGTAATGGCGGATACACTCAAGAAGATATCGGAGCAACTATGGACGTGTCCAGTTTGCAGTGATGATAATCCGATGACTAACTAACTAACTAACTAACTGAGTATGATGATGATAACTATTTGTTACATCCCCTTTATTGAATTCAGTTATGTCCTTGACAGAGTTATGTCCTTGACAATGAGTTCCTAGATTGGTAATAAACTCTACGCTGGCGGCCAAAATCCTGGGGCAATTTGGATAGGATGAGTGTGACAACAATATCATACATAGAAAGAATAGTAACTCACCAAACACAATGATGGTCTCGTACCGATATATAACATTCACAAATTTTGCAGTAGCCGGCCCGATCTGGTAGATCAGACTTTCCTGTTTAAACACAAAAGTAGATTATGTCTTTAGAAAAAAATACACAGAATGATAAGTAAGTTATTACAATAAAGTGATAAATGTTATATAACATAAACAGAATGGTAAATATGTTATAATAGATAAACAGAATAAGTAATTTATAACAGTAAACAAAATGATACGTTTTAACGATTAAACAGTTGCGATAGCTAAACAGAATAACTTATAAACAGAATTATATGTTCGGAATGATAAGTTTTAACAGATAAACAGAATGATAAGTTTTAACAGATAAACAGAATGATAAGTTATAACAGATAAACAGAATGATAAGTTTTAACAGATAAACAGAATGATAAGTTTTAACAATAAACAGAATGATAAGTTTAAAACAATAAACAGAATGATAAGTTTTAACAATAAACAGAATGATAAGTTTTAACAATAAACAGAATGATAAGTTTTAACAGATAAACAGAATGATAAGTTTTAACAGATAAACAGAATGATAAGTGTTAACAGATAAACAGAATGATAAGTTTTAACAATAAACAGAATGACAAGAATTTTGTGACACCTGGACTACCATGCGAGACATGATGTAACTGTTAAACCCTTGTAATATGATGGCATCAACGACGTTTGAACGTATTCAACATAACTCCGCTAGTCTCTCATGTGACATACTCTTTCCAGAATGTGGCCTTCCTTATGGATTCTCTGAAAACTCCTCAATTCTGGGCGGGTTGACCTGCCGCAGCTACAGATATGTTAATCAATCAAATATATCACCGCCCGTGTGTTGCCGGGGAGCAAAGAATAGCAACACTGTTTACCTTCCACGGATGTCGTAAAAGGCGACTATGAAGGTTATGGGATGGAGTTGGCTGTCCTGTCCCATATAGGGCCAGTGACCCAAAGCCATGCTAAAGTCGGATGTGTCCGGCCGAAAGGCGCATATATCGAAGCAATGCTGTAAACCATGACACAATGTTGTTCCGTTCTCCTGACCACATCCTACTAATCTGCAGGAGTTTGAGAACAAACGCAGAAGAAGAAGAAATATATCACTGGTACTCTCTGCTAGTACCAACCAAAAAGTGGCCGCATTATTTGTGCTCTATATTACAACATAGCACACACACGAAAATGTGCATATTTAATTCCTGCATTATTCCGGTGCTATCATATGTGATGTGAGAGCTGGAAAAGCTCTTTATCTTCAGAAAAGAAATTACTGAGTTTCGAGAACAAATGGCTTCGTAGGATAACTAACACCCATTGGAGTGAATTCAAATCGAATGATAAAATCAGAGAAGAGACACATCAAAATTTCATCACAGATGTTATCAGAAAACGCTGTTGGTCCTACATCGGGCATGTCCTACGTACAGACACCAACAGAATACACACCAATCTCTTGAATGGATACCTACAGGCAAAAGAGCCAGGAGTAGACCAAAAGAAACACTCAGAAGAACAATACTTAGAGAAAGTAAAACAATCAATATCCATACTATCCAAGAACTGCATAGAATAGCTTTGAACAGACAGAATTGGAGAGATCTGA
Organism: Meghimatium bilineatum; assembly: GCA_034231615.1. Taxonomy (NCBI): domain Eukaryota; kingdom Metazoa; phylum Mollusca; class Gastropoda; order Stylommatophora; family Philomycidae; genus Meghimatium; species Meghimatium bilineatum. The sequence goes on from CM067302.1 coordinate 5,328,127, forward strand.
CCTTTTTAGCTGTTCTGTTTTGCATTTTCCATCGCTGCATATGCTGGATCCGAGGTATTTGATTAATATATGCATTTAGACATATATGCAGACATGATTCCTTGTCAAAAACAATACTGCAGGGAATGGTGAAGTTAGAAGAAGTAGAGGAGATCAAATAAAAACATGAACAGACAACATCAAGGACTGGACAAGATAAGTATTTTCCTCACTCGTTCACACTGTTGAAGATAGAAATCGCTGGAGAACTCTTGTGAGTTGAAATACAATGTGCTACCGCTACGACCCTGATTGGTTTACGGGCCCAGAGATGACATGCACACCAGAGTGCACCTGACGGCGCTACATAACTGGTCGAGCATCAGGGTCAGCGAACCACAGCTGGCCAAGACCCTCAGTACACTTCCACGCAGTGGGCCTGGAAACAGGAGTGCAGCAACCTTGCTGTAGCCTGGCCAAGTACTAGGGATCAAAGATACGGGAATGCAACCAGGCCCAAAAAAATTCTGGCTGAAGACGAATGTGTCAGGTCGAAAGGCGCAGATAACGCAGCTTGCTGTAAAACATGACACAACGCAGATCACCCTCATACGTCCTTCTCAGGACAGACAGCGGAATGCTTTCAGAGGGTCCGCTGCAAGGTGTACGACGGAGGAGGAGATTGGTTTACAGTTATAGTTAGTCGGAATGAAGATTAGACGGTACACATATTTATAACACATCGTGACATCATCTAGAACGATCTCACATAATTTTCAATGTCATAAACAGAAACACAGTTGGTGCATTTACTATGTTTTGTCAAGCTCTCCACTTTCCATGCATGTTGTAAAAAGCGACTCAGGAGATTATAGGGTGGAGTTGACTGTCCCATCCCATATGATAATATTCGTCCGTCGTAATTGACGATGACCAAAAACTCAACCATAATAATAACAACAATAAATATTTAAAAAAAATAAAGTTAATAGTACGTTTTTAAATGACTAACAAGTCCAATATGCACACAAAATATTCTTCTACAGAATTGACAACTGTAGAGGGTGTCTATGGGGCATTGAGATGTTTTTTCCTTTCTACTTGCCCGCTTCTGTCTTGCGGTATCTTGTCTAGTCTCTTCCGCCGCTCTTGCTCCCGTTCTAAGGCTGTAACGCCATGCTGTTCTATCCTGAGCGAGGCTCTCCCAAGCACCTACGTTAATTTTAAGATGTTTCAATGATGACTTGAGCGTGTCTTTGAAGAGCTTTTTCCTGTCCACCAGCTTTTCAAATTCCTGCCTTGAGTGCTCCATAATATATTTGTTTTGGTAAACGCGATTCCTCAATACGCACAAGCTGACCTATAAGTAAATAATTTGGTTGAGAAATGACTATCGCTAAAGTTGGTTTACAGTGTGGAAGAGTTGCACTAATTGTCAACCACATTCTCTCTCCTGTTTTATCTTGGTCTAGTGGCAAGACAAAGTTGAGACAACTGGGAGAAAATCAGGTGCAGTGGATGGCCAGAGCATACTATGCGTCTAGTTGTGCCCTATACTGTCCACACACAGCGTTGCTGTTAGCGCATATGTACCTGTTGAGTCAATATGACAATATATCATCCCATATATGGTCAACATGACCACAAGCCATGCTGAAGTTGTTGTGTCAGGCCGGACAGCACAGATATCACAGCCAAATTGTAAACCATAACACATTGCATTCTGGTCTCTGGACTACATTCTTCTCATCTGCAGGAGTTTCTTCTTTTTCTTCGTCGATCTCAGTCAGGTTGGGACTCTAGATTCTATGATATAGGCTGCTGTCTGTTTTAGAATTTCCACTGTACCCATACAGTTTCTCTTCGACGCTGATTGGGGTGGCCCATGTCTTGTTTTTCAGGTCTGCATGATGGGGACATTCTTGTAGATATGTTCTGCTGTCATATTCACAAGGCTGCAATGGCAGAGCCCAGTTGTACCTATTTTGAATTTGGTGTACAAATGATGTCTCGTTTTGTTATGACCAGTTCTGAGGCGCAGCAGGATAACCTGGTCTCTTCTGGATAGTTGATAATACCCATCATCTGTATTATATTTGGGGTGGTCTTCTTTCCACTTTTTGTTATAGTTGCCTTTTATGATGGTCTTCACGTCTTCATAACTGACCAGATAGTCTTCTTGAGGTAAATGCCCTCCTTCCTTGGCCAGTCTATCTGCAACTTCATTCCCTTCAATGTTACAGTGCTGCAGGAGTTTGAGAATGAACGCAGAAGAAGAAGACAAGAAGCAGACAAATATGAACACTACTTCATACCTCCTTTTAATTTTGAATTTGCAGAGCTGACAGATGAGTTGTCTCCACTTGTCTCAACGCACACTCGTAACAACTGCTCATCTGCGAATTTCTGCTCAATTTTCTGACCATTGATCTGAAAGAAAAATGTGAAAATCACGTCACAACTTCTGCCTTTAACTAGAATCTTTCATGAACACTAGACATATACGTTTTTTGTGACTGGATCTACAATTAACGTCCAGGAAGGCTGGCTTCTGAACACCATATTAAAGAAAAAGCTAGTTTTTTTTTAGTCACAATAAGAGACACGATGGCAAGAAGAGAGTGTTACTGGAGGGAATGATAGAAGGCAACAGGGGCAAAGGCTGCCCAAGACGTAGTTGGACAAAAGACATTCAGGAATGCCTACGCATGTCACTGGAAGAGGCAGGACAACTTGTTCAAGACCGCGGAGAAACAAGAGATCCATAGGAAAGATATCAACATAGTCAGAAAAATACAAATGGGTTGTATTTGAGAACAGCGTCTTGAGGCAGTTGAGAGGTCAAAGTTGAAATGTGATAAATTGATTTCTCTCCTGGTTACTTGGGCGTTCAGGGCAACAAAAGAGCAGATCAGCTGGCTTGCATGTTACTGTTTCTGCCGGGTGAGCAATGGATCGTGCGGAAATATTGAACTCCTGAGGAACAACCAGCAAATGAAACTCATGATGGTGAAGATTCCTTTTCCATGTCCAGATTAAATTAACTGAGTTTGAAATATGACATTTCCAGAAACACTAACTTTGAGTTTAGTAGAGTGCATGTCAACCAACCAAGAACTGAAATTGTCAACCATCGTGTAATGGTGGATACACTCATAGAGATCAGAGTGCCTATGAATACTATGGATTAGTTTGCTAATCCGACAACTAACTATAGAATGTTAACACCTTTGAAAATCTCAGGTCAACCATCAACCTTTTTTGAGAGCTGGATGTAACGGGAGAAATGTATCAGCAGTGATTTTACAATATTGCAGAGTTCGTCACATCTTGATTCTGCCCGCTACTTTATGGAAATCAAGGATAAATGTCATAGCCACACAGGATGTATTCTTGGTACATCCCAAGATAATGCGAAATGTTATAGAAAAATCCTAATAATATCATGGACAGAAAGACGAGCCAATGTAGGCACCCACAAAGACCTGAACATAGAAGAAGACTAGCTTCTAAAAAAAAACTCCCAAAAAATGCAAGCTAACAAACTTTTCATGTATAAAAAAAGACACTGTGCCCTCCATGTTTAATCTTTTTAAATCACTGTCTTTTTTTTTATACATCAAAAGTATGTTAGCTTGCATTTTGTAAGACTCTGTATGTCTTTCGGTTCTATGCAAGCTGTTAACCTCTCCCAATGTTATATCCAGGTCTTCTATGTCATTTGTCCAACGTAGTCTTGATCTGTCTCTTGTTCTCTTCCCTGGAACTTTGTGCCCTCCACGATTAATCGTTCTAAATCACCGAGTTCCAGGAAAGAAAAGAATTAGACGTCAGCACACATTTAATTATTTCCCTTGTATATGTTTGTAAATTTCATGTTTATCATTTAATAGTTGAAATATTTATTTATCTAGGGTTTGGGGTTAGCAATGTAAAACACAACTATCCTAACCCAAACCCTAAAATAAATAAATAAATATCTAAATTATTAAATGATGAACAGGGAATGTACAAACATAGTCAAGGGAAATAACTTACTGTGCGTTGGAGTCTACTTGTACTGTACCACACTGGCACTCACATTGCTCAAACTGGAGAGCTCTGATTTCTGTATGCACAACATTCAACTCTGAAGGAACATAGATAGTTTATTAGTTTGTAGACAATATTTTTTTAGAGAAATGCATATGGGATAATAACACTACAGTGGAATCCTATTATAACAAGATGGTTAGGACCGACAAAATATGTTTACGCATGCGGTTGCGTTTGTGGGTCTCACAATGGCTCACTAGACAAACCAATCATGCAACAGAAAACCTTAGTAGATGACGTGCCTTTATATTGAGGTTATCTTCTTATAGAAGCTTAATGGCACGTTATCTATACAATCCCATAATCGTAACCTTCGATAACAGTTACCATGTTGTTCTGATAGGCCGACATTGTGCTTGAACTAGTTACGGTTATGACGTGGGTGGGCGGAACAACAAAGAAACCTGTCGCAAGGGCCAGAGTTGTGCCCTGATGTCGACGTCTGTTCCGGCAACATTAGACTCGAAACACCATCGAGTCGAGTGGCTGCTGGAACAGAGGGCGGAGCATTTATGGGAATGCCCCACGTGCCGTGAGGCCAGTTTCTAATCAAGAATCAAGAAAATATGTTTTTAATAACAGAATTTCGCTCTATACAGTACAAACAACATAAAATAAATATAACTGGGGATTTTGTTTGTTTGTTTGTTTTGCGTTCGCTCCATTGTAACCATCACGGATATCCGTGCGATTTCCGCCGGGAGCGTGATTACGTTGTGCCACCGTTATGCGTCTTGTAGGCCTAGCACATCACTGGGGATTTTGAAAAGTGTTGTTATATTGGGAAATTTGTTATAAAAGATTTGTTATAAAGGGATTCCACTGCATTAATATATTTATGGAGTAATGTTGATTGATAGAATGAGTGAAAATAGACGGCCACTAAACGCATTAAAATGGCTACCAGATGGCAAAAGAAAGAGAGGGTGACCTGGAGAGACTCTTCACAGAACAATCATCAAAGAGGGTATGATTATGTGTCTCAACAACATACAAGAACTACACACAGCAGCATCACATCGCTGAAACTAGAGAGCTCTGGGTTCCATCTGTATTCAGCGCTGAAGTAACATAGATAGATTGATTGTTAGTTTGCAAACTTGGCCTTTACAGAAGTGTCTGTGAGATCACAATATTTATATATTTATTAATTAATATTACGTTCCTCGCGCATATAATTGCCATACCTCGTCATAATATGGAGTGGAAACGCTGACAGGTGGATTGGAAGGCGTTCGCTTGTGAGTTGGCCGTGACTTGCTTGAGACTATTAACTGATCTGGGTCCCGCTTTGTCAAGTACAGGAAGTAAAACATGATCATTACAGACGTGAATACGGTCAGGATCTCCCACAAGAGAACCTCTCGGAAAGCTACAACAAAACACTGTGGAATCAAAGAAAGAAGTTTGCTAAAAGTGTCAGACATAAAATCATATTTAAATCAGCAAATTAGTAGCATATTCTATTCAGGATCTAGTCATGGTTGGTCGCTGACCCAACGGTCCATGGGCTCATGTGCTTTGACCTATGGATCTAGTCATGGTTGGTCGCTGACCCAGCGGTCCATGGGCTCATGTGCTTTGACCTATGGATCTAGTCATGGTTGGTTGTTGACTCAGCGGTCCATGGGCTCATGTGCTTTGACCTATGGATCTAGTCATGGTTGGTTGTTGACTCAGCGGTCCATGGGCTCATGCACTTTGACCTATGGATCTTGTCATGATTGGTTGTTGACCCTTCTTCATCTTCAGAGTTCATTCTCAAACTCCTGCTGGATCTCTCTAGTAGCAGGACCATGATCCATTCTAGATTTCCAGCAGGATGTAGTCCAGAGAATGGAAATGTGTTGTCACCGTTTTATTTGCGCCAATGGCCCGACACATCCGTCTTCGGTGGGGGTTGTTGACCCAGCGGTCCATGGGCTCATGCACTTTGCCTATGGATCTAGTCATCGTTGTGTTGTGACTACGTTATCTAGTCGTGTTGCGTTTTGCAATGGTTGCTGGTGCCCCTCTTGGCCTGGTATCTCTGACTTCAGCACCAGTGAAAGCTTGGGCAGAGCTGTGGCCTTGCTCGATGTCAGTGTAGGCTTGACCAATCTTAGTTTCCAGCCTCTGTTGGCTGGACTAACCCGCATCTTCACTTCAAGGAGTTGGCCGTGATGAGGTTATTTTCTATGCAATATTTATGTTTAGTAGTTTGCTACTGCTTTCTGAACAGTCTGGATGTACAATTGCCTGAGATTTGAACAAGGAACCATGGCCATCACAGATGTGTTTTGTGCTTCATCACCAGAGCTAGACCAGCACAAACAAAAATTATATATACATATGTACAATATATTATAAAAAATCAAATTAAGATTTACAAAAATAACTTACTCCAGCTGGCATTCAATACTCCAATCTACATCACAAGGGCTTATGTTCCACCTCACATCACACGGGCATATGCTCCACATCATATGGGCATACATTCCACTCCACATCACAAGGGCATATGCTCCACTCTACATCACAAGGGCATGTTCCCCTCCACATCACATTGGCATATGCTCCACTCTACATCACAAGGGCTTACACCTTTCTCACATCATTGAATACACATCTCTAGCATAAAATAACTTAATTCAGGTAAGACGACGCACGTCAGGTAAAATAACTTAATTCAGGTAAGACGACGCACTTCTGGTAAAATACTTACCTGAAACACAAGATATGAAGTAATCACCGACGTCAACCCCCACGAGAAAAAGAATAATGACCGTCTATTTGTATCCCTCCGCCGCCAGATGGCGTGAAATGTCACAATAAATAAAGGCATAAATAGAAAACACAGAACTGTCATGATTGGATGAAGCGTTGCCACAATGAGGCTGACTGGAACAACAATTGCTGGAGTCAAGACATCTGGTCGAAGTTTGATAGCGCCTCTGCCGAAACAAGTTGGTAATCTGCACCTGTCTGAGATCGTGTTCAGCATGCGATCAATGGTGGAGTCTGAGACACGCTCACATTTGAAGAGTCTGTGGAAAGTTTATTTACAAATTAATATGTAGGAAAGTGATGCAGCATAGGGGTTACGTGAGACGTAGCACAAAAGTTACGTGAGACGTAGGACAAAAGTTACGTGAGACGTAGGACAAAAGTTACGTGAGACGTAGGACAAAAGTTACGTGAGACGTAGGACAAAAGTTATGTGAGATGTAGCATAGGGGTTACGTGAGACGTAGGACAAAAGTTACGTGAGATGCAGCATAGGGGTTACGTGAGACGTAGGACAAAAGTTACGTGAGATGTAGCATAGAGGTTACGTGAGACGTAGGACAAAAGTTACGTGAGATGTAGCATAGGGGTTACGTGAGACGTAGGACAAAAGTTACGTGAGATGCAGCATAGGGGTTATGTGAGACGTAGGACAAATGTTACGTGAGATGTAGCATAGGGGTTACGTGAGACGTAGGACAAAAGTTACGTGAGATGTAGCATAGGGGTTACGTGAGACGTAGGACAAAAGTTACGTGAGATGTAGCATAGGGGTTACGTGAGACGTAGGACACAAGTTACGTGAGATGTAGCATAGGGGTTACGTGAGACGTAGCATAGAGGTTACGTGAGACGTAGGACAAAAGTTATGTGAGATGTAGCATAGGGGTTACGTGAGACGTAGCATAGAGGTTACGTGAGACGTAGGACAAAAGTTATGTGAGATGTAGCATAGGGGTTACGTGAGACGTAGCATAGAGGTTACGTGAGACGTAGGACAAAAGTTATGTGAGATGTAGCATAGGGGTTACGTGAGACGTAGCATAGAGGTTACGTGAGACGTAGGACAAAAGTTATGTGAGATGTAGCATAGGGGTTACGTGAGACGTAGGACAAAAGTTACGTGAGATGTAGCATAGGGGTTACGTGAGACGTAGGACAAAAGTTACGTGAGATGTAGCATAGGGGTTACGTGAGACGTAGGACAAAAGTTACGTGAGATGTAGCATAGGGGTTACGTGAGACGTAGGACAAAAGTTACGTGAGATGTAGCATAGGGGTTACGTGAGATGCAGCATAGGGGTTACGTGAGACGCAGAGGTTACCTGAGATGCAGCATAGGGGTTACGTGAGACGCAGAGGTTACCTGAGATGCAGCATAGGGGTTACGTGAGACGCAGAGGTTACCTGAGATGCAGCATAGGGGTTACGTGAGACGCAGAGGTTACCTGAGATGCAGCATAGGGGTTACGTGAGATATAGCTTAGCCTGTGGTGTAGAGGTAGAGATGCAAGCTGGTGATAGGGTTCTAACTCTGTGGTGTAGTAAGTAAAGTAACCCATAGCATTTATTAATGCCATAATGGTGTAAGATGTTAGCGATCTCACATTTCAGTGGCTCTGCAAATGAGGGCGGTAGCCATCTCCTTTCCCTCACAGTCTTTACTTCCCAGATTAATTTGGTACCCATTTAAGGATGGGTCGACCCAGGACCACTCATATGCGAATCCAGTGCACTAACCACTACGCTACGCTGCTCAATGTAAGCTGGTGTATAGGTAGAGATGCAAGCTGATGATAGAGGTCTGGTGATGTCAACTGTCAAGAAGAAACGTCACAGAAGGTTAGCAGAATGCATTTAATTCAATGGTAAAAGTATCTCATCCAACAGCAGCAAGACTTGCCTGGAAGTTACAGCACCAATTACATACATCTACACTGTTGAGAAGTCAGATTTCCACTGGTCAACGAACAAACAAAGAAATGAAAAGTTTACCAGCGTGTCGATGGTGCCATTAAAACCAGCGGAGTCTATCAACTTCTTGAAAAACATAGCACATGTTTTGAACAATAATGCTGTGTAGTTAACCCAACCAAAGAACTTAATTTCATGTATATCATTTATGAGACAATACATTTCATTTGAAGATTTTATTAGAATTATTTACTTGCTATATTGTTCATTAATGTTTATTACAGTTTGTATAAAATATTTACTAAATTATATTTATAATTTGTTTTTGAGATATTTTCTCGTGAAATAAATTGTCTGGAGATATTTTGTCTTGATATATTTCATCTTGAAATAAATTGTCGTGATATATTTTGTCTTGAAATAAATTGTCTGGAGATATTTTGTCTTGAAATAAATTGTCTGGAGATATTTCGTCTTGAAATAAATTGTCTGGAGATATTTCGTCTTGAAATAAATTGTCTGGAGATATTTCGTCTTGAAATAAATTGTCTAGAGATATTTCGTCTTGAAATAAATTGTCTGGAGATATTTCGTCTTGAAATAAATTGTCTAGAGATATTTCGTCTTGAAATAAATTGTCTAGAGATATTTCGTCTTGAAATAAATTGTCTAGAGATATTTCGTCTTGAAATAAATTGTCTAGATATTTCATCTTGTAATAAAATTTCTAGAGATATTTCGTCTTGAAATAAATTGTCTAGAGATATTTCGTCTTGAAATAAATTGTCTAGATATTTCATCTTGAAATAAATTGTCTAGAGATATTTCATCTTGAAATAAATTGTCTGGAGATATTTCGTCTTGAAATAAATTGTCTAGAGATATTTCATCTTGAAATAAATTGTCTGGAGATATTTCGTCTTGAAATAAATTGTCTGGAGATATTTCATCTTGAAATAAATTGTCTTGAAATAAATTGTCTTGATATATTTTGTCTGGAGATATTTTCTTGGTTACAGCCTAGATAAGATATTTAAATTCTTTGGCTTGTTTCATTTTGGTATAATTAGGTATTAGGTATGTTGATTATCATCTTCGCACACCGGACACGTCCATATGTGCTCCGATCTCCGCTTCAGTAAATCTCTCAGAGTATAACGGCTGATTGTTCCGGTTCTTTGTTGGTTCACTACTCTTTTTGAAATATTTGTCAGGGGTTCTCATCTGGCCACGCCCATCCTCACTCCCAATTCTTGCATTCTTGATATTAACTCATGTCGCGCTTATTCATCTCAAAATCCTCTGATCGTGAGGATTCACAAAGAGTAGTGAGTAGTTTGTTATGTATTGTTATATCCATTGGTGTTGTAGATTGGCAAATACAATCAAAATAAATTTCCATATTTATTTAACAAGACTTTTCACAATTCCCAATTATATTTATTCTTTATTGTTGAATTATATAATACTACATCTATTCAGATGTAGCATAGAGGATCAACGCCTTCGAGCTGAAATGCTACAGGAAGATACTTAGAATATCATGGAAGGATAAAATCAGAAACTCAGATATTATAAACACACTGAATATTCCAGAGTGTTGGTTACTAAACACAATAACAAAAAGAAAACTACGCCTGTTTGGTCATATAAAGAGACATAACTGTTTAGAAAGACAAATAATGGAGGGAAGAGTTCCTGGGAAGAGGAGAAGGGGCAGACCAAGAAGACGATGGACTGACAACATTAAAGGTAAAATGAATACATCGCTAGAAAATGCAAGCCACATCGCCCAAGACAGAGAGAGGTTCAGAGAGTTCATTGGGAAGACAACGTTCTGGAAGGAATACGTCACATGACACACACATACGTCACATGACACACACATACGTCACATGGCACACATCTATTCTATATTAATATATGGCTCATAAACATGGACAATAAACAAACAAAAGACAGAATTGATGCCTTTGAGATGTGGATATATAGAAGAATAGAAAGAACATCATGGAAAGAGAAGAAAACAAACAATATAAAGAAGGAATTAGTTAAAGGAAATAAAGATCACATAAAATATTTTGGACACATTAAAAGAAAAGACACCTTGTTGAGGGTAAAGTCAAGGGGAGGGTGAAGTCGAGCAAGAGGTAGGCAGAGATACAAGTGGGAGAGTAACATCACAAAATGGACAGGTTACAGTCTAGCAGAGTGCATCACCAAAACAAGAGATGTTGGAGGTCTGTTCAGCCAAACTTCATTGCGAAGCCAGCACTTGATGATGATGATTATTCGTACTGTATATAGAAACTTTACGCTGGGCAGGTCATCTTGTGCGTACGGAGGACTCGCGTCTGCCAAAACAAATATATTATGGAGCACTCAAGGCAGGAATTTGAAAAGCTGGTGGACAGAAAAGCTCTTCAAAGACACACTCAAGTCATCCCTGAAACATCTTAAAATTGACGTAAGCTCTTGGGAGAGCCTTGCTCAGGATAGAACAGCATGGCGTTACAGCCTTAGAATAGGAGAACTAGCGGCAGAAAATACCAAGCAAGATACTGCAAGACAGAAGCGGGCATGTAGAAAAGAAGAAACATCTCAACGTCCCATAGACACCCTCTACATTTGTCAATTCTGGAGAAGAACATTTTGTGCGCGCATTGGACTTGTTAATCATTTTAAAACGCACTATTAACTTTATTATTTTTTATTACTTACCGGTACTGTTATTATTATTATGGTCGAGTTTTTGGTCATCGTCGATTACGACGGACGAACATTATCATATAGCAACTGTCTGTTATTACATAAATATGTTGTCAGTTGAGGTCAAGTTGTTATAATAAGATTTGGCTGTAAAAATGTTAGCCACTTTGGATAACAAGAAACTCTACTAAAAATAATGTTCTGGTAATAAATGAATATTTTAGTTCACGGAAAAAGACCACAGACTGAAGAAGGTCAACATGGTGATACAGGGACTATAGATAAAGTACTTTGAAGTATTTGGAAGTCATGTACCAGATTAGAATAACCTCTTCTTATAGCCCATGTCGAGTGGAGTTGTCATGTCCTTCAGATCCTTCAGTGTCGTGTGCTGTCTGTCATTTATAATCAATGGCTGTACGTTGTTGGGTTATGTCTTTCCATATCATTCTGTTTTATGTGTTGTCACTCATTTATTCATAGTCCATGCAATATGGAGTTGGTTATCATTTCTTCTTATAGTCCATGCAATGTGGAGTTGGTTATCATTTCTTCTTATAGTCCATGCAATGTGGAGTTGGTTATCATTTCTTCTTATAGTCCATGCAATGTGGAGTTGGTTATCATTTCTTCTTATAACCCATGCAATGTGGAGTTTGTTATCATGTCTTGCCACATTCTGATAGTGATGTTCTCACATACCACAATGCTAGGTTGTCAAGCATTCTCTTTTAGTCTTCCCCTATCTCTTTTGCTCTTCAACTTGCCTGTTATCACGATGTATTCTATCTTTTCTCATAATGTGTCCAAAAAAATTTAGACTGTCTTTTCTTTCTGATGCGGGTATGCAAGCTCTCTTTTTGAATCAACTTCTTTCAAGATATCTTCATTACACTTTTTATCCATCCATGGTGTTCTTACCATTCCTCTATAAAACAACATCTCTGCTGCCTCTATGTAACTTTTTACTATTCTGAGGAATGTCCATGATTCACTTCCATACATCAGAACTTCTAAGAGCATTCTCACCTCAACAGACAAAGATATATTATATAGGATGGTCTTCATCGTGTGAAATGTTCCCTTTGTCAGGACAATTCAACATGTGACTTCTTTAATACATCTGTCACCTGATATTATTATTCTTCTTCTTCTGCGTTCGTTCTCAAACTCCTGCAGATTAGCAGGATGAAGTCCGGAGAGCGGAATGCGTTGTGCCATGGTTTACAGCATTGCTGCGGTATCTACGCCTTTTGGCCTGACACATCCGTCTTCAGCACGGCTTTGGGTCACTGACCCTATATGGGATGGGACAGGCAACTCCATCCCATAACCTCCTTAGTCGCCTCGTACAACATGCATGGAAGGTAAACAGTGTTGCTATTCTTTGCTCCCCTTTCTGGCCCCGATAACACACGGGCAGATGATATTCTATTTATCTATTGCCTTTTCTCTGCGGTGTAACATGATTGAATGGCGATCTGTTTTTGGGCTATGGCACGTTTCATTTCTCAATATGCAGTAATATATTGACATCAGTAGCTCCTTCAATCTACCTTCTTGGTCTTCCTTTGCCCTTTGCTGTTTCCATTTTTATGTTGTATTCTTTTGCTGCTGGCGAAAAGGGCTCATTTTCTTTAAGTGAACCATTTCAATCTGTTTTTCAATATTTTTGACCACAGATTTTCCAAGTTCTTGTAATCTCTTTATTCCTCACATAATCTCTTCTTGTTTTGTTTGGTGCTTTTCTTAGACATCTCATTTCACATGTAGTTAACTTTTTGTGTGTGTACTGATGATGTTCGTCCGTCGTAATCGACGATGACCAAAAACTCTCTATTCCAGTATTGGTTATCTAGAACATTTTTGACTGTTTGCTATGCCACGATGTTAAACTATCTAATATTTTATCATACTGTCGCCATCAATGTCTCATGCATTCTATTTTCACCACTATAATGTTCTGCAGACCTTCTTGTCTCATGTGTCCAAAACATAAATATTGTCTCTATTCTGAAAATATTAAGTAACCCCGTCTCGCATTTGACTTTTTCAGCATCTCCTAGCCACATCTTTGTTGCCTCTAATTTTCCCACTATCCTGTTTGTTAATTGTGCAAGACTCACATCCAGATGTTAGAATCCATGTTATATGAAGAACTCTCTTCCTCACTTCTAGTGACAGGGACATCAATCAATCGATCAATAAACCTGTAACCCTTCAGGATCATAGGGGTACCACATTGGATGCCTCAGCGCACAGAGTCCTCCAGCGAATTCTATCCTCAGCGATACGGATGAGTGTGGAAATATCTAGCCCTGTCCATTCCTTGATGTTGTCTGTCCATGTCTTTATTTTCCCTCCTCTGCTTCTTCCACCCTCGACAGTTCCCTGCAGTATTGTTTTTGACAAGGAATCGTGCCTGCATACATGTCCAAACCATGCTAGTTTTCGTCGTTTCACTATTGAAAGCAATGGCTTCTGAACACCTGCACACATCTCTACTTTATTTCTTACGTACACATTGGTCTTATGTTCCCTATAGGAAATTCGTATAATTCGTCTGTAGAATTTGTACTCGAAAGTCTGTAATCTTCTCTCCATGTCCGCAGTGAGTGTCCAACTCTCAAAACCATCAATCAATCAATCAATAAAACCCATAACCCTTCAGGGTCGTAGGGGTACCACATTGGAAGCTTCAGCACACAGAGTCCTCCAGCGAATTCTATCCTCAGCGATGCGGATGAGTGTGGAAATATCTAGCCCTGTCCATTCCTTGATGTTGTCTGTCCATGTCTTTATTTGTCCTCCTCTGCTTCTTCTACCCTCGACAGTTCCCTGCAGTATTGTTTTTGACAAGGAATCGTGACCATACAACACAACAGAAAGCACCAGCGACTTATACAGTTTGATTTTCACTCCAACACTGATGTTGCTTTCAGGGACGTATTACATACTAAATACTTGAATTGATGGACTTGTATTGATACATTCACTGTAATCTTGTACTCTGAGGCATTTTGTCTGAGTATTAACCCCTTAGCTGCTGAGGTATCCTTAAGGATACGATGAGGTGTTGTCGCTGAGATCTTCATCTTAATTTCCCAGGGAAACAATTCATCTGGATGCTTTATTAACACTTTGCTCACCAGCAATCTAGAGTGTACTTGTCCACCATTACCGAGGGGGCACGCAAAATTGTATATACTGACATCGCCGTCTTTAAAAATTTGTATAAAATTGATCTAGTGCAGGAAAGCCTTGAAACTTTCTATGTGTTGTAACAACTGTTTGCACTTTCTGAATGAATTTGATAGCTCCAGAGATATTTCAAGTGCAAAATGCTACTTATCATAATGCTAGGCCTAGATTTACATTAATTTCTATATATCATACAATATTTCCTTCGAAATCTCCGATATTTCTTGATAAAAACTTACTAGGTCTATATCGTTATTCATGACATACTGCCATTTTTACAGAACATAATTTCCCAGAAACACTATTTTTAGCTCATTATTGCAATGAGTATTCCCATTTTTCTGATCTATCATAGCGCATTCGACTAGCGTCGAACTTGGTAAGTAAAGTTCTGTAACGGAAATTTGACTAGCGACGAAATTGGTTAGCAAAGTGTTGAAAGCTTCTAGACAGATTTTTTCCACCGGAAGCTAAGAAGAGATGGACATCTGCAAAATGGTGGTGGCTTTTTATCGTATCCTTAAGAATAACTTTGCAGATAAGGGGTTACGGCATTCACTTTGATCTTGCACGCTTGAGGGATTCTGTTTCTCAAAAACAACTATCACTTTTAACTTCTTGTTATTTAAGAAATGGCCATTTTCTTTGCTTTCTGCTACCACTAGGCTGATTTCTTGCAGATCTTTATTACTTCTGGCAATCAGAAGTATCATCTGCACAACAGACAACATACTAGTACAGTGGAAACCCTCTATAGCACATTCTTTGATAACAAATTTTCCTATAAAGCATTATTACTCAAATATCACCCATTAACCTTTAGAGCCCTGGCTTAAAATTACAAAACTTCCCCCAGGGCCTGACTTATTTTTTGGAAAATTTGCGTTATTGATGGTGGGTGTTTTGAAAACACTCATAACTTTTTTGTTTTAAAAGATATCAAAATAATTTTTGCACATCTAAATAAAGGAGTGAATAGTGAATATTATCGTGTTTTTTTGTTGTTGTATGTGTGATATGACAGTTGTGAGCACGTTTTGAAGTTGAAAATTCTGGCGAAAAATGCAAAACGTCATTTTCAAAATCGCAAATATATCTTCGTGACGACCCTAATACATGAGCAATGTGTGGCAACATTGATAAAATCCTCATAAATACCTATACTTATTGTATATGTATTGTATATGTATTGTTTTATATCAAAACTAATATAATATGAACTAAAAAGACTAATAAAACGTGAAGAAATTGCATATAACGTACGTCCGGTCAACACTAGGTCTATGCCGACACGCAGCGTAATTATTGTCCATGCACACACGTGTCACCCCTGATACATATTATTTTTGTGCTTTTTAATGAATACACACACATTCTTATCAAATAACAACATATTAAACACAAAGAACAACAATTAGAACATGTAGTCACGATCACTTACCCATGCCACGCGGTACTCAATTTGATAGTAAAATACGGCCGAAAATGGCTAAAGTCGCTCTAGAAATGCGTTGACAAATTCAACTGGCTTTCTCTCTCTTACAATCGTAATGAGTAAAGGAATTTGACCTTTAAACTGTGACGTATTCCTAGCTTCGTGTTGCGGGAATTCTACGTCATATAAGCTTTAACTTCGTGAAGTTACGTACTCGGGAATTGAGTGATATCGTATGTTGCGTGATTGCGACCACAGGCACTACGGGATGCACACGCAAGGCGCAATGTTGCGACCGTAGGGGCCTAAAGGTTAATATAAATTAAATTAATCAATATAAATCAAATATATCAATATAAATCAAATAAGCAATATAAATCAAATAAGCAATATAAATCAAATAATTAACAAATATAAATCAAATATATCTATATAAATCAAATAAGCAATATAAATCAAATAATTAACAAATATAAATCAAATATATCAATATAAATCAAATAAGCAATATAAATCAAATAATTAACAAATATATCAATATTTCTTTTTCTTTCATTCACTTGAAACATGTCTATATCTGTAATTCTGTCTCCTTAATAAAACTCACTGTCTTTTGTAGTTCATACAGTGTCCCATAGAGTTTTGATTCCAGTGTTGTTATGTTGATATTAATATATCAATATAAATCAAATATAAATCAAATATATCAATATAAATCAATAATCAATATAAATCAAATAAGCAATATAAACCAAATAATTATCAAATATAAATCAAATATATCAATATAAATCAAATATATCAATATAAATCAAATATATCAATATACATCAAATATATCAATATAAATCATATATATCAATATAAATCAAATATATCAATATAAATCAAATAATTAAAAATATAAATCAAATATATCAATATAAATCAAATATATCAATATAAATCAAATATCATTCGACATTACCCAATCATATTTATTCTTTATGGTTTGTACTGTACATAGTGAATGTCTGTTATTACATACATATTGTGTCTGTCCGGACCAAGTTGTTATAACTGAATTCCGTTGTAACACTACAACAATAATTGTGACATCAACATACTTATCAAAGGTTTCGTCGAGTGCCTCGCAATCGCAGCAAATCGCCAATAAATGACTTTTTTCACCATGCATATTTCTGTATTCGCAACAGCACAATGACTCATTTGCACTGGACGAAAATCCTCCCCTAGATTTATTGTTCATTTCTCCATTGACTGAGGTTTCTTATTCACGTTTCTTTGCTGCCATTTGTCAACTGAAAATATAAGCAATCAAAAGCAATTATTAAACGTATCATTCCAATTCTCATTTGTTCACTTTTTTTTGTTTTGTTACTTCTACACTAAGATAGCAGCTCTCAAACTATTTTGGCCTGTGGCTCCCTCTGGGAACTTGAAAAAGTCAGTCTTTCTTTACAAGCCACCAAGGTTTTTTGACATTCAAATTTGTATTATTTTTCATTTGAGTGATCATCTTGCTCCATTTCAAAGTTTTTCTTGACCCCCCCTTACAAATCTCTGTGTCCCCATGGAAGGCTATATGGCCCACAGGATGTTCCATATGGGTTCTTCTTGTCTGTAACGTGTGCCTATTTACTTATTTTAGTGATAATTAATCCAAATATTACATCAATAATTAACTTTAATATTAATTTTTTTTAGGGTTAGGGAAGTTGGATTTAAATTTATAAATGATAAACATAGCCAAGGGAAATAATCAAATAGGTAGGCACATGTTTCAGACAAGAACCACATGAAACATTTATAGCTTTAAAGATGAATGCTGGAGGAAATTTCACTGGAAGAAAAGCCTCATCCGTTACCAGACCATGTTGCATAAGCTAACTGGCATACTAGAAGTAGGCTAGATTTAGGGTCTAACTCTATACTGTTACATGTGCATGATGGTGGGTCGCTAGTGAGACTCGAAAACCATCCTCATGCGAAGATGGAGTAGATATGGTAGGATTTGAATTATTACTATTTGTAAATAGGCCATAGGTAAATGGTCTAACTCAATAACTTGGTAAATTGTTCTTTTCTACGGTCACTGCGCTATAAGTAGAACGTCACGGAGTTCCGCGAGACATCCAATCACAGGACGCGTGCAGTGACGTCACACCCGCCGACCGCCAAGCGATTGCATGCCGTTGTGCTATAAATCATATCGATTCACCCTTACACGAGAATTCTTGGAGAATAAATTATTGAATTCTAAACACTGATTCTCAAATAATGGAGGGAAGAGTACCTGGGAAGAGGATAAAGGGCAGACCAAGAAGACGATGGACTGCCGACATTTAAGATAACATGAATACATCGCTAGAAAATTCAAGCCACATCGCCCAAGACATAGAGAGGTTCAGAGAGTTCATTGGGAAGACAACATTGTGGAAGGAATACGTCACATGACCAAAAAAAAAACCCACTGATTCTAACCCTTCTCCCCCCTCCTAAAAATATCTATAAACTAATTCTAATCCTTTTAACCCCCCTTTACCAAAAGTTATGGTACAAGATTGTCATTCCGCCGGGATCATCATTCTTATCATGATAGGAAATATCTCAAAACTAGGTCAAATTTTACTGTGACCGTAGATACTACTAGTACTACACTTACATTAGTACGTACATAAGTACACTAGAATTACTTGTTCTACAGTCTACAGTCTACACTACCTACAAAGTCTGCCTAGATCATAATAATAGACTTAATAATTTTAAATATGCCTAATACAATTCTCAATCATCCTCGTGATAATAAAATAACATACCTTGAGACTTGATTCTCTATGGTGACACCGGATACTCTGAGTCAGACCTGGTGTCACAGTTCAGTAAATTCAGTTTTATGAGCCTGCCCTAGGCCAAACGAGGCTAGTTAGTAACTAACTAGTTACAATTTATATTATTCATACGGTTGTACTGATGTGTAGGCCTACATGACAATTTGCAATATGGTGTTCGTACGCGCAATACATAATTAAATCATCCCTACAAATCATATAATAAACTATCTATGCAAAATATAACTTAAGAATCGCATCAGAACATCATCAAGGCAGCCATTCTTGGCTGCTAATGTTGACAAGTTGAACATTTCTTAAGACCACTCAATATTTTCTTAATTACAATGAATAAATATTATAGTGACAGTTTAATAAATGGAAGCAAAAATATAGGTGATACATTTATATTACTAAGTTTACCTTCAACTTTCCCCTACCATTTTAGAATCTACAGCATGACACGGAAAGACATGATTTATTTATTCTGTAAGTGTACGGCCATATTTGACAATATTACACCTGTCACCACTGTTACCACTGAGGTTTTAGAAATAGCACCAGATTCGCTTACAAAAAAAAACCGTCAGAAAATACCAGCTTATTTTTATGCCTTCTTCTTCTTCTGCGTTCGTTCTCAAACTCCTGCAGATTAGCAGGATGTAGTCCGGAGAACAGAATTAGTTGCGTCATAGTTTAGAAAATTGCTACAATGATTTGCCTTTCGGCCTGACACATCCGATTTCAGCATGGCTTTGGGTCACTTACCCTATATGGGATGGGACAGCCAACTCCATCTCATAACCTCCTTAGTCGCCTCGTACGACATGCATGAAAGGTAAACAGTGTTGCTATTCTTTGCTCCCCTTTCGGACCCCAACAACGCACGGGCGTTTTATGCCTTAAATTTTAAATGAATCTGATAATCAATGAAGTTCCATGTAGTGACGTAGGCGTGTATGTTTCACCACAACTCACTGTCGCTTGTGTTGGTAATTAGTTCAGTTGGTGACTTCTTTCAGTGACAACCCATCCAGAAAATTATCGGTTTTCTTGTTTTCTCTCCACTTGATCTTTCCAGTGATGCTTAAATACATAAGTAAGTAAAAGTAAAGTAACCCATAGCATGTATTAATACCGTAAGGGTGTAAGATGTTAGCGATCTCACATTTCAGAGGCTCTGCAAATGAGGGCGGTAGTCATCTCCTCTCCCTCGCAGTCTTTACTTCCCGGATTAATCCGGTACCCATTTAAGGCTGGGTCGACCCAGGAGCCGTTGCGATCTGAAAAACATTTCCGCCTCAACTGGGGAATGAACCCAGGACCACTATGACCACATTCAAGACCACAGAATGTATAGAAAGGCAGCAGATCAAGTGGTTTGGTCCCATTATGAGAATGCATCACGACAAGTTGCTCGTACAGGCTCGTACCAAATGAGATGAGGGTACAAAGCCAGAGGAAGACCACGGAAAAGATGGATAGAAAACGTCAGAGACATCCTGAACAAACATGGCCATAGCACAGCCGAGGCCACACATCTGGATCTAGAACGCAAGCTCGAGCTCCAATCACCCCTACACTTAACGACAAAAGTTGATAGCAAACCACATGGGGAAAGGCAATAGACAATAGACTAAATGTTCAAGTTTAACTTTTCTCATCATAGTCCGTAAAAATCTTGATTGTCTGTTTCTAGTTTCCGCTATGATTTGTCGTTTTACTAGAGCATCTCTGAGAACTTCTACACTAGTTTTCTTGGCTATGGAATTTTCATCATTCTTCTTAAAAACCACATTTCAATTGCCTCCAGCTTATCTTGGTAACTTGTATTTACTGTCCATGTTTCGATTACATAAAGAAGGATTGGCTCAATATAACATCATATTACTGCATTGATATTACTCCATATAATTTTTATCGTTTTAAAAAAAGTTGATTTGGCATGGGCTATCCTATTCTTTATCTTATAGGATATAAGGTAAAGGTAAAGAACGTCCCATGGCATCTGTCGTCGGGGATGAAGATAACTCTTAATGTACTATTAAGTGGGGTGGCCAGTTCCCTTCCTTGCTGTTTTTTAACCTTCCCTAACTCATGCGCCAGGTACTCATTTACAGCTGAGTCGACTGGAGGAGTGATCGTGTCAAGTGAGAAATCACAACCCGGATTTTGATTTTTTTATGATGTCCGGACGTGGTTTCGAACCTGGCACGCTGTAACAAGATGATAGCAAGCAAGCAAGCTCACTATCCACTAGGCTACCGAGCTCCTCTTATATGATAAACGATGCTTTAATGATCTTTTATATATCGTTAAAAAATGCGTATTCTGACTATCTTTAGTCTAACTCAATTTTCTTGAGAACTATTGCTGGCATACATATAAACATTTCGATAAATTGGTGGTCATAAGTTCTCTGGCATTTTGGATCGTGTACATTCGACATCCGCAAAATCTTTTGATATTTGCAAATATTTGCAAGTTATTTTGTCGAAATATTAGATTTGACTTTGTTGAAATTAAGTTTTATGTCACGTAGGTCAGAAGGTGCATCGCTAATGAAGAAAAGTGTTAAATGATTGTTTAGAAATATATTCTATCTTTCATAAGAAAGCTAATAATAATATAGTGGAATCACTCTATAGCGCATTCTTTTATAACAAATTTTCCTACTTAAAAACACGTTTCAAAATCTTCAATTAGGGTTCATTCTCATTAGGTGGCCGAACCATTTCGGTCCTTGTGTTTCCATATATTTCACTACAGATGTTGTTCCAACAGTTCTTGTAATCTCTTCATTCCTCACATGATCTCTTCTTGTTCTGTTTTCTGCCTTTTTTAAACATGTCATTTCACACGCAGTAAGCTTTCTCCTGGGT
The DNA here is from genome assembly GCA_034231615.1 of Meghimatium bilineatum. Taxonomy (NCBI): domain Eukaryota; kingdom Metazoa; phylum Mollusca; class Gastropoda; order Stylommatophora; family Philomycidae; genus Meghimatium; species Meghimatium bilineatum. Next base: position 5,349,939 of record CM067302.1, read on the forward strand.
GGGAGGGGGGCTTCCTTTCCCTACCAGGAGCGTTCACAGGTGGCGGCTAGTGGAAAAGTCTTTATAGAGGCCAACTGCGAATACGCCTCTGTGCAAATACGCATCTTCAAATCACATAACCATTAGTGAAATTTAGGCAGGAAAACGGACGCATGTCCAATTTAAAAAACTTATTTTTGGTTGGTTGGTTGGTTGCTGATCCAGCGGTACATGGGCTTATGCCCTTGGACCCAATGCCATTGTGTGATATATGCATGTGTTTGTGAGCTGTTGTTTTGTTACATATAATGTGTTCCATTTATCTGGCCCTGGAGGGAGAAACATTTTCCTAATGTCATCCAGCGCTGGGCATTCAAAAAGGTGGTGGTCAGCAGTTTCATAAGGATGAGTGAAAGGCCGACACTCTGGAGTGTGGTTGTATTCTGTTCAGGTGATTGTTAAGCTGTACATGTTGTGTGCGCAGTTGGAAGATGATACTCTGGTCTTTCCTTTCCAGGAGGTTGATGTTGTCTTTAGGATTTGGACTGGTCCTTTGTTTAGGTAAAACCCCTCCATTAAGGTAATCATGCCTACGGCCCTGTCTATCTATATATTCACATCTCAAAGGCAAATCATGTTGTCTTATAATTGTTTGTTCATTGCCCAAGGGTACACTTACTATAGGCCAGGGGTCGGCAACCTATGGCACGCGTGCCACACTTGGCACGCCAAGCAATTTCAAATGGCACGCAGACTCTTCACATTTCCTGTATAAAGTGGATTATGAATAGATTAGCGGGGTTTCCTCGCTCATTTCGGCACTTGGGCGTAGCAAGATACCAGCCACAGACTTATCCAGATTAAGTATGTTGTCGATATTGAGCAACTGCAAGACCATGCAAGGGCAATCCTCCCATTAATAATAAAAAAGTTTTAAAAAATATTTCAAGAAACTATTTCTTTTAATGTTGTTTACAACATTACATATTATTGAATATCACTATATATTAATTAATTAAAATATAAAAATAAAATATATGGTAAAATAAGAATATTGACCTCGACTTGTATAAAATGATATATGATGTTGGCGCTCTGAATAATTTGAAACCTTAAGTTGGCACACAGTTAGCAAAAGGTTTCCGACCCCTGCTATAGGCTTACTTCTTCAGCGTTCATTCTCAAACTCCCACTGGATCTCTCTTGTAACAGGATAATTGCCCTGCCAGTTTTCCTACGGGATGTAGCCCAGAGCATGGAAATGAGATGTGTCGCTGTTTTATTTATGCAAATGGCCCGACACATTCGTCTTCGTTGGTAAATTAAAATTACGATTTACTAGTCTGATCCCTCAACCTAAAAACATACAATAAATAAAATAAAGCATACAAAACTCAGTCGTATTTACAAAGAAAAAAAATCAAGTAATTGTGTTAATCGACATGATTAAAAAAAAATTCTAAACTGTGCTGAACTATAACTAGGTTGCCATTATTTCAGGAATTCTTTGATCATTCAAGTTGAAATTATGTACAGAAACCGCTTAATCGTGGCGAAATGGTTTCATTGGCTCTGATGTGAAAATGAGGCGATAACAGGTCGTCATATCTGGATATCACAAGAGTCATTAAGACATATCTAAGTTTGTCGTTTATGCTTTCTAGCACGTGCTAGCACATAAACACCAGCTTATACATCATCATGTACCATGCCGATGTTAGTTGTTGTTGTAATAGTCCTTGTCTCGATTGGTCCGTTCTCAGTGACTTGAGTACACAGGTTGAATGTCTTGACGAAATCACATCGTGTGTTGCGAAGCGATTTGGTGCTGCTAGAACGTACCTGGTTCAATTCCCGTCATCTGTAAGAATTATTTTCATTTATTCTCATGCTTCCTAATTGAATTTACTTGATTTCTGACAATCCTCAAGAATCGATTGTCGATTGTCGTCATGCGAGAAAAAGTTGGAATTATATGTCTTTGGCCGTTTGGGTGGCATTGGCACGTCCCCATAAGGATAACCGTATTTGAATGTCTCCACCAATCTAGTTCAATCACAAAGACACGGTCTGACAACCGTCAATACGATCCAAATGGCCAAATATAAACAATACAAACTCCCTCCCACATCCCTGTGGAATCGCATCCCTAGAAGTAGATGTGGATGCGATATCGTCGAACACGGAAAACGTATTGACTCACGTTGCGAGGTTAGTGGATGCTATCTGAACGGGCCAAATTTGAATCTAGTTGCTGCATGGTTTTAACCTAGGTTTTACTAGAATGGTTGTCGACCATGATGTTAAAATATCCTATATTTCTTTACGATGTCCACCTCTCTTGTCTTCAATCTTGCCTGTTGTAATAAGAGCATTAGATACGTCTACGGCAAAGGGTGGTTTTTTGTGTGACTCGCTTCTTCTTGTTGAATGCCTAATTCAGATTCTCTAAGAAAGGTGTTTCCCCTCCTTATATACGAGCTTGGTTGCAACTATCTTTATCAGACGTCCCTGTCTCATCAAACATCCATGTCTTATCAGACGTGCCTGTCTCATCAGACGTTCTTGTCTCACCAGACGTTTATGTCTCATCAGACCGTCTCTGTCTCATCAGACGTCTCTGTCTCATCAGACGTCCATGTCTTATCAGACGTCCATGTCTCATCATACGTCGATGTCTTCAGACCCTTCTGTCACATCAGACGTCGATGTCTTCAGACCCTTCTGTCACATCAGACATCCATGTCTTCAGACCCCTCTGTCATATCAGACGTCCATGTCTTCAGACCCCTCTGTCACATCAAACGCCCATGTCTTCAGATCCTTCTGTCACATCAGACGTCCATGTAACATCAGGCGTCCATGTCTTCAGACACCTCTGTCACATCAGAAGTCTATGTCTTCAGACCCCTCTGTCACATCAAACGCCCATGTCTTCAGATCCTTCTGTCACATCAGACGTCCATGTAACATCAGGCGTCCATGTCTTCAGACACCTCTGTCACATCAGACATCCATGTCTTCAGACCCTCGGTCACATCAGACGTCCATGTCTTCAGACCCTCGGTCACATCAGACGTCCATGTCTTCAGACCCCTCTGTCACATCAGACGTCCATGTCTCATCATACGTCGATGTCTTCAGACCCCTCTGTCACATAAGACGTCCATGCCTCATCAGACGCCCATGTCTTCAGACCCCTCTGTCACATCATACGTTCATGTCACATCAGACGTCCATGTCTTCAGATCCTTCTGTCACATCAGACGTCCATGTAACATCAGGCGTCCATGTCTTCAGACACCTCTGTCACATCAGACGTACATGTCTTCAGATCCCTCTGTCACATCAGACGTCCATGTCTTCAGACCCTTCTGTCACATCAGACGTCCATGTCTTCAGACCCTTCTGTCACATCAGACGTCCATGTCTTCAGACCCTTCTGTCACATCAGACGTCCATGTCTTCAGATTCCTCTGTCACATCAGACGTCTATGTCTTCAGACCCCTCTGTCACATCAGACGTCCATGTATCATCAGACGTCCTTGTCTTCAGAGCCCCTTGTCTCATCATACGCCCATGTCTCATCAAACGAACATAGAACTAATGCTATATCTACGAAACAAAACAAATGACCCCCCTGATCAACAAGAATAGCAAAAATCCTCAGTTATTGCCCTTCAATAGACACCATCACAGTATAGAATCATGGGAAATGAGAGAGCGAATGCTGTCAAAAAACAGAAAGTGAAACATAACAAGATAGACACCCACTGTCCTACAGAGAAGCAAAAACAGTAATCCATAACACATACCCGGAACACGTCAAAGTGGAAGAAACAAAGGAAAGTGGAAGACAAGTCCGATGCAATATATCATATTCAAAGACAACAATATTCCGTCTTAGAAGAGGTCACTGCGGACTGTTAGATCACATTTACCAATTTAAGATCTCATACACAGATGAATGTCCATGTGGATCCGGAACCCAGGTTCATAACACATACTTCAGGTCTGCCCAATATACAAATAGCAGAGATAGCAGACCTGGCCAGAAGATAAAGATTTGAGGCAAAAGCTATGGGGTACAAGCTCTGACCCGGAGAAGACGGCGGACTTCACCCTGACGACAGACCTGACCGCAGATACTGAACGCAGAAGAACAAGAACAGCTTATCGTCGTAATGAAACATCGTAAAATTGTGTGGATTGGAACGTGATGAGAAATGGTTCCCTTTCCAAAATTATACTGTGAGGATAAAGTTCAGAGTAGAAGAAGTATAGCAAATCAAAGAAAAGTAGGCATATAGATCTTCTTCTTCTACGTTCATTCTCAAACTCCTGCAGATTAGCAGGATGTAGTCCGGAGAACGGAATGCGCTGTGTCATGGTTTACATCATTGCTGCGATATCTGCGCCTTTCGGCCTGACACATACGGCTTCAGCATGGCTTTGGGTCACTTACCCTATACGGGATGGGACAGCCAACTCCATCCCATAACCTCCTTAGTCGCCTTTTACGACATGCGCGGAAGATAAACAGTGCTGCTATTCTTTGCTCCCCTATTGGGTCCCGGCAACACACGGGCGAGGCCTATAGATGAACTATTATAGACAAGATGCACGTTTTTCCACGCCAAAAACAAGAAACTGAAAACAGAGACGCATGACGGAGTTGTAATGGCGCTTCTAAAGTGACACCCATACCATCTTGAGCGGTTATGGGTTTGATGATGTTGATGATTAAGTTGATGGTTAGACTACCAACAGAAAGCATGCAACAAATGGTCATGACACATAGACATCACGACTGTAAAGCCAGAGGCAGACCATGTAAAAGATGGATCACAAAAATCAAAGAAGCCACAGGAACAAGTTTACAAACAGCGCACAAGAAGGACATCTTCAGAGAATCTTCTATCCCTGACGCCGAAAGTCAAACAAGGGCCACAGCGTATAGATAGAGATGGTTAAGTGGTTATTCTGAGAGAACCACCCATAACACAGCTTTTAAAATAGAGAGATAAATTATTAAAAGGAATGAGGCGATAGTTCTTATAGGTAAATACAGAGATGGCAGAGTGTGGCAGAGGTATAAACAGATTGAGAGATTTTAAAAAGTTATAACAATTGTAATTAGCTTCTGACTGATACGTTATACGTGTCACTCGATAATATATAGCCGTGTAACCTAATCCGTTCACCCTTCAAACGTGACGCTTATTTGATTATTCCCGTAATTGTTATTGGTCACGTTGTCTAAACTTTATGTCAACAGCCGAATATAATCACAGAAAACGTCAAATAGTGTCACTTTCAAGGGATGTATCGAATAAGTCCACAGGAGTGTATACAAGTCAAGGCCTCGGTGTTTATTGTTTAAGTTAACGGATTGTGGAATGTGTGTGTGTTAGAGCGACCTGTTGACAAGGCTACTTCAATTAGACACGTTATCACAAACATCCTCCACTAGGGCATTTTTCTACACACTAGAATATACAAATTAACACAATCCTGTCAGCAACAACCACCGGTGTTTAGATGGTAGAGAACACTCACGTGCAACGAAAGATGTTATGAAAGATCGGTGGATTAAAAAATAGGATTGGTCTGATTATAACAAACGGAACATATTGTCAACGAACAGCTAGCGATGACATTATGGGACACAATTTTGGATGTGTCAAATGTTAGACCGGTTTCTTCCGCCGAAGACGGATGTGTTGGGCTATTGACGCAAATAAAACGGCAACATAACGCATTTCCATTCTCTGGACTATATTCAACTGGAAATCTTGTAGGACCATTGTCCTGTTGCAAGAGAAATCCAACGGGAGTTTGAGAATGAACGCTGAAGACGACGACCGGTTTATCTGTATATTTTGCCAAATTATTCTAAAAATGGCACTAGTGTTTTCTAATTATGTCTAGCTTTAAAAAAAAGTAATAGAAGAATAGGGAAAACATCATGGAAAGTGGAAGAAAACAAATACAGAGATATTAAAAACACTTAATATGAAGAAAGAACTACTAAGAGAAATAAAGATCAAGCAAATAAAATATTTTGGACACATTAAAAGACATGACACCTTATTGAAGACCTTACTTGAGGGTAAAGTCAAAGGGAGGCGAGCAAGAGGTAGGCAGAGATACAAGTGGGAGAGTAACATCACATGATGGACATGTTAGTCTAGCACAGTGCACCACCAAGACAGGATATGTTGGAGATCCGTTGCAGCCAACCTTCGTTGCGGAGACAGCACTTGATGATGATGATGATGGGTGGAGGGTCTTGCGCGATGTAAAACTGTCAAGCATCTTCTGTCTTTGGCATATCCTGTCTCTTTTCCCGTAATTTCGTTTGTTGTTATATTGTAAGTCTATTCCAAATCTCATTGTCTCATGATGTGGCTAACACATGCTGCATAGTGACGAACGACGTTTCGACTAAGAAGTCTTCATCATGACACAAACAAGCAACAGGCAATGAATCTTACAAACAAAAACATCATAATGTAAGAGAAGAGCAAAAAAGAGCAAATGTTTGTAAGATTATTTCCTGTTGCCTGTTTGTGTCCCGATGAAGACTTCTTAGTCGAAACTTCGTCCATTGAAAAGGTGTGTGTGTGTGTGTGTGGGGGGGGGTCCCTGAGTGCTTGAAAAGTTGTTTGGTGGAGTGGCAGGGTGTCACTGAGTTCTTGAAAAGTTGAGGGGGGGGGGTGCCCCAGAGTTTTTGAAATATGTAAGGGTTGGGGTGTCCCCTGAGTTATTGATAAGTTGTGGGAGGTGTCCTTGAGTTCTTGAACAGTTGTGTGTGTGGGGGGGGTGTCCCTGAAAAGTTGTAGGGGAGGGGGTTGTCCTTGAGTTCTTGAAAAGTTATGTGTGGATTGGGGTGTCCCTGAGTTCTTGAAAAGTTGTGTGTGTGTGTGTGTGGGGGGGGGGGTGTGTCCCTGAGTTCTTTAAAAGTTGTGGGGAGTCAAAAATTGTCAAAAGTGTTGTAATTTATGGTCAGACGCATTGTCGAAAAAAACACACAAAAAATAGCTACACAACGCATTTCCGCTCTCTAGACTACATCCTGCAGGAAATCTAGTAGGACCAAGTCCTATTATAAGAGAGATCCAGTGGGAGTTTGAGAATGAACGCTGAAAAAGAACTGGCAGGAGACACCCGAGCAACAGAAAGTATGTAAATCTATTTATGTCTGTCTTGTTTGTCCTGTCTGTCTGTCTTGTTTGTCCTGTGTGTCTGTCTTGTTTGTCCTGTCTGTCTGTTTGTCCAGTCTGTCCGTCTGTTTGTCCTTTCTGTCTCTTCGTCCGTCTGTCCTGTCTATGTGTTTGTTTGTCTGTCTGTCTTATGTGTCGTCTTTCTGTTTATCTGTCTATCTGTCCTGTCTTTCTGTCTGTCTGTTTATCCTGTCTGTCTATCTGTTTGTCCCGTCTGTCTGAATGTTTGTCCTGTCTGTCTGTTTGTTTGTCCTCTCTGTCTGTCTTGTATGTTTGTCCTGTCTGTCTCTCTATCTATCTATCTCATTGGATGCATCAATACACAGGTCCTCCTGCGATTTCTATCTTCAACGATGCGGACGAGTGAGGAAAAATCTTGTCCAGTCTAGTCCTTGATCTTGTCTGTCTATGTCTTTATTTGGTCACCTCTTCTTCTTCTAACCTCGACAGTTTCCTGCAGTATTGTTTTTGACAATGAGCCATGTCTGCATACATGTCCAAACCATACAAGTTCTCTTCATTTCACTATTGAAAGTAAAGATTCTTGTGAACCTCTACTTTATTTCTTACGTACACATTTGTCTTATGTTTTATATTATGTATTATGTATAGGAGATTTGTAGTATTCGTCTGTAACATTTGTATTCGAAAACCATGTAATCGTCTCCCCCATGTCCGCAGTGAGTGCCCAACTCTCACAACCATACATCGCAAAATAAACCACAAGTGAGTTATACAGTTTGATTTTCACTGATGTTGCTTTTACAAATTAAGTAGTTAAAAAAAAAATCTTGATGCAACCCAGAGAGTGTACGAGCATGCATGTTTTTTTTATCGCGGTATTTTTTATGTTACAGATAAACAAAATATGCCCCCAGCTGACCTAGTTAGATTCTGTGCTGCAATATCCTCCACTTCGAGGATCATTTTGGTGCCGAGTCATTCTAGACACAGCAGTAATGTGACTAGCGGTTCCCAACTTATGCCATCTTTATCAGTAGTCAGATCCTATTATAACAACTTGATTCGAACCGACAAAATATATATGCAACAACAGACATTCGCTATACAGCGCGAACAAATATAATTGGGGATTTAAAAAAATGTTTAAAAAAATAAAAATTAACTAATTTATTTAGTTTCTAATTAAGTTTGTGGTTGTGTCTCCTATACTGCAAATGGGCATGCCTCTACCCTCAAGTAATATCTTCAACAAGGTGCCATGTATTTACCTATGTCCAAGTCTTCAACAAGGTACCGTGTATTTACCTATGTCCAGGTATTAACAAGGTGCCATGTATTTCAATATCAAACAATAAAACCCATAACCCTTCAGGGTAGTAGGGGTATCACATTGGAAGCTTCAGCACACAGATTCCTCCAGCGAATTCTATCCTCAGCGATGCGGATGAGTGTGGAAATATCTAGCCCTGTCCATTCCTTGATGTTGTCTGTCCATGTCTTTATTTGACCTCCTTTGCTTCTTCCACCCTCGACAGTTCCCTGCAGTATTGTTTTTGACAAGGAATCGTGCCTGCATACATGTCCGAACCATGCTAGTTTTCGTCGTTTCACTATTGAAAGCAATGGCTCCTGGACACCTGCACACATCTCTACTTTATTTCTTATGTACACATTGGTCTTATGTTCCCTATAGGAAATTCGTATAATTAATGTATTTACCTATGTCCAAATCTTCAACAAGGTGACATGTATTTACCTTTTTGTCCAGGTAAATAAGGTGTTCGCCATGTATTTAGTGCCTACATATGTCGTGCTACTCTATTGACGTGAAGCATGGACAATAAATACGACATCACAAAAATCGTTGGAGGCAACGGAAATGTGGTTTATTCGAAGAATATTACTCATTCCCTGGACAGCAAAGATTATTAATGAAGAATGTCTTAGTAGGATGGATGTGAAAAGATGCATTATTGATAATATAAGAAAAAAGACAGTCAACATTTATTGGGCACATAATGAGAAGAGGAGGTATTGAGAATATAGTGACAACAGGAAAGATAGAAGGGAAAAGATCAAGGGGGAAGACCAAGAGAAAAGATATTGGACAGTTTGACTAAATGGCTTCGATTGACGACACCAACAGAGATGATGACATATATGAGAGATCGATGTACATGGAGAAATATGATCGCCAACGTCATTCGGCACGGCACTTGATGATAATGATATGTCCAGGTTTTCAACAAGGTTCCATGTATAATATATATGTCCAAATTTTGTAAAATAATTCTTTAAATTGTTTAAATATTTTTTATTTCATGCTCAGTGTTTTGTGGGATTTGACCACTCAACAATGTGAGTGTGTATGAAATGGCCTACAGAAGTCAGACCTATGGGATAGAAATCCGTGCATACCACAGCTAAGCTATACACAACGATGCAGCTTGCTCTGTTCTCCGAGACTACATTCCGTGAATCTGTGGCACTTTGAGAGTGAGCAAAGAAGATTCTTTTTGTAGGTTGTCAATATCAATCTCTGATATTTTTTATAGGCATCATCATCATCAGGTGCCATGCCGGGTGGCGTAGGCGGTCATGGCTCTCCACAGCTCTCTGTCCACAGTATTATGTATCAAAGTCATTGTTGTTTCTTTGCCGTGCCAGGTTGTCAAACTGTCTAATATTTTCTCACGTTGTCGCCCTCGGTCTCTGGTGCCTTCAATCTTGCCTGTTGTGACTATGTTCTCCAAACCTGCCTGTCTCATGAAGTGGCCAAAAAAAGAAGATTGCCTTTTTCTTATATTGTTGATTAAGGTCCGTTTCGCATTTAACTCTTTTAATACCTCTACATTAGTTTTTCTGGCAGTCCATAGTATTCTCAGCATTCTTCTGTAGAACCACATCTCTGTTGCCTCCAATCTCCCACTTTCCAGTTTGTTTATTGTCCAAGACTCGCACCCATATGTTAGTATAGGCATAGACTCCGAAAAAAAACATAAACTTAACGTGCGCACCAGATTGAAAAAAAGCTGTCTTTTCACAATAAAGGTTTCATTTCAATTGAATGTCAACTGTGTCGCGTTAAGGAAGCTAAATTTCCCTTTGATTTTCAACTCATTTCAAGTGGTGTTCACTAACAGACAAATACCTACGCTGGGTAATGTCCTGCAGTTTGGGAACCTTAACACGTGAATTCTGTATTTTTTTTTTTTTTAAAGTTTCCATCTGAATACCGCTGTTGTATAATGACGCAGACAAGATAGGCAACGTATTAAAAGACATTTAACTTCACAATTTGTGCCCAGTTATAACTTGATACTTACGTGTATTTTGAACGTTTGTGTTTGTGTTTTTCTTCTAGTCCACTGGATAGGCCTTATAAGATATTTTTACTAGAGCGTAAGTAAATAATTAATTTATATCTAGGGCTTATATAGCTTATATATAATTCGTCTGTTTTCGTGTATAAATTTCACTGTTTGAGCGGAAAGTATGAAGACCTTTTTGTGAACATTTTCCATTATCTACAGGCCTGGTTGTTCGTCCGTTGTATTATACGATAAAACCACATACACCACCGCAACTAGGTTGATGATGATGTCTTTGATGTGTCCGGCGCGTGCCTGGAATTGTCTACCTTACTCTGATAATGTGTGTGGATAGGGGGGGGGGGGTCTCTGAGACATTGATAGGCTCTTACCTTTCTTCAAACACGTTTGTGTGTGAGGTTCTCTACAGCTGCCGCACTACTCTCGATTGTGCATTGGCAGTCAAATCTGTCTTCTGTAAGACTTCCATGAAATGTTTATGTTGAAATGAGTCCGCGCTGTCTTAAGAGTGTCTTTAAAACGCTTCTTCTGTCGTCTGGCTTTGCGGAAACCATTCTGACGTTCTCCATCTAGCACATTGTTTAACGAGACGATGTTCCTTCCTGCTACCACGTGTAGCCCCAGCATGTTTGTGCCTTCATCAACCATGTGTGTGTGTGTGTGTTCTTACAGATTTAGATTTCATCAGTACCTCGCTGTCTGATAATTTATACCACCAATGGATGTTGAGTATCTTACCTGGACAGCCATGTTATCATGATCTTACCTGATGTTATCATGATATTACCTGATATTATCATGGTCTTACCTGAACAGCCATATCATAATCTTACCTGGACAGCCATGTTATCATGATATTACCTGATATTATCATGATCTTACCTGAACAGCCATATCATAATCTTACCTGGACAACCATGTTATCATGATTTTACCTGATGTTACCATTATCATACTTGGACAGCCATGTTATCATGATCTTACCTGGGCAACTATGTTATCGTGATCTTACCTGTTGTTATCAAGAACTTACCTGGACAGCCTTGTTATCATGAACTTGCCTGGCCAGCCATGTTGTCAAGAACTTACCTGGCCAGCCATGTTATCATGATCTTACCTGGATAACAATGTTATCATGATCTTACCTGGACAGTCATGTTATCATGAATTTACCTGGACAGCCATGTTATCATTATCTTACCTGGACAGCCATGTTATCATGAACGTACCTGGACAGCCATGTTATTATGATCTTACCTGGACAATAATGTTATCATGAACTTACCTGGACAGACACATTGTTATGATCTTACCTGATGTTATCATGATCTTACCTGTATAGCCATGTTATCATGATCTTACCTGGAAAGCCATGATATCATAATCTTACCTGGACAGCCATGTTATCATGATCTTACCTGGACAGCCATGTTATCATTACACATGTTCCCTGATTGAGAGATCATTGTGCCAATGGTAGCCTGCGGCAATGGTAGGATCTGTTTATTGAGTACAATTTCTATGGTGAATACTGAACAACAGTATAGAGGAAAGCTTCATGCAATTGGTGGCGCACTTGTGACAGGAAATGTGGAACTTATAATGAAAGTTTACATATGCGGTTGTGTCTTTGGCTCTCACCAATGGCCCTTTAGACAAAGCACCCATTCAACAGAAAACCTTAGTAGATGACATGCCGTTATATTGAGGCTCTCTTATTGAAGCCCTGTAGCATGTCATCTATACAATAACAGACCCCCTCTGAGTAGAAGGCTCCTTCAATAGGTATTGAACTAAACTGAAGCCTCCTGGGTATGAAAGAAAGCTCAGAAAAACCACTCCACTGCACATAGGAAGTAAGAGCTGATCGCTTGCAATACCTGGGGTTCTCAAACAAACAGCAAACAAACAAACAGCAAACAAACAAACAGTAAACATACAAACAGTAAACAAACAAAAAGCAAACAAACAAACAGTAAACAAACAAACAGTAAACAAACAAACAGCAAACAAACAAACAGTAAACAAACAAACAAACAGTAAACAAACAAACAGTAAACAAACAAACAGCAAACAAACAAACAGTAAACAAACAAACAGCAAACAAACAGTAAACAAACAAACAGCAAACAAACAAACGGTAAACAAACAAACAGTAAACAAACAAACAGTAAACAAACAAACAGCAAACAAACAAACAGTAAACAAACAAACAGTAAACAAACAAACAGCAAACAAACAAACAGTAAACAAACAAACAGTAAACAAACAAACAGCAAACAAACAAACAGTAAACAAACAAACAGTAAACAAACAAACAGCAAACAAACAGTAAACAAACAAACAGTAAATAAACAAACAGTAAACAAACAAACAGTAAACAAACAAACAGTAAACAAACAAACAGTAAACAAACAAACAGTAAACAAACAAACAGCAAACAAACAAACAGTAAACAAACAAACAGCAAACAAACAAACAGCAAACAAACAAACAGTAAACAAACAAACAGTAAACAAACAAACAGCAAACAAACAAACAGCAAACAAACAAACAGTAAACAAATAAACAGTAAACAAACAAACAGTAAACATAATGAAAGTTTTCATACATATTCATTTCATACATTATTTCATTTCCAGTCTTTTAATCTGTTGCCGATCTTGGCTGTGTCATTATATGACAGCGTCATTATATGACAGCGTCATTATATGACAACGGTATTCAGTTGGAAACTTTAAAAAAAATTAATTAAATAAAAATTACAATTACAATTACATACAAATCCACAGATTATGTCAAAATTGTTTTGACAATTTTACACCCCAAGTCAACAACTGTCAAGAATTCAGGAACCTCCCCCCCCCCACTCCCCAACTTAATTATGTAAAAATACTCCTCCCCCCAGTACATTTTAGCAGAGAACATATGGAGAAAGTTTTGTTTCACATTTTTAGTAAAAAATGTTTGCAATTTTAAAAATTTAATTGTTTAAAAAACAGTATTGTTGACATTAATTGTAGCCAAGTCTTCCCATCCCCAGTCAACAAGTGTCAAACATTTTTAGAGCCCCTCCCCCACTAATTTATTGATAGCCCCATAGCTCAAAGATCCACGATGACATTTGATAGCTACTACCAGGAGTAATGCTCTGTGGCATAAGTACATGGCATAAGTACACAACATACATACATGCCATAAGTACATGCTGCAAGTACATAAGTACATAGCATAAGTAAATAACATAAGTACATAACATAAGTACATGACATAAGTACACAAGATAAGTACACAACATAAATACACAACATAAGTACACAACATAAGTACATGACATAAATACCTGACAGGATACTCAGAGTTGCCAAACTACAACTAAAATGTATCAGAAACCGAAGATTTAAATACTTTTTTCTCATTTTCAAAGTGCATTATCTTCTACACAATGCCAGCGGCACATCAGATAAGGAGAGGTTCGTTAATGGAGTCTCAACCAATTCTTGATGCAGATCATGGACATAATGGTATTGTCACGGACTTCAGATCTAAAGGCAAGAGAAGGTAACAAATATATTGCTTTTACAAAAAAAATATCAGCATTTATTTTTGTGGTTTTTATTTTTTAAATCTTATTCAGCTCACAAAACCACTCCACTGCACATAGACAGTTTGTTTGTTTTTCGTTCACTCCATTGTAACCATCACGGATATCCGTGCGATTTCCGCCGGGAGCGTGGTTACGTTGTGCCACCGTTATGCGCCTTGTAGGCCTAGCACATCCGATTTCGGCATGCCTTGACAATTCGGGTGGGTTACCCTTAGCCTGTGAAGCCTCTATATCTGTCTCCAGGCACGCGTAGTTGCGACTCTTCGCCCAGACAATTTATTTTGCTCTCGTCTGACTCGAACGAGTTGTTCCACTGTCTATGAACTTGCCTCGTGTAATTGGACGTGCTGTGCCTGTGCCCATTGGGTACTGAACTGTTTCTCATCCGTGAGCCTGGTTCCTTAAGGGGAAGAACTCAACAGAGGAGTCGGACCTTGGCTCTTTCGCCCTCTTAGCCGAGGTGTCATTCACCGACATCGTGTACCCCTTGTCCAAGTTCGAGTCTCACACCACGCGTTTGAGAGCAAGGCGTTCTCGAGCTGAGCGTCCATGTCCCAATAGCGCCTGGGCCCATCAGGTACTGAACCCTTTCTCTCTTCAAGTGTATTTCCGGTGTAGGAAAACTTGACAGTAGAGTTGGGCCAGGGCTAAATCGTTGTCCCTTTTGTGCCTGAGCCCATCGGGTACAGAACCCTTTCTCTTCGCGAGCACATTTCCGGTTTAGGAAGGCTCGACACCAGAGTTGGATTAGGTCTTCCTGCCTTACCAAACGCCAATGAATGGGTCTGGGTCTCTGCCTGTAAGGAACACAGGTAACTAGAAGCTCGTCTCGAGCTGACGGAGCTTGTAGTTCCCCTTTCCTAGGAACTTTTCATTTTCTATTTGCAGTTCGCGCTGCCCTCTAGCGCTGTTCTGCCCTTTCATTGTTTCATTGTACTCGGTATGAAATATATTTGTCTCTCGCCATGCATCTACCTTTACGTGCATTTTACATTGGCCGCCCCTCCAATGTTCGGACTAGACTGACTAGCTTCACTGTATGTCGACAGTGTCGCTATATGTGGTGCTGCTGGTAGTGTCGGAGATATTGTCTGTCTCTACATAGAAAGTAAGAGCTAATTGCTTGCAATACCTGGGGTTCTCAAACAAACAGCAAACAAACAAACAGCAAACAAACAAACAGCAAACATAATGAAAGTTTTCATACATAGTTTACATACAAGTCCACAGATTATGTCAAAATTGTGACATCAACCCAGCATTTTTTGGCTGTAGTGATTGTCTAGGCAATATAAATACATTCAGTAGTTTGCCATTGCTTTCTGAACGTCCGGATGCACAATTGTCTTTGGCTGGGATTGAACTCGGCAGCTTGACCATCACAGAATCGCTCGGTACCACACCATCACAGAGTTAGACGTAATGTTTGTATTTAAGACATCAATGTATATATATATATTTTAAAAAATGCAACATTTAGTCATGGCTCAGAAACATGGAAAATTAATAAACAATTAGAAGATAGAATTGATGCAGTTGAGATGTGGGTATATAGAAGAATTTGAAGAACTTCGTAGAAAGAGAAAAGTCGAGAGGAGGTGACCAAGAGGTAGACAGAGACACAAGTGGAAGAGTAACATCACTGATGGACAAGTTAAGTCTAACAGAGTGCATCACCAAGACAAGAGACAGGGATATTGGAGGTCTGTTGCAGCTGACCTTCGTTGCGAAAATGGCACTTAATCATGATATATTTGTCCAGCAGCAAATAAACAAATTTGCAGGTATCAAGAATCACTTGTGGCAGTTCTGAAACAGTGTAAACTTATTTGGTTTGGACATGTAACGAGACACAACTCACATTTTAAAACTATTTTGCAAAAAATAGTGGAAGATGGAAGGATAAGATGTAGAAAAAGAAAAATCTTGGTTTCATAACATCAAGGAATGGTCTGGGCATGATTTTTCAACACTCCTCCAAATATCCGAGGATAGAGATGTTTGGAAAGCTTTGTGCACTGTGTCTCAAGTGTGGCAACCCTATGACCCTGACTGGCTATGTCTTGATTCTTGATTAGGAACAAGCGACACAGCACTGGGAGCATTCCCATATATGCTCTGCTTGCCGTTCCATCGGCCATCTAAAAGTGTATAAGCTCAGTGTCCCAGTCAGTTGTTGATTATGTGTTCTTTTGATCTTTCCGGAGAGGGAACAATTTCTCCCATCACCTCTAGTCACTCCCATTTCTACCATTATCTGAATATGTATAATGTCACGTTCGACTTCCTCCTCGTCTTCTAGTAGGGTATCCATGACTGCTCTAATCAATTTAATCCTGTCTCTTCTTATCTCGGTGCTGTTCACCAAAGCCATACCAGCCAACACATCGGCTCTTTCATTTCCCCTGACCCCAGCATGACCAGAACAGTAAATCCATGTAAGGCTCTGCGCATTGTTGAGAAGAGTGACCCATTCAGTTCTGATCATACACTTTTCTATCTTTCGCAGCATGCTTTGAGAGTCCGATAGAATCACTGAGTCTATTGGTGGTTGAGTCGCCAGCCATGTGAGAGGCTCCTGTCACCGCTCTCTATTTCCATTCTCATACTCGATGTTGTAGTGGGGTAAGCAGCTGACTTCTCAGCTAATTTCTTGCCATTTTGGTAGGCCACGAAATTCCAACCACACCTGTTTGTTTCTTGCGTTACTGATCCATCTGTGTAAATTATTGTATCACATGGCTTCGAGTGCTGCAGTATGAGTTCTTGGATCATTCCCTCTGTTCTGTTGGCAGGTCAGTCACGGCACTCTCTTCCCATCTGTATCACCACTGTTGTCAATAACTTTCTCTCTTTGCCAAATGTCACTCATTCACAGCCTCTTCCAACTTCCTCCAGCTCACAAACTCTGAGTAGGGTATCTTCTGCTTCTGCCATCCAGGACCTTCCTCTATTGATACGCCTTCCATTTGTGTTGTCTAGAGATTGCTGTAAGAGGTGATGATCATTATTGGCAACCTTGAAGTATTTTTTAATAAGGGCTATTTTATGTCTTGATTTGATGCTCGTAGAACTAGGAAAAACCTCATGGCCACAACCTCTTGTGCATCCTAGGACAGCTCTCATGTCCTTGTTTTTAACTCTCTCCAATCTATCCACCTGTGTTTGCAAGTGTTCGTAAACCTAAACCATAGTCCAACACAGATATATACCACTGCCTGCATCATCTGAAAAAAGGTTCGCTGCTGCATCTCTGTAGTTGTCATGATTTTGACTGCACTAACACCCTTCCCAGCTTTCTGAGTGACATTGTCCATGTTTCGTGAAAGATAGACTTCTATCAAAAGTGATGCCAAGATATGTCATAGTCTGCTCCCTGTCAGTGTTGATGCCCATGCAGGAGACTGCTGGTAATGTGTCTGTGACTATTTTGTTGCTCAGCGAGAACCAGACAATCTTTGCTTTGGTAGGATTGCCGACTGCCTTGTAGTCAGTGCACCAGAGCGACAAATATTCCAGATTACTCTAGACGCTATCAATCATGTCTCTTATGTTTATGCCGTAAATGCTGAAATTCCTACGTGTAGACCTACGTGCACATATACATATATGTGTATATGTCTTGTCTTATCTTAGCCACTTGTGCAGTGAAGCACCATGAGGAGCTGAAGTCTGTATTCTGTTGTCAAATGTGCTGGCTGCTGCTGCTGTAATTCCATGGGGTTATAGAATTTCTTTGATATTTTCGATCAATTTAAGTCTTGGTCTTCCTCTTTCCGGGATATTCTGCTGTTATATGCTCTTGATGGAGGCAGTCAGGCTCCATTTAGTAAATGTTCAAATCATTTGGTTTGTTGATTATTGATTAGAAACTGACCTCACAACATGTGGGGCATTCCCATAAGTGCTCTGTCCTCTGTTCCAGCAGCCATCCGACTTGATAGTGTTTCGGGTCTAATGCAGCCGAAAAAGATGTTGACATTAAGGCACAACTCTGGCCCTTGCGACAGGTTTCTTTGTTGTTCTGCCCACCCACGTCGTGCCCGTAACTAGTTCAAGCACAACGTCGGCCTGTCGGAACATGGTAACTGTTATCGAAGGTTACGACTACAGGATTGTATAGATGACGTGCCTTGAAGCTTCTATAAAAAGATAACCTCAATATAAAGGCATGTCATCTCCTAAGGTTTTCTGTTGCATGGTTAGTTTGTCTAGTGAGCCATTGATGAGACCCACAGACGCAACCGCATGTGCATTTGATCGTTGTCTCTTGATAGTTATTGACTGATGTGGTTCCTATGATTTATCTGTCATCATTTCTCATTTTATCCATTCTTGTAACGGCGACAATATTTCTCAACATCATTTCTCATTTTATCCATTCTTGTAACGGCGACAATATTTCTCAACATCATTTCTCATTTTATCCATTCTTGTAACGGCGACAATATTTCTCAACATCATTTCTCATTTTATCCATTCTTGTAACGGCGACAATATTTCTCAACATCATTTCTCATTTTATCCATTATTGTAACGGCGACAATATTTCTCAACATCATTTCTCATTTTATCCATTCTTGTAACGGCGACAATATTTCTCAACATCATTTCTCATTTTATCCATTCTTGTAACGGCGACAATATTTCTCAACATCATTTCTCATTTTATCCATTCTTGTAACGGCGACAATATTTCTCAACATCATTTCTCATTTTATCCATTCTTGTAACGGCGACAATATTTCTCAACATCATTTCTCATTTTATCCATTCTTGTAACGGCGACAATATTTCTCAACATCATTTCTCATTTTATCCATTCTTGTAACGGCGACAATATTTCTCAACATCATTTCTCATTTTATCCATTCTTGTAACGGCGACAATATTTCTCAAACACCTCTATTTAGATTTAGCTCCAGGTGTTAGAATTTAACAAATCCGAGCAAATTTGTTTGAGTATGTATCTAAAAAAATAGAAATGGTATGGAAAAATGGGTGTCATTTTTAGAATTGGTTCGTAAAATATATCCAGGAATGGATCTAACATTTGTTGCACAAAATTTATGTTTCCCGGTGTTATAAATTATCTAATTATATCTGGGGAAGTCAGGATAAAAAGGAGGAGGATGATTAGAAGAATAAAAAGTGTGAGTTAATTATACCGTCTTGCTGTGTTTCATTATTCATTCTAGATGTCAGTTCACGTTGGCTGCATTTATCACCCTGCTGCTGACAGCCGCTCTCGTATTTGGGATCGTGTATGTGGCGCTGGAATATGGAACCTCTTCAGAGCAGTCAAATGATGTTGAAACTGTGTTTGAACATGCAGCAATTGCTGCCGATGCAGCGCAGTGTTCTACTATTGGGAAGTAAGTTTGATTATTATTCAGCGATCTTGTAGGATTTCATTACTCGACTAAATTTTACTAATGGTGATAATGAAATAATTCCTTTAGCCGTGAGCAGAGCTCTTGACACATGATGATGATGAAATAATCTTTTTTGCTGTGAGCAGGTAGCTCTTGACACATGATGATGATGAAATAATCCCTTTAGCTGTGAGCAAAACTCTTGGCACATGATGATGATGACATAATCCCTTTAGCTGTGAGCAGGTAGCTCTTGACACATGATGATGATGAAATAATCCCTTTAGCTGTGACCAGAGCTCTTGACACATGATGATGATGAAATAATCCCTTTAGCTGTGACCAGAGCTCTTGACACATGATGATGATGAAATAATCCCTTTAGCTGTGAGAGAGCTCTTGACACATGATGATGATGAAATAATCCCTTTAGCTGTGAGCAGGTAGCTCTTGACACATGATGATGATGAAATAATCCCTTTAGCTGTGAGAGAGCTCTTGACACATGATGATGATGAAATAATCCCTTTAGCTGTGAGCAGGTAGCTCTTGATAACCCATAGTTTATTAGACGAAAGCACAGGTTATTCTTGGTTCTGTAACTGAGGCACCATCATATGTATGGGTTGTATAAGGTGGGGGGGGGTATGGATGCATATTTAGTCCCCTAAGGGAGGTATTCTGGTGCGACAGTATCCCAGGGTTATCACGTCCTACCAGCAGCACAGAACACACATCTGGGTCAACTAATTCATCATTCTGCAGTCAGATTTGTTGACCCATTCTCAGTAATGGCACATCTAGCATTCCAGTTGTTATTATTTGGCCCCATATGAAGCAAGGAGAATTGGAGAACATAGTCATGATAAGTAAAATTAAGCATGTGGTTGCGTCTGTGGGTCTCACCAATGGCCCACTAGACAAACCACCCATGCAACAGAAAACCTTAGTGGATGACATGCCGTTATATTGAGGTTATCTTCTTATAGAAGCTTCATGGCTCGTCATCTATACAATTATGCTCCTTGTGCTGTTATTTTGTTGTTGAAATGTGTTTCATGTTTACTTGAATATATGTATGCACCCTCTGTGGTTGGGAGGGAGCCAGAGATGTACTGTGCAGCACTGAGGAGGAGGAAACTGACATCAGTGTTTTTTCCTATGGCTGAGACCCATCATAGAGGCACAGTGACTCAGGACGTGACAATCCTTTTGACTTGAACATTTGGTTGCATGCCTGGAGCAGTAGAGAAGTTCGGCATAACCAGTAGTCAATTGGTGGCGGGGAATGAGCACAGTGAACCCTATCTTGGCTGCAGTGGCCCGGAGCAGTGCATAGGTTGAAACCTACCTTCCTGGAGGTGTGATAGTTATTATCTGGCTCTGTCTGGGGTGGGCCGAAAATCCACTGACTTCCCAGCAATATAATGCCATTTAATATCATTGAGTCAAAGGGCATGAGCCCATGGACCTCTGATCAGCAACCAACCAACAAGTACAATTGAGGGCAACAGAGACTTAGGGTGACAATGTGAGAAAATATTAGACAGTGTGCGATATTAAACAACCTGGCACGGCAAGGAAACAACAATGATTCTGATACATAATACTGGAAATGTGTTGTGGAAAGCAATGATCATCTATGCCAGCCGGCATGACACCTGATGATGATGACTTAAACCATCTATCTATTCGCTGAAACCCTTTTTTGCCTTTTCAGGGTCAGGGGTGGAAGAGTTTTCTGGAGACGGCTGTCGTGTGTGCTGAGTATAATGTGGAATTTGTCGCCTCTTGTATTTCAGTGGTCCATCGTTTTCGTGGTCGGCCTCTATGTCTGCTTTCACTGTATCTGTCCTAATATAGTTAATACTTAAACCATCGTACAACATATTCACACTTAAATCACTTTTACAAATTCTGCTGGTTTCATTGAGAGTCAGCGCAGAAACAAAACAAATTCACTAAAACAAACAGATAAACATTTCATAGACCTACTGAATATTCCTAATTTCATAGAACTACTGAATATTTCTCATTTCATAGAACTTAAGAACTACTGAATATTCCTCATTTCATAGAACTACTGAATATTTCTCATTTCATAGAACTACTGAATATTTCTCATTTCATAGAACTACTGAATATTTCTCATTTCATAGAACTACTGAATATTTCTCATTTCATAGACCTACTGAATATTTCTCATTTCATAGAACTACTGAATATTTCTCATTTCATAGAACTACTGAATATTTCTCATTTCATAGAATTAGACCTACTGCATAGGCCCATGCCCTATTTCTCATTTCATAGAAGTTGAATATTCCTCATTTCATAGAACTTAAGAACTACTGAATATTTCTCATTTCATAGAAGTTGAATATTCCTCATTTCATAGAACTTAAGAACTACTGAATATTCCTAAATTCATAGAAGTACTGAATATTCCTAATTTCATAGAACTACTGAATATTCCTCATTTCATAGAACTACTGAATATTTCTCATGTCATAGAACTACTGAATAGGCCCCTATTTCTCATTTCGTAAACTACTGAATAGGGCTATTCCTCATTTCATAGAACTACTGAATATTCCTTATTTCATAGAACTACTGAATATTCCTCATTTCATAGAACTAATGAATTTTCCTCATTTCATAGAACTACTGAATAGGCCTATTCCTCATTTCATAGAACTACTGAATAGGCCTATTCCTCATTTCATAGAACTACTGAATATTCCTCATCTCATAGAACTAATGAATTTTCCTCATTTCATAGAACTACTGAATAGGCCTATTCCTCATTTCATAGAACTACTGAATAGGCCTATTCCTCATTTCATAGAACTACTGAATATTCCTCATCTCATAGAACTACTGAATATTCCTCATCTCATAGAACTACTGAATATTCCTCATCTCATAGAACTACTGAATATTCCTCATCTCATAGAACTACTGAATATTCCTCATCTCATAGAACTACTGAATATTCCTCATTTCATAGAACTACTGAATATTCCTCATCTCATAGAACTACTGAATATTTTTTTACATTCTCTGTCTAACAAGGGACATTCTTGTCAAGGGAGGTAATGCTGTAGACGCTGCTATTGCCAGTCTACTTTGTGGTGGACTGACGTCTGCTCAGTCTATGGGAATCGGAGGTGGCTTTTTCATGACAATATACAACAGGTAAGTTGATGCTTGTATTCCATTTTTAAATTTCTTATATATATATATTTTTTTTTGCTATATAAGATCAATGTATCCATTCTGATTTCATAGAAACAGTATATCATGAACCACAAGCAGCAGTAAGAGTGGAGGAAGAAACATTTGAATGGTTCGCTGTTCAAAGTGAAGTGAGACAAGGGTACACTCTATCCCCTTATCTTTTTAACATCTATTAAGAGAATATAAGAGAAGAACTAGAGGAAAATGAGTTTCATCCATTAAATGTCGGTGGGTACAAGATTCCAGAAATAATATATACAGATGGCCAGTAGCGTAGCATGGGTCACTGGCGCCCGGGCGGAATCATTAATTTTCCGCCCTTGTGACATGAAAAAAATATGTCAGCGATTGTGAAAGACTGGACGAAAATAAATTTGCCGCCCTCCCGATGATGCCGCCAGGGGCAGTCCGCACCTCCACCCTCGCCTCGCTATGCCACTGCAGATGGCACAGTCCCCCTTACTACATGGCCTAGGGACTGAAACAGCTAATCACAACAACAAAGAAGTACAGTAAAATTGAAAATCTATATCTAAACGCACAGAAAACAAATATTATGACAACAGACAAAACAAAGATCAAACCAATAATCAACATAGACAATATAGAACTAGAATGTGTAAAGAAATTCAATATGAGCAAATATACAGTTCCTGAGATTGTTCAGTCGAGATTAGAAGAAGACTCGCAATTGCAACACTCAAATTAACACAAATGAGAAAGCTGTGGCAAAGTAGTAATGTGTTCGTCATGTGATGTATTCCTTCCAGAACGTTGTCTTCCCAATGAACTTTCTGAACCTCTCTCTGTCTTGGGCGATGTGGCTTACATTTTCCAGCGATGTATTCATGTTATCTTTAATGTCATCAGTCCATCATCTTCTTGGTCTGCCCTTTCTCCTCTTTCCAGGTACTCTTCCCTCAATTATTTGTCTTTCTAAACAGTTATGCCTCTTTATATGTCCAAACAGGTGTAGTTTTCTTTTTGTTATTGTGTTTAGTAACCAACACTCTGGAATCTTCAATGTGTTTATAATATCTGAGTTTCTGATTTTTTCCTTCCATGATATTCGAAGTATCTTTCTGTAGCATTTCAGCTCGAAGACGTTGATCTTTGCCGCTGTTTTACTTAGCGTCCATGTTTCATAGCCGTATGTTGCAACTGGAAAAATAAATGTTTGTAACATTAGCAATTTCCTTTCTATTTTGTTGTTTTTCCATATGTTTTTCAACCGTGTTATTTTACAATAAGCCATTGCCAATCTCTTCCTTATTTCTGCCATGCAGTCTCCTGCACCATTGATATTTGCTTCTAAGTATTCAAATTTAACCACACATTCAATCTCTGTATTGTCTATTCTGATTTTTTGTTGTTGTGATGTTATATCTATTGACATGATTTTTGTTTGTTTAAATACAAGTTTTGTGATTCGCCATATTTCTTTGTGTTCTTGATTAGTTGTTCCAATCCCTTTATATAATTTTAAAGAAGTACTGTGTCATCTGGGTAGCGTCTTTCCGGGATTAGGAACCCACCTATGTTTAAAGTGTGGTAGTCAGTGTTGTGTATGTCTTCTCTCACATTCCTCATTATACTTTCTGTGTAGATGTTGAACAGGTATGGGGAGAGCATGCATCCTTGCCTTACTCCACTCTGTACCTCAAACCACTCTGAGAGATCACCCTCTAACTTCAAGTAGTAATAACAACACTAAAGTAACTCTTTTAAGATCATGTTTTTTCCCAATGGCAACATATGGATACGAGACTTGGACTTTAAACGAGACAATATCCAAAAGAATAAATTCATTTGAAATGATGTGCTATAGAAAGATCCTATGAATATAATGGACAGAGAAAAAGAAGAACATTGAAATTTTGAAATTACTGAAACTAAACGAAGACTGGCTTCTAAATATCATTGTAAGACGGAAGCTACAACATTTTGGACACTTAAAACGACATGATGGTATCGAAAGGTTGATTCTAGAAGGCAGAGTAGCAGGTGAGAGAAGAAGAGGAAGACCAAGAAAACGATGGATCAGCGAGAATGTATGCACATGTCTCTGGCCAGTGCAGGCCTGCTTGCCCAGAACAGAGTTGCGTTCAGAGTATCATTGTCAACAATGAAAACAATGTTTTGGAAAGAATATGTCACCTGATATATATCTGTGTGTGTGTGTGTGCATGCGTGTGTGCGTGCGTGGGTGCGGGCATGTGTGTGAGCACGGGTGGGTGAGTTTTGGGTGGTGTGGGTGGGGGGGGTGGATATGTGTGTGTGTGGGCAGATGGGTGTTTGTGTGTGTCTAAGATCTGAACACTTTACAGTGGCTAAGGAAAATAAGACCAAGATTATAACAAGCAACAGAACCACAAATATGTTTAAGATTAATAAAAGAGAATTAGAGGTTCCTAGAATAACTCACAAGAGAACACCAGACTCCACCTTAACTAAAAGCAGTGACACAAAGATGATAGAAGTAAAATACAATCTCAAGTAAAGAACGTGTCTACACAGATGGTTCTGCAAACGGAGCAGTAATGAATGGTGGAGGTGAATTTTCATAAGACTCACAGGCAAGAAGACAATATCTAAAGCTTTTCCAACCAGGAAATATTGTTCCAACTTTAGAGCAGAAGCAGTTGCTCTTCATCATGTACTGAAAGTCCCCACAGAACCAAAACTGCCAAGACCAAAGGAGATAGCTATATTCACAGACTGCAGATCCCTACTAGAATCAATTAAAAGCAAAAAAAAATGATAGCCTTCTGTACAACATCAAACAAGATCTCAGACATATCCATAAACCCTCAGCTTCAATGGATACCCTCACACGATGGAATCAATCCATAGTACCACAACTCGGGTACCCTCACACTATGCAATCAATCCATAGCACCACAACTCGGGTACCCTCACACTATGCAATCAATCCATAGCACCACAACTCGGGTACCCTCACACGATGGAATCAATCCATAGCACCACAACTCGGGTACCCTCACACGATGGAATCAATCCATAGCACCATAGCTCAGGTACCCTCACACTATGGAATCAATCCATAGCACCACAACTCGGGTACCCTCACACGATGGAATCAATCCATAGCACCACAACTCGGGTACCCTCACACGATGGAATCAATCCATAGCACCATAGCTCAGGTACCCTCACACTATGGAATCAATCCATAGCACCAGAAATTAAATAGTTGCAAAGTACAATGTGATCACCTTGGAAAAGCCTTCATATTTCCCTGACCTTTGCACTGGGGAATTTTTCCTTGTTCCCTCAACTGTTTTGCTTGTTCCTTCAATAGTTTTACTTGTTTCCTTGACTGTTTTACTTGTTTCCTCAATTGTTTTACATGTTTCCTCGACTGTTTTACTTATTTCCTGGACTGTTTTACTTGTTCCCTAGACTGTTTTACTTGTTCCCTAGACTCTTTTACTTATTCTCTCAACTGAAATGGGCTCTGAAAGGAGTGAAATTCAAGGATGCAAATAGCATTATCAACAAAGCTCCCCAAGACAACTGAGAGAGGTGTTGTGACAAGACTGCTGAGAGAGGTGTTGTGACAAAACAGCTGAGAGAGGTGTTATGACAAGAAAGCTGAGAGAGGTGTTGTGACAAGACAGCTGAAAGAGGTGTTGCGACAAGACAACTGAGAGAGATGTTGCAACAAGACAGCCGAGAGAGTTGTTGCAACAGGACAGCTGCGAGAGGTGTTGCGACAAGACAACTGAGAGAGGTGTTGTGACAAGACAACTGAGAGAGGTATTGTGACAAGACAACTGAGAGAGGTATTGTGACAAGACAACTGAGAGAGGTATTGTGACAAGACAGCTGCAAGAGGTGTTGCGACAAGACAACTGAGAGAGGTGTTACGACAAAACAACTGAGAGAAGTGTCAAAGAATGGGTTCCATGAATATTTCCAGCAGCTGTATGCATGTTGGAAAAAGTATGTAGTTTGCCCAAGGGAACTACTTTAAAGGAAATTTAGTGTTGATAATTCTATTGTTACATATTTCTATATAACCCACTAATTCTATTGTTACATATTTCTATATAACCCACTAATTCTATTGTTACTTATTTCTATATAACCCACTAATTCTATTGTTACATATTTCTATATAACCCACTAATTCTATTGTTACATATTTCTATATAACCCACTAATTCTATTGTTACATATTTCTATATAACCCACTAATTCTAATGTTATTTATTTCTATATAACCCACTAATCCTATTGTTACTTATTTCTATATAACCCACTAATTCTATTGTTATTTATTTCTATATAATCCACTAATCCTATTGTTACTTATTTCTATATTATTCACTACTGCCGAAGACGAATGTGTCGGGCCATTGACGCAAATAAATGGCGACACAACGCATTTTCATTTTCTGGACTACATCCTGCTGGAAATCTGGTAGGACCATTGTCCTGCTTCAAGAGGGATCCAGTGGGAGTTTGAGAATGAACGTGAAGAAGAAGAAGAATATTATTCACTAATTCTATTGTTACTGATTTCTATATTATCCACTAATTCCAGGAACTTTTTGAAGCTACCTCAATTCTTACTTTGACTAATATTCTTCCAATATTGATGTTGTCCCCTTCCAACAACAGAACCACTGAAACATCAACGGTTATAGATGCTAGAGAAGTAGCTCCTCAAAAAGCAACAGTGGACATGTTCCAAGGGAATCCATCTGCATCAGCTTCTGGTAGGTTTGAGAGTCATCGCAATTTGTACTGTTAGATTCAGTCAGACAGGCTATAAATATCTTCTGTAAAAGGTGGGTTACGTGGGGAGTGTGGTGTTAATTAAAGAAAATAACCTGATATCTGCATGATTTTCAATGGCCTTATTTTGGAAAATCATCGGGGGGTGGGTGGAGAAGGTTAGCTTGCTTTCTAGTACTCAATGTCATTTCCTGATTTCCTTGGGGGAGGGGGAGTGTGTGTTTGAGTGAACAAAAATCCAACCGTACCCAGGCATTTGTGTTTATATAGCATAACTGCAATGATAATGTAGGCCTATTGTTGTCACTGATTACTAATATAAATTATAAATAACAAATTAGGTAATGTTATAAATAACCAAATTGTCAGAGGAAGTCTGACAAAGTGGGGAATGCCGCAGTAACAAAACAAATTTGTAAGGTAAAACATTTAAGGTAATGTCATTGATAAATAACAAAAATAAATCACAGGATCAAGAACTTTTTCTGTTTTTTAAAATACTGTTTAAATAGTAAATTTAAAATACTGTTTAAATAGTAAATAAGCCTAATTTGTGTTTGTAGAGAAATGCACAGTCACACAGTTTAGATACACTCCAACTGCACCAAATGGCACATTTTCTGTAGCCATCACAGTCGACAAGGTTGCTGAAAAAAAAGAGAAACACTGTTCTACCGCACTAGTACGGATTTTCCGTATTGATACAGATTTCGAGCCAAAATGTTTTTTATTTTAAAAAGGTCATTTGGTGTGTCAATTTTAGTGATTATTAATGCATACATTCTTTTTAAAAAATAAAACACACATACTGATTGCAAAAAAATAAAATAATTAAATTTTAAAAAAGGCTTTTTTTTTTAGCTAAATACAGGAATTTTTATTAAAATAGGCCTACTCATATAAATTGTCAAAAATATGAATTTATGAAAATGTAAGTTGACAGCTATGGTTGTACATTTATGTATCACAGAATAAATAATAGGCTAATCAGTAATTGGGATTTGAACAACGTGTGCTCAGATGGCATCTACTCGCCTCGCAACTTAACACAATTTCTGACTTCAACAACACTGAATCCCTAAAAAATATGAGATTTTAGGTCACGACTTTCAACATGAATATTCTGAAGCTAACTACGTGTATGGACCAATCAATCGACACACGCATTGCATAGGTATGTAAATTCCTCAAGAACTACAAACACTAAGCATTAGTACATGCCAAAAGGCATCTGTTTACAAATTATTACTACTTGTAAACATAATTAATTAATAAACATTTAAAAAGTGTATAATAAATTCTCAATGTTTTTTATATGATATTATTCATTTACCCATTTTATATTAATGTATGGAGATGAAACATGGACAGTGAAAAAAAATGTAAGCGATTAAACCTTTCCTCCCGCTGAAGATGGATGTGTCGGGCCATTGGCGCAAATTAAACGTCGACACAACGCATTTCCATTCTCTGGACTACATCCTGCTGGAAATCTAGAATGGATCATGGTCCTGCTACTAGAGAGATCCAGCAGGAGTTTGAGAATGAATAATAATTTCCTAATAAAGTTAATGACTAGATAAAGTTGGACACTTAATGCAGACAATGAAAGAAAAATTCAGGCTTTTGAAACAAGGGCTACAGATGTTTGTTAACCCCTTAGCTGTGGAGGTATTCTTAAGGACATGATGAAAAGGCACCGCCATGTTATGGAGATCCTCTTCTTCTAAGCTTCCCAGGAAAAATATCCGTCTGGATACTTATAATAAAGCATCCAGATCAATTGTTTCCCTGAGAAACTAAGAAAAATAAGATCTCAGCAAAATGGTGGCAACCCCTCATTGTATCCTTAAGGATACCTCCACAGCTAAGGGGTTAAGCATTAACTATAGGCACAGAACACAAGACAAATATATTTATCCAGCAGCAAATAAACAAACTTGCAGGTTATCAAGAAACACTTTTGGCTGCGGTGAAACGGCGTAAACTTGTTTGATTAGGACATGTAATGAAACACAGCTCTCTTTTTAAAATTATTTTGCAAGGAACAGTCGAGGGTAGAAGGAAAAGAAGTGAAAGGAAATCCTGGACTGATAACATAAAGGAATGGTCTGGCTGTGATTATTCTACACTTCTCTGAATGGCTGAGGATAGAGATGTTTGGAGATCTTTATGTACAGATGTCTCCAGTATGGCCCCCCCCCTATGACCCTGATGGGTTATGGGTCCTATTACTATTAAATTTCACTGAAAATGTTGCAGGTATGATCCAGCTCATGATATTGTGTTTACAAAGTGCATTTTGTTTGTAAATCCCTGGGGATTATTGCTTGAAGGGCATCCCTGGGGATTATTGCTTGAAGGAAATCCCTGGAGATTATTGCTTGAAGGGAATCACTGGGGATTATTGCTTGAAGGAAATCCCTGGAGATTATTGCTTGAAGGAAATCCCTGGAGATTATTGCGTGAAGGAAATCCCTGGAAATTATTGTTTGAAGGAAATCCCTGGATATTATTGCTTGAAGGAAATCCCTAGAGATTATTGCTTAAAGGAAATCCCTGGGGATTATTGCTTGAAGGAAATCCCTGGGGATTATTGCTTGAAGGAAATCCCTGGGGATTATTGCTTGAAGGAAATCCCTGGGGATTATTGCTTGAAGGAAATCTCTGGGGATTATTGCTTGAAGGAAATCCCTGGAGATTATTGCTTAAAGGAAATCCCTGGAGATTATTGCTTAAAGGAAATCCCTGGAGATTATTGCTTGAGGGAAATCCTTGGAGATTATTGCTTGAAGAAAATCCCTGGAGATTATTGCTTGAAGGAAATCCCTGGAGATAATTGCTTGAAGGAAATCCCTGGAGATTATTGCTTGATGGAAATCCCTGGAGATTATTGCTTGAAGGAAATCCCTGGAGATTATTGCTTGATGAAGCACCCTGGAGATTATTGCTTGATGGAAATCCCTGGAGATTATTGCTTGATGGAAATCCCTGGAGATTATTGCTTAAAGGAAATCCCTGGAGATTATTGCTTGAAGGAAATCCTTGGAGATTATTGCTTGAAGGAAATCCCTGGAGATTATTGCTTGAAGGAAATCCCTGGAGATTATTGCTTGAAGGAAATCCCTGGAGATTATTGCTTGAAGGAAATCCCTGGAGATTATTGCTTGATGAAAATCCCTGGAGATTATTGCTTGAAGGGAATCCCTGGGATTATTGCTTGAAGGAAATCCCTGGAGATTATTGCTTGAAGGAAATCCCTGGAGATTATTGCTTGATGAAAATCCCTGGAGATTATTGCTTGAAGGAAATCCCTGGGGATTATTGCTTGAAGGAAATCCCTGGAGATTATTGCTTGATGGAAATCCCTGGAGATTATTGCTTGAAGGAAATCCCTGGAGATTATTGCTTGATGAAAATCCCTGGAGATTATTGCTTGAAGGAAATCCCTGGGATTATTGCTTGAAGGAAATCCCTGGAGATTATTGCTTGAAGGAAATCCCTGGATTTCATTTTTGCTTGAAGCTACAGAGTTATATGTTAGTGGGGCGTGCTATTTCATTGAGATGCACGGAACACATGTGGGAAATCTGGGTACATTGAAGTAAATCCTCTACCCCTTTTCAACCTTTTTTTTCTACATTAGTAGATATAATTAACCCCCCCCCCTCCCTGAGAAGTAGATGTACAAAAGAATAGATACATTTTTATGGAAATATAAACAAACAAATAAGAATGTCCTGGAAAATTTTGGAATGAAAACAGAATTGCTAACCTCTTTGATGACTTTAAGAAGTACTAGTGTGTTGCAAAAATGAGCAATGATTGCTGCTTTGACATACTGATACATCCCAGTTGTCATCAAAAACCACATTCTGTTTTGTCTATAAGATGTTTCACTATCTATCTATACGCTGTGGCCCTTGTTTGCCTTGCTGCGTCAGGGGTGGAAGAGTTCTCTGGATATGGCTTTCTTGTGCGCTGTTTATAAGGTTGTTCCTGTGGCTGCTTTGATTTCTGTGATCCATCTTTTACATGGTCTGCCTCTGGCTTTATAGTCATTATGTCTATTTGTCTTACATCAGACATGTACTTAGAATGAATGAATGAATACAGACTGCCACTAAAAGCATTAGAATGGGTGCCAGATGCCAAAAGAAAAAGAGGAAGACCAAAATAGACTCTTTGCAGAGTAATAATCAAAGAGGGTAGACTATGGGTCTCAACAACATGCAAGAATTACACACAGTAGTATCACATTGCTGGACCTGGGGAGCTCTGGTTTCTGCCATATGCACCGTATTTAGCGCTGAAGGAACAAGATAAGATAGATAGATAAATTAGAACTACTTTGATGTGCAAATCTTTGGATTAAAAAAAATGTAAGAAAAACACCAACCTGTAGCTCCAAGTAAGTCTTTTCTCTTTGCAGGGAGTGAGGAAAAGAGTGATAAACTTTAACTCCTTACAATTCTCATCATCCTCATCGCCATCATCATCACCATCATTATCTGTAACACATATCTATTTTTCAAATTTTTCCAGGTCCTCTGAGCATTGCTGTTCCAGGTGAGATTAGAGGGTACTGGCTTGCCCATCAGAAATATGGTCAACTTCCGTGGTCAGATTTGTTTCAACCTGCAATCAAAATGGCAGCTGAGGGATTTCCTGTTCCAATAGGTCTTCATAAAGCTATATTAGATGACAAGGTGCTTCTATCTACCGAACCTTCATTAAAGTAGGTTGTAGTGCGTGAGTGACATATATGATAGTTAGTCAGTCAAAAGATCATCTTCGCTGTACATTGAACCATCAGTGCTTGGATCTCCTCAAAATATCCCTCATCGTGTATCAGCAGACCTCATCTACTCTGTGTTGTTTTACCAGCCTCCTTTGGTTACATGTATAAAGCTCAAGTTTAGCCATGACATGGTGTTTGACATGGTGTTTCTGTCGTCTGCTTAAGATTACAGATCTACAATTATTTGTTCCATCGATCGCTCATCCTATCTCCATAAAAACATAAACTTGATCCATTTCTTGTTTGTCTTCATGATTTTCATACCAGCAAGCCTGTCTGTACATTCATTTCTTTGGACATCGGCATGTCCAGGCACAAATATGAAGTTGATTCTTGTCAGGTTAGACAGCTTCACTGACTCCAACAACTGTATGTGTGACCAGCCATTAGTTTCACTGATTCCAACAACTGTATGTGTGACCAGCCATTAGTTTCACTGATTCCAACAACTGTATGTGTGACCAGCCATTAGACAGTTTCACTGACTCCAACCACTGTATGTGTGGCCAGCCATTAGACAGTTTCACTGACTCCAACCACTGTATGTGTGGCCAGCCATTAGTCAGCTTCACTGACTCCAACAACTGTATGTGTGACCAGCCATTAGACAGTTTCACTGACTCCAACAACTGTATGTGTGACCAGCCATTAGACAGTTTCACTGACTCCAACCACTGTATGTGTGGCCAGCCATTAGTCAGCTTCACTGACTCCAACAACTGTATGTGTGACCAGCCATTAGACAGCTTCACTAACTCCAACAACTGTATGTGTGGCCAGCCATTACACAGTTTCACTGACTCCAACAACTGTCTGTGTGGCCAGCCATTAGACAGCTTCACTGACTCCAACCACTGTATGTGTGACCAGCCATTACACAGTTTCACTGACTCCAACAACTG
Source organism: Meghimatium bilineatum (assembly GCA_034231615.1). Lineage (NCBI taxonomy): Eukaryota > Metazoa > Mollusca > Gastropoda > Stylommatophora > Philomycidae > Meghimatium > Meghimatium bilineatum. The sequence continues at coordinate 5,383,130 of CM067302.1, forward strand.
TCTGTGTGGCCAGCCATTAGACAGCTTCACTGACTCCAACCACTGTATGTGTGACCAGCCATTAGACAGCTTCACTGACTCCAACAACTGTCTGTGTGGCCAGCCATTAGACAGCTTCACTGACTCCAACAACTGTATGTGTGACCAGCCATTAGACAGCTTCACTTCCAACAACTGTATGTGTCGCCAGCCATTAGACAGTTTCACTGACTCCAACCACTGTATGTGTGGCCAGCCATTAGTCAGCTTCACTGACTCCAACAACTGTATGTGTGACCAGCCATTAGACAGCTTCACTAACTCCAACAACTGTCTGTGTGGCCAGCCATTACACAGTTTCACTGACTCCAACAACTGTCTGTGTGGCCAGCCATTAGACAGTTTCACTGACTCCAACCACTGTATGTGTGACCAGCCATTAGACAGCTTCACTGACTCCAACAACTGTATGTGTGGCCAGCCATTAGACAGCTTCACTGACTCCAACCACTGTATGTGTGGCCAGCCATTAGACAGCTTCACTAACTCCAACCACTGTATGTGTGGCCAGCCATTAGTCAGCTTCACTGACTCCAACAACTGTATGTGTGACCAGCCATTAGACAGCTTCACTAACTCCAACAACTGTCTGTGTGGCCAGCCATTACACAGTTTCACTGACTCCAACAACTGTCTGTGTGGCCAGCCATTAGACAGCTTCACTGACTCCAACCACTGTATGTGTGACCAGCCATTAGACAGCTTCACTGACTCCAACAACTGTCTGTGTGACCAGCCATTAGACAGCTTCACTGACTCCAACAACTGTATGTGTGGCCAGCCATTAGACAGTTTCACTGACTCCAACAACTGTCTGTGTGGCCAGCCATTAGACAGCTTCACTGACTCCAACAACTGTATGTGTGGCCAGCCATTAGACAGCTTCACTGACTCCAACCACTGCATGTGGAACGTTTCACTAATTATTTATAAGAACAATTATTATTCAACAGTTAAAAACTCTAAGAAGATGACATCCCAATATAATGAGGCTTTTCTCTTGTGAAAGCCTCACAGAATTGCATCTCTACAACTACATTTTTCCCTTGTGATGCAACATTCAGAGAACCCATAATTGCACATATTGCTGGAAAAACCAGATGAGTCCAACCATGATCATAGCTTTGGACATTCATTTCTTTGAGACGTCCATATCTTTACTGTCTTTTTTCTGCTGTATGTTTTAATTTTGGTCTTGATAAAGACCTTTTGGTTGAAACATCAAAAAACATCATTACCCTAATCTTGGATTTACCTGTTGGATTTCAGTTTTGTGCAGCAAGTACATAGTATTGCTTATGATCATAGCGTCTCAATGTGTATATGGTGCCCTGGCTATGAACAGGTGGCACATGGGATGAGGTAAAAGGCAATCTGTGCAGTATGCATCACTTCCCTGGAAGATCCCAAAATCAGGGAAACATGGCAGCTCTGAATAATTTGAGGACACCTTTATGGGTGTCAAACTTGGTCTTTAACAGCTTCGCAGCAAAGAAAAATCGTCACATGTGAAATGAAGTGTCTGAGGAAAGCTGCAATTGTTACCAAACTAGATAAAATAAGAAATGAAGAAATTAGGAAAAGAGTTGGTATAATATCATGTATCGAACATATTGAGAGACAGCAAGTGAAATGGTTTGGTCACCTTATGAGAATGAAGCCAAACCACATACCAATACGAGCATACAACACAAGAATATCCGGGCGTAAAGCCAAAGGTAGACCAAGAAAACAAGGTGGATCAACCACACAAGGTGGATAGAAAACATCAAGATAGCCTTGAACAAACATAGACTAAATGCAACCTCGGCAACACATCTGGCCTTGGAACGACAGCTTAAGCTCCCACCCCTATGCTTAACGGCAAGTGTGAATGCGATCAACAATCATTCACCTGGGGAAAGACAATAGACCTTTATTGGATAAATGTATGGCTGGCTGCATTTGCACTATCAATCTAAGTGACCACTGCTCAGAACTGGGTTGCTATGGACACCTCGGACAAGAACAGATGACTAACAGAGAAGCTGAAGCTCATAACCACCAAAGATTGATGTGTCAGGCCATTGGTGCAAATAAAATGACAACACAACACATTTCCATTCTCTGGACTACATCCTACTGGAAATCTAGTAGGACCAGTGTCTTGCTACAAAGAGAACCAGTGGGAGTTTGAGAATGAATGCTGAAGAAGAAGATGAAAAGCTCATAATTCCAACTGCATTTTATAGATAGCTTTCCCTTGAATTTACTCTCCGTATAGGAAACTTCCTCTCAAATTATTGCACACCACTGAGAGTTGAAGTCTTTTGGTGCACACCGCTGAGAGATGGAGTCTCTCTGTTCCTGCAGAATTATCTTTGAAAGTGAATGGTGTATTTAATTACATGTTGTATTTCATTACATGTTGAAACATCGCCATAGACAGAGCTTTAGTAAGTTGTGGGGGCTTTTAGCTAACTAAAGTTTATTTCTTCGTATGTGTAGACATTTTTGTGATTTGTTTTGGGAAAACAATTTTTTTTAAAAAGGGGGAAGTGTGAAGGTCTATCAACTTTGTTAACTTGTGACCTAGTACTAAATGTTATGTAATATTTCAAACCAAATTCCCTTATTCTAGTCACGCATCAAGAATGATGAACAGAAAATTGAGCGACTTCGTCACAAATAGTGATCTAAGAGACAAAACACACCAAGATTATGTTTCAAACATCATAAGAAAACGAAGATAGAAATATCTTGGTCACTTTTTATGACTAGATGTAAGCAGAATAAACCAACAAGCCCTTATGTGGTCACCTGAGGGTAAAAGAAAAAGAGGAAGACCTAAAACAACCCTTAGAAACACAATTCTTAAAGAAGGGGAATTAATAGGCTGTAAGACCATCCAGGAACTAAAGCTGCAAGCAGCGGACTGCATCATATGGAGAACCAAAACCTCTGCCCCTATTTGTCGCTTGCGGCACGAAAGGAAAAAACTAACTAATCAAGTCATCATCACTTATACAGTCATTTGTTCGTGCGTTTTCCCGGAGAGTGTTCAAAATGTCTACCTGATCCATTGCTCCATCAACAGCCATAGTAGTCGAGTGTGCGGTCAAACTATCTGCTCTCTCATTACCCTGGACTCCCACATGTCCTGGCACAAAAAATAAAAGTCACAGTCTGCACAAAGTAATTCTTATTGCAGAACAATGGTCCTACTAGATCTGTTATTGCAGAACAATGGTCCTACTAGATCTGTTATTGCAGAACAATGGTCCTACTAGATCTCTTATTGCAGAACAATGGTCCTACTAGATCTCTTATTGCAGAACAATGGTCCTACTAGATCTGTTATTGCAGAACAATGGTCCTACTAGATCTGTTATTGCAGAACAATGGTCCTACTAGATCTCTTATTGCAGAACAATGGTCCTACTAGATCTCTTATTACAGAACAATGGTCCTACTAGATCTGTTATTGCAGAACAATGGTCCTACTAGATCTCTTATTGCAGAACAGAGTCACTTTTCCTGAATGCACCCATCTTCCACTTTCCCAATCATGGTAATCAAGTCACTGAGTACACAGGCATGTGTTGTAGTCTGTGAACACGCCCATTTCAAAGCTTTGATTACTGCGAAAATCATATTGTCATGTTGCTTGTTGTCTGAGAAAATGCACCACATTCCTCTCTGATTATGGTTTTCATCCACCTTTGAGCTGTGAAGGCCCAGACACTCCTGATGTGTCTCACAACCGACCCATCTGTATATATAATCATATCATCTTCTCTGGAATTCTCACAGATCAGAGCCTGAACCTCAGACTCCACGACTGTTTGACACCATTCCTTACATTCTCTATTGAGTGTTATTATTACTTCGTAGGCTATTGAACACTAAGGGTGCCCAACTCCATTCAGCACCTGGTAGCACATCCTCCAACCTTTGTATAATGTACACACTTTGTATAATGTCCAAAGGTCAGATAAACAAATGGCATTAGAACTAGAAATAATAATTTAGCATTTCAATTGATGTTTACTCTGTTTTAACGGGTTCACTGTTCTTTCTCCTTTGCTGCTGCTAATGTCGTGTATAGATTTTTCTATGAAGCTATCATAGAATATTGTTTTCATCTGCCTTTCTATTTGTTCTTAAAATCACATCTATTGATCGTCAAATTCTACTGTAAACATTGTTGTCATTAGAGTACGCAACATTTATAAAACTACACTTTTACATCCAGAATAGCTCATTTCATATACAAGTGTGAAATATATTATTCAAGGGATTTTGGGTATTCAATCCTAGAGATAATGTTTTTAAATATATTTTTTGGGGTGTTAATATGTAGAAACTAAAGCATATCAAAGTCATTGATATATTATAATACAAATATTTGCATCAATTTTTCATGTTTGTTTTATTCTTGCCCGGGCAATGACGGGTATTACCTCTAGTAGTTATATAAATGTTATAAATGAATCTTCTGCAATGAATTAATGACAACCTTTTATATCCTTTCTTCAATTAGAGTTATCTTCATCAATCCCAAAACTGGAGAGCTCTTTAAAGAAGGGGAAATTATTACACGACCTCAATTAGCACAGACGTTGAGAGTTATTTCCCAGGAAGGAGTTGATGCATTTTACAATGGATCTCTAACAGACAGCATCCTTAAGGACTTAAAAGATATCGGTAAATACAGTAATTTGTGTGACTGCAGTTAGCTTTGAGCATGGTAACCAACATATAAGTATGAGAACCAGTTCTCTCGTATGGCTGGCTAACTCCACTAGTGATATTGTTACATATGTCCACCATTCAGTCGAAGAGGTAAAATAGTGAACGTATTAGTTACCAATGCTGAAGTCAGATGTGTTGGCCCACTGGCTTAAATAAAATTGTGATACAATGCATTTCTCTTCTCTGGACTAGATCCTTCTGGAAATCTAGTAGGAACATTGTTCTGCAGTAAGAGAGATCTATAGTGCATTCATAAATAATTGTACACCGATATTTACATTTTTCTCTGTAATTACTGAGCGTATAGACTTCATATTTTGCATGAGTGCATCATTTCATAACTACGTTACAGATTTATGATTATTTATATTGAGTGGATGTATTGCAGCAGTTGCTACGAATGTCATTTTTTAGGTAGCATTTTTCTTTGATTGAAAGGCCAAAAATTGGACTTTTGTGACAAAAATTGTGACAAAAAGATGTCTACAGTAAAAATTATATTATTATTTGTCCATTAGTCTTATTTGTTTATTGTTGTTTTTTCTCATCCAATTATTTATTGGCTTTTATGCAAATTGTAACTGTGCTAACCAATGAAACGCACGATGTTATACAAAGCCGTCATCATTGATTGCCTAGTGTTCTCGTGAAATTTATGGTGTGTACCATCTTGTGTTTTGATATTGTTTTCACAAGACAAGTCATACAAATCATACATGATTTGGCACAATTGTAGAATGGATATTAAAATTTTAATTTGTGCAAAATTAAGTAATTAAGTTTTTACAAAACTTACAAAATTAAGTTTTTTTTTATAGAGATTTCATAGTTGAATGTCTGATAATAATAGTAAATCTTCATTTCTATCACAGGTGAATCTTAAATACAACGTTTTTATATTGTGATATTATCAACATATTGTGTTTCTGTAAATAAATACAACGTACCATACAGCTGCATTTACAAATATATTATAAGTACATTGTTGAAAGTTAAATTTGTTACACTAAAAAATATAACTAAGATTGTACAAATATTTTTCACAAGAAGCAAGACGAGGTACTTTATTTCATAGTTCATCGTAGCCCTCAAAAAGAACACAACATGTCATGGATATATCCTACTAAACACTATCACAGTGATTAAGCGAAGACAACCCTAATGTCAAAAACATTCTTCTTCTGCGTTCAGCATGTGGTCATACTATACCGTCAGACCTGTCATCAAGACGAAGTCCACTGTCTTCTCCAGGTCAGAGCGGCTGCCCCATAGCTTTTGCCTCAAGTCTGTATCCTCTGGCCAGGTCTGCTGTCTCTGCTCTGTATATGTTCGGCAGTCCTGAAGTATGTGTTATGGAGTTTGGGTTCCGGATCCACATGGACATTCATCTGAAGGAAATGAGAGGACAAAAAAATGTTGTAGACAAGTTCGATGAAGAAATCATTAAGAGAGCAATTCATAAGATTTTGTATGGCAAAGAAGCATTGACATTACAAATATTGAAAACGTATCTAGAAAATACCAACTACATTCACATTTCTGAAACAAAATTATGGAAATCAGTAAGGAGTGCCAGATTTACATTTCACAAATATATGGCAGAAGCGTTATTTGTGTCATGTGGCGTATTCCTTCCAGAATGGTGTCTTCCCAATGAACTCTCTGAACCTTTCTCTGTCTTGGGCAATGTGGCTTGCATTTTCTAGCGATGTATTCATGTTATCTTTAATGTCGTCAGTCCATCATCTTCTTGGTCTGCCCCTTCTCCTCTTCCCAGGTACTCTTCCCTCCATTATTTGTCTTTCTAAACAGTTATGTCTCTTTATATGACCAAACAGGCATAGTTTTCTTTTTGTTATTGTGTTTAGTAACCAACACTCTGGAATATTCAGTGTGTTTATAATATCTGAGTTTCTGATTTTATCCTTCCATGATATTCTAAGTATCTTCCTGTAGCATTTCAGCTCAAAGGCGTTGATCCTCTTTGTCGCTGTTTTACTTAGAGTCCATGTTTCACAGCCGTATGTTGCAACCGGAAAAATAAAAGTTCGTAACATTAGCACTTTCGTTTCTATTTTGTTGTTTTTGTTAATCCATTGGAAATTTCTAGGCACAATATTCCCGTAGGTTGCCATTACTTTCGGGAAGGAACAACCGTTAATCGAGCACCGTAAAGAGAACACATTCGTTCTAGTCGGCCATTTTGGCGGAAGTCATTTGTGAGAAACCATATTTAGAAACTATAAGAAGTAAATATTTGAGACAAGTTAGGGAGATGAAAGAAAGTTATGATATTGTATATATTGATGAAACATGGACAAACGATCACCACACTAATGAAAATTGAATGGCGATCTACGGATGGAACTATTAATAGATATGTACCAAGCAGCAAAGGTCAAAGATTAATAATGGCACATGTAGGTAGCAGAGAAAATGGTCTGTTGAATAATTGTGAACTCATGTTCATTTCCAAATCTACCAATAATCGAGACTATCAAGCTGAAATGAATGGCCATATATTTAGAGTGGATAGAAAAGACTGTACTTCCATCGTTAGATAGACCCTCCTGACTGGTTATGGACAACGATTCTTACAATAAGGTAGTTGCATGTGAAGATAAGATCCCTACAACCTCGTCTACTAAGGAAGACATTAAAATATGGCTTAGAAAATAAAATATTTCATTTAATGAACTGCACTTGAAACCTGAGTTGCTGATGTTGGTAAAGAATGCACACAGAGCGAAGACTTTCCACATTGATAAAATTATGTCAATTTTTTGATACTACCGCCGTATCATTCACATTTAAATCCAATAAAATTTGTTTGGGCTAAAAATAAAGGAGCTGTGGCAATGGAAAATAAAACCTTCAGACTTAATGATGTTTATAAAATGGCATATTCTATGCTCTCCGACATTAACAAAGAATTCTGGACTAAATGTGAGGACCATATATTAAAAGTGGAAGAAGAATATATTGGCATAAAGATGGTTTACTCTGCATTCAACCCATTACCATTATCAACCCATTACCATTATCAACCCATTACCATTATCAATCTTTACTATTCATTGGATTCAGAATGAAACAAGAAGTGAAGAAATTTTTGGTAAAACAAATGATATTATAAACAAGAAAACAGAAGAATAATTATTCGTATTACAAAATTTCCACGCACAATAATACAATTTCATAAATGTTTCACTATTAACTTTATATCTCGCTGCATATGTTCTCAATGCAACGAAAGAAAAAATATTATTCTCAAAATATCTCATTTTTACCCACGTTATGAATGGTGTAAGATACACCTATACATGCAATTACTGTAAAATTTATTTTCCACATACAATAAAATCGTTTCTACCTAAAAAACGACTTTCGTGTTTTTTCTCAAACTTTTGCAATTAGCAGGATGTAGTCTAGAGAATGAAATGCTTTGTGTCATGGTTTCAGCTTTCCTGCGGTTTTTGGCCTGACACTTCAGACTTCAGCATGGGTTCTGGCTTACTTTGAACCTGTATGGAATGGGACTGCCAACTCCCCCTTAGTTGCCTCTTATGACAAGCATGGATGGTAAACAGTGTTGCTATTCCTTGCTCCCTTTTGAGCCCTGCAACACATGGGTGCATGTCAGGAGATCATATCGTCTCAGCCTGTAGAAGCTTCAGCTTGGATGAGATGTTTAAGATGCCAGTGAATGAAATCTCAACTAGGAGAGTAAACCAACCTAAGTCCAATTCTACTGTTGAACATTTCCTATACTGAACCAGACTCATTGATGGTAAAAGTACAGGAGGTAATGAGCTGTATGAGATATGTCGACAGTGAAAGATCTCATACGAGATAGACGTTAACAACCCAAGCCCAACTCCAGCTTTCATTTCCACTCAGCCAGGGGTATCATAAAGTAAACAATCTCACCACTCAGCCAGGGGTATCATAAAGTAAACAATCTAACCATTTAGCCAGGGATATCATAAAGTAAACAATCTAACCACTCAGCCAGGGGTATCATAAAGTAAACAATCTCACCACTCAGCCAGGGATATCATAAAGTAAACAATCTAACCACTCAGCCAGGGGTATCATAAAGTAAACAATCTAACCACTCAGCCAGGGGTATCATAAAGTAAACAATCTCACCACTCAGCCAGGGGTATCATAAAGTAAACAATCTCACCACTCAGCCAGGGATATCATAAAGTAAACAATCTAACCACTCAGCCAGGGGTATCATAAAGTAAACAATCTCACCACTCAGCCAGGGATATCATAAAGTAAACAATCTAACCACTCAGCCAGGGGTATCATAAAGTAAACAATCTCACCACTCAGCCAGGGGTATCATAAAGTAAACAATCTCACCACTCAGCCAGGGATATCATAAAGTAAACAATCTAACCACTCAGCCAGGAATATCATAAAGTAAACAATCTCACCACTCAGCCAGGAATATCATAAAGTAAACAATCTCACCACGCAGCCAGGGGTATCATAAAGTAAACAATCTCACCACTCAGCCAGGGGTATCATAAAGTAAACAATCTCACCACTCAGCCAGGGGTATCATAAAGTAAACAATCTAACCATTTAGCCAAGGATATCATAAAGTAAACAATCTAACCACTCAGCCAGGGGTATCATAAAGTAAACAATCTAACCACTCAGCCAGGGGTATCATAAAGTAAACAATCTAACCACTCCGCCAGGGGTATCATAAAGTAAACAATCTAACCACTCAGCCAGGGGTATCATAAAGTAAACAATCTAACCACTCCGCCAGGAATATCATAAATTAAAATGAATATGATGTGCTTGCAGGTTCCATTATCACCAAAGATGATCTTCTGAACTATGAGGCTTTGGAGAGAAAACCCATTGAGGTAACTTTGAACAGCAGAATCAAGATAGTGGCCCCACCACCTCCAGGCAGTGGAGCCGTATTATCATTTATACTGAATATTTTAGACGGTGGGTATGTTTGTTGTTATTAAATCTGTATTTTTGTCATGTCTTTGTTTATTATTTGTCCAGTTCTGTGGTGAAATGGTATATGGAGTGTTTTAGATGGCTAATGGTGATAGTTAGTCATCATCACTGCACACAGAACACATTAAATGTTGTTCCAACCTCCCAAGTTTATGCTACAATCTCTCCCTGAGTATATCTCAATATAGGTGCTTCAATCTCCCAATTATATTTCAATATAGATGCTACAATCTCTCCCTTATATCTCAATATAGGTGCTACAATCTCTCCCTGAGTATATCTCAATATAGGTGCTCCGATCTCCCAAGTATATCTCAATATAGGTACTCCAATCTCCCAAGTATATCTCAATATAGGTACTTCAATCTCCCAAGTATATCTCAATATAGGTACTTCAATCTCCCAAATATATCTCAATATAGGTACTTCAATCTCCCAAGTATATCTCAATATAGGTGCTCCGATCTCCCAAGTATATCTCAATATAGGTACTCCAATCTCCCAAGTATATCTCAATATAGGTACTTCAATCTCCCAAGTATATCTCAATATAGGTACTTCAATCTCCCAAATATATCTCAATATAGGTACTTCAATCTCCCAAGTATATCTCAATATAAGTACTCCAATCTCCCAAGTATATCTCAATATAAGTACTTCAATCTCCCAAGTATATCTCAATATAAGTACTCCAATCTCCCAAGTATATCTCAATATAAGTACTCCAATCTCCCAAGTATATCTCAATATAAGTACTCCAATCTCCCAAGTATATCTCAATATAAGTACTCCAATCTCCCAAGTATATCTCAATATAAGTACTTCAATCTCCCAAGTATATCTCAATATAAGTACTTCAATCTCCCAAGTATATCTCAATATTAGTACTCCAATCTCCCAAGTATATCTCAATATAAGTACTTCAATCTCCCAAGTATATCTCAATATAAGTACTCCAATCTCCCAAGTATATCTCAATATAAGTACTCCAATCTCCCAAGTATATCTCAATATAAGTACTTCAATCTCCCAAGTATATCTCAATATAAGTACTCCAATCTCCCAAGTATATCTCAATATAAGTACTCCAATCTCCCAAGTATATCTCAATATAAGTACTTCAATCTCCCAAGTATATCTCAATATAAGTACTCCAATCTCCCAAGTATATCTCAATATAAGTACTCCAATCTCCCAAGTATATCTCAATATAAGTACTTCAATCTCCCAAGTATATCTCAATATAAGTACTCCAATATCTGCTTTGCATTCAACTCACTGTCATAAATTTGAAGATAAAAAAAACTCCGCATTAATACAAAGCCACAGCTGTTGATACAATTGCAGAACCTGCCAAACTATCCATTCTCTCATTACCTTGAACACCTGCATGACCAGGTATAGAAATGAATGTGACACCCTCCAACTTTGACCTCCAATCTCTTCATTCTAAAACTCCCACCAGATCTCAGCTGTAGCAGGTAAATTGGTAAAGGTAGGTCCGATGGCAGAAATCTACTATTGGGAATGAAAATAATTCTTAATGTATTGTACCAAGCTACAGCAACTTTTAAGTCAGGTAGGCAATTCCCTTCCTTGCTGTGTTTATCTTCCCAAACCCATTTACAGCTGGGTCGACTAGAGAAGGTCATGTCAGGTGAGAAATCATGACCCAAATTTTGTCAGGAAGTGGTTTCGAACTTGGCACATTGTAACGCAGTAATAGTAAACAAGATCACTATCAAATAGGCCACTGAGCTCCTCTTGTAGCAGAACAAAAGTCCTACTAGATTTCCAGTAAGATCTAGTCCAGAGAATGGAAAAACGTTGTGCAGCCATTTTATTTGAGCCAATTACCCAGATGGCAACACTGATACCACTTGTATACCAACAGGGAATTACTGCAACAACTATGACTGAAGTCAAAGCTATTTGTACAACTGCAGAGAAACTGTTAACATTGGACAGGACCTCACACCCTATTGTAATACTTACAGATGCAAGGTCAGTACTAGAGGCACTACAATCCAATAAACTACCAGAGTTAAAAGAGGTATTGTCCATAGTACAAAATAGGTGTAGAGTTATACTGCAATGGATTCCATCACACTGTGGAATAGCAGGAAATGAGAGAGCTGACCAACTCGCCAAGGAAGGTGCTAACATGCAGCAACCGGATGTACCAATCAGCTATCACCAAAAGAAATCCATGATAAAGGCACAACGAAAGCCTAACTTACTTCCGCGGGACGACTACCACCTACTTAACAGACAAGAACAGGTCATATTTCGACTCAGAACTGGACAAAATAGACTAAATAGCCATATGTATACAAAATTTAAAATTGGCACAACAGCAAAGTGTAATTGTGGACAAGCCAACCAGACTTCAGAAAAAATCCTTCAAGAATGTGCAAACTATGACACATTAAGATGCACATACTGGCCATCTGATACACCAATGAATCTTAAACTTTATGGTACAAAACAAGAAATGGAAAACGCTGTCCAATTTATACAAGAAACAACACTGCAGATATAGACATTATTAGCGAATGAAAGAAGAAGAAGAATTTGAGTAAAAGCCAGACACACCTTACTTCATTAACCTTACAGTAATTTTCTCTTCGATCAGTAACATTGGCTTGCCGGACCGATTGTGTATCTTGCCGGACCGATTGTGTATCTTGCTGGACCAATTGTGTATCTTGCCGGACCGATTGTGTATCTTGTGCTACAGTCATTGTGTATATATTAATGTGAAGTAAAGTTAACCCATAGAATTTATTAACCCCTTAGCTGCGGAGGTGTTCTTAATGATATGATGAAAAGTCACCGCCATTTTGTGGTGATCCTCCTCTTCTTAGCTTCCCAGGGAAAAGATCCATCCGGAGGCTTATAATAAAGCATCCAGACAAATTGTTTCCCTGAGAAACTAAGAAGATCTCAGCAAAATAGCGGCAATCCTTCATCGTATCCTTAAGGATACCTCCGCAGTTAAGGGGCTAATGCCGTAGTGGTGTGAAATATTAGCGATCTCTCATTTCATGGGCTCTGCTATATGAGGGCAGTAGCCATCTCCTCCTCCTCACAGTATTTACATCCTGGATTAATCCGGTACCCAATTAAGGCTGGGGCAACCCGGGAGCCGGTGCGATCTAAAAACATGTCTGTCTCAACTGAGGAATAAATATTTATTTATCTTTTCACAAATTTCAAAAGTCTATGTAAATTTTTTCAGGTTACAATTTGGCAAGATCAGACATAACCACAGATTCGTCAGCGATTTTGACATATCATCGAGTGGTTGAAGCTTTTAAATTTGCCTATTCTAAGCGTACTGGTCTTGGTGACGAAGACTTTGTCAATGTCACGGAGGTAAGTTTAAAACATCAAGAGTTTAATTTTTGAACACACAACGAGGAACTGATGATAGAACCGTGACGGTGACTACAAGAAAGTCACTTTTCCAGCAGTCAATTACTTTTTATCATATCTGATATTGTATAGACTGATTTATAACAATTTATCATGTGTTATATTGTATAGACTGATTTATAACAATTTATCATGTGTTATATGGTAGCGTGGGGTAGCAATGCGCACGGGGCAAAGATTCGCAGCCAATTTTTTCACCACTATGGGTTTTTCCCTGAAAACCATGTGGCCACGCCATACGCTACCATCCGTTTCTGTCACACAACAAATTTTCATCAGTCACAGGCAGATAATTTTGAGCTATGAGGTAAATTCACTTTTTAATGTTCTCGATCTAACATTTGTTCAACTTCTCACTCTTTGTCCGCTGTTATCATTACTGTCATGTTATTTTACATATCTAAACTGAAACATATATTGTATTGTTAATTTATTAAGCATGTTACTGTGTCAAGATACTTTGTGTGTTCGTGATAAATATAAAAATTGTGAACAGTGTGATTTTGGGGTAAAGCTGCGCACGTGAATGGGGTAAACATGCACTGCGGACTCACTGCGCATTTTTGCCCCAGTCACTCTCCCCCCCCCCCCCCCCCAATATAACACATTTTTATATTTTTAAATATAAAAATTTATAGACAGATAACCAAAACAATACCAGTATTGGAACACATCAAAAGACAACAGATCAAAGTGGTTTTCACAAACTTTCAGACTATTAATGGATAGCATGCCACAAATGGCCATGACACATCACAGCTATAAAGCCAGAGGCAGAGCATTTAAAAGATGGATCACAGAAATCAAAGAAGCCACAGGAACAAGTTTACAAACAGCACACAAGAAGGCCATCTCCAGAGAACTCTTCCATCCCTGACAACGCAAGGCAAACAAGGACCACAGCGTATAGATAGATTCAATTATTTGTTGCCACTTCTGTAACCAATCACATTGCAAATAAAACTTAGACTGTTGGCTTTTGAATCATGAGAATATTCAAAAATTGTTTTTGTAAAACAGGTCGACTAACCACTACACCACTGAGTCAAAGATCAACTCTCAGAAAAAAAAATTCATTTCCCATAAAAAATTCATGAAAAGTTAAATTCCCATTAGTCTCAAGAATTTTTAAATTTATCCTCTGGCTTTCTTTTTAATTTACTTGTATATGCAATTATTTGAAGCAAAAATTTTACTGTCAATATATGTTATTTGTGTTTACAAGAAGACCAGTTGGTCCTTGTAGAACAAGTCCGGATGTTATATGTTTGTGTTACTGAGGATACTTCAATACTTGTACAGGATGTTCGTTGTTGTTGTAATAGTCCTTATCTCGATTATTCCATTCTTAGTGACTTAAGTACATACCGGGTAGTTTGAATGTCTTGACAAAATCGCATCCTTTTTTGGAGATGCGGTTAGTCTAGTACGGAAAAACCCATGTACCCAGATACTAGACAATTTGGTGCCTTTGAACGGACTGGTTCAATTCCCGTTAGTCTCATGAATTTTTTTGTTTATTCTCTGGTTTCCTCTTTAATTTACTTGTATTTACTGAGTCAGTGTTATGATATGTCTTTAATTGTGTGTGTATTATTTCTACAGCTGGTGTACAATCTGACCTCAAAGGAATATGCTGATAACATAAGGAAGAAGATCACAGACAACTCGACACACGGATATGAGTACTATGGTCCAACATATTACGATCGCTCTACAACAGGCACATCACATTTATCTGTGCTGGACCAGTATGGAAATGCTGTGTCTGTGACCAGCACCATCAATGCAAGGTTAGTGTACAGCTTGTGTAGGTCACCATGGAAACATCAACCTACAGCTTGTGTAGGTCACAAAGGGAACAGCAACCTACAGCTTGTGTAGGTCACCATGGGAACATCAACCTACAGCTTGTGTAGGTTACTGGTCATGAATCAACTGACCATGGGATCAGCAATCTACAGCTTGGAAAAGTGCATGTGGTACCAAGACCCAAAATGGAAGCAAAGAATAGCAACACAGTGATTTACTGTAGATGTTATTAAGAGGCAGCTAAGAAGACTTTTGGGGTAAGAAGGGGTAGTCAGGGTGTTAGGTGTCAAGGTGTTCAAGGTGTTAGGGAGCTGTGGATGTATAATGTTAAACCATTCACCCACTGACCAGCATTTCAAGTTCATTTGTGGTTTGAAATCAAAATTACCCCTGTGGTTCATCCATCCAAGAGGAACTAGGATACCAAGGCTCATGCTCTGGGTAGGTTGAGGAATGGTGACATATCTAATAAGCAAGTGCGACAGGTGACACTACTCAAGTGGTTTCTGGTCAACCAGTGACTAGACAGCTGAACACTTATGCTTCTGGTCAACCACTGACTAGACAGCTGAACACTTATGTTTCTGGTCGACCACTGACTAGACAGCTGAACACTTATGTTTCTGCTCAACCACTGACTAGACAGCTGAACACTTATGTTTCTGGTCAACCACTGACTAGGTACCTGAACACTTATGGGAAACCATTTGCTTTGATGCTGGTTCATAACTCAGCTTACCTTACCTTTATAGGTCATAGTGGACCAAATTCATGCTGAAACCAGATGTGTTGGGCCAAATGGTACAAATACCAGTGAAAATGAAAGAAAGACTGCAGTAAAATGGTGTGGTAAATGACAAATCTATTTTAACAAAAATAAAAATATTTAGTTTTACAAATTAGACAAATAACTGAATCAATGTTTTGTACTGCAAGGTCTATGTCAAGATAGAAACAAACACAAAGAAATGTAAATTGAACTTAATGTAAAGGGAGTATTTAGACATTGTATGCTAGTATAGGAGAATTAGACAAGTACAATACAAGAGAAGTATCGTAAGCTACATCCCAGCCAAGATGTAAATCACATTACAACACATTAAATTTCCTGGACTACATCCTGCAGCAGGAGTTTGAGAATATGAAATAAACTCAGAAGAATATGAATGTGGAAATGCAGTCGCTCTGATCATTTCATACATCAGATCATTTCATATATCGAATCATTTCATACATCAGATCATTTCATACATCAGATAATTTCATACATAAGATAATTTCATACATCAGATCATTTTATACATCAGATCATCTCATACATCAGATCATTGGATCATTTCATACATCAGATCATTTCATACATCAGATCATTGGATCATTTCATACATCAGATCATTGGATCATTTCATACATCAGATCATTTCATACATCAGATCATTGGATCATTTCATACATCAGATCATTTCATACATCAGATCATTTTATACATCAGATAATTTCATACATCAGATCATTTTATACATCAGATAATTTCATACATCAGATCATTGGATCATTTCATACATCAGATCATTGGATCATTTCATACATCAGATCATTTCATACATCAGATCATTGGATCATTTCATACATCAGATCATTTCATACATCAGATCATTGGATCATTTCATACATCAGATCATTTCATACATCAGATCATTGGATCATTTCATACATCAGATCATTTCATACATCAGATCATTTTATACATCAGATAATTTCATACATCAGATCATTGGATCATTTCATACATCAGATCATTGGATCATTTCATACATCAGATCATTGGATCATTTCATACATCAGATCATTTCATACATCAGATCATTGGATCATTTCATACATCAGATCATTTCATACATCAGATCATTGGATCATTTCATACATCAGATCATTGGATCATTTCATACATCAGATCATTTCATACATCAGATCATTGGATCAATTCATACATCAGATCATTGGATCATTTCATACATCAGATCATTGGATCATTTCATACATCAGATCATTGGATCATTTCATAAATCAGATCATTTCATACATCAGATCATTGGATCATTTCATACATCAGATCATTGGATCATTTCATACATCAGATCATTGGATCATTTCATACATCAGATCATTGGGTCATTTCATACATCAGATCATTTCATACATCAGATCATTGGATCATTTCATACATAATATCATTTCATACATCAGATCATTGGATCATTTCATACATCAGATCATTTCATACATCGAATCATTTCATACATTGAATCATTTCATATAGACAAGCATACATCCTCACCAGCAGAGCTTGGCTGCAATAAATCTTCAACACTTATCTCTTGCCGTAGTGGTATATTTTTACAAAATACTAATTTGTTTACTCCTTGATATTTTCCTCCCATTTTTATCTTTGCTCCTTACTTGACCTCCTCCCACTTTTATCTTTGTCCCTTACTTGACCTCCTCTCACTTTTATCTTTGTCCCTTACTTGACCTCCTCCCACTTTTATCTTTGTCCCTTACTTGACCTCCTCCCACTTTTATCTTTGTCCCTTACTTGACCTCCTCCCACTTTTATCTTTGCTCCTTACTTGACCTCCTCCCACTTTTATCTTTGTCCCTTACTTGAGCTCCTTCCACTGTTATCTCTTCATTTCTCATCTTGTCTTAACATCTATTGTTTAGTATTCTATCTGAGTGTCCTCCAGATCTTCGTCTATCTCAGATAGAATACTAAACAATGGGCTGTAGGACAGGATGAGAAATGAAGAGTAATGGACATGAACAGACCAAGATCTGGAGGACACTCAGATAGAATACTAAACAATGGGCGGTAGGACAGGATGAGAAATGAAGAGTAATGGACATAAACAGACCGAGATCTGGAGGACACTCAGATAGAATACTAAACATTGGACGATAGGACAGGACGAGAAATGAAGGGATATGAAGACCAGCAGAAGACATGAACATGACACTAGAAGAGGCTGGGTAGCTTGCACAGACCGAGAGCCTTACAGAGTAGCAGCTAGGGCATCACTATCTAAAGGACATATCACGTAGATTGATTGTGAGTAAAGTATATGCCAATAGCACTTTTAGATCAACCTCGTGGACCAGAGAAAAACGGCATCGTGGGCCATGTGATCTTGACTAAAATACTGATTTTTCTTTTCTACATTAAACCTAGCAACATTATCAATGTCTATTTCTAGATTTGGCTGCGAGCGTCGAGGATTAAGGACGGGCATTATTTTTAACAATGAAATGGATGACTTTGCAACCCCTAACATCACCAACGAATACGGTATACTACCTAGTCCAGCTAATTTTATTGTACCAGGCAAGCGACCTCTTTCGTCTATGTGTCCGGCATTGTTAATAAGCTCAGATGGCAGAATCAGTCAAGTTCTTGGTGCGGCCGGTGGCTCAAAAATAACAACAGCGACAGCCTGGGTGAGTTTATCAATAGATATTATTTCAGAAATTTTTTCATCTGCTAAAAATCTATTTTCACTTCACAACCAGTTCTCAAAAATGTGCTGCTGGGTAAAAAAGGCGAGCAAAGAATAGCAAAAATTTGATCTGTCATGAGTGTCATAAGTGGCAATTAAGGAAGTTTCATGGTAAAGTTGGCAGTCCCACCTTATAGATTAGTGAGACTAAAACTAAGCTGAAGTTGGATGTGTCAGGCAGATAAGCACAGATAAAGATGTAAACTATGACATATATCATTCTCTGGACTACATTCTGCAAATCTGATGGAGTTTGTGAGAAAACATGCAGAAGATTGCCAGTAAAACGTTGATGGACGGCTTTCAAACTACAAGCAAATTCATTTTGAGATGGGCTCACTAACCTCTCTACCACAGATAATCCTAATATTTTAATAATACAGTGGAATCCAATTATAAAGCACTTGTTTGATTAAATAAAGCATTTTGCTATTCTTCTTGATTAGAAAACTGGCCTCACAGCACGTGGGGCATTCCCATAAGTGCTCCGCCCTCTGTTCCAGCAGCCATCCGACTCGGCGGTGTTTCAAGTCTAATGCCACCTAAACAGACGTCAACATCAGGGCACAACTCTGGCCCATGTGACAGGTTTCTTTGTGTTCCGCCCACCCACGTCATGCCCATAACTAGTTCAAGCACAACGTCGGTCTGTTGGAACAACATGGTAACTGTTATCGAAGGTTACGATTACGCGAATTTTGCTATAAATATATACACTATAAAACGGTTCCATATTTTTTCCATGGAACATGTCTTCCGACCTAAAGTTATATTGTAATTTAAAATCTTGAAATGTCCCTCAGGTGGCAGCACATACACTCTGGCTAGGTCAGAACATTCGGGAAGCTGTTGATGGGCCCAGACTTCATCATCAGTTGCTGCCTCCTTGGATTGATTACGAGGCAGGTTTTAAAGAGGTGAGTTGATTTTTCTTTGTGACCACTGCACAGAGCTAGTGCCAAACAAGAAACCATTTTATTATTGTCGTCCACATAATGATCGGCCATGTTCTCAGAATGAACAGCCTAAGAATTCCCCAGCAGTCACTATATTGGGTGCCACCTGGAGTAAGAAGAAGAGGGAGACCTAGAGAAACTCTACGAAGAACCATTAATAGAGAAGGCATGTCAATGAACCTAAACAACATGAAACAATTGAAAGACCTGGCAACACAAAGACAGAAATGGAAGGCTATGGTTTCTGCCCTATGCGCCGCCTATGGCCCTGGAGGAACATAACATAATGAGGGCGACTGGCTGAGACACACTTTTGAATCTACGTTTATTCATTCATGCCTTGACCTTCTAGTAGAGTGATCCAAGGTTCATTCCAAGTTTAACTTTTAATATTTTATATTGCCAGCAGTGCCAAGGTCAACCCAGTCTAAGATAATGGGTACCAGATATAGGAAAGTTAAGGCTGCAGGCACTCCATCATCCTGTCATCAATGAAAACTACGGTCCTAACACAGTATTCTCCAAAGCTCCTGAAGCTTGACTAAGGAAAATTTTACTATCAAGAGTCAATACTGTCCATGTTATCACCAGTACTACATCGGCCGCAACCTTTTAGAGGAGTGTTAACACTTTGCTCACTAGCAATCCAGAGCGTACTTATCCACCATTACCGAGGGCGCACGCAAAATTGTATACATTGACATCGTCGTCTTTAAAAATCCGTATAAAATCGATTAAACGCGAGAAAGCCTTGAAACTTTCTATGTGTTGTAATGACTGTTTGCACTTTCTGAATGAATTTGAAAGCTCCAGAGTTATTTCAAGTCCAAAATGCTACTTATCGTAATGCTAGGCCTAGATTTACATTAATTTCTATATATCATACGATTCCTTCGAAATCTCAGATATTTCATGACAAAATCTCAAATACAATGTCTATATCGATATTCCAAAAGTGTCGCCATTTTTACACACCATAATTTTCTGGAAACACTATTTTTAGTAACATTATTGCAATGGGTATTCCCGTTTTTCTGATATATCATAGCGCTTTCGACAATCGTCGAATTTTGTTAGCAAGGATCTGTAACGGAAATTCAAATATCGTTGAAATTGGTCAGGAAAGTGTTCAGTAAAGAAAAAATTTGGGCTGCTATTGATTAAACTGTTACACATTTTCACACGTACAGATTAGTGCACATTCTCAGTGACGTTTGTTTAAAAATAGAAGTGTTACATAACAACAATATAACACCCCTATAAAGGGTCACACCCATGTAGTATAGATGTTAATGTGAAAACTACCCAAGAGTTAATATAACATTTCTGCTTTCACACCCCTATAATATAACATTTCTGCTTTCACAAACCTATAATATAACATTTCTGCTTTCACACCCCTATAATATACCATTTCTACTTTCACACCCCTATAATATAACATTTCTACTTTCACACTCCTATAATATAACATTTCTGAGTTCACACTCCTATAATATAACATTTCTGCTTTCACCCCCATCTTACATTTGCTTCGCATCACATTGCAGCATTCCATAATAATGAGATAATTCTCTTTATTTTCAGTCTCTCCTGCAAGGTTTGCACAAGCTTGGCCATAATTTAACGCAGTACCCAGCTGGGCAGTCAATTGTCCAGGGTATTTATGTCAAAGACAGTCTTATTTATGCAGTCAGCGACTACAGAAAAGGAGGCATCCCTGATGGCTTTTAATGTGTATAAGAAATAACTTATTCTAGCGTTCTGTAGAATGTATAATAGTGTTCTGTAGTACATTATAAGAAATACAGAAGTTATTCTAGCGTTCTGTAGAACAATATAAGAAATACAGAACTTATTCTAGTGTTCTGTAGAACAATATAAGAAATACAGAACGTATTCTAGTGTTCTGTAGAACTTACTCTAACGTTCTGTAGTACATTATAAGAAATACATAACTTATTCTAGTGTTCTGTAGAACATTATAAGAAATACAGAACCTATTCTAGTGTTCTGTAGAACGTATTCTAGTGTTCTGTAGTACATTATAAGAAATACATAACTTATTCTAGTGTTCTGTAGAACAATATAAGAAATACAGAACCTATTCTAGTGTTCTGTAGAACGTATTCTAGTGTTCTGTAGTACATTATAAGAAATACATAACTTATTCTAGTGTTCTGTAGTATATTAGAAGAAATACAGAACCTATTCTAGTGTTCTGTAGAACGTATTCTATTGTTCTGTAGTACATTATAAGAAATAAAGAAATTATTCTAGTGTTCTGTAGTACATTATAAGAAATACATAACTTATTCTAGTGTTCTGTAGAACAATATAAGAAATACAGAACTTATTCTAGTGTTCTGTAGTACATTATAAGAAATACAGAACTTATTCTAGTGTTCTGTAGTACATTATAAGAAATACAGAACTTATTCTAGTGTTCTGTAGAACATTATAAGAAATACAGAACGTATTCTAGTGTTCTGTAGAACGTATTCTAGTGTTCTGTAGTACATTATAAGAAATACAGAACTTATTCTAGTGTTCTGTAGAACAATATAAGAAATACAGAACCTATTCTAGTGTTCTGTAGAACGTATTCTAGTGTTCTGTAGTACATTATAAGAAATACATAACTTATTCTAGTGTTCTGTAGAACATTATAAGAAATACAGAACCTATTCTAGTGTTCTGTAGAACAATATAAGAAATACAGAACCTATTCTAGTGTTCTGTAGAACGTATTCTAGTGTTCTGTAGTACATTATAAGAAATACAGAACTTATTATAGTGTTCTGTAGAACAATATAAGAAATACAGAACCTATTCTAGTGTTCTGTAGAACGTATTCTAGTGTTCTGTAGTACATTATAAGAAATACAGAACTTATTCTAGTGTTCTGTAGAACATTATAAGAAATACAGAACGTATTCTAGTGTTCTGTAGAACGTATTCTAGTGTTCTGTAGTACATTATAAGAAATACAGAACTTATTCTAGTGTTCTGTAGAACAATATAAGAAATACAGAACCTATTCTAGTGTTCTGTAGAACGTATTCTAGTGTTCTGTAGTACATTATAAGAAATACATAACTTATTCTAGTGTTCTGTAGAACATTATAAGAAATACAGAACCAATTCTAGTGTTCTGTAGAACATATTCTAGTGTTCTGTAGTACATTATAAGAAATACATAACTTATTCTAGTGTTCTGTAGAACATTATAAGAAATACAGAACCTATTCTAGTGTTCTGTAGAACGTATTCTAGTGTTCTGTAGTACATTATAAGAAATACATAACTTATTCTAGTGTTCTGTAGAACATTATAAGAAATACAGAACCTATTCTAGTGTTCTGTAGAACAATATAAGAAATACAGAACCTAGTCTAGTGTTCTGTAGAACGTATTCTAGTGTTCTGTAGTACATTATAAGAAATACAGAACTTATTCTAGTGTTCTGTAGAACAATATAAGAAATACAGAACCTATTCTAGTGTTCTGTAGAACGTATTCTAGTGTTCTGTAGTACATTATAAGAAATACAGAACTTATTCTAGTGTTCTGTAGAACATTATAAGAAATACAGAACGTATTCTAGTGTTCTGTAGAACGTATTCTAGTGTTCTGTAGTACATTATAAGAAATACAGAACTTATTCTAGTGTTCTGTAGAACAATATAAGAAATACAGAACCTATTCTAGTGTTCTGTAGAACGTATTCTAGTGTTCTGTAGTACATTATAAGAAATACAGAACGTATTCTAGTGTTCTGTAGAACATTATAAGAAATACAGAACGTATTCTAGTGTTCTGTAGTACATTATAAGAAATACAGAACATATTCTAGTGTTCTGTAGTACCGTATTCTAGTGTTCTGTAGTACATTATAAGAAATACAGAACCTATTCTAGTGTTCTGCAGAACGTATTCTAGTGTTCTGTAGTACATTATAAGAAATACAGAACTTATTCTAGTGTTCTGTAGAACAATATAAGAAATACAGAACCTATTCTAGTGTTCTGTAGAACATATTCTAGTGTTCTGTAGTACATTATAAGAAATACAGAACTTATTCTAGTGTTCTGTAGAACATTATAAGAAATACAGAACGTATTCTAGTGTTCTGTAGAACAATATAAGAAATACAGAACCTATTCTAGTGTTCTGTAGAACGTATTCTAGTGTTCTGTAGTACATTATAAGAAATACATAACTTATTCTAGTGTTCTGTAGAACAATATAAGAAATACAGAACTTATTCTAGTGTTCTGTAGTACATTATAAGAAATACAGAACTTATTCTAGTGTTCTGTAGAACATATTCTAGTGTTCTGTAGTACATTATAAGAAATACAGAACGTATTCTAGTGTTCTGTAGTACATTATAAGAAATACAGAACTTATTCTAGTGTTCTGTAGTACATTATAAGAAATACAGAACCTATTCTAGTGTTCTGTAGAACGTATTCTAGTGTTCTGTAGTACATTATAAGAAATACAGAACTTATTCTAGTGTTCTGTAGTACATTATAAGAAATACAGAACTTATTCTAGTGTTCTGTAGTACATTATAAGAAATACAGAACCTATTCTAGTGTTCTGTAGAACGTATTCTAGTGTTCTGTAGAACATTATAAGAAATACAGAACCTATTCTAGTGTTCTGTAGAACGTATTCTAGTGTTCTGTAGTACATTATAAGAAATACAGAACTTATTCTAGTGTTCTGTAGAACATTATAAGAAATACAGAACGTATTCTAGTGTTCTGTAGAACGTATTCTAGTGTTCTGTAGTACATTATAAGAAATACAGAACTTATTCTAGTGTTCTGTAGAACAATATAAGAAATACAGAACCTATTCTAGTGTTCTGTAGAACGTATTCTAGTGTTCTGTAGTACATTATAAGAAATACATAACTTATTCTAGTGTTCTGTAGAACATTATAAGAAATACAGAACCAATTCTAGTGTTCTGTAGAACATATTCTAGTGTTCTGTAGTACATTATAAGAAATACATAACTTATTCTAGTGTTCTGTAGAACATTATAAGAAATACAGAACCTATTCTAGTGTTCTGTAGAACGTATTCTAGTGTTCTGTAGTACATTATAAGAAATACATAACTTATTCTAGTGTTCTGTAGAACATTATAAGAAATACAGAACCTATTCTAGTGTTCTGTAGAACAATATAAGAAATACAGAACCTAGTCTAGTGTTCTGTAGAACGTATTCTAGTGTTCTGTAGTACATTATAAGAAATACAGAACTTATTCTAGTGTTCTGTAGAACAATATAAGAAATACAGAACCTATTCTAGTGTTCTGTAGAACGTATTCTAGTGTTCTGTAGTACATTATAAGAAATACAGAACTTATTCTAGTGTTCTGTAGAACATTATAAGAAATACAGAACGTATTCTAGTGTTCTGTAGAACGTATTCTAGTGTTCTGTAGTACATTATAAGAAATACAGAACTTATTCTAGTGTTCTGTAGAACAATATAAGAAATACAGAACCTATTCTAGTGTTCTGTAGAACGTATTCTAGTGTTCTGTAGTACATTATAAGAAATACAGAACGTATTCTAGTGTTCTGTAGAACATTATAAGAAATACAGAACGTATTCTAGTGTTCTGTAGTACATTATAAGAAATACAGAACATATTCTAGTGTTCTGTAGTACCGTATTCTAGTGTTCTGTAGTACATTATAAGAAATACAGAACCTATTCTAGTGTTCTGCAGAACGTATTCTAGTGTTCTGTAGTACATTATAAGAAATACAGAACTTATTCTAGTGTTCTGTAGAACAATATAAGAAATACAGAACCTATTCTAGTGTTCTGTAGAACATATTCTAGTGTTCTGTAGTACATTATAAGAAATACAGAACTTATTCTAGTGTTCTGTAGAACATTATAAGAAATACAGAACGTATTCTAGTGTTCTGTAGAACAATATAAGAAATACAGAACCTATTCTAGTGTTCTGTAGAACGTATTCTAGTGTTCTGTAGTACATTATAAGAAATACATAACTTATTCTAGTGTTCTGTAGAACAATATAAGAAATACAGAACTTATTCTAGTGTTCTGTAGTACATTATAAGAAATACAGAACTTATTCTAGTGTTCTGTAGAACATATTCTAGTGTTCTGTAGTACATTATAAGAAATACAGAACGTATTCTAGTGTTCTGTAGTACATTATAAGAAATACAGAACTTATTCTAGTGTTCTGTAGTACATTATAAGAAATACAGAACCTATTCTAGTGTTCTGTAGAACGTATTCTAGTGTTCTGTAGTACATTATAAGAAATACAGAACTTATTCTAGTGTTCTGTAGTACATTATAAGAAATACAGAACTTATTCTAGTGTTCTGCAGAACATTATAAGAAATACAGAACGTATTCTAGTGTTCTGTAGAACGTATTCTAGTGTTCTGTAGTACATTATAAGAAATACAGAACGTATTCTAGTGTTCTGTAGAACGTATTCTAGTGTTCTGTAGAACAATATAAGAAATACAGAACGTATTCTAGAATAGGACCTAGGGATAGACCACAAAAGCATTGGACAACCAAAATAAGGGTCCATTATAAGTTGTTATAATTTCTGTTATTACATACATATAATACCAAAGTAATGAAAATAGGAAGAACAGAAAGAAACACCAACATATATATTAGAAACAGGAGACAAACAAGTGCCAGTATTCCCATATCTAGGAAGTAATATAATAGACAGGGAGAGCAACAAAGAAATACACAATAGATGTAGTAAAGTCCTAAGGCAAATGACCCCAATCTTCAGAAACAAAAATGTAAATTTAAACACACTATTCAAAACGATTATTATGCCAACTCTGTGCTATCAATGTCAAACTTAACTGATTCCGGCCGGAATATTTTTAGCGTTTAAATGTAATTAAATTTAGTTCAATTTTTGTGTGTGCACATGCATCACGGAAACAAGAAATATTACTTCTAAATATATTTATATTATAATGTAATATATATATTTCGAAACAGAAATGGACAGAGAATGTGATTATCACAAGATAATTTTGAAAAAAAAAATTATGTTAATATATAAAAATTATTTTTGACAAAAGAAAATATGTAAATGACAAATAAATATTATTTTTTCTTATATTATCAATAATTCATCTTTTCACATCCATCCTTCTAAGACATTCTTCATTAGTAATATTTGCTGTCCAAGGAATGCGTAACATTCTTCGAATAAACATTTCCGCTGCCTTCAATTGTTTTGAATAGATAGATAGATATACATATTTTCTCTGTTTGATCAAGTTGTTATAATGGGATTCAACTGTACTCGAAATTAGCCATAAAGGCATTTATCAAGATAAGGATCAAAGATAAGGATCACGATAAAGATATATATGGGTTGAATTTTTGATTATATAATTTATTCCTTAGTTGACAGATCATTACAAGTTATAATTCTACGTCTCAGAACAGGAAACAACCGACCCCGCAGTCACATGTATACAAAGTTCAAGATTGGCATCACAGCCATGTGTACAGGAAGCACAGAGTGCCAAACATATACTTCAAGAGTGTTCTGAGCATGAAACGCTGAGGCAGACATTGGCCAGAGGAAACAACACTGGAATCAAAGCTCTATGGGACACTGTATGAACTACAAACGACAGTGTGTTTTATTCAGGAGACAGAATTACAGATATAGACATGTTTCAAGTGAACGAAAGAAGAAGAAGACAGATCATTATCATTGCACACCGAACAATAAATGCTGAGATCTCCTCCTCCAGATATTTCTGTTGCGTCTGATGATAGTTGGAGAAATGGGATGAAGAAGATACAGCATATGGAGAGGAATGGATAAGGTGAATAAGTGTGGGCGAACAGAACAGTGTGCAGCGAAGGACAGTCACCCTCAGTTTCCTGGATCAGGAATATCCACAAGATATATGGGTCAGAGTATACACAGATGGGTCAGCACAGAATGCCGTGAGGAATGGAGGTGCAGGTGTATATATAGAATATCCAAACAAGCCTAGAGATACAATCAGAACACCGACAGGAAAATTCTGCAATAATTATGATGTAGAAATCCAGGCAATTAGTGTGGCAGCTAAAAAACTGCTGAACTCCAACTCTGGCCTACAGCCTGTGGTATTCCTGACAGATGCAAGGTCAGTGCTTCAAGCTCTTCAGTCTGGAAAACTAACAGACTTGAAAAAACTACTTAGCGAATTGTCTTACCAGTATAGGGTAACCATGCAGTGGATACCCTCTCACTGTGGAATACCAGGAAATGAAAAAGCAGACCAACTGGCTAAGAAAGGTGCTGCAGAAGACCAACTAGATATACCAATCACCTACCATCAGAAAAAACAGATGATCAAGTCAATAAGAAAGCCACAAACACCAACACAAGATGACTATCATATTATGAACAGACCAGAACAAGTTATAATTCTACGTCTCAGAACAGGACACAACTGACTCCGCAGTCACATGTATACAAAGTTCAAGATTGGCAACACAGCCATGTGTACATGTGGACAGGCAGCACAGAGTGCCAAACATATACTTCAAGAGTGTTCTGAGCATGAAACGCTGAGGCAGACATATTGGCCAGAGGAAACAACACTGGAATCAAAGCTCTATGGGACACTGTATGAACTACAAAAGACAGTGAGTTTTATTAAGGAGACAGAATTACAGATATAGACATGTTTCAAGTGAACGAAAGAAGAAGAAGAAGATAAGGTGAAGTATGTACATATTTACAAAGTTTGACATGACAAAGAAAAAATACATCTTATCCAAAGTATCTTCATTCCAACCCTGTGCTACCAATGTCAAACATGGTCCTTAACAACAAAACATAAGAGACAACTGGTTACAACAGAGATGAGATGTCTGAGAAAAGCCACAGGAGTGACCAGAAGACACAAAATTAGAAACAATGTCATAAGAGAAAGAGTAGGTGTCATATCAATTCTACAATACATACAAAACCAACAGATACAATGGTTTGGTCACCTGGAAAGAATACTGTGTGATTCATTAGTTTATAAAGCATATATGAATAGTGGAGAAGCAGAAAGAAGAGCCAAGGGTAGACCTAGAGTACGCTGGATCGACAACATCAAAGAGACATTACACGAACACCAAATAACATTATCTGAAGCTGCCAGAAAAGCGAGAACAAGAACATTGTATCTCCCTCGACACCAGTAAAGGATAAAAGAGGAAGGAAAGAAGAAGAAGAAGACATGAAAAGGTTGTTGATAAACAGAAAGTCAGTAATTCTCGTGAGATAACAAGTTATCTGCAACTCTATTCTGTTATTGAAGTCATGTAAAGGTCACATTTCATAACATCAGTTAATAACACTATAACTCTATTTTGCTATTGAAGTCATGTACCGGTACACATAGGGTACCGGTACATTTAAGGGAGCCATGTAGCGCAGTGGTTAGCACTGGCTTTGCATATGTGTGGTCCTGGGTTCATTTCCCAGTTGAGACAAAAATGTTTCTCAGATCGCAACGGCTCCCGGGTTGACCCAGCCTTAAATGGGTACCGGATTAATCCGGGAAGTAAAGACTGCGAGGGAGAGGAGATGGCTACTGCCCTCATTTGCAGAGCCTCTGAAATGTGAGATCGCTAACATCTCACACCCCTCCGGCATTAATAAATGCTATGTGTTACTTTACTTTTTTTTACACATATCCTACAACATATTGTTTATTTGTTGTCATGGTGATTTACTTACTATTTCATTAAATTGATAGATACAGACATGTTTCCATTGTGTTTTGTGCGTGGCATCCTGATTATCTGTGCGCCTTTTGGCTGGATGCCTCCGTCTTCAGCACTCTGCTTACTTGGGCAGGACTATGGTCCTGCTCGAATGGGACTGCCAGACCAGTCTTAGTTTCCAGCCCCTGATGGCTGAACTAAGCCCCATCACCACTGCAAGGTGCTGGCAGAAGAAGAAGAAAATTAAATTGATTCTGTAGTTAGAGATTTGTGTATATTCAGTTTGTTTGGTGATCCAGCGTTTCATACCCTTTGACTCAATGTCTTTGTGTGATATATGCATGTGCTTACGAGCTGTTGTTTTGTTCCATTTATCTGGTGGTACACATTAACCCATTGAATCTCTGATAGCCAGCAAAAGTCAGCTAAATATTCAGTCCCGTATAACCCGTTGGCACCCGCTTGACACATGGTCATTTTGATTGATGTTTGTTACTGGTTCCATGTGAATAGACATGCTAAATTTAGCCTTGATGTAATGACGGCTTCCAGTTTTGTTTTTAGATCGTTTCTAACAGCTGCCATTTCTGAACCGCGAAAGGTTTATTACCTTCAATTTGATAAAAACTTGGTGAATATGAAACCACTTATGATTCAGATAGGCAATTTTGCCCATGTGTTGCTGGGGCCCGAAAGGGGAGCAAAGAATAGCAACACTGTTTACTTTCCATGCATGTCGTAAAAGGCAACTAAGGAGGTTCTGGGATGGAGTTGGCTGTCCCATCCCATATAGGGTCAATGACCCAGAGCCATGCTGAAGTCAGATGTGTCAGGTCGAAAGGCGCAGATATCGCAGCAATGCTGTAAACCATGACACAATGCATTCCGTTCTCCGGACTACATCCTGCTAATCTGCAGGAGTTTGAGAACGAACAAAGAAGTTTAATTCTTGTACTTTTGAGACCCATAGTCACAACCTTCTTTAATGAGTTCTGTGAATAATCTCTCTTGGTTTTCCTATTTTTCTTTTGCCATCTGGTACCCATTTTAATGCATGTAGCGGCAAAACATTGAGCAGTCTTCAGAAAACTCTTCTACCCCTGACGCTGAAAGGCAACAAATGGTTTAGTAAATAGATAGATAGAGTGGCAGTATGTTTTTATTAATTCTAAGTACATGTTTTATATGTGTCCCATCATTTTTTTCTTATTTTTGTAGAAACATATTGCTGTTTGGTGTCTTCTCTTACTTGTCTTGTTTCATTTGAATTCTTCCCAAACAATATTTAAGAGTTTTCTAGAACATTTATTTTCAAATGAGTTTAATTTCTTTTCATGTAATCATACATAATCGTGCATGTATGCAGGCACGATTCCTTGTCAAAAACAATACTGCAGGGAACTGTCGAGGGTGGAAGAAGCAAAGGAAGACAAATAAAGACATGGACAGACAACATCAAGGAATGGACAGGGCTAGATATTTCCACACTCATCCGCATCTCTGAGGATAGAATTCGCTGGAGGACTCTGTGTGCTGAGGCATCCAATGTGGTACCCCTACGACCCTGAAGGGTTATGGGTTTTATTGATATTGATTGACATAATCTATTGTTCTATAACAAAACATTCAAAAAACAAAAACCATGATAATCAGCAAAGACACAGAAGAACAGGAGGTAAACATAAACATACAGGGAGAGAAGCTACAACAAGTAAAACAGTATCAATATCTTGGACACATAGTCACAAATGATGGCAGATGTGAAACAGAAGTTAAAAGGAGAATAGGAATGGCTAAAAGTACCTTCAATGACATGAGGAAATTATTAATATCTAAACAAATTACAAACAAGTTAAAAATGAGAATTATAAAATGCTACATCTATTCCATATTAATGTATGGCTCAGAAACATGGACACTAAATAAACAATTAGAAGACAAAATTGATGCCTTTGAGATGTGGGTATATAGAAGAATAGGGAGAACATCATGGAAAGAGAAGAAAACAAATAAAGAGGTGCTAAAGACACTTAATATGAAGAAAGAATTATTAAAGGAAATAAAGATCAGGCAAATAAAATACTTTGGACACATTAAAAGACATGACACCCTATTGAAGACCTTACTTGAGGGTAACGTCAAAGGGAAGCGAGCAAGAGGTAGGCAGAGATACAAGTGGGAGAGTAACATTACACGATGGACAGGTTACAGTCTAGCAGAGTGCACCACCAAGACAAGAGACAGGAGATGTTGGAGATACGTTGCAGCCAACCTTCGTTGCGGAGACGGCACTTGATGATGATTGTTCTATATGAATGCAATAGCATACTACAGGAGTATTGTGCCAAGAATTTCCTTATATGACAAGATGGCATGGAAAGAGTGTTGTTGGAGGGTGCGATAGAAGCCAGTAGAGACAGAGACTGACCAAGACGTCATTGGACAAGACCTATTCAGGAATGCATGCATGTAGCTAGAGGAAGCACAACAACTTGCCAGAGACCCCCCAGGGGATTTCAGGAGATTCATAAAGAAGATTACGTTCTGGAAAGAATACATCCTGTGACAAACTCCAGCGCCTTTGTCATTTTCCAATGTTTGCAACCATATGTCAACATGGATATCACAATCAATCAATATCAATAAAACCCATAACCCTTCAGGGTCGTAGGGGTACCACATTGGAAGCTTCAGCACACAGAGTCCTCCAGCGAATTCTATCCTCAGAGATGCGGATGAGTGTGGAAATATCTAGCCCTGTCCATTCCTTGATGTTGTCTGTCCATATCTTTATTTGTCCTCCTCTGCTTCTTCCACCCTCAACAGTTCCCTGCAGTATTGTTTTTGACAAGGAATCGTGCCTGCATACATGTCCGAACCATGCTAGTTTTCGTCGTTTCACTATTGAAAGCAATGGCTCCTGGACACCTGCACACATCTCTACTTTATTTCTTACGTACACATTGGTCTTATGTTCCCTATAGGAAATTCGTAGAATTCGTCTTTAGCATTTATACTCGAAAGCCTGTAATCTTCTCTCCATGTCCGCAGTGAGTGTCCAACTCTCACAACCATACAACACAACGGAAAGCACCAGCGACCTATACAGTTTGATTTTCACTCCAACACTGATGTTGCTTTTCCAAATCACAGTTAGCCTTGACAAGGACGCTAAAGCCATCTCCAGCCTTATTTTTAGTTCTGCTTTCCATTTACCATCGCTGCATATACTGGATCCGAGGTATTTGAAGGTATTCACCTCTTCAAGCTTGTGTCCATTCATCGTGATATTAGTCTGGTTTTCTGTGTCTCTGCTGTTTACCAAAATTTTGCTCTTATCTGAATTGATTTCCATTCCGTACTTGCTGGTAACTTTTTCTAACTTTGATGTTAATTCTTGCAATGATTGTTCTGACCCAGCTATAAGATCAATATCATCAGCGAAACGCAAGTTGCAAATAGGGCGACCTCCGATCGATATAGACGTGTTGTAGTCATGCAATGTCTCTTGTATGATGTGCTCTAAGTATATGTTAAAAAGTATCACATTGATGTTTGAAGTCATAGTGTGGTATATTTAGTTATTGATTTCAAGATGTTTGTTGGGTTGTTGAGTTGTTGGGTTGTTGAATACACTCGATGCCAACATAATTCTGGTACATATGAAGGCAAATTTATATTCCAAAACAGTTTTTTCTTTCCAGAAATCATATTTTAAACATTTTGTCATGTGACGTATTCCTTCCAGAACGTTGTCTTCCCAATGAACTCTCTGAACCTCTCTCTGTCTTTGGCGATGTGGCTTGCATTTTCTAGCGATGTATTCATATTATCTTTAATGTCGTCAGTCCATCGTCTTCTTGGTCTGTCCCTTCTACTCTTCCCTCCATTATTTATTAATCCATTGGAAATTTCTAGGCACAATATTCCCGTAGGTTGCCATTACTTTCGGGAAGGAACAACCGTTAATCGAGCACCGTAAAGAGAACACATTCGTTCTAGTCTGCCATTTTGGCAGAAGACCTTTAAACATTTACTAAAACAAATTTACAATTCTTTAGTTTGCGATCGTTCCTTTTGAGATTAAGATGGCAGTAGTCATTACTTTCTATGTTGAACATCCTGTTGATAAGTGGGCAGTAGTCATTACTTTCTATGTTGAACATCCTGTTGATAAGTGGGCAGTAGCCATTACTTTCTATGTTGAACATCCTGTTGATAAGTGGGCAGTAGTCATTACTTTCTATGTTGAACATCCTGTTGATAAGTGGGCAGTAGCCATTACTTTCTATGTTGAACATCCTGTTGATAAGTGGGCAGTAGTCATTGTTGTTCTCAATCAGTTTATAGTTTATTTTCGGTGACTTACTTTACTTTTGTCCTCTGCCGTACACATATTTTTTAGAAATTGTTTACTGTTATGACAGTACATTATCTTGATACTTCTTCTTCTTCTTCAGCGTTCATTCTCAAACTCCCGCTGGATTTCTCTTGTAACAGGACAATGGTCCTACAAGATTTCCAGTTCAATATAGTCCAGAGAATGGAAATGCATTGTGTTGCCGTTTTATTTGCGCCAATGGCCCAACACATCCGTCTTCGGTGGATCTTGATACAAAAATGTACAGTAACTTTGTCAATATACCCACTAAGTATATATGTGACGTGGCCTTTACAGAATGTTATCCTCACTTCCATTCTGTAAGCTTCTCGGTTCCGTGCACACTGCCTGACCTCTTCAAATATCATGTGTCCATTATAGTCTTGGTTTGCTTTTTGTTCTCATCCCTGGAACTTTTCCCTCCATGATTAATCTTTCTAAACAATTTTGACAAAATAAAATTTTTGAAACACAAATCTATGCTGATGAAAACTAAAAGGCAAATCATAAATTAAATATTTATACAAACATTGTGTTATCTATCTATAAGCTGTGGACCTTGTTTGCCTTGCGGCATCAGAGTTATCTGGAGATATCCTTCTTGTGCGCTGTTTGTAAACTTGTTCCTGTGGCTTCTTAAATCCATCTTTTACATGGTCTGTCTCTGGCTTTATCGCCGTATGTCTACGTGTCATGGCCATGTACAGCCTGCTATCTGTTGGTCGTCTGGAACTACTGCGTTATCATTATCAGACATGGATACTAACCTGCCGAAGACGGATGTGTTGGGCCATTGGCGCAAATAACAGAAACACAACGCATTTCCATTCTCTGGACTACATTCAACTGGAAATCTTGTAGGATCATTGTCCTGTTACAAGAGAAATCCAAGGGAGTTTGAGAATGAACGCTTAAGAAGAAGAATGGATACTAACAAAACAAAAATATCACACCGTATTGCACTGTCTGCTAACTCATTCAATAAACTATCAAATATCTGGCATTCAAAAACACTACGAAATAACACAAAACTAAAAGATCTTCAACTCTTGCATAATTCCAACATTAACATATGGATGCGAAAGTTGGAAAGCAACATCAAAATTAGAGCAAAAACTAAACACCTTTGAAAATAAATGTCTTAGAAGGCTACTGAACATACATTGGTCAGACTTCAAATCAAACACAGTTGTCAGACAAGAATCACAACAAGAATATGTATCCACCTATATTAGAAAGCGTCGCTGGAATTACATCGGACACGTGCTACGAAATGATACTGAAATACTCCCCTGTCAAGCTTTGATGTGGTCACCAAAAAGCAAGAGAAAACGAGGAAGACCAAAAGAAACTTTACGTAGAACTATTACGAGGGAACATTTCACCATCGGTATCAGAAACAATGAAGATCTAAAGCACATTGCAATGAAACAAGATCAATGGAAATCTATGACATCTGCCATATGTGCCGTCTTTGGCCCTAGATGAATAACTAATACTAACAAAAGAACTAGAGAGGAAGCTTACTATGTATGAAATGAGATGTTTAAGAAAAGCAGCAAACAGAACAATAAGAAATCGTGAGAAATAAGATCACAAGAACTGTTGGAACAACATCTGTGGTCAAATATATTGGAAAAACTGACTGAAATGGTCTGGCCACCTGATGAGAATGAGCCCTTATTGGCCAGCAGCAAGAGCATACAAGAAAATGGAAACAGCAAGACACAGAGAAAGATCAAAAAGAAGATGGATTGAAGGTGTTACCAATGTTCCGAGACGTCACTTCATATCAAACATGCATTAGTCCGAAAACCGATCGTCACTCAATCCTGCGACTTCTTACAGCAAAAGCTAAGAAAAGACAATAGATAGACCATTGTTTTTTAATATGTCCGCTTGCGTTTTTTATATAGTGTTGAGGGGTCAGTCTAAGTTGAGAATTTTACGGACTTTTGTGTTGGTTCGACTTCCTGTCCATGATATTAGGATATCTCCATTATCATTTCACTATCAAAATGCTGATATTTTCTTTAAATACACCAACAATGTGACAAATAAAGCACAATTTATTTGACCAAAAGTATTTAATTTGGTAGTGAATGTTTCAAAGACAACAACAGAATAGTAAAGTTATGTCAATGTTGAGAAAATCAAATTGTAAATGTTGGAACCAATAGGTCAAAATTCGATTTAAAAAATGAAATGAAAAAAGAAAATAAGCGCAAACTAAATCTAACTACAGCAATAATATATATACACTAATGTGGCTTAAAGATATCGCCAAATCTGCAAAGGAAAACATGGGAAGACTTTTCTCAGGAGATTACGAACAAAATGTCACTAAAATTGTTCTGGCGCCTGCATGAATCAATAAACGACAGATGTTCTCAGAGTAAGGAGATGGTTATAAGCACAAACCTTGACAGCGATAAACTGCCAGACCTGAAGAAAGCCATGCGACCCGTGTGTTGTCAGGGCCTGAAAGGGGAGCAAAGAATAGCAACACTGTTTACCTTCCACGCATGCCACTAGAGATATAAGTTCAGGAAACGGAAGAGAATGAAGCACATATCAAGCAGAAACTTCTATGTCTGTGTTATCGTTCATCTTCTGCATTTGGTCTAGCACCGTATTTTATCTTGTTATTTGTGGCATTGTGACAGTGCCATGTTTGTCATAAGAAGTGACCAAGATGCTTTTGGGGTGGAATTGGATGTCCCATCTCAAATGTCAGTGACTCAAAAGCCACAATGAAGTTTGAAAGTGTTGGACTGAACAATTCTGATATAACAGCTAATTTTCACCCGTGTGTTGTCAGGGCCCGAAAGGGGAGCAAAGAATAGGAACACTGTTTACCTTCCATGCATGTCGTAAAAGGCGACTAAGGAGGTTATGGGATGGAGTTGGCTGTTCCATCCCATATAGGGTCAGTGGCCCAAAGCCATACTGAAGTCGGATGTGTCCGGCCGAAAGGTGCAGATATCGCAGCTAAGTTGTAAACTATGACACAATGCATTTCATTCTCTGTCCTGTTAATGAGCATAATTTGAAGATTTTCTTTAAATCCATCCAGTTGGCAGTATGCTGCCTACAAAACTAGCATGGTTCGGACATGTATGCAGGCACGATTCCTTGTGAAAAACAATACCTCAGGGAACTGTCGAGGGTGGAAGAAGCAGAGGAGGACAAATAAAGGCATGGACAGACAACATCAAAGAATGGACAGGGCAAGATATTTCTACACTCATCCGCATCGCTGAAGGACTCTGTGTGCTGAGGCATCCAATGTGGTACCCCTACGACCCTGAAGGGTTATGGGTTTATTGATTGATGCTGCCTAGAGAACCTCCACTATGTTGTGGTTTACAGTTTGACGCTGACATCTATATCCTTTTGCGTGAATGCCATTAACAGTAAATGTTTTGTCTTTCCCTTCTGGTGCAGTTGCAAATGGTCGAGTTTGTGCTTATAACCATCTCCTTACTCTGAGAACATCTGCTGTGTTGCGGTTTACAGTTTGGCACTGACATCTACATCTCCTTACTCTTCCTTGTTTATTCTAGAACTCCAGAAAATTAGCAGGATATAGCCCAGAGAACGGAATGAATTATCACGACTTACAGAGTCCTTACCTCTGACGTCGAAAGGCAACAAAGGGTTTTAGTCTTCTTCTCGTTCGGAGTTTGACATGTCTACACAATAAGTCCGATTTTCTTAATAAATGCTGCTGTATTTGAAAGTTCCTCAGTGCTCCCATACATCTTTCTGTGGATACCCATCTCTGTGGGCCAGTGTTCTTCCCTTAACTGTTTTAGTGTATTGCAGTCTTGCAGGATATGTTCAGCGGTCTGTTCTGCCTGCCCACAAAGGCACAGAGATGATGGGACCAGTCTGAGTCTATTTAAGTGGCTGTTTAATCTGTTGTGTCCTGTTCTAAGGAGGAAAATAATAACCTGCTCTGCTCTGTCAAGATAGTGGTAATTGTCTTTTGGGTGGTCGACTTTCCTGATGGCTTTGATGAGGGTTTTCTTTTCTTGGCAGGTCATTTCTTGGTCTTTTTGTTCCTGTGTTGCTCCATCCTTTGCCAGTCTGTCTGCCTCTTCATTTCCTGGTATGTCACAGTGGGATGGTATCCACTGGAGTACTACCCTTCTTTGGATGCTCTATTCTTGCATGGCTTTCTTCAGGTCTGGCAGTTTATCGCTGTCAAGGGCTTAAGGGTTTTAGTGAATAGATAGACAGAGCCATTGCGACATTGCCTTTTGGCCCACACATCCCGTTTCAGAATAGCTTCTGGATTATTTTGACCCTCTCCGAGATGGGACAGCCAAACCCCACTATGAGAACCTCCTTAGCCGCATCTTACAACACACGTAGATCACAGCATTGCTATTCTTTACTTCCCTCCAGCGTCGCAGACTGGCAAAAATTAATATGGCTACAGACATCCAGTGTTCAGTAAAAGTGGGTAAAAACACTCAACTACCGCCAAAATCTATGCCGTGAAGTATCGCAGGAAATAAAATGGAATTTTATTTCCACACAATGATTTCCATTCTCAGGACTACATCCTGCTGGAAATTTAGAAGGACCATTGTCATGCTACAAAAGAGATTAAATTGGATTCTGGGACTAGATTCTGCTGGAAATTTAGTAGGACTATTGTTCTGCTACCAGAGAGATCCAGTGGGAGTAGTTTAATACATTATGGAGCAAAATTAGAAAGTAGGATATATTTACCTATAAATAAAAATAACAGTTCTGTAAAGATATAAATGGCTGACGACAAGAATATGTATGCATGCATGCGTATGTTAAATACATATGTCATAATGGATATACACGTAACTTGATCAGAGGAATAGAATCTCAGATACGTTTTCTGTAATAGGTCATGTGTAGGGAAGTTTTAACCGGATGGGGAAAAAAATTTACATGCGATTTCATCTGGCGTATGGTTTTAATTGTGCGATATAAGACTGACTCATTTGTTTTTGGCAGATCTAACAGAGTCCAAGACAGCCTTCCATGGATAACACAAAACCCGTTATCATTTGAGAATCTGGT
This sequence comes from Meghimatium bilineatum, assembly GCA_034231615.1. Lineage (NCBI taxonomy): Eukaryota > Metazoa > Mollusca > Gastropoda > Stylommatophora > Philomycidae > Meghimatium > Meghimatium bilineatum. The sequence goes on from CM067302.1 coordinate 5,421,893, forward strand.
TCCTGTTTGACATGGGCCTTCCATGGATAACACAAACCCTTTATCATTTGAGAATCTGGTTCCTGTTTGACATGGGCCTTCCATGGATAACACAAACCCTTTATCATTTGAGAATCTGGTTCCTGATTGACATGGGCCTTCCATGGATAACACAAAACCCGTTATCATTTGAGAATCTGGTTCCTGTTTGACATGGGCCTTCCATGGATAACACAAACCCTTTATCATTTGAGAATCTGGTTCCTGTTTGACATGGGCCTTCCATGGATAACACAAAACCCGTTATCATTTGAGAATCTGGTTCCTGTTTGACATGGGCCTTCCATGGATAACACAAACCCTTTATCATTTGAGAATCTGGTTCCTGTTTGACATGGGCCTTCCATGGATAACACAAAACCCTTTATCATTTGAGAATCTGGTTCCTGTTTGACATGGGCCTTCCATGGATAACACAAAACCCTTTATCATTTGAGAATCTGGTTCCTGTTTGACATGGGCCTTCCATGGATAACACAAAACCCGTTATCATTTGAGAATCTGGTTCCTGGTTGACATGGACCTTCCATGGATAACACAAACCCTTTATCATTTGAGAATCTGGTTCCTGTTTGACATGGGCCTTCCATGGATAACACAAAACCCGTTATCATTTGAGAATCTGGTTCCTGTTTGACATGGGCCTTCCATGGATAACACAAAACCCTTTATCATTTGAGAATCTGGTTCCTGTTTGACATGGGCCTTCCATGGATGACACAAAACCCTTTATCATTTGAGAATCTGGTTCCTGATTGACATGGGCCTTCCATGGATAACACAAACCCTTTATCATTTGAGAGTCTGGTTCCTGTTTGACATGGGCTAAGGTTGTTACACTCTCTGATTCAATGAGATTCTGTTGGACATAACAACATTGAAACTTCACCCTTGAAACTTCACCCTAGAAACTTCACCCTAGAAACTTCACCCTAGGTGAGATCTAAGTCTAGCTGTAAATATCAAAGAGAAAATGACCAGAATGCAACATCAAAGTAGATGGGATCAGTTTGAAGTGTCCAGAATGCAACATCAAAGTAGATGGGATCAGTTTGAAGTGTCCAGAATGCAACATCAAAGTAGATGGGATCAGTTTGAAGTGTCCAGAATGCAACATCAAAGTAGATGGGATCAGTTTGAAGTGTCCAGAATGCAACATCAAAGTAGATGGGATCCGTTTGAAGTGTCCAGAATGCAACATCAAAGTAGATGGGATCAGTTTGAAGTGTCCAGAATGCAACATCAAAGTAGATGGGATCAGTTTGAAGTGTCCAGAATGCAACATCAAAGTAGATGGGATCCGTTTGAAGTGTCCAGAATGCAACATCAAAGTAGATGGGATCAGTTTGAAGTGTCCAGAATGCAACATCAAAGTAGATGGGATCAGTTTGAAGTGCCCAGAATGCAACATCAAAGTAGATGGGATCAGTTTGAAGCAAGTCAACATATTCAAATATTTAGGTACGTTAAATAACATCAGATGGAAGATGTATTAAAGAAGTCAAATGTAGAATTGACCAAGCAAAGACAACATTTTGCAAGATGTTAGAGTTTAGATCATCTTATTTTTGCAAGATGTTCGAGTTTAGATCATCTTATTTTTGCAAGATTTAGAGTTTAGATCATCTTATGTTGCAAGATGTTAGAGTTTAGATCATATTATTTTTTGCAAGATGTTAGAGTTTAGATCATCTTATGTTGCAAGATGTTCGAGTTTAGATCATATTTAATCATCTTTGTCAACTGAGGTGAGAAAGACAGTTCTTAGAAGTTATATAGAACCAATTCTGATGTATGAAACTTGGACACCAACAGATTAGTGAAAAATTATATTGAGGTCGTAGAGATGTGGTTTTATAGAAGAATGTTAAGAACACCATGGACAGATAAAAAGCGTAATGAAGATATCTTGAAAGAAATTAATTCAAAAAGAGAGCTGTTTACTCGCATCAGAAAGAGACAGTCCGTCATTTTTGGACACATCAGGAGATGAGGAAAGATGGAACATTGCAAGAACAGGCAAGTAGAAGAATACGGGGGGAAAAGAACAATAGAGGAGATATTTGACAACCTGGCATGGGAGAATATCGGTTTAATAATTACTATTTCACTCTGGGTATAACTGGAGCTTTCAAATTTGTTCAGAAAACACACAAATTATTAGGACACAGAAAAATTCAATCTACACAACGAGTTCGATTTTATATGGATTTTGTCAGAACTGTCTAAGGACATTTGCTTCTCGAATAGGGCTTATTAGCCATCTACGAACTCACAGGCAAGGGCATATCTCTTAACTGAATTTCAAAAGTGAATAACAAATAACTGAATAAAAAATGGTCATCAGCACTTTTGTGATGGTTGAACAATATATGAATTTTAATGGCAGCACTATAGATGTCTTAAAACTTATGTGATTACCCTTGGTCTATTGTCTTTCCCCAGGTGAATGATTGTTGATCGCATTCACACTTGCCGTTAAGCGTAGGGGTGGGAGCGTAAGCTGTCGTTTTAAGGCCAGATGTGTCGCTGAGGTTGCATTTAGTCCATGTTTGTTCAAGGTTATCTTGATGTTTTCTATCCACCGTTTTCTTGGTCTACCTTTGGCCTTATGCCCGGATATTCTTGTATTATATGCTCTTATTGGTATTTGGTTTGACTTCTCATAAGGTGACCGAACTATTTTACTTGCTGTCTCTCAATATGTTCGATACATGATATTATACCAACTCTTTTCCTAATTTCTTATTTTATCTAGTTTGGTAACCATTGCAGCTTTCCTCAGACACTTCATTTCACATGTGACGATTTTTCTTTGCTGCGAAGCTGTTAAAGACCATGTTTGACATTGGTAGCACAGTGTTGGTATAAAAATTGTAGATATTATTTGTTTTTTAATTTCCATCTTGATCTTTGGATGAAGAAGTAATGGTGAAAGTTGGTAAGTCACTGTGTTTGCTTTCTGGCACCTTGTTTCTATTTCTCTGTCTAGTCTTCCATCAAAATTAATGTACCCTTGGTAATGGGAGATAAATACGCTTTGAATTTCTGTTCAGTAAAGTGTCACAAAAACACAACACAGTTATACGAGTTAGCCTTAACTTTGTATTGTAACATAAGACTGAACTCTGTTTTAAATTCAAGATTTAGAAATTGTATTGCTATCACGGGAGAGTGAGAAAAAAAAAATAACAGTAAAAGGATTTTAAAAGGCAATGGCGATGATGAAAAACACCAATAGTCACAATAATGTTTCGGAATATGAAATTACAATTTACATGAATATATTGAAATTCATAAAACATATATTGAAATTCATAAAACATATATTGAAATTCATAAAACATATATTGAAATTCGAATTCTTGTTTTCAAATAAGTAATTTTCAATAGAAAAGTTGATCTAATGTTGAATACTCTGATGATAACTATGGATATGTGTAAGAATACATGTCCAGTATATGTATACATGAAATTCCGTGTACATAATAAGAGTTGGCAGTACATAAGATATGGCATCCTTAAACGCAGTCCATATATTAATGAAAATTATTCAACTTTTAGGATTAGCATAAAAAACTAGATATCCTGCTCAAATCAATTTCACAAAAATGACCATATTTTAAGATTCATGGGTAATTAATTAAATATTCCATTAAAAACCATCTGTTAATTAACTGATTTTAATTTTCAGATCCAAAAGTACATAATGAACCAGATAACCTAATCAAAGTTCATTTGTTAACTAAAACTACCCAATTTTCAGATCCAAGTGTACATAATGAAACAGATATCCTATTCAAAGTTCACTAAATGTTATTCAGATCGCAATGGCTCCCGGGTCGACCCAGCCTTAAATGGGTACTGTATTAATCCGGGACGTAAAGACTGCGAGGGAGAGGAGATGGCTACCACCCTCATTTGCAGAGCCTCTGAAATGTGAGATCGCTAAGATCTCACACCCCTACGGCATTAATAAATGATATGGGTTACTTTACTTACTACCCAATTTTCAGACCCAAGAGTAAAATTACTAAATTTTCAGATCAGGTCCTAATTTCAAACCCCCCCCTCTCCCGAAATTGAACAGATATACTAATAGACCAATCAAATTAGAGGGCCTAACTTTCATCAACGCAGCAAACAACATTTTTGTCAGCTTACTATAGAGGATATAACACAATGCTCTCTTTGGTAGATTTGCTGTAAAAATGTGGCTACTGTTCTTCTGGTCAGGTGACCTGTCATATACTAAAAAGTATTTGAAAAGTCAGTAAAAACCGCAAAGATTTATTACCTTTTTTCTTAATTAAAAGACATCCCCCAACCTTTGCCAAAATCATATATATGTAATGTTTAACATTCTGTTACGAGTCCATATCTTGATATTCACCTACCTCTTTATTCCTCTTGCCCTCATACCTTTATCTTTGTATGGTTAATAATGTTTTAATGATACTTTACTAGTCTCTTATTTGAGGGTGTCTTCAAACATTATGATTGTGAAATGACAAATGTTCTCACAAGAAAACTACACAAACATTGCAATGCGTAGATCATAGGTTCCCAAAGTGGACAATAGTGGGTTCAGAAGCACTGGGGGGGGGGGGGGGCAACGGCACGCTCAGTATAGAGGACATGAATAATCATTTAAAATTTAAATTCTGCATTTTATTTCATCTTATTCGCCGAACACGATCAATTAGTTCATAAATTTTCTTTCAATTATTTAATCATTTGAAAACTGACCATGTCTGACAGAAATAGATGTCAATTTTTCCTTATGGTCACTGAGACAATGGAGCATGTATATATGTGTGTATATAATAGGTTATGTTTGCAATAGCAAATATACTTGGTATATTATTTCTAAATTCAAGATTAAGCACATATTGCCTAGTAAAGTAAAGTAACCCATAGCATTTTTTAATGCCGTAGGGGATGTGAGATGTTAGCGATCTCACATTTCACAGGCTCTGCAAATGAGGGCAGTATCCATCTCCTCTCCCTCGCAGTCTTTACTTCCCGGATTAATCCGGTACCCATTTAAGGCTGGGTCGACCTGGGAGCCGTTGCGATCTGAAAAGCATTTCCGCCTCAACTGGGGAATGAACCCAGGACCACTCATATGCGAAGCCAGTGCGCTATGCGGCTCCCTCCTACATTGCCTACTACTTTTTGAATAACTGAACGGCAGAAGCAGTAATGCAGGGCTATTCAACTATATTTACTCTGGGGCAAAAATGTAGAAAATGGGGATCATTACGGGTCAGATTTATAAATAAAACACATTTAATAATTTCTAAACATTTAATTTTTTTATAACTTAATTTAATTTTTTTAGCAATGATCTGCGGGCCACTTACTAGGCCTCTGTGGGCTGGATTTGGCCCACGGGCCGCCAATTGAATAGCCCTGCAGTAATGTATCATTATTTGCTATTTACGTCAAAAATATACAGCGTGAATGCGGATAACTGTTGTTATAGTTGGGAGAGGGCAGAATTTATGTCTTGCAAAGTGGGTGGTGAACTGAAAAAGTTTGGGAACCTATGATGTAGTCTATGACGTATCATCACAGTTAATAACTTTGAAACTGTGGACTGCGGAAATTGACATGGACATCTCCGTCTGTTTCCTCCAGGGGCAAACGATCATCTGCCATACGTGCATATTTGCCATTGGGTAGTATGTGACCCATTGAACTGATGATCTGTTAGGAAGAAAAAAATCGGATGGTACCATTATGAGGAATTAATAAATTTTTGGCTATATCTATTCTATAGTAATGTATGGCTCAGAAACATGGACACTAAATAAACAATTAGAAGACAGAATTGATGCCTTTGAGATGTGGGTATATAGAAGAATAGGGAGAACATCATGGAAAAAGATAAAAACAAATAAAGAGGTGCTAAAGACAATAAGAAGAAAGAACTACTAAGAGAAATAAAGATCAGGCAAATACAATATTTTGGACACATTAAAAGACATGACACCTTATTGAAGACCTTACTTGAGGGTAAAGTCAAAGGGAAGCGAGCAAGAGGTAGGCAGAGATACAAGTGGGAGAGTAACATCACACAATGGACAGGTTACAGTCTAGCAGAATGCACCACCAAGACATGAGCCTGGGGATGTTGGAGATCCATTGCAGCCAACCTTCATTGCGGAGATGGCACTTAATGATGATGAATACATTTCTGACCAATCTTAATCATCTTCCTGTTAATGTAATACTTGTTAACATAGCTGCTCCATCAATTGTCATGTTAATATAATGTTTCATAAATTATGTTAACATAACCTCTAAATCAATGTTCATTCATGTTAAAATAACTGCAACATCATTTATCATGTTAACGTAACCTCTCAATCGATGTTAACATAACCGCTCCATCAATTATCTATCAATACGCTGTGGCCCTTATTTGCCTTGCAAGCTTCAGGGGTGGAAGAGTTCTCTGGAGATGGCCCTCTTGTGTGCCGTTTGTACGCTTGTTCCTGTGACCTCTATGATTTACATGTTCTGCCTCTGGCTTTATAACCGTTATGTCTATGTCTCATGTCCATTTGTGGCATGCTATATGTCGGTAGTCTGGAAGCGTGTGAAAACCACTTGATCTGTTGTCTCTTGATGTGTTCCAATACTGGTATTGTTTTGGTTATCTGTCTGATGTTATCGTTTCTAATTCTATTTCTTAATGACACTCCGAGTATTCCTCATAGACATGTCATTTCTGCTGTCACTATTTTTCTTTTGTCTTGTTCTGTCATTGTCCAGGTTTGGCACTGGTAGCATAGTGACGGAATAATAATAGTCTTGTATAATGCAACTTTAGTGTCTATGTTTACATTTTTGTTCTTGAAAATACGTGTCATCTGTCCTAGGATCTGGTATGTTTTGTTGCATCTATTTTGTATCTCTTTACTGTTTTTCCCTTCACTCGATATAATGCTTCCTAAGTAAGTGAACTCATTTACTTGTTTAAGGTGTTTATTATCTATGGAGATAGTGATATTTCTTTATTTCTTTGCTATTGTCATTATTTCAGTCTTTTCAATATTAATCTTCATGTTGAATTTTTGACATGTTATGTGGAGTCTGTTCATATGTTCTTGCAATTGTTCTGATGTCGCTACTAGTACTTGGTCGCCTGCAAAGAGTAGTTCGTTCAATTTGTCTTTTATGTTATCTTCTTCGTTGGTACTTGTTATTTTACAGATGTGGTCGATATGTTATATAAAGTAGGAGGGATCAATTATCATGTCAACATAACCGCTCAATTTATGATCATGTCAACATAACCGCTCAATTTATGATCGTGTCAAAATAACCTCTCCAATTATTATGTCAACATAACCGCTCAATTTATGATCATGTCAAAATAACCTCTCCAATTATTATGTCAACATAACCGCTCCATTTATTATCATGTCAAAATAACCGCTCCAATTATTATGTCAACATAACCGCTCCATTAATTATCATGTCAATATAACCACTTCATTTATTATCATTTTAACATAACCTCTCAATCAATGTCCGTATGTTAACATAACCTCTCTATCAATTATCAAGTTAACAGAACAGTTATGATAACTTCTCCATCAATTATCTTGTAAACAGAACTGCTCCATCAATTATTACGTTAACATAACCTCTCAATCAATGTTCATATGTTAACATGACTTCTCCATCAATTATGTTACCATAACTGCTCCATCAGTTACCATGTTAACATAACCTCTCAATAAAATGTTCATGTTAACTTCACTGTCCTTCTGTCATGTTAACATGACTGCTTCTTGAATTGCCATCCCAGTATTACTAAGCCCTACGGGAAAACGCACGAGCAAATGACTGTATAAGTGACGATGACTCTTGTTCCATGACTAGAATAAAGGAATTTGGTTTGAAATGTGGTGTCGCAAGAACGGAGCGGTTTTGTGGGCAAGAAAGAATAATGGTCAATCAAATGCGTACTGGGACCGTCAGTCAACGTGTAATGGCGGCTATACTCAAGGAGAGATCTGAGCACATATGGACTTATCCGGAGTGCAATGACGATGATCCAACGACTAACTAACTAACTAGTTACACAGACATGTATCCTGTTGTTCTAACTTCTGCAGGATGTGGCCCAGAGAATAGAATGCATGGTGACATAGTTTACATCTTAACTCTGATATATGCATCTTTAGCAGGACAAATCCAACTTCAGCATGGCTCTTACATCACTTTGACCATCTATGGCATAGGATAGCCAACCACCAGCTACAAAGCCTCTTTACTTGCCTCTTATGTTATGCATGGATATTCATGTCAGTATTTTTTGCTTCCCTTTAGAGTTCAAACGGTTCTTTCCCAAAATAAGGCCTAACTTCACACTTTTGATAAAATCTGCCCCATTCTGCAATTTTGTGATGTCATTTACTGCCTGTCTAGTCTAGATACAAAATACCGTATTCGTAAGTTGTTTTTAGAGATATACAATTCTGTTAGTCGCAAGGACTGTGTTACAGTCTATGGTACATTGTTACAATGCTACAGTCGCAAGGACTGCTGCCGGATTCTATGATTTTCATGCCACCCACAGAACCCATCTAATATAAATATCTCATTGACTCCGAACCTCATATATTAAGTATAGACAAGAGAAACAAATTTCTATATTTTGTTTCATATACTTGAAAATATGTAGGCCCCTGTTTTGGGAATGAACCGCTCAAACTATGCACTATGGGTAGTGTAACTGCTTCATTAATTGTTGTGTCAATGTTACAGAATCTTGTCACACATTTTTGTCTGACTGATGGGAAAAAAACAGAATACCATGGAAAAACTGTGTTAAGTAATATACAACTTACGACAGGGGTAAATGGATTGTCAGGTGATGAAAAGCAAAGCATGAAAGAGACTAAGGTGACAATGGCAGCGCCAGCGATGTACACATAAAAAGCCCATCCAAACCCCTCAAGTTTGACTTTCATCGCAAATCCCTCAGAAGCTGTTCCAGCAAAGATTCCCACAGCTGCAATACCAGAACCGCCTGGATGATAAAATAGATGTCAACAATGAGATTAAAGAAGTATATTTACATTGAACGTGATTATCTTTATTGTAAGTTCCAAACATAATTAAAACTTTTTAAGCGACCATGTTACAGGCACAGAAGATATTTGTTCTCTTCTTTCATCTTCCATATCTCTTATATTGTTAAGATCACCCCTACATGCAGATTGTGCCCCCAGACAGTTAGTCTCTGCCATGTTTTCCCAAATAACATCACCCCTACATGCAGATTGTGCCCCCAGACAGTTAGTCTCTGCCATGTTTTCCCAAATAACATCACCCCTACATGCAGATTGTGCCCCCAGACAGTTAGTCTCTGCCATGTTTTCCCAAATAACATCACCCCTACATGCAGATTGTGCCCCCAGACAGTTAGTCTCTGCCATGTTTTCCCAAATAACATCACCCCTACATGCAGATTGTGCCCCCAGACAGTTAGTCTCTGCCATGTTTTCCCAAATAACATCACCCCTACATGCAGATTGTGCCCCCAGACAGTTAGTCTCTGCCATGTTTTCCCAAATAGCATCACCCCTACATGCAGATTGTGCCCCCAGACAGTTAGTCTCTGCCAAAAGTCCTTTGAGGATTGACTTCACTGTACTCGGTTTCCCACATGTACTCTCTCACTCTCAACGAAGCGGCACGCTGCCTGCCGAAAGTACCACTCATAACACGTAACTCCGTAGCTTCAAGCGATAATCCACTGGGATCTCCAAAAAATTTCCACCTTGTAAACAAGACTACACTAGTGGATTCAAACCCATGACTTCTTGAACACAAGGCGAACAGTTTAACCACTACGCTAGGGAGATCCCATGTTGCTGCCATGTTTCCCCAAATAACATCACCCTCACATGCAGATTGTGCCCCCAGACAGTGAGTTTCTGCCATCCAGGTTTTCCTAGTTTTTGTGGGCTATGATCTTTCATTGAGGAATTACAGATGTCTTTGTACCACAGCATTAGTCTACCACGGGCCAGTTGGCCTTCAGACAGTGAGGAATTACAGATGTCTTTGTACCACAGCATTAGTCTACCACGGGCCAGTTGGCCTTCAGACAGTTTTCAGAATAGCACTTGTTTTGGAATGCAGCAGTTTGGCATTCTGCAGACATGACCCAGCCATCGCAATCTATTTCTACTAAGTGTTTCCATGGCAGATGGTAGCCAAATGAGGCATTCATTCATTCATTTTCCTTTTGCGGCTGAAGTTAGTGCATAGGTCAGATCTCTCCAATTCTGTCTGTTCAAAGCTATTCTGTGCAGTTCTTGAATAGTATGAATATTGGTTGTTTTACTTTCTCAAAGTATTGTTCTTCTGAGTGTTACTTTTGGTCTACCCCTTGCTCTTTTGCCTGTAGGTATCCATTCAAGAGATTGGTGGTGTATTCTGTTGGTGTCTGGGAATGAACTGACTTCTGTTACACAAATCCGTCTGGACTTTACGATGTTAGTTGATTAATCCAACGACCGACGGAATGACCCAGACTTGATTAGAGAAACACCCTCCATCAACAATGAGGCATAACACTTCTATATTGGTTATTTTATCATGTCATTTAAATTTTGTGGTGATTATCTTATGTGAAAGGTGCCCAGTCTCCTCTCGTGTTTTGTGTAGGTAGCCCATTGTTACGGATCTATAGTATAGTGTCCTCGGGAAACATGTTTGATAAATCTGTAGCTTTGTTTTCCTATTTTAACTCTCCTTTAGACAAGATCTAAGAAAAAATGTGCTTGCTCAGTTGAAAGATCTAACAGCATTTTCTGTTTGCTGAAAGATCTAAAAACAGTTTCTGTTTGCTGAAAGATCTAAAAACAGTTTCTGTTTGCTGAAAGATCTAAAAACAGTTTCTGTTTGCTGAAAGATCTAAAAGCCATTTCTGTTTGCTGAAAGATCTAAAAACAGTATCTGTTTGTTGAAAGATCTAAAAACAGTATCTGTTTGCTGAAAGATCTAAAAACAGTATCTGTTTGCTGAAAGATCTAAAAACAGTATCTGTTTGCTGAAAGATCTAAAATCCATTTCTGTTTGCAAAGATGAAAGATCTAAAAGCCATTTCTGTTTGCTAAGTTGAAAGATCTAAAAGCCATTTCTGTTTGCTAAGTTGAAAGATAAAACATAACCTTACCTGCAATGAAGGCCATAATTCCATGACAAATAGTCTTTCCACCTGTGCAACAACAGCTGCGGCAAAGTGCTGCCAAAGAACAGACCATTGTCAACAAGACATTCACTGCGCAGGCAATACGGATGATCCAGTCCCGAGCTGATGAAGAAAAAAATGGTATTTTTAAACAAATCAAGGCACTTGTTAGTATGTAATGGTTGTGTCTGTAGTGGTTGGTGTGTGTAATGGTTGAGTGTGTACGTGTAACGGTTTGTTTGTGCAATGGTTGTATGAAATATTTAAGAATGCATCATCATGGACATAAACAATTTGGAAGGAAGGAGGAAGAGAATGAGTTAGGGTTTCAACCCTGTGTTTATACAGGTGGAAGAGTTGCCTCCATGAATTCATTCATCACCAGGTGGCACCCCACAGTTTATATACAGGTGGAAGAGTTGCCTCCATGAATTCATTCATCACCAGGTGGCACCCCACAGTTTATATACTGGTGGAAGAGTTGCCTCCATGAATTCATTCATCACCAGGTGGCACCCCACAGTTTATATACAGGTGGAAGTTGTCCCCATGAATTAATTCATCACCAGGTGGCACCCCACAGTTTATATACAGGTGGAAGAGTTGCCCCCATGAAATCATTCATCACCAGGTGGCACCCCACAGTTTATATACAGGTGGAAGAGTTGCCTCCATGAATTAATTCATCACCAGGTGGCACCCCACAGTTTATTTTCCAACTCTCTTGGGCTGAAAGTTTAGCCAGCGTCCACAAAGAGTGAACATGTCTGCAGGATGTGTTCTGGAGTATGTGGGCCATTTTGACAGCGACAAATTATGTGAAAATGTGCTAGCAGTCTATAATGACCTGATATACAGCATACACACCTATGCATATGTTAATGTTACGCAAATATTATATGCGGTGGAATCCCATTATAACAACTTGGTCAGGACTGACAAAATATGTAATAACAGAAATCCACTATATTTAGAACAAACAATATGGAATAAATATAATTGGTGTTTTTAAAAAGTGTTGTTATATAGGGACATTTGTTATAAAAGAATGTGTTATAGAGGGGATCCAGTGTACTAAGCATATTTATGGCTCATTGATATGGACTAACAGCTGATAGGTTGTCCATAGTATCCATCTATTTTAGTAGATTGTGAAGCATAGCACTCTAGTGTTTTCATAGCTTGCTGGCTACAAGTAAGCCATAGCTTGCTGGCTACAAGTAAGCCATATATATTCTTAGACTAGGATCACTCGCTAGTCATGACAGATGTGTTACTGTAATGACTCTCAAAGGAGTTAAAGCTTGCACCACATTTGTGTGTGTGCCCCGTATGGAGGTTTATACTCGTGTGTCCCCTGTAGTGAGGTTTATACTTTTGTGCGAGGCCTGTCGCGAGGTTTATACTTTTGTGCGAGTCCTATAGTGAGGTTTATATTTGTGTGTGTATCCCGTAGTAAGGTTTATACATTTGTGTATGTCCCATAGTGAAGTTAATACTTTTGTGTCCCGTAGTGAGGTTTATTCTTTTGTGTGTGTGTGTGCTATAGTCAGGTTTATACTTTTGTGTGTCCTGTTTTTTAAATTGGGAGCATATCTTATTCCGGACGTAGCCATCAACCCAGCATTTTTTGACTGTAGTGATTTTCTAGGCAATATAAATACGTTCCGTAGTTGGCCATTGCTTTCTGAATGGTCTGGATGCACAATTGCTTGTGGTGGGGATCGAACTCAGTATCCTTGGCCGTCACAGAATCCTGTAGTGAGGCGTATACTTTTGGCTCCTTATAGGGTAGTAGTTCTTGATACAAGAATCCAGAACTTTCATTCATTATCCACAGTAGTGCTTTCATTCACTGCACTGAAGTGTGTGATAGACTACCACTTCATAAGGCATTTTGCTCTGTACCTCTCTTGCAGTGTTAAGGTGCCCAGGTGATGAAAGGGTTAATTAAGGCCTTCAGCAGGCCTCACACAGATCAACATGTTATGTTGTTATGTTCCTCCAGGGCCATAGGCGGCGCATAGGGCAGAAACCATAGCTTTCCATTTCTGTCTTTGTGTTGCCAGGTCTTTCAATTGTTGCGTGTTGTTTAGGTTCATTGACATGCCTTCTCTATTAATGGTTCTTCGTAGAGTTTCTCTAGGTCTCCCTCTTCTTCTTACTCCAGGTGGCACCCAATATAGTGATTGCTGGGGAATTCTTAGGCTGTTCATTCTGAGAACATGGCCGATGTAAGTCCAACGCCTTTGTCTAATGAAGGAAGATATATAGGTTTGTTTGCTTTCCTCTCTTATAGTAGTGTTAGATTTAAAGTCACTCCACTTAACGTTCAGAATGGTACGTAGGCATTTGTTTTCAAAGGAGTCGAGTCTTTTATCTGTGGCTTTTGTGGCTTTCCAACTTTCGCACCCATATGATAGAATAGGGATGATGTTGGAGTTAAATAACTTGAGTTTTGTGGTGTTTCTTAGTGTGTTTGACGTCCATATGTGGAGTAGTTTATTGAAAGCACCCGCTGCAAGGGCAATACGGTGTAAAATTTCTTTGATGAGTCTCCATCCAATGCTAGATTGGTGCCTAAATATGTAAAATTGTTGACTTTTAATAATGGAACATTTTGAATTTCTATGTTGTCGTTGGATCTCGTAAAATCTAGTATATGAGTTTTTGATGTGTTGATTTTCAACCCTATCTGATTTGAGTAGTGTTGGAGATTGTCAAGCTTAGATTGAGCATCTGTGTGGTTTGCGCTCAAAAGGGCTAGGTCATCTGCGTAGTCAAGATCTTCGAGAACGGTATTATTAATCCATTTTATTCCTGTCAGCTCATTTTCAACATACAGGGCTGTATATACATGCTCAGTAAGGAGGGGGTTTAACCTTTGTTATGCCAGATTAAATATTCACAATTTCACCCTTTCCCCATTCTTTTTTTTAACAATTTGCATTATCTTTAGTAGCTTTTTATCTTCAGAAAAGAAATTACTGAGTTTCGAGAACAAATGTTTTCGTAGGATAACTAACACACATTGGAGTGTATTCAAATCGAATGATAAAATCAGAGAAGAGACACATCACAATTTCATCACAGATGTTATCAGAAACGCCGTTGGTCCAGCGCAAAAGAAAATGAATGAATGAATTATCTTTAGTGGATGTTTTGAAGATGCAATACCTTTTTTGATTTTTGAGATTTTAAAATAATTTTTTTTACATGTAAATGAAGAATAAAATGCTACATATATAGGTGTAAGTTTTGTTTGTGCGTGTGTGTGACACAAGAGGCATGAAAAGTTGTACAAATTGGAAAAAGAGAGAAAAACCGAAATGAAATGTAATATTTTAAAAAAAAACCCATAATTTTAACAGAATTTTATTATTCGTGTCAGCCCTGATCACATTCTGTTACACACCAAAGTCTATAGGACTACAACAAGTAAAGCAGTATCGATAACTTGGACACATAGTCATAAATAATGGCAGATGTGAAACAGAAGTTAAAAAAACAATAGGAATAGCTAAAATTACTTTCAATGACATGAGGAAAATATTAACATCTAAACAAATTACCAAAAAAAATTGGTAGCATATCCTATCCAGGACGTAGCTATCAACCCAGCATTTGTTGGCTGTGGTGATTTTCTAGGCAATATAAATACGTTCAGTAGGTTGCCATTGCTTTCTGAACGGTCCCGATGCACAATTGCCTGTGGTGAGGATCGAACTCGGTACCTTTGCCGTCACAGACGCGCTATGTACCACTACGCCACAGAGCCGGATGCATAACAAATTACAAACAAGTTAAAAATGAGAATTATAAAATGCTATATCTACTTTATATTAATGTATGGTTCAGAAACATGGACACTGAATAAACAATTAGAAGAGAATTGATGCCTTTGAGATGTGGGTATATAGAATAGGGAGAACATCATGGAAAGAGAAGAAAACAAATAAAGATGTGCTAAAGACACTTAATATGAAGAAAGAACTACTAAGAGAAATAAATATTAGCCAAATAAAATATTTTGGTCACATTAAAAGACATGACACCTTATTGAAGACCTTACTTGAGGGCAAAGTCAAAGGGAGGCGAGCAAGAGGTAGGCAGAGATACAAGTAGGAGAGTAGCATCACACAATGGACAGGTTACAGTCTAGTAGAATGCACCACCAAGACAAGAGACAGGGGATGTTGGAGATCCGTTGCAGCCAACCTTTGTTGCGGAGACGGCACTTGATGATGATAAGTCTATAGTATTTATGTTGTTTTATAACCAAACGAACATACTATCACTAGGGAAATTGGGGTGTAAAGGGAACGCATTGCTCTCGGTGGACCCAGGGTTAGCAGATAACCAAGATCCCAAATGTACCTCCTTGTGGTGCACCCTGGAAACAGAAATACAGCAGCTCGAGCTGATTCTGGCCAAATCATTTGGGGATTGTGTCAGAGAATGTGGAGGTAGCAGATGGAAAGAGATTTAAATGCTTAAAAGACAGACAATATCTTAGACACCACCAGCAACACCACATACAGCGACACTGTCAACATACAATGAAGCTAGTTAGTCCAGTCCGAACATTGGAAAAAGCATGAAAAGGTGGATGCATGGCGAAAGACAGATTTCATACTGAGTACAATGGAAAAATGAAAGGGCAGAACAGCGCCAACTGCAAATAGAAAGAGGAATAGATTACGGAAATGGGAACTACAAGTTCTGTTAGCTCGTAACGAGCTTCTAGTTACTTGATTTCCTTATAGGCAGAGACCCATACCAAATAATGGGCGTCTAGTAAAAGCAAAAAGACCTGGCCAAATTCTAATGTTGAGTCTTCCTATACCGGAAACATGCTTGCAAAGAGAAAGGGTGCAGTAACCGATAGGCTCAGGCAAAAAAGGGACAAAGATGGCAGCCCTGGCCCTACTCTACTGTCAGGTTTTCTTATACCGGAAATATACTTGCAGAGAGAAAGGGTTCAGTACCTGATAGGCTCAGGCATTTTTGGGACAAGGTCGCTCAGCTCGAGAATGCCTTGCTCTCAAACGCTTGGTGTGAGACTCGAACTTGGGCAAGGGGTTCCGGATCAGGAAGAACTCGACAGAAGAGTTGAACTCAGGCTCTTTTGCCTTCTTAGCCGAGGTGTCCTTCACAGAAATCGTGAACCCATTGCCCAAGTTCGAGTCTCACACCACGCGTTCTCGAGCTGAGTGACCATGTCCCATTTGCTCCTTAACCATTTCTCTCTGCGAGTTTGTTTCCGGTATAGGAAGCCCGTCAGTAGAGTTGGGCCAGGGCAGCCTTCATTGTCCCATTTGTGCCTGAGCCAACTGGGGTACAGAACCCTTTCTCTCTGTGAGCATGTCTCCGGTATAGGAAAGCTCGAAATTAGAATTGGATCAGGTCTTCTTTCTTTGCCATGCGCCCATGATTGGGTGTGGGTCTCTGACCATGTGGAACTCTGGTAACTAGGAGCTTGTCTCGAGCAATCAGAGCTTGCAGTTCCGATTTCCTTGGCACTCATTTTCACTTTTTATTTGCAGTTGGTGCTGCCCTCTGATTGTACTCAGTGTGTGGTCTTTTCGTCTCTCGCTAAGTATCTGCTTTTTCATACCATTTCATTGGCCAATGCTCGGGCTGGACTTATTTGAGTCATTGTGTGTCGACAGTGCCCCTGCATATGTTGGTGATATTGTCTGTCTCTTATGCAGTCAAATCTCTTTCCCTCTGCTACCTCCATATTCATGGACACGATCCCCAAATGATTTAGCCAGAATCTGCACGAGTTCTGTGTTTCTTTTACCGGGGTGACCACAAGGAGGTAAATTTGGGATCTTGGTTATCTGCCAACCCTGGGTCCGCCGAGAGCAGTGCGTTCTCTTTGCATCCTGAAAACTTGTGGAATACCATTATAGACATCGTAGATGAGATTTTAATCATGAAATATCGGAGATTTCGAACATTATGATAAGTAGCATTTTGCACCTGAAATAACTCTGAAGCTTTCAAATACAGTCAGAAAGTGCAAACAGTCATTGTTATGTTCCTCCGGGGCCATAGGCGGCGCATAGGGCAGAAACCATAGCCTTCCATTTCTGTCTTTGTGTTGCCAGGTCTTTCAATTGTTGCGTGTTGTTTAGGTTCATTGACATGCCTTCTCTATTAATGGTTCTTCGTAGAGTTTCTCTAGGTCTCCCTCTTCTTCTTACTCCAGGTGGCACCCAATATAGTGACTGCTGGGGAATTCTTAGGCTGTTCATTCTGAGAACATGGCCGATGTAAGTCCAACGCCTTTGTCTAATGAAGGAAGATATATAGGTTTGTTTGCTTTCCTCTCTTATAGTAGTGTTAGACTTAAAGTCACTCCACTTAACGTTCAGAATGGTACGTAGGCATTTGTTTTCAAAGGAGTCGAGTCTTTTATCTGTGGCTTTCCAACTTTCGCACCCATATGATAGAATAGGGATGATGTTGGAGTAAACAACTTGAGTTTTGTGGTGTTTCTTAGTGTGTTTGACGTCCAGATGTTGCGTAGTTTATTGAAAGCACCCGCTGCAAGGGCAATACGGTGTAAAATTTCTTTTGATGAGTCTCCATCCAATGCTAGATTGGTGCCTAAATATGTAAAATTGTTGACTTTTAATAATGGAACATTTTGAAACAGTCATTACAACACATTAAAAAGTTTCACGGTTCTCACACGCTAGATTGATTTTATACATATTTTTTAAGAAGGTGATGTCAATGTATGAAATTTTGCGTGCACCAATGGCGGATAAGTAAAACTCTGGATTGCTGGTCAGCAAAGTGTTAAAAATATAAAAGTCAAAGTCTTTTGCCAAAGTCATGTCCAATTCCCTCTTTTGTTGTTCGTAGTACAAAATTCATATTCAAATTTCCTAATCAGTGGGGGGTAGGGGTGGTTTGATTTGGAAACATCCCCCCCCCCCAAAAAAAAATCTACGGGCATATCAACATAAGTCTCTGTAGGCTGGACCCCAAAGTAAGAACTACAAACACCTTGTATATAAAAGAAGAAAAATACCTACTTTCAGGTTGATTATAGACTTCACATTTATCCTCAGAAATAACAGTCCTCCAGCAGTACCACCAGAGTCCTCCGTTCATACTTCCCAGGTCAATGTCCCCGACTCCTGGTATGTTCTCTCCTACAATGCCAGCTATCTTGTTTATGCTTATCTAAAAAAATAACCAAACCCATAGTATGTAAGAAACAAATAATCATAGTGTGTGTGAGAAACAAATAATCATAGTGTGTGTGAGAAACCCATAGCCATCAGTGTATGTGAGAAACCCATAGCCATCAGTGTATGTAAGAAACAAATAATCATAGTGTGTGTGAGAAACCCATAGCCATCAGTGTATGTAAGAAACAAATAATCATAGTGTGTGTGAGAAACCCATAGCCATCAGTGTATGTGAGAAACCCATAGCCATCATAGTGTGTGTGAGAAACCCATAGCCATCATAGTGTGTGTGAGAAACAAATAATCATAGTGTATGTGAGAAACCCATAGCCATAGTGTATATGAGAAACCCATAGCCATCAGTGTATGTGAGAAATCCATGGTCATAGTGCCCGTGAGAAATTGAGAAATATCTTCTTTTTTTTCACTGTATACCAGTACCTCTTTACCCCTTGCATTGTAAGTGGGGAGGGGGGGGAGGGGGAGAAGAGTTCTTTGGTGACAGCCTTTTTGTGTGCTTCATATATGTTTGTTTTTGTGGACTCATTTCTGTAATTAATCTTTTGCATCCTGACTTGGTATCCATCATGTCTGTATAG
The DNA here is from genome assembly GCA_034231615.1 of Meghimatium bilineatum. Taxonomy (NCBI): domain Eukaryota; kingdom Metazoa; phylum Mollusca; class Gastropoda; order Stylommatophora; family Philomycidae; genus Meghimatium; species Meghimatium bilineatum. Next base: position 5,440,966 of record CM067302.1, read on the forward strand.
CCATTAAGTTTGAGGTTCACTATTTGATGGTAGTTTGGAAGCACGTAATAATCTGTTTTCTTCTGACGTAATCCAGGATTGGCATTGTGTTTGTAAGTCTTCTGATATTTTCATTTCTGATTTTGTCTCTTACCCCGAGAATTCTACATGACAAGAAAGTTCTGCTGTAACAAGTTTCCTTTTGTCTTTTGTTGTTGTTTGACATTTGTAACAGTGATGGTTGGTTGTTGATCCATCGGTTCATGGGCTCATGCCAGCAGTGATGGCATAATGATCATTTTGTATAGTGCAGTTTTTCTATAATGTAAATCCATGACCAGCAGTTGTGTGAGAAATATGATCATAATTCAATCCCTTTTGCCGTGAGCAGGAAGCTCTTGACAGCCCATAGCCCTTCTGGCAAATGCACTGGTCCTTTTTCCCCACTCGTGGGTTATATGTCTGACGTGCCTCAGTGCCTTGCTTTTGTCTCCTGTAAAACGGCCCCCATGGATGATAAAGAGATGCGAGCCAGCGGACATTGCACCTTTGCTCTCCTGTAGCTGTCCTCCTGGTGGCGGGGAATGCCAGAGGTGCCACCAGATGGACCCACAAATCTGACATACGGGTGATGAGCTGGTGGGCCGGTAAATGGTTTGCCCCTGGCAGGACGTGACAATCCTGGATCACTGCTACACTGGAACGCCTCTCTTCGGGAACCAGAAATGCATCCATAAAACCCCCATACAAAACCATGTGAGAAATATTCATTTCATTCATTTTCCTTTTGCGCTGAAGTTAGCGCATAGGGCAGAGGTCAGATCTCTCCAATTCTGTCTGTTTAAAGCTATTCTGTGCAGTTCTTGAATAGTATGAATATTGGTTGTTTTACTTTCTCTAAGTATTGTTCTCCTGAATGATTCTTTTGGTCTACCCTTTGCTCTTTTGTCTGTAGGTATCCATTCAAGAGATTGGTGGTGTATTCTGTTGGTGTCTGCGCGTAGGACATGTCCGATGTAGGACCAACGGCATTTTCTGATAACATCTGTGATGAAATTTTGATGTGTCTCTTCTCTGATTTTATCATTCGATTTGAATTCACTCCAATGGGTGTTAGTTATTCTACGAAGACATTTGTTCTCGAAACTCAGTAATTTATTTTCTGAAGATAAAGAGCTTTTCCAGCTCTCACATCCATATGATATCACCGGAATAACGCAGGAATTAATTAAGCGCATTTTCGTGTGTGTGCTGACTGACTTTGACTTCCAGATATTAGACAGTCTGTTAAATGCACTTGATGCTAGGGCAATGCGAGTTGTAATTTCTGGCATGACATCACCGTCGAGTGTTAATTTGCTTCCTAGATAGGAGAATTTCTGTACTTTATCAAGTTGATTTCCATTTAAAGTAATTTCGTTAGGTGAATTGGTGAAGTCCATAACTTTTGTTTTTGCTGAATTGATTTGTGAGAAATATAGAACAGCAAAAATTTGAAACACAGAATAATGCATTTTTGTTGAATGATAAGCATACAGAATAACAAAATTACAACTACTTCTTCTTCTTCAGCGTTCATTCTCAAACTCCTGCTGGGTATCTATTGCAGTAGGAAAATTGCCCTATTAGATTTAGAGCATGATATAGTCCAGAGAATGGAAATGCGTTGTGTCGCCGTTTTATTTGTGGCAATGGCCCGACACATCCGTCTTTGGCGGGCTTTACAACTTCTGAAACGCTATATTTTTCCAGTAGCAACATAAGGTTGTGAGAAGTGGACAATGACATTCGCAATTAAAAAGAAAATATCGGCATTCAAAATGAAATATTATAGACCCCATCGAGTACAGTGGTGATGGGGCTTAGTTCAGCCATCAGGGGCTGGAAACTAAGACTGGTCGGACAGTCCCACTCGAGGAGGATCATAGTCTGGCCCAAGTAAGCAGAGTGCTGAAGATGGAGGCAACCAGCCAAAAGGCGCACAGCTAATCAGGATGCCATGCACAAAACACAATGGAAACATGTCTGCATCTATAAACAGGGTGCCTGCCCTGTGAGGACGTTCAGGCAGGGACAGTGCCGGGCCCTATACCTCAAAAGGGCCCAATCTCAGTTACTGGAAGTCCTTCTCAATTGCCCAGAGGAGCCAGGAGGCAAGGGAATAGAGCTACTGGCCAAAAAAACAAACAACCAATTAACTACAAAAGACAGTGAGAGTTTTATTCTGGAGACAGAATGACAGATATAGAACATGTTTCAAGTGTGAGTTTTATTCAGGAGACAGAATTACAGATATAGAACATGTTTCAAGTGAACGAAAGAAGAAGAAATGTTACAGAAAGGTTCTAAGAATACCATGGACAGAAAGATGAGCCAACGCAGATGTTCACAAAGACCCGAACATAGAAGAAGACTGGCCCCCTCAAAACTATCAAAATTAAATGAAGATACTCCTGCCGAAGACGGAGTACACAACGCATTTCCATTCTCGGGACTACATCCTGCTGGAAATCTAGTAGGACCATGGTCCTGCTACAAGGGAGATCCAGCAGGAGTTTGAGAATGAACGCCGAAAAAAACAAAAAAACGAAGATACAAATATGGGAAAAAGATGAATAATAAATGAAAATACTTCTGTGTTCATTCTCAAACTCCCGCAGATTAGTGGAATGAAATCCGGAGAATGTGTTGTGTCATGGTTTACAGTTTTGATGCAATATCTGTGCCTTCAACCTGACACATCCAATTTTAGCATGGCTTCTGGATCACTTTATGGGATGGCCGAAAAACTTGTGTAGTTTGGTCACGGGATGAAACACGATTTTCTTTCCAAAAATATCCTGCAGGGAACAGTTGAGGGTGGAAGAAGAAGAGGTGAGAGGAAAGCATGTATTGATAATATTAAAGACGGGACCCGCCGAAGACGGATGTGTTGGGCAATTGCCGCAAATAAAACAGCGTTTCCATTCTCTGGACTACATCCTCCTAGAAATCTAATTGTCCTACTGCAAGAGAGATCCAGCAGGAGTTTGAGAATGAACGCTGAAGAAGAAGAATAAAGACTGGACAGGATTCAGATTCCCCACACTCAAAACAAAGAACTGATAATAGCCATGGCAAATTTTGTGTGTTGATGTTTCCAGAGTGACACCCCTACGACTATGAAAGTTATGGGTTTGATGATGATATAGGATGGGACAGCCAACTCCTTAGTTGCCTCTTACAGCAAGCATGGCAGATAAACAGTGTTGCTACTTTTTTCCATATTTGGGTTCGGAAACAGACATTTTAACTCTTTCAACACGTAATTATACCCGGAGTTTAGACGTAATTAATTTTAGGCTAACTTTTTGGACCATACATGATTCAGGTGCAGGCTTCCTGAAGACAAAGTATTAGCTATGGAAGGTCATATAAGGTATCAAAAGAAAGATAATTGAATGTGCAATTCATATAGAATATAAAAACATAAGAATTGTAAGAACAATAATACTTGTCATTTACAAACCAAACAAGGTCAATTTGGAGGGTATATATGGAGTCCCGTTATAACGGGCTTACGTATGAATTGAGTTAATACAAAAAATGGAGGGAGAGAGATGAGACAAAATGAGCTGTAAAGTAACAGAACACAACAAGATATCAACACTTAGGAGTGAACGATGTTGAGACCTAAAGGCAGCAGGGTTACCAGATTCATGAATATACTGGTACTCTAGAAAATACAGTGGAATTCCTCTATAGTGCATTCTTTTATAACACATTTCACAATATAACAACACTTTTCAAAATTCCCAATTATATTTATTCTGTATTGTTTGTAATGTATGCAGAGAATGTCTGATATTACATACATATTTTCCAGACCCAGTTGTTATAATGAGACACTACCTATGTCTAGTCTCATCATCCAAGGAACATAATTTAGTGGTAATCTATCAATTGCACCTAGATGGTCTGTATCATTGAAGTGGAAAGAAACAAGAGTATCAATTCTGTTTATCAATTAATAAGCGTGCAGATGCTGACAGAATCAGTCACCAAGTCTCCTACCAAACTTCCAAACTTTCATAGTGCAATATCTGCAAATTACATAAAGTCATCTCTATTAGTGAAAGTAGATTTGGGGAAGTAAGAGTAACACACGTGTTACATCTACCTACCGGTAGTTGGGAAAGTAACATGACATAGACACAGGTATTACATCTACTAAGTTGGTGAAGTAACATGACATAGACACAGGTATTACATCTACTAAGTTGGTGAAGTAACATGACATAGACACAGGTATTACATCTACTAAGTTGGGGAAGTAACAGGACATAGACACAGGTATTACATCTACTAAGTTGGGGAAGTAACAGGACATAGACACAGGTATTACATCTACCTAGTTAGGGAAGTAACATGACCTAGACACAGGAATTACATCTACTAAGTTGGGGAAGTAACATGACATAGACACAGGTATTACATCTACTAAGTTGGTGAAGTAACATGACATAGACACAGGTATTACATCTACTAAGTTGGTGAAGTAACATGACATAGACACAGGTATTACATCTACTAAGTTGGGGAAGTAACATCACATAGACACAGGTATTACATCTACTAAGAAGGTGAAGTAACATGACATAGACACAGGTATTACATCTTCTAAGTTGGTGAAGTAACATGACATAGACACAGGTATTACATCTTCTAAGTTGGTGAAGTAACATGACATAGACACAGGTATTACATCTTCTAAGTTGGTGAAGTAACATGACATAGACACAGGTATTACATCTACTAAGAAGGTGAAGTAACATGACATAGACACAGGTATTACATCTACTAAGTTGGGGAAGTAACATCACATAGACACAGGATTTACATCTACCTAGTTGGGGAAGTAACAATGATATAGACACAGGAATTACATCTACTAAGGTGGTGAAGTAACATGACATAGACACAGGTATTACATCTACTAAGTTGGGGAAGTAACATGACATAGACACAGGTATTACATCTACTAAGTTGGGGAAGTAACATGACATAGACACAATTATTACATCTACTAAGTTGGGGAAGTAACATGACATAGACACATGTATTACATCTACTAAGTTGGGGAAGTAACATGACATAGACACAGGTATTACATCTACTAAGTTGGGGAAGTAACATGACATAGACACAGGTATTACATCTACTAAGTTGGGGAAGTAACATGACATAGACACAATTATTACATCTACTAAGTTGGGGAAGTAACATGACATAGACACATGTATTACATCTACTAAGTTGGGGAAGTAACATGACATAGACACAGGTATTACATCTACTAAGTTGGGGAAGTAACATGACATAGACAGGAATTACATTTACTAAGTTGGGGAAGTAACATGACATAGACACAGGTATTACATCTACTAAGTTGGGGCGGGAAGTAACAGGACATAGAGACAAGTATTACATCTACTAAGTTGGTGAAGTAACATGACATAGACACAGGTATTACATCTACTAAGTTGGGGAAGTAACATGACATAGACACAGGTATTACATCTACTAAGTTGGGGAAGTAACATGACATAGACACAGGTATTACATCTACTAAGTTGGGGAAGTAACATGACATAGACACAAGTATTACATCTACTAAGTTGGGGAAGTAACATGACATAGACACAATTATTACATCTACTAAGTTGGGGAAGTAACATGACATAGACACATGTATTACATCTACTAAGTTGGGGAAGTAACATGACATAGACACAGGTATTACATCTACTAAGTTGGGGAAGTAACATGACATAGACAGGAATTACATTTACTAAGTTGGGGAAGTAACATGACATAGACACAGGTATTACATCTACTAAGTTGGGGCGGGAAGTAACAGGACATAGAGACAAGTATTACATCTACTAAGTTGGTGAAGTAACATGACATAGACACAGATATTACATCTTCTAAGTTGGTGAAGTAACATGACATAGACACAGGTATTACATCTACTAAGTTGGTGAAGTAACATGACATAGACACAGGTATTACAACTACTAAGTTGGGGAAGTAACATGACATAGACACAGGTATTACATCTACTAAGTTGGGGAAGTAACATGACATAGACACAATTATTACATCTACTAAGTTGGGGAAGTAACATGACATAGACACATGTATTACATCTACTAAGTTGGGGAAGTAACATGACATAGACACAGGTATTACATCTACTAAGTTGGGGAAGTAACATGACATAGACACAGGTATTACATCTACTAAGTTGGGGAAGTAACATGACATAGACACAATTATTACATCTACTAAGTTGGGGAAGTAACATGACATAGACACATGTATTACATCTACTAAGTTGGGGAAGTAACATGACATAGACACAGGTATTACATCTACTAAGTTGGGGAAGTAACATGACATAGACAGGAATTACATTTACTAAGTTGGGGAAGTAACATGACATAGACACAGGTATTACATCTACTAAGTTGGGGCGGGAAGTAACAGGACATAGAGACAAGTATTACATCTACTAAGTTGGTGAAGTAACATGACATAGACACAGGTATTACATCTACTAAGTTGGGGAAGTAACATGACATAGACACAGGTATTACATCTACTAAGTTGGGGAAGTAACATGACATAGACACAGGTATTACATCTACTAAGTTGGGGAAGTAACATGACATAGACACAAGTATTACATCTACTAAGTTGGTGAAGTAACATCACATAGACACAGGATTTACATCTACCTAGTTGGGGAAGTAACAATGATATAGACACAGGAATTACATCTACTAAGGTGGTGAAGTAACAGGACATAGACACAGGTATTACATCTACTAAGTTGGGGAAGTAACACGACATAGACAGGAATTACATTTACTAAGTTGGGGAAGTAACATGACATAGACACAGATATTACATCTTCTAAGTTGGTGAAGTAACATGACATAGACACAGGTATTACATCTACTAAGTTGGTGAAGTAACATGACATAGACACAGGTATTACAACTACTAAGTTGGGGAAGTAACATGACATAGACACAATTATTACATCTACTAAGTTGGGGAAGTAACACGACATAGACACAGGTATTACATCTACTAAGTTGGGGAAGTAACATGACATAGACACAGGTATTACATTTACTAAGTTGGGGAAGTAACATGACATAGACACAGATATTACATCTTCTAAGTTGGTGAAGTAACATGACATAGACACAGGTATTACATCTACTAAGTTGGAAGCCTACAGTAAAGAGGAAAAATCAAGAAGAATATGGATTGCAGGAGTTATCGGCGTACAGAGACATCACAATATTACTGCATATCAAGTAAACAAATGTGCCATAGCCTGAAAATAGATTATTTAATCCTTTGATGCTTAACGGTAAAATCAGAGAAAAGACAATATATTGAGATAGGTTTACTGTTGAAAGATGGTTGGTCTGGTAGACCATCTGTGAAACCTTCACATTTTACTGCAGTGGATCCCTGGTCAATGTGGCATACTTGGAACTGAAAAAGCTGATCTTCTGACAAGAAAATGGGGATCACTGGAGCAAATTAAAAGTGATATTGCATACTATGAAAGTAAGGCCATGTTAAAAGCAGAATATAAGAAAAAGTGGAAGCAGATGCACCCAACTGCATAGCGAAATGATCCCTACCACCAAATGTCATGCAAAGAACAAATTATTATTTTCAAACTAAGAGCTGGCCACAACAAAATGAGACATCACATGTTCTGAATGCTGAAAATTGGCGAGAAAGACCCGTGCAACTTTGGGTTGAGTCCTGAGACAGCAGAACACATTCTTAATGCCCGTCAACTCTACCAAGAGGAGAGGAAGAAAATAATGACCTACTGCGATCACTTCTAAACCTGAGGGATTACACAGATGACCTGCAGTGAACCACGCAGTTCATTGAAGATATTGGGCTGTAACCTGATAACTGACAAAAGAATGATGAAGAAGAATGTGACCAAATTTGACAGTAATTGAATTTGTTATAAATCCTTGGTGACCACCTCAGACAAACTGTTATGATACTTCAGAAATACAGAAACAGTAGCGATGGTTACTCAAAAATAGCTCACTCGAGATAGTGTGCTATTCCAAAATAGTGACATCTACAAAATACGGTCTATAGACATCATTTATGAAGTATACCTAGTTGGGTATGAAGTATACCTAGTTGGGTATGAAATATACCTAGTCGGATATGAGTATACCTAGTTGGGTATGAAGTATACCTAGTTGGGTATGAAGTATACCTAGTTGGATATGAAGTATACCTAGTTGGATATGAGTATACCTAGTTGGATATGAGTATACCTAGTTGGATATGAGTATACCTAGTTGGATATGAGTATACCTAGTTGGGTATGAAGTATACCTAGTTGGGTATGAAGTATACCTAGTTGGGTATGAAGTATACCTAGTTGGGTATGAAGTATACCTAGTTGGATATGAAGTATACCTAGTTGGATATGAGTATACCTAGTTGGGTATGAAGTATACCTAGTTGGGTATGAAGTATACCTAGTTGGGTATGAAGTATACCTAGTTGGGTATGAAGTATACCTAGTCGGGTATGAAATATACCTAGTCGGATATGAGTATACCTAGTTGGGTATGAAGTATACCTAGTTGGATATGAAGTATACCTAGTTGGGTATGAAGTATACCTAGTCGGGTATGAAATATACCTAGTTGGATATGAGTATACCTAGTTGGGTATGAAGTATACCTAGTTGGGTATGAAGTATACCTAGTTGGGTATGAAGTATACCTAGTTGGGTATGAAGTATACCTAGTCGGGTATGAAGTATACCTAGTCGGGTATGAAGTATACCTAGTTGGGTATGAAGTATACCTAGTTGGGTATGAAGTATACCTAGTTGGGTATGAAGTATACCTAGTTGGGTATGAAGTATACCTAGTTGGGTATGAAGTATACCTAGTCGGGTATGAAGTATACCTAGTCGGGTATGAAGTATACCTAGTTGGATATGAAGTATACCTAGCTGGATATGAAGTATACCTAACAAAACATAGACACAGGTATTACATCTACTAAGTTGGAAGCCTACAGTAAAGAGGAAAAACCAAGAAGAATGTGGATTGCAGGAGTTATTGACATCCAGAGACATCACAATATTACTGCATACACTCGGTTACAGCGTGTCAGGTTCGAAACCATGTCCGGACAACATAAAAAAATCTGGGTTGTGATTTCTCGCTTGACACAACCATTCCTCCAGTCGACTCAGCTGTAAATGAGTACCTGACGCATGAGTTAGGGGAGGTAAAGACAGCAAGTAAGGGAACTGGCCACCCCACCTAATAGTTGCTGCGGCTTAGTACATGAAAAGTAATCTTCATCCCCGACGGCAGGTTGCTGCCATGGGACACACCTTTACCTTTATGAGTATTAATCATGAAGAAATCACATTTTCGGTAGGTGAGAGCTGGTGTTTTATAGCAAGTCATGCCAATCCACACATACAAATAAGATTTCTCTCTTGAAATAACTGGGGTATTCAAATTAATTCAGAATATGCAACCATTTATTATGACACCTGGAAAGTTTCAATGCTCTCTCACATTGAGTTTTTATCATCATCATCATCAGGTGCCATGCCGGCTGGCGTAGGCGGTCATGGCTCTCCACAGCTCTCTGTCCACAGTATTATGCATCAAAGTCGTTGTTGTTTCCCTGCTGTGCCAGGTTGTCAAACTGTCTAATATTTTCTCACGTTCTCGCCCTGTCTCTGTTGCCTTCAATTTTGCCTGTTGTGACTGTGTTCTCCAAACCTTCCTGTCTCATGAAGTGGCCAAAAAAAAAAAAGATTGCCTTTTTCTTATATTGTTGATTAAGGTCCATTTTGCATTTGACTCTTTCAATACCTTTACATTAGTTTTTTCTGGCAGTCCATGGTTTTTATACATTGTTTGAAAGACGGTGATGTCGATGTCAAAAAATATTTGCAAACAGCCTTGGCAATGAGAGATAAGGACGCTATTTATTGCTGGTCAGTACATTGTTAAAACTTTCCATATGTGAATCTTAAGTATGTACTCACTGCGCAAAACTGAAGTCCAAAAGGTAGAGCTTGAAACGAAGTAATAAAATTTTGCTAATAATACGAAACAAACATAGGCACACACACATAAATCGACGTTTCGACTAAAAGACCTTTATCAAGGTTCACGGATACATATAAATCATAGACGACAAGTAGGGACGGCACAACTTGCGTTCACATGTCTAGTAAATTGGCAGAAATGATAGAAAAAAAATTTATCAGTGTGTGTGTGTGCCTATGTTTATTTTGTATTTTTAGCAAAACTTTATTACCTCGTTTTGAGCTTTACCTGTGAATCTTAACCTTCACCGAGCCTATATCAATCCCAGCCGCCGAGAAACAAAATGGCTGCGCGCGCTTTTGGCGGCCCGGCCCACCCAACGATAATATCGTGAGATTTACACGTACCACAGTCCGTGCACATAGCTGGGGACATGCGCAATCGAAGCCGGTACATCCCCTACTTCCGAAATGATCGTTTTTGAGAATGGCTAGCTATTCGTAAAAGTTTAAGAGCAATTAATCTGACCACATCTGTACATCGGTACGATGCCATGATGATGGATCGGTTTTATAGACCTTTATTTCATCGTATTTCGAATTAAATAACATTGAATCGTGGCTTGAATCATGGATTATTAGGTTATTTAGTTTCACAGCAGTGAATATACAGAATGCCGTGTTGGTTTGGGGACTTGTACATTTGATATCGAATATTTTGAAGTGGCAGAAAAAAATAACTCTAGGCCTAAGCTCAAAGAACGATTTTACTGCAAATCTACATGTTTTATACAGTTCCCCTGGCTATATTTTGATAATTTCGCAGTGAAAGAACATAAATACAACAGATTTGCGTGATTTAGTTTACAGTGTTGCCAAGGAATTCGATATGTAAGGTAAGTTATTCTTTTTTCTTATTTTTTCCCTCTTTATTTGTTATAAAATATATGTTTTTTGTGAAAAACGTCTTTACCACTTTCTCATACGTCTGGTATCACACACACACGTACATAAATTACACCAATATATGCATAATTCAATTCTTTATTTATATGTGCAAATATTATTTAAATATCTCTAACAACCAAAAAATTATCACATTTTCAAAAGTCACCATCAATAACGCAAATTTTCAAAAAAGAATCCGGTGGCAGGGAGACGTTTCATATTTTTTAATCTGGCTTGCTAAAGGTTAAGGGGGTAAATCTATCCTGATTCCCAGATAAACAAGAACGTATGTACATTCTAAATGTTTCAATGTATTTTATATGTACAACAATACTTACACTTCCTTGTTGCCAGTATGGAGCAATACAGCCAGTTGTGCATAGGAGAAAACCAATCACCAAGCCAGCAAAGGCAATTCTCTGTCCAGATCCGTATCCCATGATCAGATTTCTATCTGCAGCTCCGTTGTGAAATATTTCTGTCAGGAAAAAATACCATTTCGAAAATAATTTTAAAGCTCTCACATCCATATGATAGCACTGGAATAACGCAGGAATTAAATAACGCAGGAATTAAATAAGCGCATTTTCGTGCGTGTGCTGATTGACTTTGATCTCCAGATATTAGACAGTCTGCTAAAGGCACTTGATGCTACTGTAATGCGAGTTTTAATTTCTGTCATGACATCACTGTCGAGTGTTAGTTTGCTTCCTAGATAGGAGAATTTGCAATAGCTTAGCAAAAAACCTCCTATTTTGTCACCTTAGCAGATTTAGCAATCTCTTTGAACTTGTCATCTTTGATCTACCGGTACTTCAGATTGATTACCCCAGGAATTGCGAGCAATTAACTCTTATTTCCTATGTGCAGTGGGGAGGTTTTTATGAGCTTTCTTTCATACCCTAAGAATTCAGCTTTCGGCTTAGTGCAATGCCATGTTATCACATCACATCCCATTTGCAATTTGAAGCCGTCTCAAAATACACCATCATCAGATCAATAGCAATATTGTTGTCACCGTCGCTGTTCGTCCTTTTTGTATTGCAACCATCATTGATGCACACAGGGTCTAAATCAACACACGCATCCTTTAAATCTTCTGTATATACACACAGATCAATATTGGCAATGATAGAGGCTTGCTAAAATACAGCCATGATAGTTATAGAAGGACTAAGCCGAGTTATCAACCAGTGCCATACAACACAATATTCGCAATGATAGAGGCTTGCTAAAATACAGCCATGATAGTTATAGAAGGACTAAGCCGAGTTATCAACCAGTGCCATGCAACACAATATTGGCAATGATAGAGGCTTGCTAAAATACAGCCATGATAGTTATAGAAGGACTAAGCCGAGTTATCAACCAGTGCCATACAACACAATATTGGCAATGATAGAGGCTTGCTAAAATACAGCCATGATAGTTATAGAAGGACTAAGCTGAGTTATCAACCAGTGCCATGCAACACAATATTTATCTAAGTTCTCAGTGTTCTAGCTAAGGACATGAACTTGGACAAAGACATCAATAGAGCAGTGAGTGAATTTAATAGATGTATACTACATGCTGCTAGTAAAACCATACCCAGGGGGGCACGCAAAAACTACAAACCCTACTGGAATGATGAACTGGAAAAGCTGCAAAATGAGATGGAAACATCTAGACAGCAGGCTGAGAACAGACCTAGCCAAGAACATCACAACAAATATCAGCAAACAAAGGCTAAATTTCAAAGAGCCAAGTTACAAGCCAGACGGAGCAGCTGGAAAGAAAAAACAGAGTCGCTGAACCTAGAAAGAGATACTAGGAAATTATGGAAACTTGTAAAACAACTAAATGATGAAGGTACAGGGAGAAATACCAGGATCACACTTTATAAAGATAGTAACATTTTAACAGGTAAACATGCAGCTGATTACTTTGCAGATTCCTTTGCAGAAGACAATAACATCAAAGTCAGCCCAGATAAACAACAGGAGGTTCGAGAGAACCAGCAAAACATTGGACAAGGCGAACCTATACCTGAAGTCATGGAGGCACCAATCACAATGAGAGAACTGGAGCATGCAATATCCAAATTGAAAATGAAAAAGTCCCCTGGAGCTGATGGAGTGTCCAATGAAATGATTAGAAACCTGGGAAGTGCAGCAAGAGCAAAGCTACTGCAGATCTTTAACACAAGCTGGTCCACAGGTAATGTACCACAGGCGTGGAGAGAAGCAATAATGATACCACTCCTCAAATCAGGAAAAGATGGCAACACAGTCTCCAACTACAGGCCCATCAGCCTCACAAGCTGTCTATGTAAAACAATGGAACGCATTATCAATCTTAGGATGCAGTGGTACCTTGAAAGTGAAAACCTTCTGGTATCACAGCAAGCAGGTTTCAGACAGTGCTACTCTACTGAAGATCAGGCAACCTACCTCTCCCAAGAGATTGAGGATGCCTTCCAAGAAAAGAAACTGGTACTAGCAGCATGGATAGACCTCAGGAAAGCATTTGATAAGGTCTGGAAAGAAGGGCTCCTAAAGAAATTGCGAAATTGCAGGGTTAGCTCAAGAATGTACAAATGGGTAAAAGCATACCTGCATAATAGAAGAGCCAGGGTACAATTAGATGGTCGCAAGAGCAAGAAAGTTCTACTGCGTCATGGAGTCCCCCAGGGAGGAGTCCTGTCACCCACACTTTTCTTGGTTTACATCAATGACCTAGTTGCTGAACTACCACACGGGATCAAAGTGGCAATGTATGCTGACGACCTGGTGATCTGGTGCACGGAAGAACATGCAACAGTGGCCACTAAACAAATACAAAGAGCTATCGATGCCCTAACCTTATGGGCTAATAGATGGTGCGTCAGCATTAACACAGATAAGTGCAGCACTACACTCTTTACCCTCTCACCAAAACAAAAAGCTGGTCATATCAAGATAGATGGAGAGCTCTTGAAAGAAGACAAACAACCCACATACCTCGGAGTTACTTTTGATGATAAGCTTACATGGAAGCAGCACATAAACAAAGCAACAACAAAAGCCAGGAGGAAGCTAGCTATCCTGAGAAAACTAAGTGGAACCACATGGGGAGCCAGTGGAAATATACTCAGTAAAGTTTACCAGCAAGGCATAAGACCACACCTGGAATACGGTTCAGCTGCGTGGTGTCCTGCATCAAACACCACATTACAAGATCTAGATAAAGTGCAAAACCAGGCACTTAGAATAATGTTGGGAGCAATGAAATCAACACCCATAGCAGAGATGCAGAAAATGGGAAGAATGCAAACACTTGGCGAACGCAGAGACACAAAAGTACTAATTCAAGCGGAAAAGTTTCAGTGTATGCCAAGTCATCCAATGAAGGAAAGATTCCAAAACCTAGCAATGGGGCGACTGAAAAGAAGCAGCTTTATCCATCAAGCTAAACGACTCCGTAGACAACTTACAGACCTACCTGAAGTTGACAGCCCCTTAAGGTCTGTACCAGAGCAAACCCCGTGGAGTGAAAGCCATGGAATGCCAATATACATTCAGACCCATGTGAAAGGAATACTAAGCGAGGACGAACAGAACAGTGTGCAGCGAATGACAGTCACCCTCAGTTTCCTGGATGAGGAATATCCACAAGATATATGGGTCAGAGTGTACACAGATGGGTCAGCACAGAATGCTGTGAGGAATGGAGGTGCAGGTGTATATATAGAATATCCACACAAGCCTAGAGATACAATCAGAACACCGACGGGAAAATTCTGCAATAATTATGATGCAGAAATCCAGGCAATTAGTGTGGCAGCTAAAAAACTGCTGAACTCCAACTCTGACCTACAGCCTGTGGTATTCCTGACAGATGCAAGGTCAGTGCTTCAAGCTCTCCAGTCTGGAAAACTAACAGACTTAAAAAAACTACTTAGCGAATTGTCTTACCAGTATAGGGTAACCATGCAGTGGATACCCTCTCACTGTGGAATACCAGGAAATGAAAAAGCAGACAAACTGGCTAAGGAAGGTGCTGCCGAAGACCAACCAGATATACCAATCACCTACCATCAGAAAAAACAGATGATAAAGTCAATAAGAAAGCCACAAACACCAACACAAGATGACTATCACAATATGAACAGATCAGAACAAGTTATAATTCTACGTCTCAGAACAGGACACAACCGACTCCGCAGTCACATGTATACAAAGTTCAAGATTGGCAACACGGCCATGTGTACATGTGGACAGGCAGCACAGAGTGCCAAACATATACTTCAAGAGTGTTCTGAGCATGAAACGCTGAGGCAGACATATTGGCCAGAGGAAACAACACTGGAATCAAAACTCTTTGGGACACTGTATGAACTACAAAAGACAGTGAGTTTTATTAAGGAGACAGAATTACAGATATAGACATGTTTCAAGTGAACGAAAGAAGAAGAAGAAGAATCTAAGTTCTCATTTGTCTTCTCTATCAATGGTTGATCAGTGCTTCATGAAAATCACCAGATGGCACCATTTAGCTCTTGAAAATCACCTTTACACGTACTCAATACAGATGGCACCATTTAGCTCTTGAAAATCACCTTTACACATACTCAGTACTGATGGCACCATTTAACTCTTGAAAATCACCTTTACACATACTCAGTACTGATGGCACCATTTAGCTCCTGAAAATCCCCTTTACACGTACTCAATACAGATGGCACCATTTAGCTCTTGAAAATCACTTTTATACATACTCAGTACTGATGGCACCATTTAGCTCTTGTCTACTTCCATGCAGCTGGTGAACTATGGCAATAATTTTTATTTTGAACCACGAATAAGGGCAAATTCTAAAACCGGGTACAATGATTGGCTGGTAAGTGGCTTAACATTACAGTACACAAGGCTTCTGATAAAGCAGTTTTGGAAAAGTATCACCCTTCTCCCAAAAGGGGAGCAAAGAATAGCGACACTATTACCTGCCAAATGTCATAAGAGGTGACTAAGGAGGTTTTAGAGTGACAACACAAAGGATAATGTACTAGATGTTCAATTAATCGTCATGTCATGTCGTATAGACCATCATGCTCTCCACAACTCTGTCTCTTGTGTTTTTAATAAGTTCAGTTGGTGATTTCTTTTTGTGTGCCACAGTGACAACCAATTCAGTAAAGTGAGTTAGCGGTAAAGTGAGTTAGTGGTAAAGCGAGTTAGCGGTAAAGTGAGTTAGTGGTGTCAGATGTTAAAAATAACTTTGCAGAAAGGGCTGTAGATATGACACTTAAGGAGGAAGTGTAATAATGTTTCCCGCTGTTTTTCGGGTTGCTTAATTGATTTTCCTGTTTCCGCGGAAAGGGGGAGCAATTACCATTTCCACAAATATATTACCCGGTAGTACTAAAACTATCCGTCATGAAATAGTTGCCTGCTTTCATCATACTTTCTCTAGTACTTTTTAACATTTAGCATGAATATATAATGCAGGAGGCATTGCAAGATCACCAGACATCAATAACTATTGGTGGTAGGACACTTTGTAACTTGTGTTATGCCGATGATATCCATTTATTGATTGGTTCCGAATCTGAACTCTAGGAACTCGCCTCAAGCTTGGAAGACGTTAGTCCGAAATATGGCATCAAAATTAGCATTGATAAAAGGTAGATATTAGTGACTAGTGAAACCAAGCAGGATCACACAAATTTCCAGTTAAACGGTCACAAACTTGAAGTCACAAACCAAGAAGTTAACACATTCAAATATCTCAGGTCCCATTATGTGATGAAGGCAACTCGGGAAATGAGGTTACGCCAAAACTCGAGATAGTGATGGCTGCCATTGCCAAGTTTGGCATATATGGCGGACGTCATAGTTCATGCCTGTCGGTCATGGAGAAGGCCTGGCTGCCATGGCAAGGTTGAATATGATTTGGTAAAGTAAGATCAGTATTACAGTAAAAATCAGATCTGCAAGTGCTAAGTATACTTTTATACAGATGTGAAAGTTGGACGCTCAATGCAGACACAGAAAGAAGGAATGAGGCTTGTGAAAACAAGTGCTACAGAAGTTTGTTAAGAATTAGTTATATAGAAGACAAGACAAATATATTTATCCAGCAGCAAATAAACAAACTTGCAGGTTATCAAGAGACACTTATTTCAGTGGTGACACAGTGTAAACATGTTTCATTTGCACATGTAACTAGATATGACACTTTCTAAAATTATTTTGCAAGTAACAGTTGAGGGTGGAGAGAAGAGAGCGGAAAGAGAAAATGATGGATTGATAACATCAAGTAATAGTCTGGATGTGATTTTTCTATGCTCCTCTGAATGGCTGAGGATTGAGAAGTTTGGAGAGCGTTTAGTTTGGCAGCTGTTCTCAGAAGACAGGAGACTAGATAGAGAAACAGAGACAAGATATCAGAAAGCGAATGTAGTTTTATATCAATTAGCACCACTGCTAAAACACCATATAAACAACAAGATCTCTAAAAGAACGTTAATAATCACAGTTTTCATGCTGACACTGTGTTACCAATGCCAGCCAGACCTTGACCTTGACACAGAAACTAGAACAAAAAACTTGCTGTATGTGAAATGAAGTGCCTGAGAACAGCATTTTGTGGTAAAAAAAAAACAGATAGACTAAACAATGGCACTATAATAAATCTGGTGAAAACAATATCGTGCAAAGAATACATAGACACATAAAATATCAAATGGTTCAGCCACCTAATCAAAATGGAACTAGATCGCATTCCATCGATAGCCTTTAATAAAAGATCATCTGAAAAGAGAAACAGAGCAAGACCCAGATGAGGATAGATAGATGACATCAGAGAAATAATAGAATACCAAGTCTGCACTATGGCAGCGGCATCACAGTTAGTAAAAGAAAGAAGACTTCGGCTCCTCATAACGCCTGGTGGCACACATGGATAGGACAAGATAAGACAAGCTTTTTGTGGTGTCTTAAGTGTAAGACCCCTACAACCCTGATGGGTTATGCATCTTAGTATTATTACATTTGTGTGATGCATGCAAAGGTTTGTGAGCTATTATTACATTTGTGTGATGCATGCATAGGTTTGTGAGCTATTTTGTTCAATATGGTGTTCCAAATAAAATATTTTGGACACATTAAAAGACATGACACCTTATTGAAGACCTTACTTGAGGGTAAAGTCAAAAGGAAGCGAGCAAGAGGTAGGCAGAGATATAAGTGGGAGAGTAACATCACACGATGGACAGGTTACAGTCTAGCAGAGTGCACCACCAGAGACAGGGGATGTTGGGAGATCCATTGCAGCCAACCTTCGTTGCGAAGACGACACTTGATGATGATGGTATTGGAGGGAGAAACATTTTTCTATTATCCAGCGCTAGAGATTATTCAAAAGTGGTTGTAGTTGTAGAATGTGTCATGGTTGGATAATGTTCAGGTGGTTGTTAAGCTGTACATGTGTGCAAAGTTGGTATTCTGGTCTTTCCTACCCAGGATGTTCAGGAAAAAATGTAGCTAAATAACATAAAATGTTCTTGGAGGCTACTGAGTACTTTTACACTAAAAACACACCTCTCCCTCCCTTGCGTAAGTCATTCCTAAAGTGCTGGGTTCACACAAGAAGTAAGAATATAAATTTATACCTAAAGTGCTGGGTTCACACAAGAAGTAAGAATATAAATTTATACCTAAAGTGCTGGGTTCACACAAGAAGTAAGAATATAAATTTATACCTAAATTGTTGGGTTCACACAAGTAAGAATATAAATTTATACCTAAAGTGCTGGGTTCACACAAGAAGTAAGAATATAAATTTATACCTAAAGTGCTGGGTTCACACAAGACATAAGAATATAAATTTATTCCTAAATTGTTGGGTTCACACAAGAAGTAAGAATATAAATTTATACCTAAAGTGCTGGGTTCACACAAGAAGTAAGAATATAAATGTATACCTATAGTGCTTGGTTCACATAAGAAGTAAGAATATAAATTTATACCTAAAGTGCTGGGTTCACACAAGAAGTAAGAATATAAATTTATACCTAAAGTGCTGGGTTCACACAAGACGTAAGAATATAAATTTGTACCTAAAGTGCTGGGTTCACACAAGATGTAAGAATATAAATTTATACCTAAAGTGCTGGGTTCACACAAGAAGTAAGAATATAAATGTATACCTATAGTGCTTGGTTCACATAAGAAGTAAGAATATAAATTTATACCTAAAGTGCTGGGTTCACACAAGAAGTAAGAATATAAATTTATACCTAAATTGCTGGGTTCACACAAGAAGTAAGAATATAAATTTATACCTAAAGTGCTTGGTTCACACAAGAAGTAAGAATATAAATTTATACCTAAAGTGCTGGGTTCACACAAGAAGTAAGAATATAAATTTATACCTAAAGTGCTGGGTTCACACAAGAAGTAAGAATATAAATTTATACCTAAATTGTTGGGTTCACACAAGTAAGAATATAAATTTATACCTAAAGTGCTGGGTTCACACAAGAAGTAAGAATATAAATTTATACCTAAAGTGCTGGGTTCACACAAGACATAAGAATATAAATTTATTCCTAAATTGTTGGGTTCACACAAGAAGTAAGAATATAAATTTATACCTAAAGTGCTGGGTTCACACAAGAAGTAAGAATATAAATGTATACCTATAGTGCTTGGTTCACATAAGAAGTAAGAATATAAATTTATACCTAAAGTGCTGGGTTCACACAAGAAGTAAGAATATAAATTTATACCTAAAGTGCTGGGTTCACACAAGACGTAAGAATATAAATTTGTACCTAAAGTGCTGGGTTCACACAAGACGTAAGAATATAAATTTATACCTAAAGTGCTGGGTTCACACAAGAAGTAAGAATATAAATGTATACCTATAGTGCTTGGTTCACATAAGAAGTAAAAATATAAATTTATACCTAAAGTGCTGGGTTCACACAAGAAGTAAGAATATAAATTTATACCTAAAGTGCTGGGTTCACACAAGACGTAAGAATATAAATTTGTACCTAAAGTGCTGGGTTCACACAAGACGTAAGAATATAAATTTATACCTAAAGTGCTGGGTTCACACAAGAAGTAAGAATATAAATGTATACCTATAGTGCTTGGTTCACA
Organism: Meghimatium bilineatum; assembly: GCA_034231615.1. Lineage (NCBI taxonomy): Eukaryota > Metazoa > Mollusca > Gastropoda > Stylommatophora > Philomycidae > Meghimatium > Meghimatium bilineatum. Next base: position 5,461,156 of record CM067302.1, read on the forward strand.
TAAGAAGTAAAAATATAAATTTATACCTAAAGTGCTGGGTTCACACAAGAAGTAAGAATATAAATTTATACCTAAATTGCTGGGTTCACACAAGAAGTAAGAATATAAATTGATACCTAAATTGTTGGGTTCACACAAGAAGTAAGAATATAAATGTATACCTAAAGTGCTGGGTTCACACAAGACATAAGAATATAAATTTATTCCTAAATTATTGGGTTCACACAAGAAGTAAGAATATAAATTTATACCTAAAGTGCTGGGTTCACACAAGAAGTAAGAATATAAATGTATACCTATAGTGCTTGGTTCACATAAGAAGTAAGAATATAAATTTATACCTAAAGTGCTGGGTTCACACAAGAAGTAAGAATATAAATTTATACCTAAAGTGCTGGGTTCACACAAGAAGTAAGAATATAAATGTATACCTATAGTGCTTGGTTCACATAAGAAGTAAGAATATAAATTTATACCTAAAGTGCTGGGTTCACACAAGAAGTAAGAATATAAATTTATACCTAAATTGCTGGGTTCACACAAGAAGTAAGAATATAAATTGATACCTAAATTGTTGGGTTCACACAAGAAGTAAGAATATAAATTTATACCTAAAGTGCTGGGTTCACACAAGAAGTAAGAATATAAATTTATACCTAAATTGTTGGGTTCACACAAGAAGTAAGAATATAAATTTTGCAGCCAGACATACTGTCTCAACCACATTTATCTAGCAGAATGTAGTCTGGACAACTGAATGTATTGTGTTAGGGTTTACAGCTTGGGTGCACTAACTGAACCCCAGTCTGCAACATCCACAGTACAGCATTTTAGTCATTATGACAAATGGCATGAAACAACAGACTTCATACCACAACATCCTTATTATCAGTACTGGATGTGCACACTACAGACTGTTCGGATCAATCAATGAATCAAATGCCTCGCCGAGTGGGGTAGGCGATCATGCTTCTCCACACCTCTCTGTCTCTTGTGTTGTTAATAATTTCAGTTCGTGAGTTATTTTTGTGCCACAGTGACTACTCACCCAGAAATTTCTGCCGCAAGTTGCTTTTAATTCTTCACTGTGACCTTTGCTCTAGTTTCGAGGTATTACCTAACCTTTGCAGTGTGATTATTAGAATTTGTATATAAAATTAAGGTATATTAATTGAAAAGACATATTAATTTGGAATTAGTATTTAGATTAGGGATGGAGTAAGGGTTAGAATTAGTTTTAAATTAAAAAATAAATTAGGTATAAAAGTTATAAATATGGTGGATGTTTGTGTCAGGGATGTGATGTCACGGCAGCCATTAATTTCATTGGTGATACACGGAAATCCGTGACGTCGACTAGATAGCACAGCAAAGAATCAAAAGCAACTTTTATCAAATTTCCCTCTGTCTCTTCTCCCCTGTATCTTTTCGGTGATTACTAAATGTTCCAGTTTTACATCTCTCATCACGTCTCCTAAAAATCTGGATTATTTGCTTCTAATTTTTGCTATAATTTCTCTCTTTACTCCATCATCTCTGTGAACTTCTACATTAGTTTTCTTGGCTGTCCATGAAATTTTCATAATTCTTCTGATAAATCACATTTCAGTTGCCTCCAGCTATCTTCAGCTCTTTTGTTTACTGTCCATGCTTCACTTCCATAAAGAAGGATTGGCTCAATATAACATCCTAGCACTCAAACTCACGGGTGCATTGATATTAACTTTGTGATCATCATCATCAGGTGCCATGCAGGCTGGCATAGGCGGTCATGGCTCTCCACAGCTCTCTGTTCACAGTATTATGTATCAAGGTCATTGTTGTTTCCTTGCCGTGCCAGGTTGTTAAACTGTCTAATATTTCCTCATGTTGTCGCCCTCTGTCTCTGTTGCCTTCAATTATTCCTGTTGTGACTATGTTCTCTTCTTCTTCTGCGTTCATTCTCAAACTCCAGCAGATTAGCAGGATGTAATCCGGAGAACGGAATGCGTTGTGTCATGGTTTACAGCATTACTGCGATATCTGCACTTTTCGGCCCGACACATCCAACTTCAGCATGGCTTTGTGTCACTGACCCTATATGGGATGGGACAGCCAACTCCATCCCATAACCTCCTTAGTCGCCTTTTACGACATGCGTGAAAGGTAAACAGTGTTGCTATTCTTTGCTCCCCTTTTGGGCCCCAGCAACACATGGGCGACCATGTTCTCTAAACCTGCCTGTCTCATGAAGTCGCCAAAAAAAAAGATTGCCTTTCTCTTATATTGTTGATTATGGTCTGTTTCACATTCTTCACTCTACATTAGATTTTCTGGCAGTCCATGGTATTCTCAACATTCTTCTGTGGAACCACATCTCTGTTGCCTCTAATTTCCCACTTTCCAGTTTATTTATAACTTTGTGATAGGATTTTTAAATTTAAATAATGGTTGACCATCAATTACATCAACAATTTCCTCCAATTTTGTAACACACCTCCCCCCCCCCCCCCCCCGATCAACAAATATCAAGAATTCAGGGAACTCCCCATTGTTTGTGAAGAATATCCCCCCCCCCAAATGTATAGCAGAAAAAGTTCATAAAAACTATGCCTCCAACCCTACATTTTTTTTTCTGATAGATGTCTTTCTTCTTCAAATTCACAAAATGTAATTGGTGTATATCTTCTGCATTAGTTCTCAAACTCCTGCAGACTAGCAGGATGCAATCCAGAGACTGTAATCAGCTCTATCATGGTTTACAACAGTGCTGCAATATCTGCACCGTTCAACCTGACACATCCGACAGCATGGCTTTGGTTCACTTGGACCCCATATGGGATGAGACAGTCAACTCTACCCCATAGCCTCCTAAGTAGCCTCTTACAACATGCATTGAAGGTAAACAGTTGCTGTTCTTTGTTCCCTCCCTAGAAACATGGGCAAATTGGTGTATATAAACAGTATTGTTGACATCAATTGTAGTCACCCCTCCCTCTCTGACCCTTGTCAACTGTCAAACTTTTAAAGACCCCCTTCCTTCCTAATTTTTTATATACTTTATGGACTAGGCCTATCTATATGATACATCCTTCACAGAATGTTGCTCTCACTGTCACTCTGTAAGCCTCTCAGTTCTGTGTAAACTGTCCAGCCTCTTCCAGTGTTATGTTCATTCGGCCTTCGATATCATGTGTCCATCGTAGACGCAGATCATGACCTTTGCAGAAGATCTCCCAACAGAATTCAATCAACTTTTGGGTCTTGCTTTCACTTATTCCCATGCATTTCATTGGTTGGATAGCCAGCAACACAAAATATATAAATAATGACCAAGAAATGCACTTCTACGGGGCCTAATCAAAACCACATGTGCCAGTGAGGGAAGTAAAGAATAGAAACACTATTTATTTATCTATCATGCATGTCATAAGAAGTAACCAAGGAGGTTATAGGGTGGAGTTGTCTGTCTCATCCTATACATAGGGTCATAGTGACACAAAGACTTGCCATGGATGTATCAGGCAGAAAATCCGCAGTTATCACACTAATGCTGTAAACCACGACACAACACATCATTCTGCTCTTCACACTAGATTCTGTTGATCTGCAGGACTGATAGTTTGATTGACTGAGAACGAACGCAGATGAAAAACATCACATAAGGCAGGAGACTGATTCTGCTTTTGGGATTGGTCGCGCCTGACTTGAGTGGACAGCCACAAAATAATAATTATAAATAGTAGAAGAAAGCGCCGGAAAGTTTCCTACCGGTTATTAACTTTGAAACTGAAACTAATTAGGACTAAGTCTCTGCCTAATCAGTTTTACGAAGTAAGCATTGATTTTTCATTGAACTTACTTGGAGAACATTTTGCAAATAACATACGTTTGTAAACGTAGTTCAGATAATATAGCCTACTGATAAATTAAACAGACCTAAATATAAATAATGCAACCTTGTTCCTTCATATCAGTTTGTTTACGAGAAGAAAGAATCATGCAGCTAGCTGGAACGCGCTTCACGAAACTGAAACTAGTAGTGAATCCATAGGTAGCCATGTTTGCATCACTTTGGAACCTTCCTTCAATTAAAAAAACTAATTAAATCTAGCCTAGAACAGGTTTACTTACTACTTTAGAATACAAATTAAACACACTACAACTTTCTGGAAACAAACTATCAAAGTACAGTACAACGTGCTACAAAAAACACTCACAAAGCGGGTTCTAAATCAATCTTTACTTGATACGCGTTATCTCGCTAGAAGGTACTACCGTCTGTATACAGTAGTCTGCTTGAGAGAGGTCGGATCAGACAGACCCTGACCATAATATATTAAAAGACCTTACAACAGAATCCATGCACGCCTTCAGTGTCGTAATTTGATATTACCGTTATTTTGGTTGGTCACTATTTATATCCTTTGTGTCACCTGCCAACGTAGACCAACAAAATTCACTGAAATAAAGTAAACATGACGTCAATGCTTGTTTGGATTTTCTAGTAGGTCTCAGACTAGGTTTGCTCACGACCAGTAACAATGGCAGGGTTTTTATTTTATTCTATTGTACGTTAATCCTCGCCTTGAACAACTATTTCAGCTGAGTGTCCTTGTGTGTCCTCCTCATTTGACAATAAGCACTTAACGGCGTACTGTCTGCTATGAGGGTGGGGATCTGAGATCTAGGATTAAATAGTTGGACCAATCGGACAAGAAGACCTAGCCTAAGCCACAACTTTGCTTCAAACAGTACGTGGCATAACTCGAGACTTTCGTCAAATATAGGCCTACAGTTATGTGGACTCAACGAGTCTTTTTATGCTTCTGAGATGTTTAAAAAAAAGGTTTTAAAATCCGTAGAAGATTGACTTCACTGTACTCGGTTTCCCATATGTACTCCGTCCCTCTCAACGAAGCGGCACCTGCCTGCTGAGAGTACTACTCATAGCACGTAACTCCGTAGCTTCACGTGATAATCCACAGGGATCTCCGAAAATAAATCCACCTTATAAACAAGACAACACGAGTCGGATTCGAACCCGTGACCTCTTAACACAAGGCGAACAGCTTAACTGTTCTGAGATGTAGATACATTGAATAATAGCATCTTGGAAAGAAAAGAAACAAAGAAGTTCTAACACTTTGTATGGGGAAAAAAACTGTTACAGGAAATAAATATAAAATAAATAAAAATTTTTGACATATTAGACGCCATGACACATGGAAAATCTTACTTGAGGGTAGAGTCGTGTGGAGGCAAGCAAGAAATAGGCAGAGATACAGGTGGTTGAGAAATATCACGAGATGGACAAGTTACAGTCTAGCAGAGTGCACCACCAAGACAAGAGACAGGAGATGTTGGAGATACGTTGCAGCCAACCTTCGTTGCGGAGACGGCACTTGATGATGATGATGAATGTGTGTAATTCTTGCATGTTGTTGAGACACATAATATACCATCTTTGTTGGTTGTTCTGTGAAGAGTCTCTCTTGGTCTGGCCTCTTTTTATTTTGCTATCTGGTACCCATTTTAATGCTTGTAGAGGCAGTCTGTTTTTTTTTCATTCTAAGTACATGTCCGATATAAGTATAGCGTTTTCTTCTTATTGTTGTAGAAACATATTGATGGTTGGTGTTGAATTCTCCCCAACAATAGTTAAAACAGGCATAGTTACAATATAGTTACAACATGCATAGTTACAAAATAGTTACAACAGGCATGGTTACAATATAGTTACAACATAGTTACAACAGGCATAATTATAATATAGTCATAACAGGAAAAAAATGAAAGAAAGAGAGGCAGGCGACAATAGAGCGTGAGACAATTTTTGGCAGTTTGATAATGCAGATACGACAAAGCGCCAATAACGATAGTAATTCAAGGGACCTTGAGAGTTGAAGAAACTATGAACAAGTTACTTGGCACGGCACAGGATGATGATGATCATCATCATCCTGTGCCATGCCGGATGGAGTAGACGATCATGGCTCTCCACAGCTCTCTGTCCCCAGTATTATGTATCAAGATCGTTGTTGTTTCCCTGCCGTGCCAGGTTGTCAAACTGTTTAATATTTTCTCACGTTGCCGCCCTCTGTCTCTGCTGCCTTCAATCTTGCCTGTTGTGACTATGTTCTCCAAACATTCCTGTCTCATGAAGTTGCCAAAAAATATATGATGATGATTTGTAAACATATTACACGTGTTTACTTTTTTTTTTAAAAAAGAAGACCAACAGAACTGGCGCTAAACAGATATTTTAATTGTAATTTTCAAATTCAACAGTTTAAAAAAAGACAAAATAAAAAATAATGTGAGATACACACCAACTGTCCAATCTATTGTCCATTTTCCCATAATGCAGCGTTCTATCGTGTATGCGTGAAATCTTTTATCAATTTTCCCATAATGCAGCGTTCTATCGTGTATGCGTGAAATCTTTTATCAATTTTCCCATAATGCAGCGTTCTATCGTGTATGCGTGAAATCTTTTACCAATTTTCCCATAATGCAGCGTTCTATCGTGTATGCGTGAAATCTTTTATCAATTTTCCCATAATGCAGCGTTCTATCGTGTATGCATGAAATCTTTTACCAATTTTCCCATAATGCAGCGTTCTATCGTGTATGCATGAAATCTTTTACCAATTTTCCCATAATGCAGCGTTCTATCGTGTATGCATGAAATCTTTTACCAATTTTCCCATAATGCAGCGTTCTATCGTGTATGCATGAAATCTTTTACCAATTTTCCCATAATGCAGCATTCTATCGTGTATGCGTGAAATCTATTGTCAATTTTCTCTTACTGTAATGTTCTAATTTTCCCTTATAGCAATGTTTTGACTTCCGGTCAAAATGGTGTAGAATAACAGTCGCGCTTTTACTCTTTTTTTTTTGCCGTTAAACCAAATTTTGGAGAGGACTTGGGCGTTACCGAGTAAAATTATGTTCATGGACATGTTACACTGGAGTATCGACGCAAACACGACTCACTTTCAAAAATTATTTTGCAGGGAACAGGTGAGGGTATAAGTAGAAGTTGCGTTAAGGTAATCCTAGATTGATAACATAAAGGGGTGATCTGGGCGTGATGTCTATACACTCCTCTGAGTGGATGAGGATATATGTGTTTGGAGAGTTTCTTGTGTTGCTGTCTCAAGTGTGGCACAACAACGACACTAACGGGTTATGTCTCCAGTGTGACACACCAACGACCATAACGGGTTATGTCTCCAGTGTAGCCTGTGGTATTCCTGACAAATGCAAGGTCAGTGCTTCAAGCTCTCCAGTCTGAAAAACTAACAGACTTGAAAAAACTACTTAGCGAATTGTCGTACCAGTATAGGGTAACCATGCAGTGGATACCCTCTCACTGTGGAATACCAGGAAATGAAAAAGCAGACCAACTGGCTAAGGAAGGTGCTGCCGAAGACCAACCAGATATACCAATCACCTACCATCAGAAAAAACAGATGATCAAGTCAATACGAAAGCCACAAACACCAACACAAGATGACTATCATATTATGAACAGACCAGAACAAGTTATAATTCTACGTCTCAGAACAGGAAACAACCGACTCAGCAGTCACATGTATACAAAGTTCAAGATTGGCAACACGGCCATGTGTACATGTGGACAGGCAGCACAGAGTGCCAAACATATACTTCAAGAGTGTTCTGAGCATGAAACGAAGAGGCAGACATATTGGCCAGAGGAAACAACACTGGAATCAAAACTCTATGGGACACTGTATGAGCTACAAAAGACATCTCAGAACACGTGTTCTAAGATGTCTTTTGTTGCTAGGCGATTTGGTGCCGTAGAACGGACTGGTTCAATTCCCGTTAGTCTCAGGAATTTTTAAAAATTGTCCTCTGGCTTCCTACTTAAATTTACTTGAACTACAAAAGACAGTGAGTTTTATTAAGGAGACAGAATTACAGATATAGACATGTTTCAAGTGAACGAAAGAAGAAGAAGTCTCCACTGTGGTACACTAACGACCCTAACGGGTTATGTCTCCAGTGTGACACACCAACGATCCTAACGGGTAATGTCTCCAGTGTGACACACCAACGACCCTGACGGGTTGCCGGTCTTCTGTTTGCAGATATATAAAAGTTTCAAATGTTCAACAATTCTTTAAAGACAATATTTGGAAACAAATGGATATTTCACTTACAGATATGAATAACATCTCAGACTTATTATTATTTATTATAATTTATTATAATTTATTATAATTTATTATAATTTATTATAATTTATTATAATTTATTATTATTTATTATAATTTATTATTATTTATATAGTTATACCGATTTTGGTGAAAAGATGGAAAAAGGCGGTCCATTTCTCTCCGCTCTATCCTAATATTCCACATCTTTTATTCCCGTTAAGTTGCTGTAATCGTCACTTAAACGTTCCGGCCACTTAAACGTACCGGAAACTCAAACTTTGATCAATCTTCTAGATTTTAATGTTTTCTAAATATAGTGCAACAGGACAAGGACGTGTGCCAGTTTCGTGCATAGTTCATATGTACTTATTTAATTTACATTGTTGTTGATTCTATGTCAGATGAATTGTGAGATTTTGTGCGGGTCTGTATGACACTGGCTTTTGAACACCATATTAAAGAAAAAGCTAGGTTTTTTTCTCGGTCACATTAAGAGACACGACAACATGGAGAGAGTGTTACTGGAAGGGACGATAGAAGGCAACAGGGGCAAAGGCCGCACAAGACGACGTTGGACAAATGACGCTCAGGAATGCCTGCGCATATCACTGAAAGAGGCAGGGCAACCTGCTCAAGACCGCGGAGAATTCAAGAGATCCATAGGAAAGACTACGTTCTGGAAAAAATATGTCACCTGATGATGATGTATGACGTTACTGCACATCGACTCTATAAACACCCTATATAAGTAATACGTTCAGAATTTTATCCATCCATCCATCCATCGATCGATCCATCCATCGATCGATCGATCCATCATCGATCCATCCATCCATCCATCGATCCAACCATTCATCCATCTATTCATTCATCAATCCATCCATCCCATCCATTCATCATCATCCATCCATCCATCCATCCATCCATTCATTCATTCATCCATCCATCCATCCATCATCCATCCATCCATCCATCCATCCATCAATTCATCCATCATCCATTCATTCATCCATCCATCATTCATCCATCATCCATTCATCCATCCATCCATCATTCATCCATCATCCATTCATTCATCCATCATTCATCCATCCATCCATCATCCATCCATTCATACATCCATCCATCTTTCCTTCAGCGCCGAACACGGTACATAGGGCAGAAAAACCAGAGCTCTCCAGTTCGAGCGATGCGATGTTACTATGTGTAGTTCTTGTATGTTGTTGAGACTCATAGTTCTTGTATATTGTTGAGACCCATAGTTCTTGCATGTTGTCTTGATGGTTGTAATTTCAGAATTGGTTATAGACCGGCATCATTGTACTCTGGGCAGACCCATTAGTGCTCAGTCTTCCTTAGCAGATGATTAAGGGTATGCATGCTGATGGTTCCTGTGGCCCGCTGGTTAAACACTCTTCTCGTTCCTTCCTGACGATGTCCTGTTCTATTGCTACCGCACTTAATACCAAATTCTTCAAATTCCAGACTCGATGTTTCGCAAGTCACGGTGTTCGCATCCAGTAAACCCTCATGAAATAGTTTAAGTGCATCCTCTTTAACCAATGTAAACGCTCCGTCTATTGGTGCTTGGGATGTCAGTCTGCCTGCTTTCTCGAACACCGGCGTATCATGGGCGTTAACATCGGCCATTTTTTTCGTTAACATCATATCAACATCGGCCATTTTTGATTTTTCGTAGCATGGTCTGAGAGCCTGACCAAATAAGTGCTTTGGTGATTATCGTTCTAGAGATCAATTTAATGGCAACATTGGTAGCCTCGAATTGGATCCTCATATAGGATACAGCTGTTCCGTATGCTTTGCTGTTCTCCGCAGCTACTAACACGACAACGACTACACTGGCAACGACGCAACCACTACAACTACACTGACAACGATTATACCACGACAACTGGCTACCACGACAACTGCTAAAATGACAACTGGCTACCACGACAACTGCTAAAATGAAAACGACTCTGCTACCATAACTGGCTGCAACGACAACTGGCTACATGTTCTACAACTCTACCATGAAAACTGACTACACTGGCAGCAACTCTACCACGACAACTGGCTACACTTCCAACAACTCTTCCACGACAACTGGCTGCCACGACGACTGGCTACACTTCCAACAACTATACCACGACAACTGGCTACACTTCCAACAACTCTACCACGACAACTGGCTGCCACGACGACTGGCTACACTGGCAACAACTATACCACGAAAACTGACTACCACGACGAATGGCAACTACTACAACTGGCTACATAGATTCACAAGGCGTAGAGGATTGACTTATTTGTTTTCGGGATTCATTATAAATACTCTGTCCCTGTCAATGAAGCAGAAATCCTCCTTCTTAGAGTACCACTCAAAGCACGTATCTCCTTAACTTCAAGCGTCAATCGCCAAGTATTTAAACAAATATCCCCTCTGTAAACAGTACGTCACAATCCGGAATGGAACACGCGACCTCTTCAATACAAGGGGAACAGCTTAACCACTACACCACGGAGATCTATAAAAAATTTAGTTCTGCATTGCATTTTTAAAAGTCGGAAATGGCATTCTTCTTCTTCTGCGTTCAGCATCTGTGGTCATGCTATACCGTCAGGCCTGTCGTCAAGACGAAGTCCACTGTCTTCTCCAGGTCAGAGCGGCTGCCCCATAGCTTGTGCCTCAAGTCTGTATCCTCTGACCAGGTCAAGGAAATGAGATAATCTTCATGAAGTCATTTAATTTCTAAAGAGATCTGTATACAAATACGGCACAATTGTGACGTTTATACGTGCTTTTACTTCAGTGGCGTAGCTACATCTGAAGCACTACGAAACATTGATTAAACATTTTTTCCCCAGATACTAGATATAAAACGCTCTCTGTTCCAATTCTGGGTAAACGGTGACAGCTCTTGCATGACACGTAATTAACTTATAACAAAGTAAAATTTGATATTTTGTTCACTCATCTTGCATATATTAAACCAGATCAAAGGATTTCGTCGTTGTGCAAAGTTATCGGTGAACTTATGGATATCATTTTAGTTTAAGTCATGAATAATCTAAGACTACCAGCAAAAAATTAGTATAAAGCATGCAATGTCTTGCGATAAAATAACTAGAGATTAAAGGCACAAATTTATGAACGAACTATAGTACATAATACATTCTCTATCTCTCGATTTTCCACTTTCATAACTACAAAACAAACGAAAGAAAAGGCACAGGATATAATAAAGAATATGGAATAACTGTAAAACCTACCTGCAAGCAACGATATTTAATTGTTATCTTCCTTTTCTTTCATAAACACGATTTCAAAGGGTTAATCTAGGGGCACATAACGATTATAGTTATAACGAGTTAGACCATCGGTTCTCAATGTGGACCATGTGGTCCCTTAATGGGCCACTTTTCAGAGGGTCATAGAAAAATTAATTTGAAATTATAAGGGCTATAGGTCCCACCTGGGAGAAAGAGTGGGGGAAAAATGGTGACAATATGAATGCCATTTAAAGGCTTGAAGAAAACAGAGGATTGACGTCATTGCATTTGGTTTTAACATATGTACTCCATAGGGCCAGATTTAGACGATAGGCCCTAAGCTATGAAATATGGGGCCCTAAGCTACTTGAGATATGGGGCCCTAAGCTATTTGAGATATGGGGCCATAAGCTATTTGAGATATGGGGCCTTAATCTATTTGAGATATGGGGCCCTATGCTATTTGAGATATGGCGCCCTAAGCTATTTCAGATATGGCGCCCTAAGCTATTTGAGATATGGGATCCTAAGCTATTTGAGATATGGGGCCCTAAGCTATTTGAGATATGGCGCCCTATGCTATTTGAGATATGGGGCCCTAAGCTATTGGAGATATGGGGCCCTAAGCTATTTGAGATATGGGGCCCTAAGCTATTTGAGATATGGGGCCCTAAGCTATTTGAGATATGGGGCCCTAAGCTATTTGAGATATGGGACCCTAAGCTATTTGAGATATGGGATCCTAAACTATTTGAGATATGGGGCCGCAAGCTATTTGAATTATGGGGCCCTAAGCTATTTGAGATATGGGGCCCTAAGTTATTTGAGATATGGGGCCCTAAGGTATTTGAGATATGGAGCCCTAAGGTATGTGAGATATGGGGCCCTTTAACTAGTACGAATATCTAGTGAAATAAAAAAAAATTTGCGGTTCCAAGAAAGTGAGGGCCCTAAGCTATAGATTGTTTAGCTTATAGGTAAATCCAGCACTGCTCCATATGTACTCATATGTATTCCAACCAGTTAATTCTAAACTGTTTTTGCTTCGTAGAACACTTGCTGTTTTTGTTGTTTTTCATAGACAATCTAGCCTAATATTGAATCCAATTCATTGAAGCTATTGGTGCGGTAACCTGATATCTGTCTGAAGCTATTGGTGCTGTAACCTGATATCTGTCTGAAGCTATTGGTGCTGTAACCTGATATCTGACTGAAGCTATTGGTGCTGTAACCTGATATCTGACTGAAGCTATTGGTGCTGTAACCTGATATCTGACTGAAGCTATTGGTGCTGTAACCTGATATCTGACTGAAGCTATTGGTGCTGTAACCTGATATCTGACTGAAGCTATTGGTGCTGTAACCTGATATCTGACTGAAGCTATTGGTGCTGTAACCTGATATCTGTCTAAAGAAACGGTGAAGAAGAAGAAGAAGAAGAAGATATTTAATCCTAAAAATATTGACTTCAAATGTGTTTTTGATAGCTGACAGAGTGCTATTCATACTAATCGGGGTTTTATTTTGTAGAGTGGGCAATTGTAAAAAAAACAAAAAAAACATGTAAAACTTTTATTCATACCTATTATTGAAAACTATGAACATAATTAACATAATTATGAATCTTAATTATGAACATAATTAAGTCAATCCAAAAGTTAAGCGAACAGCAAAACTTGTTCTTAAATATGAAAAAGATAAAAATAATGGCAACTGACAAAACTAAATCAAGACCCAACATTAATATTGAGAACTGCAATTTGGAAGAAGTGACACATTTTGATTATTTAGGAACTAATATAAACAATGCGGGGGACTGCGCAGTTGAGATCAAGAGAAGAACGGTAATGGCGCTGGCAAAATTAAAACAGATAAAGAAACTATGGCAAGGTACTAACATAAGAACCAAATTGTGTTTACTACGAACATGTGTATTTCCTGTGGCGACATATGGATGCAAAGCATGGACGCTAAATAAAACAGTGGCCAAGAGAATAACATCATTTGAATTAAAGTGTTATAGAAGAGTTTTGAGAATACCATGGACAGCGAAGGAAACAAACCAGGAGGTGTTACGAACAATTAATGTACAGGAAGGCTGGCTTCTGAACACCATATTAAAGAAAAAGCTAGTTTTTTTTGTCATATTAAGAGACACGACGGCATGGAGAGAGTGTTAATGGAGGGGATGATAGAAGGCAACAGGGGCAAAGGCCGATCAAAAGGCCGTTGGACAAAAGACATTCAAGAATGCCTGCGCATGTCACTGAAAGAGGCAGGACAACTTGCGCAAGACCGCGGAGAATTCAAGAGATCCATAGGAAAGACTACGTTCTGGAAAGTATATGTCACATGATGATGATTATTATTAAAAAGCTTACATCTCGTGCACCGCTGTCGCTGACATGATCGAAATGAACTCAAATCGAAATCGACCAAAATCGGTGCATGTAGACCACTTTGGGAACCTATGCTCTAAACGAAGCAGCACACGACCCAGAGGACCAGTTATAAGAAATGAGCCCTGCAGCTTCAATAGATAATGCCCAGGCATAGATTCTTCTCTTACCAACTCATCCGATCAGCCTCGAGGCATCACATGGATTTACTGCCGTGGACACGTAGGTGTTAACGGAAATGAACGAACAGACAGACTGGTACCTCAGACAACAATGGGATTGTGACAACGGGTTAGAGGAATGTTGGGATTCTATCCCATGAGCACCTGTTGGATGCGGACACCGAGGAGAGATCGAGACTAAGATTTGAAGATTTCTGTATAGAGTGTGGTTAGTAGTAAACCGGACGCATGAAACGAGGAACGAGAAGAATATTTAACAAGCGAGCCAAAGGGACCATTAGCATTCATACCCTTCGTCATCTGCATAGGGCGACTGAGCAGCAGTGGGTTTTCCCGCACTGAAATAGTAGAATATATGCACTGTTTTGTGAGATCCCAATGGTAGAATGCGCGCAATGTTTTCTTAGATCCCAATGGTAGAATAAATGCAATGTTTTGTGAGATCCCAATAGTAGAATAAATGCAATGTTTTGTGAGATCCCAATGGTAGAATAAATGCAATGTTTTGTGAGATCCCAATGGTAGAATAAATGCAATCGTCCTTGATAGAGCAGGTAACCCCATCATTGACACTATCCTGATGCAGAAACAGGTTCGTTGGGCAGGTCATTTGGTACGTATGCCAGACCATCGCCTGCCAAAGATACTTCTCTATGGTGAGCTGGAGAAGGGTAAACGATCTCAAGATGGCCAAAAGAAGCGCTACAAGGAAAAGTTAAAGACCTCATTGAAAGCAGACTAAGACACATGGGAAGAGCTTGCATAAATAGATCTACATGGCGTTCTACAGACAAAAAGAGCCCATCATCTTGTGAAAAGAGGAGAAATGCTGAAGCCCAACAGCGGAGAGCTGCTAGAAAGTCACAGATAGACCAAAACCACCAACAGTGGTCATTCCATGTCCGAACTGTCCAAGAACATTTACAGCTCGAATAGGGCTCATTAGCCATCTATGACAAGCATGGTCATAACTCTAGTTGAATTTTCAAAAGTGGATGTAAAAAATGGTCATCATCACTTGTGATGGACGAACACACACATCATCATCGTGTGATGGACGAACACACACACATCTTCATGTGATGGACGAACACACACACACATGCAATCCTTTGTGAGATTCCAATGCAGGGATTTCAGAAAAAATGACTCCTTAAACACGACATCATTGGAACAAACGACACCTTGAGCACACAGCGAATGGCTTAACCAGGTAGACTCACATGAATGATATGTCATACTACATATAGTCTATCTTTTCTCTGCTTACGCTGTGAGACGTCGCAGAATTGTGAGGCGTCGCAGGATTGTGAGGAGTCGCAGGATTGTGAGGGTCGCAGGATTGTGAAGCGTCGCAGGATTGTGAGGGTCGCAGGATTGTGAGGGTCGCAGGATTGTGAAGCGTCGCAGGATTGAATGCCGATCTGTTTTCAGGCTATTGGATGTGTGGTCGATTTATGTACAATAGTACTGTGCCGTGTCAGAATTTTGGTAACTCCATCAATCCATCACCTTCTCGGCCTTGCTCTATATCTTGTCTCCATTTTCATGTTCTATACACTTGCCGCTGACCAATAAGGTTTCATTCTCATTAAGTGACCGAACAATTTCAATTTCTGTATTTCAATCTCTGTATTTCAATATATTTGACCACATATGTTGTTCCAACAGTTCTTGTAATCTCCTCATTGAGATTTCTACATACAGTAACCGTCTTAAAGAAAGTCAACAAGATTTTGTTAGGTTCTGTGGCGCGGGAGAGCGGAAGACAAAAATATTTCATAAGGGAATTCGGGTTAAAAACATTGTTTAGAAGCACCAATAATGCGTTTAGAAACGCGAAATTGGGCAATGTGTTTTGCAGGAGGACTAAGAGCAAAGTACCGAAATTGGACATTGTGTTTTGCAGGAGGACTAAGAACAAAGTACCGAAATTGGACATTGTGTTTTGCAGGAGGACTAAGAGCAAAGTACCGAAATTTGACAATGTGTTTTGCAGGAGGACTCAGAACAAAGTACCGAAATTGGACAATGTGTTTTGCAGGAGGACTAAGAGCAAAGTACCGAAACTGGACAACGTGTTTTGTAGGAAGACTAAGAGCAAAGTACCGAAATTGGACAACGTGTTTTGCAGGAGGACTAAGAGCAAAGTACCGAAATTGGACAATGTGTTTTGCAGGAGGACTAAGAGCAAAGTACCGAAATTGGACAACGCGTTTTGTAGGAGGACTAAGAGCAAAGTACCGAAATTGGACAACGTGTTTTGTAGGAGGACTAAGAGCAAAGTACCGAAATTGGACAATTGTTTTGCACGTGGATTAAGAGCAAAGTACCGAAAACGGTTCTCAACTTAACATTTCATGGGAGTTGTTTTTTGGATGGTTGTCCATAAATTACGTTAACAATTAGTGAGGGCGGGGATATGGAAAAGTGTGTCCGTTGTTGGCAAGGGGGCGGGGGGAGGGGCTGATTAGAGAAAAATTGATGTCAACAATACTGATTTTCTATATAATTAAAGAAATGTGTTCGGGGGTGGAGGTAAAGTGGGGGTGGGGTAGAGTCCGTTTAATTCTTGACAGCTGTTAACAAAGGGGGAAGTAGGGGTGGGGTCTCAGAAATTGGGTACGTAAGTAATGGACAATCTATTAGATATTCCAGATTTGTTAATTCTTAGTGACTACGTTTTTTCTGCTTGTATTTTTCGTAGTCACTAAATCAATGTTATTGTTTGTTTTCGTACATAGCGCACTGTTATTATTTGCTTTCGTACAGATAGCACTGTTATTGCAGCACATTTCCATAGATAACGCTGTATCATAGACCGACTCTGGCAGCGAATCTCTGTCTATCCCCTTTCTTTGTGAGATTTGTTTCACGTACTGTGCATCAGGCACCAAAGCTGTTGCAGATCTTTTTAGAGACCGCATTGCTGCGAAAGGTGGCTGGTTGGTGGTCAATGATACACATCCACGATTCGATATTTGCGACATGTCAAGTTTACGGGCACAAGTTTTATTATAATTTATATCAATTAATGGTAGTCGGACATTTTTCTCAGCATTCGGTAGATTACCAACCATAAATACTTCTGTGGTACTGATTCTTGGCAAATTCGTTGTTTTTCTTTTGTCATATGAAGAATTTGCAGTTTCAGACGACACTATGTCAGGGTTATTCCTGACAGTTGATCTTCGAAACTTTGTTCCTTGAAAGCCCGGCGTTCCAGCGAATGTCGTCGAAGATGCAACAGCCGACAGATTTAAGTTGATTTTTTCGTTGTCATCACTGTTAGAATCACTGGCTGCGCTTTCTGAATATAAGTCTTCATCTTTATAAGTAGGATCAGCAGGGCCGCCCTTTTGCCTTGCCTTCTTTTTGGCTTGCCGCTTTGACTCTTCAACCTGAAGCATTTTCACGGCAGACTGTGTATGAATGATGCGTACTTCTAATTCTGCCAACTGAGCATAGGAGTCGGTGAGAGAAGCGTCCATACCTCTGTTGAGAATTAACCAATCCAAGAAACCATAAATAAGGAAATCTAATTGATTTAGTATTGAGTGTAAGATCTTGTTGAGATTTAACATGTTTAGTATTGAGTGTAAGGTATTGTTGAGACAGTTTATTTAGTATTGAGTGTAAGGTATTGTTGAGACAGTTTATTTAGTATTGAGTGTAAGGTATTGTTGAGACAGTTTATTTAGTATTGAGTGTAAGATTTTGTTGAGACACAATTTATTTAGTATTGAGTGTAAGGTATTGTTGAGACAGTTTATTTAGTATTGAGTGTAAGGTATTGTTGAGACAGTTTATTTAGCATTTTGTGTAAGCTATTGTTGAGACAGTTTATTTAGTATTGAGTGTAAGGTATTGTTGAGACAGTTTATTTAGTATTGAGTGTAAGGTATTGTTGAGACAGTTTATTTAGTATTGAGTGTAAGGTATTGTTGAGACAGTTTATTTAGCATTTTGTGTAAGCTATTGTTGAGACAGTTTATTTAGTATTGAGTGTAAGGTATTGTTGAGACAGTTTATTTAGTATTGAGTGTAAGCTATTGTTGAGACAGTTTATTTAGTATTGAGTGTAAGCTATTGTTGAGACAGTTTATTTAGTATTGAGTGTAAGGTATTGTTGAGACAGTTTATTTAGTATTGAGTGTAAGATTTTGTTGAGACACAATTTATTTAGTATTGAGTGTAAGGTATTGTTGAGACAGTTTATTTAGTATTGAGTGTAAGGTATTGTTGAGACAGTTTATTTAGCATTTTGTGTAAGCTATTGTTGAGACAGTTTATTTAGTATTGAGTGTAAGGTATTGTTGAGACAGTTTATTTAGTATTGAGTGTAAGGTATTGTTGAGACAGTTTATTTAGTATTGAGTGTAAGGTATTGTTGAGACAGTTTATTTAGCATTTTGTGTAAGCTATTGTTGAGACAGTTTATTTAGTATTGAGTGTAAGGTATTGTTGAGACAGTTTATTTAGTATTGAGTGTAAGCTATTGTTGAGACAGTTTATTTAGTATTGAGTGTAAGCTATTGTTGAGACAGTTTATTTAGTATTGAGTGTAAGGTATTGTTGAGACAGTTTATTTAGTATTGAGTGTAAAGTATTGTTGAGACATAGTTTATTTAGGCTCGGTATGAGTACTTATTGCTGAAATGTAATGTATAACCCGTCGTAAAAAAGTTCGGCTGATAATGAGGGTGATGAAGATAGTGATGATGATAATAGTAATGATGATGATGATAATAGTAAGGGTGATGATGATAATAGTAATGGTGATGATGATAATAGTAATGGTGATGATGATAATAGTAATGATGATGATGATAATAGTAATGATGATGATGATAATAGTAATGGTGATGATGATGATAATAGTAATGGTGATGATGATGATAATAGTAATGATGATGATGATAATAGTAATGATGATGATGATAGTAATGGTGATAATGATAATAGTAATGATGATGATGATAATAGTAATGATGATGATGATAATAGTAATGATGATGATGATAATAGTAATGATGATAATGATAATAGTAATGATGATGATGATAATAGTAATGATGATGATGATGATAATAGTAATGGTGATGATGATAATAGTAATGATGATGATGATGATAGTAATGATGATGATGATAATAGTAATGGTGATGATGATGATAATAGTAATGGTGATGATGATGATAATAGTAATGGTGATGATGATGATAATAGTAATGGTGATGATGATAATAGTAATGATGATGATGATAATAGTAATGATGATGATGATAATAGTAATGATGATGATGATAATAGTAATGATGATGATGATAATAGTAATGGTGATGATGATAATAGTAATGGTGATGCTGATAATAGTAATGGTGATGATGATAATAGTAATGATGATGATGATAATAGTAAGGGTGATGATGTTAATAGTAAGGGTGATGCTGATAATAGTAATGGTGATGAGGATAATTTCTTCTTCTTCTTCTTTCGTTCATTTGAAACATGTCTACATCTGTAATTTTGTCTCCTGAATAACACTCTGCTCACACAGAAGACAGAATTGGGGTCAGTACCCAAGGGCCCATTGCGAAGCTCCTCGCCCGAGAATTGTATTTTTACCTTCTTCTTTGTGTAATATACATGGCGAAGAGTCAAAATACACAGACTGCGTCTGTCGATGGATTGGAAGGCCATTTCAAGTGGACTAGGTGTATCAATCCTGAGTCTAATTCGACAATCGCCGTTACTAAACACGGCTCATACGAAAGAAATTAGGTCTGGAACCTAGGGACACAAAGGGTGGTAATGGAAAACAGATCGCTGGCCCGCTGGCTGCGGCGCCTCGTCGGAGGACAGACAATCAATGGGTGGCCCAGACAAACAATCCGCTCGTCTCGTGACATATACCCTCTCGGAGTAGAAGGCTCCTGCAATAGGCATTGCACTAAGCTGAAATCTGAAGCCTCCTGGGTATGAAAGAAAGCTCGGAGAAACGTTCTCCCCACTATACATAGGAAGTAAAAGCTAATCGTTCACAATTCCTGGGGTTCGGGAGAAGAAGAAGAAGTGGCTGAAAGTTCCAGTTCGATAATTATTTACCGGTCCCTTCGTATATCGATTATGTTTCCTTTACGGGCTGTTCCGATCACCAATCTTACGCAGTCGTGAGAGCGGCAATGATTCATATTTTTCACACTTCTGTGCGAATGAGGTCCCTTAACTCATTACTTATGTCATATAGATCCAGTGATGTACTTGTTGACACCGATACCATGCTCGCCAGTGTATCGGCTCACGTTTTGCCCTCAACACCCGCATGTTTCGATACGAATATAAAGGTACTATTTCTGATCATACATTGTGTAAATAGCTTCACCCATTCCCGGCGGTCGATTCCCGCTTCAACTTTGCGAAGCATGTTCAGTGACTTATTAAGTTCTTGTACTATAAATCCTGGGGTCTGGAAGAATCAAGGAAGTAATTTCTAGTTTTTTTCAAAACCATAAGTAACTAGTCAGTTCGAAACCTAGGTCTGCTGGTCGGTAGGCGAATCATCATCAAAATATTCTTTCCAGAACGTAGTCTTTCCTATTGATCTCTTGAATTCTCCGCGGTCTTGAGCAAGTTGCCCAGCATCTTTCAGTGACATGCGCAGGCATTCTTGAATGTCTTTTGTCCAACGGCTTCTTGGTCGGCCTTTGTCCCTGTTGCCTTCTATCATCCCCTCCAGTAACACTCTCTCCATGCCGTCGTGTCTCTTAATACGACCAAAAAAACTAGCTTATTCTTCAATATGGTATTCAGAAGCCAGCCTTCCTGGACGTTAATTGTTCGTAACACCAACTGGTTTCCAGTCAAAATGGCAAGTGAGAATGTATTTGTTTCCTCGGTGTCAGTTTAAATCGGATGTTCCTCCTGAAAGCAACGGCAAACTACTGGAGTAATGTGCCAAGACATTTGTCTATGGATGTGGTGAGTAATTCATATGGGAATTAGCGAGTGTTAATTCGGTAGGCGAATACCCCTGGATAAACACAAATACACACAGGAGCCCCAAAACATACCGTGCATATGTTAAATTACCTGTAGGTGGTCATTGTAGTTTAGATGTTAAATTACCCGTAGGCGGTCATTGTAGTGTAGATGTTAAATTACCTGTAGGTGGTCATTGTAGTGTAGATGTTAAATTACCCGTAGGCGGTCATTGTAGTGTAGATGTTAAATTAACTGTAGGTGGTCATTGTAGTGTAGATGTTAAATTACCTGTAGGAGGTCATTGTAGTGTAGATGTTAAATTACCTGTAGGTGGTCATTGTAGTGTAGATGTTAAATTACCTGTAGGTGGTCATTGTAGTGTAGATATTAAATTACCTGTAGGTGGTCATTGTAGTGTAAATGTTGTAAACTGCATTCTTTATCTTGTAAATCTCCAAACTTGCGCCTGTTGACAACTCCATTTGTTCAATTATTGCTCTCTCCATCTGTGAAGACTAGATCATCATAACGGTTTAGTTATACGCCGTTCTGTCTTTGTTTAGCTGTCTAGTCTGTCTAGTCTGATCTAATCTGGTCTGCCAGTCTATATGTCTGTCTAAGGTAGTCAGATATGATCTGCCTGTCTGTCTGTCTAGTCTAATCTGGTTTGGTATGCCTACCGGTATGGTCTGGTCTGCCTGCCTGCATTCCTGGTCTGATATAATTATTTGTCTGTCTATAAGTCTGTCTGGCGTGGTTTGATATGGTCTGCCTGTCTGTCTGTCCGCCCATAAATATATATAGAAAAGAAACTGTGTATCTATATCATTTAATCCTTACCTCTGTCTATCTACCTACCTGCCGGCCCGCCGGTCGGTCTGTTTGTCAGTCTGTCTATCTATACGCTATGACCCGTGTTTGCCTTGCGGTGTCAGGGGTAGAAGAGTTCTCTGGAGATGGTTTTCCTGTGTGCTGTTTGCACTCTCGTTCCTGTAGCTTCTTTGATTTCTGTGATCCATCTTTTACATGGTCTGCCTCTGGCTTTATAACCGTTATACCATGGCCATCTGTGGCATGCTATCTTTTGGTAGTATAGAATTGTGTGAAATTCACTTGATCAGACTTGGTGCAGTCTTTTAATGAATTCCAATAATGTTATTGTCGCCTCCGTCTATATGTGTGTAATCGTTATATATTTACCTCTGTCTGTAGGTGTTTAATCCCTATAACCATTTAATCTGTTTTCATGTGTTTAATCAATGTAATCTTACTTCTGTTTTCAGATGTTTAATCACTATAATCCTTACCCCTGTCTGTAAATGTGATATTCGGCGAATTTACGCGTATGATGTACGATAGTTTATCGGCCCATCGGGTAATGTAAGCGAACGCCAGCAACGTGGTGTCGACCGCATTGGGTATGGTGAGACAGACACGTAGAAATCCATGGTCATCCACTGCATCGTACTTCAATTCCAGTCGTCTCGATTCGTCTTGTCACTGGTTTCACTGATGAGGTCCGACAAGAGAGTGAGGGCGACGCTTTGCAAAACTCCTCCTCACTTTAATAAAATTCCCAGTGCAAGTAATTTTCACGTCCACGAAAATGCACCCGAAGGGAAAAGGTTTTCCGAACTGACTCTAGGAGCATGGAATGTACGCACACTCCTCGACAATGACCCAGACTAAACTGAACGTCTACAGAACAGTGGTACTTCCAGTGCTGTTATACGCTAGTGAAACATGGGCTGTGTATAAACGTCACGTGAAGAAAACTCAATCATTTCCACAATACTTGTCTCAGAAAAAAATTCTGAACATCAGATTGCACGACAATATTCCAGATACCACGGTCCTTGAGATATCTGGTATCCCCAGCATTGGCACTATCCTGATGCAGACATAGATTCGTTGGGCAGGTCATTTGGTACGTATGCCATGCCATCGCCTGCAAAAGATACTTCTCTATGGTGAGCTGGAGAATGGTAAACGATCGAAAGGTGGTCAAAAGAAGCATTACAAGGACTCGTTAAAGACCTCACTGAAAGCGGTTTAAAAAACCAAGACACATGGGAAGAACTTGCACAAAATAGATCTACATGGCGCTCTACAGTCAATAAGAGCGTATTATCTTGTGAAAAGAGGAGAAATGCAGCAGTTCAACAGCGGAGAGCAGCTAGAAAGTCACGGATAGACCAAAATCTGCCTACAGTGGTCATTCCATGACCAAACCGCCCAAGGACATTTACAGCTTGAATAGGGCTCATTAGCCATCTATACACTTTTATGAATGGTCATAATTCTAATGTAATTTTGAAAAGATGTAAAAAATGATCGTCATAAGTTGTGATGGACTAACACACAGATGTTTAATCACCATAATCCTCACCTCTGTCTGCAGATGTTTAATCCGTGAATGCATCTCTGCCATTTTATTATGCATCAGCATGTTTCTGTGATTTGTTTCAGCCTTGACTTCTCCCAGAGTCTCAGTCAGATGGTTCAGGAGGTTCTGGCGCGTCTCATAGTCTGCATACAGTTCCTGGAAGACACAGCGACGTTATGAAAAAAACAACTTTAAGACACTGGCAGACTTCTTTACTATATTAGATCACGTAACAGCCACCATAACCCTAAAATGAGCAAAGAATAGCAACACTATGACCTGCCATGCATAGTGCAATAGGCGACCAAGGAGTTTTTTTGTGGCTGGGGTTGGTCTCCCCTTTCGTAGATCAAAGAGATCCGAAAAGTCGTGCTGAACGAGGCAGTGTTGACCAAAAAAACTGTGCTGAAGGAGGAGGTGTCGGACCAAAAAGCCGTGCTGTAGAACAAGGTTTCGGACAGAAAGGGGCATAAATCGCAGTCAAGCTGTAAACTGTAACACACCACATTTTGGTGCCGTTGAAAGGACTGGTTCAATTCCCGTTAGTCTCAAGAATTTTCTAATTGTCCTCTGGCTTCCTACTTAAATTTACACAGAATTAATTAGGTTTTTATTCGTTCCTTTGCTTAATTATTTCGTGATTTCCATTAGTCACTATTTGTATACTTGGAATTGCATGCCAAAAATAGCAACGGCTATTTCAAGTATATAAATAGTGACCAACTGAAATGACGACAATAATAAAAACGTTACGAATGAAGACGGATGTGTCGGGCCATTAGTGCAAATAAAACTGAGACTCAACGCATTTCCATTCTCTGGTCTACATCCGGCTGGAAATCTAGTAAGACCATAGTCCTGCTACAAGAGACAACCAGTGGGCGTTTGAGAATGAACGCTAAAGAAGAAGAATTAAGGCGTAATTAATTCTGTTGAACGGTCTTTACTGGAGCAGGTAGGAATAGGCACATCAACCACGAGGTCCTTATGAACCCATTATCTTGATGAAGCTCATAAATCTCAGGGATGTAATCGTGTGGCTGTTTGAAAAAAAACACACTATACTATTGATCTACTGTCATCACCACTTGTGCCGTTAATAATTCTTACAGCTGACGGGATTTGAACCAGGTCCCCTCTATCGACACCGAATCGCTTTGTACTCAAGTACAAATGTTTTCAGTGCTTGACCAACCACAAGCCAAAAACAGAAGTGATCTGGTCAAGACATTCAACCTGCGTACTCAAGTAACTGAGAACAGATCAATCTAGACAAGAACTAATTCAACAACAACGAACATCCCGTACAAGTATTTAAACATCCTCAGTAACAACAAACACAGAAAATCCGTGTTCGTACTACAAGAATTTTAAGGCTGTTAAGCGACGAGGGGGGGGGGGTCGAAGTTGTCTGTCTTTGGCCATTTGGGTGGCACTGGCCATGGTCAGAGCATGTCGCTTCAATGTTTCTTTGATTGCCTCTACACCTCTAGTTCTTGATCTCTCTCATGCGGCGTAGCATGACTATCTGCATTTGTATGCACGAAGTGCTAGTTGCGTTGGTTCCATTCGCATGGGGTGGCAAAACCACATGGTTGCGTTGGTTCCATTCACATGGGGTGGCCACACTACTTGGTTGCGTTGGTTCCATTCACATGGGGTGACCAAACCACTTGGTTGCGTTAGTTTCATTCACATGGAGTGGCCAAACCACCCTGTTTTGTTGTATCTCGTCTTGAGTTGAGATTATCTTTATTTCACCCCTAACATCGTCCTTCTTTTCTGGTGACATATATAGCTTTCCACAGCTATTTAATTTAAAACTCTGTTATCTAGTGCCGTAGATATGAATACTTTATGGAGGGGGGGGGGATACTTAAAACATTTTGTTTGACAAAAAGTTCGTTCGTTGTCGTGTATAATTTTCACTAAATAATACCTGTGTTCAGAGTGTCTGTAAATATGATTTGTGTTGAGAGTTCCTGTAAATATGACTTGTGTTGAGAGTGTCTGTAAATATGACTTGTGTTGAGAGTGTCTGTAAATATGACTTGTGTTAAGAGTGTCTGTAAATATGACTTGTGTTCAGAGTCTGTAAATAAGACTTCTGTTCAGAGTGTCTGTAAATGCGACTTCGGTTCAGAGTGTCTATAAATAAGAATTCTGTTCAAAGTGTCTGTAAATAAGACTAGGGGTGATAGGGGTACGATATTGGAAGCTTCAGCAGACAGTTATCCAGCGATTTCTAAATTCAACGGCGCTGATGAGTGAGTAAAAATCTTGTCCTGTCCATGTCTTGATGTTGTCTGTCCATGTCTTGATGTTGTCTGTCCATGTCTTGATGTTGTCTGTCCATATCTTGATGTTGTCTGTCCGTGTCTTGATGTTGTCTTTCCATATTTTGATTACTGTTTTTGACAAGGAATCATGCCTGCATACATGTCCAAACTATGCTAGGTTTCGTTGTTTCACTATTGAAAGAAATGGATATTGTACATTTTTGCTGACAGATGAAGGCTTCTGCGTGTAAAAGAAAGCTTTGGAGGAAAGAAACCCATGCTCACAGGAAATAAGTGCTTTATTGCTCAAAACTCAAGGTGGATTAATAAGGCAGAGATAAATATCCTCTGTTCGTTTGATATTTCCGTCTTTGCAGACGATGTTATTGTTTTGATACAAGAAATATAATCTAAGATCTATGGCAATGACTGATATGACTCACAAGACCAATCTGTGGCATAAAGAATCTTCCACAGAAGTTAGAAGGAGAATAAAAATGGCTCAAAGTACTTTCAGTGTCTGTGCCATAAAGAATTTTGCACAGACGTTACAAGGAGAAATGGCTAAAAGTACTTTCAGTATCTGTGCCATAAAGAATCTTCCACAAAAGTTAGAAGGAGAAATGGCTAAAAGTACTTTCAGTGTCGTGATGGAAATAGTAACATCTAAATAAATCACAAATAAACTAAAAATGAGAATGATAAAATACTACATCTATTCTATATTAATATATGACTCAGAAACATGGACAATGAACAAACAACTAGAAGACAGAATTGATGCATTTGAGATGTGGATATATAGGATCTTTAGGGAGCCGCGTAGCGCAGTGTTTAGCGCACTGGCTTCGCATATGAATGGTCCTGGGTTCATTCCCCAATTGAGGCGAAAATAAATGTTTTTCAGATCGCAACGGCTCCAGGGACGACCCAGCCTTAAATGGGTACCGGATTAATCCGGTAAGTAAAGACTGCGAGGAAGAGGAGATGGCTACCACCCTCATTTGCAGAACCTCTGAAATGTGAGATCGCTAACATCTCACACCCCTACGGCATTAATAAATGCTATGGGTTACTTTACTTTTACTTTACTATATAGAAGAATAGGGAGAACTTTATACAAAGAGAACAAACAAAGAGGTGTAAAACACTTCGTATAAAAATTTTTTATATTAAAAGATATAAATATGAAATGAATGAAGTTTTTTGACATATTGAAACGTCTTGTTGAAGACCTTTACTTGAGGAAAAAGTCGACGGGAGGCGAGCTAAAGGTGGCAGAGTTACAAGTGGGAGAGAAACATCACGAAATGGACAGGTTACAATATAGCAGAGTGCATCACCAAAGCAAGAGACAGGAAATGTTGGAAGTCCGTTGCAGCCAACCTTAATTGCAGATTCACGGCACTTAATTACGATAATGTACTAGGAATCACAGACACATTTGTACCATCGTGTGATGTTGTGAGTCTTTCTAAACGTGGACTAACTGCTGTCACGTTTTCTTTTATCTTTATACCATTCCTGAACCTTCCCCTTCATGCAGCGCCATCCATGACATTCTGTTCACATGAGTCTTTGGCAATGTATAATCAAGAATGTAGCATGTACATACGTCTTTATACCGCTATAGATATTGACCCTGAAATGTTTTCCCAAACCGCAATTCTTCACGAAGAAGATACTTCGTTTGTATGTCACCTTCCATTCTACTAGTGTGTCCCAGCTAAATAAGCCAAATAAACAAATCTATCTATGAAAACCACAATTTTTGGCCATATCAAACGCCATGGCAGCTTAGAGAAAGCAATCATATACGGGATGATGCCAGGGAGACGAACAAGAGGCAGACCACGAAGAAAATCGATGCAAGACATCCAAGACCAACTGAACGCGACAGTAACAGAAGCAGGAAGACTAGCTCAAGATTAACATAAGTTTCGAAAGGATTTGATGACTGCTGCATCCTGTTCAGGCTATGCTACCTGATGATGTTGACTGCTGCATCCTGTTCAGGCTATGCTCACTGATGATGTTGACTGCTGCATCCTGTTCAGGCTATGCTACCTGATGATGATGACTGCTGCATCCTGTTCAGGCTATGCTGCCTGATGATGTTCTACCTATGTGACTTGTCCTTTTCAGAACATTGACCCTACTGCCACTATGTAAGCCTCTTGGTTCTATGCAATCTACACAGCCTCTTCCAGTGTCATGTTCAGAAGGTCTTCGCTAGCCTGTGTCCATTATAGTCATGGTCTGTCTCTTGTTCTCGTTCCTGGAACATTTCTCTCTTTGATTAATTTTTCTAAGCTATTGTGTCTTTTTTATATGTCAGAAAAAAATACTTCCGTGTTTTTATAGTTTTGAGAATCCATTCTTCTTCTATGTTCAGGTCTTTGCAGGCGTTTGCTTTAAATCGTCTTTCTGTTCATAATTTCTTTCCACGGCAAACAAATAGCAAACAAAAATTTTACACTCTGTAGAATGTATTTAAAATTATATTTGAAAACGCCATGACAGCCTAGAGAAGACCATAATGGAGGGGATGTAGCCAGGTAGACGAACAAGAGGCAGACCAAGAAGAAGATGGACGCATTCTTGATTCTTGATTAGGAACAAGCGTCACAGCACTGGGGGCATTCCAAAAAATATGCTCTGCTTGCCGTTCCGTCAGCCATCTAAAAGTGTATAAGCTCAGTGTCCCAGTCAGTTGCTGATCATGCGTTTTCTGATCTTTCCGGAGAGGGAACACTTTCTCCCATCGCCTCTATTCACTCCCATTTCTGCAATTCTCTGAATATGTACATTGTCACGTTCGACTTCCTCCTCGTCTACTCGTAGGGTATCCATGACTGCTCTAATCAATTCAATCCTATATCTTCTTATCTCGGTGCCGTTCACCAAAGCTTTACCAGCCAACACATCGGCTCTTTCATGTCCCCTGACCCCAGCATGACCAGAACAGTAAATCCATGTAATGCTCTGCGCATTGTTGAGAAGAGTGACCCATTCAGTTCTGATCATACACTTTTCTATCTTGTGCAGCATGCTTTGAGAGTCCGATAGAATCACTGAGTCTGTTGGTGGTTGCGTCGCCAGCCAAGTGAGAGCTGCTGTCACCGCTTCTATTTCCATTTTTATACTCGATGTGTAGATGGACGCTTGCCATCAGAGACCGCTTGAACATGACAATAATAGAAGCTGGAAGATTGATTCAAGATAGACAGTACTTTCGAAATACTATGATGACAACTACATCATCAGCTCAGGATATGCTACCCGATGATGATGATTTAAAGGAAAAGTTGCGTGCTGTTGCATTATAACCAGATCAAGCAACGGCGTTGTAAACACAAATGTAATAATCGTTTAAGCCTAATCGTTAAACCTTGCAAATCGAGGTGCGCTTGTGCTACATTAACTCTACCATCTTTGATACTTAACAGCAAACACGTGTTGAAGAGCACCGTAACGGTCTATTAGCTGAGAAGGTCGGGAGAACCCCATCAGGTCGCTGCAGGTGAACATAAACGCTCTGGTCGACTCTAGGTGCTGAATTTTAAACTTCAAAATCGTGCAATAGAAATTCATGTGCATAAACAGGCCGGCCATTTGTTCAATTCTGAAATATATAATTTCGATAATTATAAGGATTATATGTCTTCAGTGCCGTTTAGATGTCTTCAGTACCGTTTATATGTCTTCAGTGCCGTTTATATGTCTTCAGTACCGTTTACATGTTTTCAGTACCGTTTCCATGTCTTCAGTGCCGTTTATGTCTTCAGGACCGTTTATATGTCTTCAGTGCCGTTTAGATGTCTTCAGTACCGTATACATGTCTTCAGTACCGTTTATATGTCTTCAGTACCGTTTACATGTCTTCAGTACCGTATACATATCTTCAGTACCGTTTACATGTCTTAAGTAAAGTTGGATGGGTTACATTTAAACATAGGGTCATTTCTCATATGTAATTCCTTCATTAAATGTGTAAAACGTGAAACGGGGTAATGAAGTTGTGTTAATAACACGAAACACGCATAGGTACACTTACACAAGTCGACGTTTCAATCTAAAGGCCTTAATCAAGGATTACACATAATATACATAAAAACGACAAATAGGGACAACACAACTAACGTTCACATGTGAAATGTAATTTCTTCATTTTCATGAGCAATTTCTTCGTTCCCATGAGTTTTTTATGCCTTTTTTTTATAGAAGATTGTTAGGAGGTAGATGAAGAGGTTCAGTCGTTTTTGTCTATGTGTCTAGTACAAAAATTATATTTCGATTTCCGAACAAAAGGGAAATTGGTTTAATACCTACACCTCACTGATCTAAGGGTACTCTAACAGAGCCTGGACTTTTAGTTTAGGATTCAAAGAATAGGACCACTGTCATCTTTCCAGGCATGCCATAGGAGACGATTAAGGACAATTTAAGTCTAGGCTGACACCCTGCCACCTGACAATCTGTCACTTGACAACCTGTCACCTGACAACCTGTTATAAAACATTCATTGTTATTGTAAGATTTGCATGAATATCTTGCTTGTTTTCTGTCAAGATTCCCATGGGTCATGAAGAGATACAACCAGTGAATATTGCATCTGTGTATTTTGTGGAGACTTCTATGTGGCATTGATTGCTAGATGTGCTACCTCTGCCAGACTCATAGGTAGTATTGATTGTTAGATGTGCCACCTCGGCAGACTCCTAGGTGGCATTGATTGTTAAATGCGCCACCACTACAGACTCCTAGGTGGCATTGATTGTTAAATGCGCCACCACTACAGACTCCTAGATGGATTTGATTGCTAGGTGTGCCACATCTGCAGCCTGCTAGGTGGTATTGATTGCTGGATGTGCCACATCTGCAGCCTGCTAGGTGACATTGATTGCTAGATGTGCCACATCTGCAGCCTGCTAGGTGGTATTGATTGCTGGATGTGCCACATCTGCAGCCTGCTAGGTGACATTGATTGCTAGATGTGCCACATCTGCAGCCTGCTAGGTGACATTGATTGCTAGATGTGCCACATCTGCAGCCTGCTAGGTGGTATTGATTGCTGGATGTGCCACATCTGCAGCCTGCTAGGTGACATTGATTGCTAGATGTGCCACATCTGCAGCCTGCTAGGTGACATTGATTGCTAGATGTGCCACATCTGCAGCCTGCTAGGTGACATTGATTGCTAGATGTGCCACATCTGCAGCCTGCTAGGTGACATTGATTGCT
This sequence comes from Meghimatium bilineatum, assembly GCA_034231615.1. Lineage (NCBI taxonomy): Eukaryota > Metazoa > Mollusca > Gastropoda > Stylommatophora > Philomycidae > Meghimatium > Meghimatium bilineatum. Next base: position 5,492,074 of record CM067302.1, read on the forward strand.
AGATGTGTCACATCTGCAGCCTGCTAGGTGACATTGATTGCTAGATGTGCCACATCTGCAGCCTGCTAGGTGACATTGATTGCTGGATGTGCCACATCTGCAGCCTGCTAGGTGGTATTGATTGCTAGATGTGCCACATCTGCAGCCTGCTAGGTGACATTGATTGCTAGATGTGCCACATCTGCAGCCTGCTAGGTGACATTGATTGCTGGATGTGCCACATCTGCAGCCTGCTAGGTGACATTGATTGCTAGATGTGCCACATCTGCAGCCTGTTAGGTGGTATTTATTGCTGGATGTGCCACATCTGCAGCCTGTTAGGTGGTATTTATTGCTGGATGTGCCACATCTGCAGCCTGCTAGGTGACATTGATTGCTAGATGTGCCACATCTGCAGCCTGCTAGGTGACATTGATTGCTGGATGTGCCACATCTGCAGCCTGCTAGGTGGTATTGATTGCTGGATGTGCCACATCTGCAGCCTGCTAGGTGGTATTGATTGCTGGATGTGCCACATCTGCAGCCTGCTAGGTGACATTGATTGCTGGATGTACCACATCTGCAGCCTGCTAGGTGACATTGATTGCTGGATGTGCCACATCTGCAGCCTGCTAGGTGACATTGATTGCTGGATGTGCCACATCTGCAGCCTGCTAGGTGGTATTGATTGCTGGATGTGCCACATCTGCAGCCTGCTAGGTGGTATTGATTGCTGGATGTGCCACATCTGCAGCCTGCTAGGTGACATTGATTGCTAGATGTGCCACATCTGCAGCCTGCTAGGTGACATTGATTGCTAGATGTGCCACATCTGCAGCCTGCTAGGTGACATTGATTGCTAGATGTGCCACATCTGCAGCCTGCTAGGTGACATTGATTGCTAGATGTGCCACATCTGCAGCCTGCTAGGTGACATTGATTGCTAGATGTGCCACATCTGCAGCCTGCTAGGTGACATTGATTGCTAGATGTGCCACATCTGCAGCCTGCTAGGTGACATTGATTGCTAGATGTGCCACATCTGCAGCCTGCTAGGTGACATTGATTGCTAGATGTGCCACATCTGCAGCCTGCTAGGTGACATTGATTGCTAGATGTGCCACATCTGCAGCCTGCTAGGTGACATTGATTGCTAGATGTGCCACATCTGCAGCCTGCTAGGTGACATTGATTGCTAGATGTGCCACATCTGCAGCCTGCTGTGTGACATTGATTGCTAGATGTGCCACATCTGCAGCCTGCTAGGTGACATTGATTGCTATACGTGCCACATCTGCAGCCTGCTAGGTGACATTGATTGCTAGATGTGCCTCATCTGCAGACTGCTAGGTGGCATTGATTGTTAAATGCGCCACCACTACAGACTCCTAGGTGGCATTGATTGTTAAATGCGCCACCACTACAGACTCCTAGATGGATTTGATTGCTAGATGTGCCACATCTGCAGCCTGCTAGGTGGCATTGATTGCTAGATGTGCCACATCTGCAGCCTGCTAGGTGACATTGATTGCTAGATGTGCCACATCTGCAGCCTGCTAGGTGGCATTGATTGCTAGATGTGCCACATCTGCAGCCTGCTAGGTGACATTGATTGCTAGATGTGCCACATCTGCAGCCTGCTAGGTGGTATTGATTGCTAGATGTGCCACATCTGCAGCCTGCTAGGTGACATTGATTGCTGGATGTGCCACATCTGCAGCCTGCTAGGTGGTATTGATTGCTAGATGTGCCACATCTGCAGCCTGCTAGGTGGTATTGATTGCTAGATGTGCCACATCTGCAGCCTGCTAGGTGGTATTGATTGCTAGATGTGCCACATCTGCAGCCTGCTAGGTGGTACTGATTGCTGGATGTGCCACATCTGCAGCCTGCTAGGTGGTATTGATTGCTGGATGTGCCACATCTGCAGCCTGCTAGGTGACATTGATTGCTAGATGTGCCACATCTGCAGCCTGCTAGGTGACATTGATTGCTAGATGTGCCATTCTCATAAATGGTATTTCACAAGGCATGTTTGTCACAAAAGGTATGTCTTAAGATATGTCATAAAAGATACGTCATATGGTATATCATGAAAGGTATGTCATAAGTTATGTTACAACGTATCTCATAAAAGGTATGTCACAAGGTATGCTATAAATGGTCACATATCCTACAGATAGTCAGAGTGACCGGGAAGCCATGCTATATTCGGATGCGTTAGGTCGAAGAGCGCAGATAAACTGTAAACCATAGCACAACGTATTACGTTCTTCGGACTACATCCTGCCAATCAACAGGAGTTTGAGAACAAACGAAGAAGAAAGAGTCATCCTTATTTTTTATTGTCATTGTTACTGTTATTGGTATTGTTATTGTTACTGTTATTGTTACTGTTATTATTATTGTTAGTTATTGTTACTGTTAATGTTATTGTTTACTGTTATTGTTACTGTTATTGTTACTGTTATTGTTATTGTTAGTGTTATTGTTAGTGTTATTGTTACTGTTATTGTTACGATAATTTTTACTGTTATTGTTACTGTTATTGTTACTGTTAGTTATTGTTACTGTTAGTTATTGTTACTGTTATAGTTACTGTTATAGTTACTGTTATAGTTACTGTTATTGTTAGCTATTGTTACTGTTATTGTTAGTTATTGTTACTATTATTGTTACTGTTATTGTTACTGTTATTGTTACTGTTATTGTTATTGTTACTGTTATTGTTATGTTTTCTGTTATTGTTACTGTTATTGTTACTGTTATTGTTACAGTTATTGTTATTGTTATTGATACTGTTATTGTTACCGTTATTGATACTGTTATTGTTATTGTTACTGTTATTGATACTGTTATTACTGCACATGTAAAAAAAGATCAGTTAATTAAACAAGAGAATGTCACACCTGGAATTGAGGCCAAGATTGGTGGTTCTGGTCACGATCAGGTTAATGAGCTGGTTTTCATATTTACGACCATCATCCTCTATCTGGTCGTTCATGTCCGTGATTTCTTTCAGGTAGTCCACCGTTGCCTTCTCAACGACATCCCAGCGCGATCTGAGTGAGGCAGTCACAGACCTGAGGACGGTATCGTATTTGAAGAATGTTTATGTGAGAAAAATAATCTCGTTCAGACTATTAAGTCTCGTTCAGACTATCTCGTTCAGACCTAAGTAGCAGGGATATGTAGTCAAGATTAGCACAACAACGCACAAAGTAACAGGGATATGTAGTAAAGATTAGCATAACAACGCACACAGTAACAGGGATATTTAGTCAAGATTAGCATAACAACGCACAAAGTAACAGGGATATGTAGTAAAGATTAGCATAACAACGCACACAGTAACAGGGATATGTAGTCAAGATTAGCATAACAACGCACAAAGTAACAGGGATATGTAGTAAAGATTAGCATAACAACGCACATAGTAACAGGAATATGTAGTAAAGATTAGCATAACAACGCACAAAGTAACAGGAATATGTAGTAAAGATTAGCATAACAACGCACACAGTAACAGGGATATGTAGTCAAGATTAGCATAACAACGCACAAAGTAACAGGAATATGTAGTAAAGATTAACAGAGCAAGGACAACGTAAGACAGCCGCCCTAAGTTTCCTGGATATTCTTCTTCGTCTGAGTTCGTTCTCAAACTCCTACAGATTAGCAGGATGTAGTCCGGAGAACGGAATGCGCTGTGTCATGGTTTACAGCAGTGCTGTGATATCTGCGCATTTCGGCCTGACACATCCGACTTCAGCACCGCTTTGGGTCACTGACCCTATATGGGATAGGACAGCCAACTCCATCCCATAACTTCCTTAGTCGAATTTTACGATATGCGTGGAAGGTAAACAGTGTTGGTATTCTTTGCTCCCCTTTCGGGCCCCGGCAACACACGGGTAAGTTTCCTGGATGATGCAAATCTACATGACATGGGACAGAGTATATACAGGACATGGGACATAGTATACACAGGACATGGGACAGAGTATACACAGGACATGGAACAGAGTATACACAGGACATGGGACAGGACATGGGACATGAGACAGATATTACACAGGGCATGGGACATAGTATACACAGGACATGGGACAGAGTATACACAGGCCATGGGACAGATATTACACAGGACATGGGACAGAGTATACACAGGACATGGGACAGAGTATACACAGGACACGGGACAGATTATACACAGGGCATGGGACAGTGTATACACAGGACATGGGACAGAGTATACACAGGACACGGGACAGATTATACACAGGACATGGGACAGATTATACACAGGACATGGGACAGATTATACACAGGACATGGGACAGAGTATACACATGACATGGGACAGAGTATACACAGGACATGGGACAGAGTATACACAGATGGGTCAGCACAAAATGCAGTACGGAATGGAGGTGCAGGATTATATATAGAGTGCCCAAAATATATTTAATCAACAATATAAGAAAAAAGACAATATTCATTTTTTGCCCACTTCATGAGACAGGCAGGTTTGGAGAACATAGTCACAACTGGCAAAATTGAAGGCAGCAGAGACAGAGGGCGACAACGTGAGAAAATATTAGACAGTTTGACAACCTGGCACTGCAGGGAAACAACAACGATCTTGATACATAATGCTGTAGACAGAGAGCTGTGGAGAGACATGATTGCCTACTTCAGCCGGCATGGAACCTGATGATGATGACCCAAAATATACTAGAAATACGAACGGAGTACTAACAGGAGCATTCTGTAATAATTGTGATGTAGAAATGGATAAGCAAGGTTGCAATTACAAAATAATTGAAATCCAACCTTATTCCAAAGGAATAGGGAAACAAAGAAATAGGGAAACAAAGAAATAGGGAAACAAAGGAATAGGGAAACAAAGGAATAGGGAAACAAAGGAATAGGGAAACAATAGGGAAACAAAGGAATAGGAAAACAAAGAAATAGAACGACGTGTTGAAGTTCATGGTTGGGTCACCGTGAATCAAAATGGCCAAAGGCTCTTAGAATTGTGAGAGCTGTCATACATGGTGATATCTAACACCTTTTTATACACAAAAATATTCATACAATCACACGGAACTTACGTGATAAATGCACGAAAAACTAGATCGATCACTTTTGCATAAACACAACATTTTTAATTTTGTTTTTGATTTGAGCGAACTTTTCTATACTGCGAGATCCTTCAAAATGTCGGTAGTCTTAGAGAGAATATCGTCGCAATGCCATGACCGATCATCCATTGTGTCCTTGAAATTTATGCACCATTACGCCCTTGGGTGATATTTTCCGGTGTTGAAACGATAATGAAAGAATTGGACTTGGGTCTACTACGTACAGCTCGCACGAATTCTAAGTTTCAGTTTATAAACCATATTCAAGAAAAAGAATTGAAATATACAAATAAACACAACAGAACTTTGAATGTTCTATTGTCCATACTAATGTACATTCTATCTATTTGATAATCCCTTTTTTAATCTTTCAGAGTCAGGGGTAGAAGAGATTTCTGAATATGACACTCTTGTGTTCTGAGTATATTGTGAAATGTGTTGCCTTTTTAATTTTAGTGGTCCATTGTTTTCGTGGTCGGCCTTTAGGCCTACCTTCAATGTATCTGTGTAACATAGCTTGCTGTGGTATGCTTTCTTATGGTAGTCTGCTGATGTGTGATCATTTGATCTGTTGTCCATTAATATATTCCAAGATGGGAGTGGTGCCTATTTTTTTGTCGATTGGTCAATCAATATAAGGTAATGCTGCCGTGAAACGGAACAACAATAGTACATACACAGAACACATGTTTTACAATGTACAGGGTATACTTAATTCATTGTGCACTCATTTACATTGCTCACGACACTACGTCACATGAATTGTAGGTATTAGTGTGGATCTGTGTGACATCATTGATAAAGCAACATTTATGAAAATAAAAATACTACTGCTTATGTCTATCGCGTTTCGGGTAAAGTGACTCGTAGCATAATGATATTATTTCTACAACAGATGTTGAAATTTGTACATCAGTGAACGTCTGCACACATTTTATACAAGTTTATAATAACTTCTTCCGTGTATTTGCCTCCATTATTACACACATATTCCACCATAAATACTCTTTTCTTTCAGAAGTTTGCACCATTCTTGGTCATTTGAAAGAATAAAAGTGAACCCTGCAGCTAACAGTAATCTCATGAGATACACTGCACACTTGACCATGGAAATATACAACCATCAATGACGTCATATTAAGAACATTTATTTGTTTTAAATTTCAGTGCACGCGACGTTGTGGACACCCTATATTACGTGTTATTGTGTCGTTTTTGGAAACTCGTCTCGACATATTTAAAAAAAAATTCATATTGTTTATTTATCTGTGTTAATGTAGCCCACAACTACCTGTTTCATCGTCTCCAGCGTCTCGGTTATTTGAACTTACAAACCTGTTAACTTCACGCTATTCAACGTTTCACCCAATTTCATACATTTGACTAACTTCTCATTAGTTAACTTCACACACTTTGACTAACTTCTCATTAGTTAACTTCACACGCTTGACTAACTTCTCATTAGTAAACTTCACACACTTGACTAACTTCTCATTAGTTAACTTCACACACTTGACTAACTTCTTATTAGTAAACTTCACACATTTGACTAACTTCTTATTAGTAAACTTCACACTCTTGACTAACTTCTCATTAGTTAACTTTACACACTTGACTAACTTCTCATTAGTTAACTTCACACGTTTAACTAACTTCTTATTTACTTTCACACGTTTAACTAACTTCTCATTTGTTAACTTCACACGTTTAAATGGCGTCTCGTGTGCTACTTTCACACTTTCGACTAACTTATCATCTGCTAACTTCACACGTTTAATTAAATCCTCATCTGTTAATTTCACACTTTGGAATAATCTGTCATGTATAATTTCACACTTTGGAATAATCTGTCATGTATAATTTCACACTTTGGAATAATCTGTCATGTATAATTTCACACTTTGGAATAATCTGTCATGTATAATTCCACACTTTGGAGTAATCTGTCATGTATAATTTCACACTTTGGAATAATCTGTCATGTATAATTTCACACTTTGGAATAATCTGTCATGTATAATTTCACACTTTGGAATAATCTGTCATGTATAATTTCACACTTTGGAATAATCTGTCATGTATAATTTCACACTTTGGAATAATCTGTCATGTATAATTTCACACTTTGGAATAATCTGTCATGTATAATTTCACACTTTGGAATAATCTGTCATGTATAATTTCACACTTTGGAATAATCTGTCATGTATAATTTCACACAATCAATTAAGTTCTCATTAGTTAACGTCACACTTTCCTTCTAACCTGTTGTTTTCCCCAGCAACTTCTCACCTGTTAACTTCCGACTAACTTCTCACCTGTTGTCTTCCCATTAACTTCCGACTAACTTCTCACCTGTTATCTTCCCACTAACTTCCCACTTACATCTCACATGTTAACTTCCCACTAACTTCTCACCTGTTCGCTTCCCACTAACTTCTCACCTGTTGGCTTCCCACTAACTTCTCACCTGTTGGCTTCCCACTAACTTCCCACTAACATCTCACATGTTAACTTCTCACTAACTTCTCACCTATTGCCTGCTCACTAACGTATCACCTGTTAATTTCTCACTAACTTCCGACTAACTTCTCACCTGTTGTCTTCCCATTAACTTCCGACTAACTTCTCACCTGTTGTCTTCCCACTAACTTCCCACTTACATCTCACATGTTAACTTCCCACTAACATCTCACATGTTAACTTCCCACTAACTTCTCACCTGTTGTCTTCCCACTAACTTCTCACCTGTTGTCTTCCCACTAACTTCTCACCTGTTGTCTTCTCACTAACTTCTCACCTGTTAACTTCCCACTAACATCTCACCTGTTAATTTCCCACTAACTTCCCACTAACTTCTCACCTATTAACTTCTCACTAACTTCTCACCTGTTGTCTTCCCACTAACTTCTCACCTGTTGTCTTCCCACTAACTTCTCAACTGTTGTCTTCCCACTAACTTCCCATAACTTCTCACCTATTAACTTCTCACTAACTTCTCACCTATTAACTTCCCACTAACTTCTCACCTGTTGTCTTCCCACTAACTTCTCACCTGTTGTCTTCCCACTAACTTCTCACCTGTTGTCTTCCCACTAACTTCTCACCTGTTGTCTTCCCACTAACTTCTCACCTGTTGTCTTCCCACTAACTTCTCACCTGTTGTCTTCCCACTAACTTCTCACCTGTTGTCTTCCCACTAACTTCTCACCTGTTAACTTCCCACTAACTTCTCAACTGTTGTCTTCCCACTAACTTCCCATAACTTCTCACCTATTAACTTCCCACTAACTTCTCACCTATTAACTTCTCACTAACTTCTCACCTGTTAACTTCCCACTAACTTCTCACCTGTTAACTTCTCACTAACTTCTCACTAACTTCTCACCTGTTAACTTCCCACTAACTTCTCACCTGTTAACTTCCCACTAACTTCTCACCTGTTAACTTCCCACTAACTTCTCACCTGTTAACTTCCCATAACTTCTCACCTATTAACTTCTCACTAACTTCTCACCTGTTAACTTCCCACTAACTTCTCACCTGTTAACTTCCCACTAACTTCTCACCTGTTAACTTCCCACTAACTTCTCACCTGTTAACTTCCCACTAACTTATCGCTAACTTCTCACCTGTTGTCTTACCACTAACTTCCCACTAACTTCTCACCTGTTAACTTCCCACTAACTTCTCACCTATTAACTTCTCACTAACTTCTCACCTGTTAACTTCCCACTAACTTCTCACCTGTTAACTTCCCACTAACTTCTCACCTGTTAACTTCCCACTAACTTCCCACTAACTTCTCACCTGTTAACTTCCCACTAACTTCTCACCTATTAACTTCCCACTAACTTCTCACCTGTTAACTTCCCACTAACTTTTCACCTGTTAACTTCCCACTAGCTTCTTACCTATTGTCTTTCCACTAAATTTTCACTAACTTCTCACCTGTTACCTTTTCACTAACTTCTCACCTGTTAACTTCTCACTAACCTCTCACCTGTTAACTTCTCACTAACCTCTCACCTGTTAACTTCTCACTAACTTCTCATCTGTTGACTTCTGACTAACTACTCACCTATTGACTTCCCACTAACTTCTCACCTGTTAACTTCCCACTAACTTCTCACCTGTTGTCATCCTACTAACTTCCCACTAACTTCTCACTAACTTCTCACCTGTTAACTTCCCACTAACTTCCCACTAACTTCTCACCTGTTAACTTCCCACTAACTTCTCACCTGTTAACCTCTCACTAACTTCTCACCTGTTAACTTCCCACTAACTTCCCACTAACTTCTCACCTGTTAACTTCCCACTAACTTCTCACCTGTTAACCTCTCACTAACTTCTCACCTGTTAACTTCTCCACTAACTTCTCACCTATTGTCTTCCCACTAACTTTTCACTAACTTCTAACCTGTTAAATTTTCACTAACTTCTCACCTGTTAACTTCCCACTAACCTCTCACCTGTTAACTTCCCACTAACATCTCACCTATTAACTTCTCACTAACATCTCACCTGTTGACTTCCCACTAAAATATCACCTGTTGTCTTCCCACTAACTTCTCACCTGTTGACTTCTCACTAAAATCTCACCTGTTAACTTCTGACTAACTACTCACCTATTAACTTCTCACTAACTTCTCACCTGTTAATTTCCCACTAACATCTCACCTGTTAACTTCTCACTAACGTTTCACCTGTTAACTTCTCAATAACTCCTCACCTGTTAAAATTGAACCCGAGTCGCTCCTTCTCCTTCATGGTCAATACCTCATCTCGGAGCTTGATCTTGTACATGGGCTCCGGACTACTATTGATTACCTTCCTGGCAATCTCCAGAAGCACATTGTTGGCCGTAACCTTCTCCGATTTGGTATACTCCAGTATTCTACCCAGTGACATTTTCGCTGCTTCTCTTGTGCTTTCGGTTATAAACAATTTGGAGTTGGTTCTCAAAGTTTAGAGTTCTAGAAGGAGCTTTCAAAACAGTTCACCCGTTCCTAGTTTCTGTTGATCAATAAATGTAAGAAAGAAACGTGTACAATACGCAGCAGTAGTAACATGTTTGTGTGTGGAAGAAGTAACATGTTTGTGTGATAAGTAACACGTGTGTGTGGAAGAAGTAACATGTTTGTGTGGAAGAAGTAACATGTTTGTGTGGAAGAAGTAACATGTTTGTGTGGAAGAAGTAACATGTTTGTGTGGAAGAAGTAACATGTTTGTGTGTGGAAGAAGTAACATGTTTGTGTGTGGAAGAAGTAACATGTTTGTGTGTGGAAGAAGTAACATGTTTGTGTGGAAGAAGTAACATGTTTGTGTGGAAGAAGTAACATGTTTGTGTGTGGAAGAAGTAACATGTTTGTGTGGAAGAAGTAACATGTTTGTGTGGAAGAAGTAACATGTTTGTGTGGAAGAAGTAACATGTTTGTGTGGAAGAAGTAACATGTTTGTGTGTGGAAGAAGTAACATGTTTGTGTGTGGAAGAAGTAACATGTTTGTGTGTGGAAGAAGTAACATGTTTGTGTGGAAGAAGTAACATGTTTGTGTGGAAGAAGTAACATGTTTGTGTGTGGAAGAAGTAACATGTTTGTGTGGAAGAAGTAACATGTTTGTGTTGAGAAATGAAATGTTTGTGTGGAAGAAGTAACATGTTTGTGTTGAGAAATGAAATGTTTGTGTGGAAGAAGTAACATGTTTGTGTGGAAGAAGTGACATGTTTGTATGGAAGAAGTAACATGTTTGTGTGTGGAAGAAGTAACACGTTTGTGTATGATAAGTAACATGTTTGTGTGTGGAAGAAGTAACATGTTTGTGTGGAAGAAGTAACATGTTTGTGTGGAAGAAGTAACATGTTTGTGTGGAAGAAGTAACATGTTTGTGTGGAAGAAGTAACATGTTTGTGTGGAAGAAGTAACATGTTTGTGTGGAAGATGTAACATGTTTGTGTGGAAGATGTAACATGTATGTGTGGAAGATGTAACATGTTTGTGTGTGATAAGTAACACGTGTGTGTGGAAGAAGTAACATGTTTGTGTGGAAGAAGTAACATGTTTGTGTGGAAGATGTAACATGTTTGTGTGGAAGATGTAACATGTTTGTGTGTGATAAGTAACACGTTTGTGTGGAAGATGTAACATGTTTGTGTGGAAGATGTAACATGTTTGTGTGGAAGAAGTGACATGTTTGTGTGGAAGATGTAACATGTTTGTGTGGAAGATGTAACATGTTTGTGTGGAAGAAGTAACATGTTTGTGTGGTAGAAGTAACATGTTTGTGTGGAAGAAGTAACATGTTTGTGTGGAAGATGTAACATGTTTGTGTGGAAGATGTAACATGTTTGTGTGGTAGAAGTAACATGTTTGTGTGGTAGAAGTAACATGTTTGTGTGGAAGATGTAACATGTTTGTGTGGTAGAAGTAACATGTTTGTGTGGTAGAAGTAACATGTTTGTGTGGAAGATGTAACATGTTTGTGTGGTAGAAGTAACATGTTTGTGTGGAAGAAGTAACATGTTTGTGTGTGGAAGAAGTAACATGTTTGTGTGTGGAAGAAGTAACATGTTTGTGTGGAAGAAGTAACATGTTTGTGTGGAAGAAATAACATGTTTGTGTGGAAGAAGTAACATGTTTGTGTGGAAGATGTAACATGTTTGTGTGTGATAAGTAACACGTTTGTGTGGAAGATGTAACATGTTTGTGTGGAAGAAGTAACATGTTTGTGTGTGGAAGATGTAACATGTTTGTGTGGAAGAAGTGACATGTTTGTGTGGAAGAAGTAACACGTTTGTGTGGAAGAAGTAACATGTTTGTGTGGACGAAGTAACACGTCTGTGTGGAAGAAGTAACATATTTGTGTGGAAGATGTAACATGTTTGTGTGGAAGAAGTAACACGTCTGTGTGGAAGAAGTAACATATTTGTGTGGAAGATGTAACATGTTTGTGTGGAAGAAGTAACACGTCTGTGTGGAAGAAGTAACATATTTGTGTGGAAGATGTAACATGTTTGTGTGTGGAAGATGTAACATGTTTGTGTGGAAGAAGTAACACGTCTGTGTGGAAGAAGTAACACGTTTGTGTGGAAGAAGTAACATGTTTGTGTGGACGAAGTAACACGTCTGTGTGGAAGAAGTAACATATTTGTGTGGAAGATGTAACATGTTTGTTGTGAGAATTAGCAAACGCAGTGGTAAGAGAAAAAAAGTTTAAGGAAGGGACGTGTGGTGAGTTGGTTGAAAATGAAGATGACATTTATGGTAATAAAATATAACATATATAGTTGTAAAAGTAGTAGTAGTAGTAGTAGTAGAAGCAGTAACAGAGACTACTACAACTACCGCTAATATTACTACCACTACTAGTACTACTACTACTACTACTACTACAAATCCTACTATTACTACTACTTTAGTACTTTAGTACTAGTAGAACTAATAATAATATCATTACATTAATAAAAAGACTAGCACAATCACCGTCACTACTACTACTACTACTACTACTACTACTACTACTACTACTACTATCCGACTACAAATACTGCTACTACTACTGTAAGTAATGCACTTACCACTATCACTACTATTACTTATGTTGCATCAACGAGATGGACCTGGGATTAAATCCTGCTGGAAATCTAGTAGGAGCATTATCCTTCTACAAGAGAGGTCAATCACGAGACTGGGTATGTCATACAGAAAAACTACTACTATTTCAAAAAAAAATTTTTCGTTAAAATGTATGTTCACAGTCTTCTGTCCCGTTTACATGTCAGACATTGTCCCGTTTACATGTCAAACATTGTCCCGTTTACATGTCAAACATTTCGTATAGTCCATGCCAAGGAGAATAGAAATGGCTAAAAGTACATTCAATGACATGAGGAAAATATTAGCATCTAGACAAGTTACAAACAAGTTAAAAATGAGAATTAGAAAACGCTACATCTAATCTATATTAATGTATGGCTCAGAAAAATAGACACTAAATAAACAATTAGAAGACAAAATTGATGCCTTTGAGATGTGGGTATATAGAAGAATAGGGAGAACATCATGGAAAGAGAAGAAAACAAATAAAGAGGTGCTAAAGACACTTAATATGACGAAAGAACTACTAAGAGAAATAAAGATCAGGCAAATAAAATATTTTGGACACATTAAAAGACATGACACCTTATTGATGACCTTACTTGAGGGTAAGGTCAAAGGGAAGCGAGCAAGAGGTAGGCAGAGAGACAAGTAGGAAACATCACACGATGGACAGGTTACAGTCTAGCAGAGTGAACCACCAAGACAAGAGACAGGAGATGTTGGAGATACGTTGCAGCCAACCTTCGTTGCGGAGACGGCACTTCATGATGATGATGAGACCACAAACAATTCTTGATAAAGCGGGAGAAGCATTAAAGAGGGTATGACTATTTAGTCTCAACCACATGCGACTTCTGAACACGGCAGAACATCACATCGCTGCTCAGACGTGCTTAGACTTGAGAGCACTGGTGTCTGCTCCAAGTAAGGTATTAGGTGCTAACGGAGCATTGACTGATTATATTAGAATATATATTAGATCAGAGATTAGATCGATCGATGAGTAGGTAGGTAGAAGGATAAAGATAGACAGACATGGATGGAAGGATGGATAGATTAGATAGATAGATAGATAGATAGATAGATAGATAGATAGATAGATAGATAGATAGATAGATAGATAGATAGATAGATAGATAGATAGATAGATAGATAGATAGATAGATAGATAGATAGATAGATAGATAGATAGATAGATAGATAGATAGATAGATAGATAGATAGATAGATAGATAGATAGATAGATAGATAGAAAGATAGATAGATATATAGATAGATAGATTAGATAGATAGATTAGATAGATAGATAGATAGATTAGATATATTAGATAGATAGATAGATAGATAGATAGATAGATAGATAGATAGATAGATAGATATATAGATAGATAGATAGATAGATAGATAGATAGATAGATAGATAGATAGATAGATAGATAGATAGATAGATAGATAGATAGATAGATAGATAGATAGATAGATAGATAGATAGATAGATAGATAGATAGATAGATAGATAGATAGATAGATAGAAAGATAGATAGATATATAGATAGATAGATTAGATAGATAGATTAGATAGATAGATAGATAGATTAGATATATTAGATAGATAGATAGATAGATAGATAGATAGATAGATAGATAGATAGATAGATAGATAGATAGATAGATAGATATATAGATAGATAGATAGATAGATAGATAGATAGATAGATAGATAGATAGATAGATAGATAGATAGATAGATAGATAGATAGATAGATAGATAGATAGATAGATAGATAGATAGATAGATAGATAGATAGATGATGATGATGATGCCATGTGAACGTTCGTTATTATGTCTGTTCACACACAGGCTTCTCTCTCATGTACAGCCAAACATTTCACATAGAGGTGAGCGTTTGTTATATCTGTTTATATCATTGTCTCATGTACTGCCAATAATTTCTGAGGTCCACTCACCCCCATGCCACATTGTGAAGTTGTCCAGCATCTCCTGTTGTGGTCTTACCCTAACCCTCTTGCATTTCGACTTGACTGTCGAAATCACTAACTTCCCACTAACTTCTCACTAACTTCTCACCTACATTCTGGCTACATCTTTCATCTCATGACGTGCCCAAAGAATGTGGAGTGTCTTATTGTTCAAGCGAGGCATCATCCCTTCGTTTCAACAAACTTCATACAAAGTATCTTTATTACGCTTAAACCAAAAAACAAAAAAATCGATGATATATTTCTGAACATTCTTGTATAAAACAATAGTTCTTCTTCTTCTTCTTCTTCGTTCGTTCTCAAACTCCTGCAAATTAGCAGGATGTAGTCCGGAGAACGGAATGCGTCGTGTCATGGTTTACAGAATTGCTGCGATATCCGCGCCTTTCGGCCTGACACATCCAACTTCAGCACGGCTTTGGGTCTCTGGCCCTATATGGGATGGGACAGCCAGCTCCATCCAATAACCTCCGTAGTCGCCTTTTACGACATGCGTGGAAGCAGGACCGGCCATAACAATTACGGGGCCCAATGCGAAACGGATTGCGCGGGGCCCAGTCTGGGTAGGGAAGAGGATAATAAAATAAATTATAATATGAATTTATGGGCCTATGAAGTGCGGGCCCCGATGCGGCCGCGTAGGTTGCAATGGCGTAAGACCGGCCCTGCGTGGAAGGTAAACAGTGCTGTTATTCTTTGGTTCCCTTTCGGGCCCCGGCAACACACGGACTGTTTTACTATTCTACTTCAAGATATTACGGAGGGAGGGGTGGGGGGGCGTGGGTGTCGGACACACAAAAAATGATAGATCAAACAATGACACAATAATAAATCGGATGAAAACAATATCGTACAAAGAATACATAGACACACACAAGTTCAGAACGGTTCGGCCACCTATTCAGAATCGAACCAGATCACATTCCATCGTAAGACTTCAATTTAAAAAAAAAACCAAATCTGAAAAGAGAAATAGGAGAAGACCCAGAAGAAGATGGATAGATGCCATCAGAGAAATACTAGAACACCAAGACAAACCACCCATGCAACAGTTAACCTTAGTAGATGACATGTCAGTATACCGAGGCTCTCTTATGGAAGCTTTGTAGCATGTCATCTATACAATTACAGACCCCCTCTGAGTAGAAGGCTCATTCAATAAGGCATTGCACTAAGCCGAAAGCTGAAGTCTTCTGGGTATGAAAGAAAGCTCAGAAAAACCACACCACTGCACATAGGAAATAAGAGTTAATAGCTCACAATTCCTGGGGTAATCAATCTGAAGTAGATTCTTGATTCTTGATTAGAAAACTGACTTCACAGCACGTGGGGCATTCCCATAAGTGCTCCTTCCTCTGTTCCAGCAGCCATTCGACTCGATGGTGTTTCGAGTCCAATGCCGCCTAAACAGACGTCGAAATCAGGGTACAACTCTGGCCCTTGCGACAGGTTTCTTTGTTGTTCCGCCCACCCACGCCGTGCCCGTAACTGGTTCAAGCACAACGTCGGCCTGTCGGAACAACATGGTAACTGTTATCGAAGGTTACGACTACGGGACTGTATAGATGACGTGCCATGAAGCTTCTATAGGAAAATAACCTCAATATAAAGGCACGTCATCTACTAAATATTTCTGTTGCATGGTTGATTTGTCTAGTGAGCCATTGGTGAGACCCACAGATGCAACCACATACGAAAAAGAGAGTTAGGAAAAGAAAGAAGACTTGGGTTCCCAATGACGCCTAGTGGCACACATGAATAGGACAAGACAAGACTCCCAAGATATTTTTTTTTACCTGTATTTAATTTAAACTTTGACTTTTATCACTATCCCCAACGACATTACATATTCCAGAAATAATGTCAGGGTAAAGACGATACACTTCTGTAGCTGGCTCATTGTGAATAGAAAGAACGAAGGTCTAATATAATATTGTACATTTTGTGACCCAAGTGTAGATCTCTTGAAAAGTTTGTCAGAAAATCAGAAATATATTTGCCATTCAACAGCGGTGCGATTTGGTTTCAGGATTATAAATATTCGTGGCTTTTCTGGTGCGAAAAAATAACCCATTATTGTTAAATATTATGACTATTTAGAGAACATTGTCACAACAGGCAAAAGTGAAGGCAACAGAGACAAACGGCGACAACGTGAGAAAATATTAGATGGTGGGACAACCTGGCACGGCAAGGAAACAACAACAACTTTGATACATAATACTGTGGGCAGAAAGCTGTGGAGAGCCATGACAGCCTACGCCAGCCGGCAAGGCACATGATGATGATGATGAATATTACTATAATTATTATTATTAAAATAATAATAATATAATAATAATAATACAGGGCCTTTATCCGCCGAAGACGGATGTGTTGGGCCATTGGCGCAAATAAAACGGCAACACAACGCATTTCCATTCTCTGGACTACATTCAATTGGAAATCTTGTAGGACCATTGTCCTACTACAAGAGAAATCCAGTGGGAGTTTGAGAATGAACGCTGAAGAAGAAGAAGAATACAGGGCCTTTATAAGCCTTTACAATGATGTGGTCAACATGATCTTTGAAACTCAGACTGCGGTCCAGCATACCCCCTAAGTACTTCATTATGTTGGTTCTCTCGAGGACATCCCCTCTCAAAGTAACCGATGGCGTGGACGTGTTCACTATGTGATAGTTTAGGGAAAACCATGTTATCGATATTTTTGATGGATTAACAAAAGCTCCAGAATTACTGCACCAATTCCCTATACGATCAAGCTCCCTCTACAAATTCCTGACAATCGGTTTTCTATCTTTGCCCTGCCTATATACCAAGATGTCATCTGCATAGGACATAGTTCTTCCAGATCCTGTAATTTGACAGTTTGTAATTTGAACTGCATCATCATCATCAAGTGCCGTCTCCGCAACGAAGGTTGGCTGCAACGTATCTCCAACATCTCCTGTCTCTTGTCTTGGTGGTGCACTCTGCTAGACTGTAACCTGTCCATCGTGTAATGTTACTCTCCCACTTGTATCTCTGCCTACCTCTTGCTCGCTTCCCTTTGACTTTACCCTCAAGTAAGGTCTTCAATAGGGTGTCATGTCTTTTAATGTGTCCAAAATGTTTATTTGCCTGATCTTTATTTCTCTTAGTAGTTCTTTCTTCATATTAAGTGTTTTTAACACCTCTTTATTTGTTTTCTTCTCTGTCCATGATGTTCTCCCTATTCTTCTATATACCCACATCTCAAAGGCATCAATTTTGTCTTCTAATTGTTTATTTAGTGTCCATGTTTCTGAGCCATACATTAATATGGAATAGATGTAGCATTTTATAATTCTCATTTTTAACTTGTTTGTAATCTGTTTAGATATTAATAATTTCCTCATGTAAATTATTTGAACTGCATACACAGTAAATAATACTGGGGACAGAGGTGACCCCTGTGGTAGTCCCGGGTTTATGACTGTTGGTAACGAAGACCAACTGCCACACTTAAGAACAACCTGTCTCTGAAAAAGTGCCGAGATCATCCACCTGCCAATGAAAGGAATAACTTGGAGTTTCAGCATTATGGTCATCAAGAGATCCAAGGGGACTCTGTTATAAGCATCTTCCAGGTCTATTGCAGCCGCGCATGTCTCCACATACTTTAGTTAAATGTGACACTGAAACATCTGCATACTTTTGTTGAATGTGACACATCCACATACTTTAGGAGAAGACCAAGGGAAAAGATGATTAATGTTGTATGGCGAAACATGATTGACAACCTGACATTGCTGTATGGAAGAACATGATTGACAGCCTGACATTACTGTATGGGAGAACATGATTGACAGCCTGCCATTGCTGTATGGAAGAACATGATTGACAACCTGACATTGCTGTATGGGAGAACATGATTGACAACCTGACATTGCTGTATGGAAGAACATGATTGACAGCCTGCCATTGCTGTATGGGAGAACATGATTGACAGCCTGACATTGCTGTATGGAATAACATGATTGACAGCCTGACATTGCTGTATGGGAGAACATGATTGACAGCCTGACATTGCTGTATGGAAGAACACGAGTATCGAACATGACTGACAGCACATGAAACAGAAGATTGTGGACAGACAAGATAACCAACAGCACACGTCTTAGAGTACAGTAAGATGAGGGTAAAAACCTGGTCTTCTGATGTGCATCAGAAATAATAAAGACTTGAATCGATATACGACCAGTGTCTCCATTTTCCACCATTTGTAAATATTTAATATATATTTAATAATTTCTATTACGTACGTATTGCCGTCATAATAACCATAACGTCTGAAAATATCTTGAGGATGGCATAGACTTGGAAAAAACAAACCCCCGTTAGCAATGGGAGGACACTTGATGACAGATAATAACTCGAAAGAAAGAAGATATACATGTAATTGTGCGGCACTGTTATGTTATGTTGTACTGCGACAATTGTATGGCACACCAAAGTTTCGATATTAAGAGGAATTATATGGTACACCAAATTGTCATTATTAAGAGAAATTGATTTAATTATAGTATGAGCATTATGGAGAAATTGTGTATTGGGTATTCAAAGTAACAGTGTGAATAGTTATAATAGTAGCAACAGTAGTAGTATCAGCAGTATCCGTAGCCGTAGTAGTAGTAGTGGTGGTAGTAGTAGTAGTACCATCAGTAGCAGTAGTAGTAGTAGTAGTAACAGTTGTAGTAGTAGTAGTAGTAGTAGGAGTAGTAACATTAGTAGTAGTAACATTAGTAGTAGTAGTAACATTAGTAGTAGTAACATTAGTAGTAGTAACATTAGTAGTAGTAACATTAGTAGTAGTAGTAACATTAGTAGTAGTAACATTAGTAGTAGTAGTAACATTAGTAGTAGTAGTAACATTAGTAGTAGTAGTAACATTAGTAGTAGTAACATTAGTAGTAGTAACATTAGTAGTAGTAACATTAGTAGTAGTAGTAACATTAGTAGTAGTAGTAACATTAGTAGTAGTAGTAACATTAGTAGTAGTAACATTAGTAGTAGTAACATTAGTAGTAGTAACATTAGTAGTAGTAACATTAGTAGTAGTAGTAACATTAATAGTAGTAACATTAGTAGTAGTAGTAACATTAGTAGTAGTAGTAACATTAGTAGTAGTAACATTAGTAGTAGTAACATTAGTAGTAGTAACATTAGTAGTAGTAACATTAGTAGTAGTAGTAACATTAGTAGTAGTAGTAACATTAGTAGTAGTAACATTAGTAGTAGTAACATTAGTAGTAGTAACAGTAGTAGTAGTAACATTAGTAGTAGTAACAGTAGGGCCAGTGACCTAAAGCCATGATGAAGTCGGATGTGTCAGGCCGAAAGGCGCAGATATTTCAGTATTGCTGTAAACCATGACACAACGTATTTCGTTCTCCGGACTACATCCTGATAATCTGCATGAGTTTGAGAACGAACGCAGAAGAAGAAGAATTAAGCCTATATGTGTCCCTTTTCTTGATTATTCCCGTGTTTCCATTGGTCAATATTTGCATACTTGGTATTGCGAGCGAAAAATAGCCATTGCTACTCCAAGTATATAAATAGACACCAATGGAAAGCATTACAATAATTTAAAAAAAACGCACTGTCTGTGTTTGCATCGTCTATCTGTTCATAATATTCTTAAGAACCTTTCAATAATACTTCATTTCGAATGCCGATATTTTATTTTCTGTTGTGGATGCCATTGCCCACGTCTCACAACCCTATGTTGCTACGTAGAAAAATAGGTCTACAGCTTCTTAATAGTTGCAACTTTGTTGTTTTTGTTTGCAAAGTAATTACTGCCCCACAGTAAAATTACCGATAGAAAATCCATGAGTAATTATAACCACCTCTAGACTGTTCACTATTATTACGGTTCTGTCTTATATGCTAGGTCTGCTAGGTTATTTACTTTCCTGGATTCTTACTGTTTATTTTGTCATTATTTAGTCTTGTTGTTTAGTCAAAAATCTTGAAAACATAAAAGATTATTTCATAATGGAAGTAAAAATTTTCCATTCGCTGACCTAGAACATTGTAGCCAATCAGTTTCGTGTTTTCAATAATTTGTTACCAATCACATAAGCTGAAACAGAGAAGGTCAAGGCTGCAATTATTGTTTATGTTTACGCAATGTCTGGTGTCTTCTAATTGTGCCTCACCAAACCGAGCCCTCCGTTAAATATAGGTACAATTTTGTGAACTCATCAATTATCAACTTTTCAAACTGACGCTATTTGACTTTTCCCGTTGTTTTGATTGGCTGTCGACATAAAAGTATACAGAAAGTGACCAATGACGGTTACGGAAAAAGTAAAATAAAAAAGTGGCAATTTTAAAAGATGATCCATGACTCGCACAATTAACGAGACTCGCGTAAACAAGGCAACCCAGAAATAACTTACAGGTCGTAGTTCACACTTGACGTCATAAATATTTTGTAATAAAATGCAGGAGGTTACCACAAATTATTTCTTACTTCTAACCATAGAACCAGCTTCTGGTACATTTTTTCAGAACTCTTTTCATTCAGTGCGCAAGGTAGGCTTGTCTGTTTTCTTACAATATTTACTACTGTGTTTGAATGTAGGCCTATTCTTATATGCAACTTGTCCTTTGCAGAACGCTGTTTTCGCTGCCATTCTGTAAGCTTTAATTTATCAACAATGTGTTCTTCTTCCGCGTTCTGTCTGTTCATCAATCAGCCTGTTGATGAGACACCATTTATCCGTCGCTTATTGTGTGTGTCGACTTCCTTAGATCTGTGTTTACACATAGGAAGAACTTGCATAAAATAGATCTACATGGCGTTCTACAGTCAAAAAGAGCGCATCATCTTGTGAAAATAGGAGAAATGCAGCAGCTCAACAGCGGAGAGCAGCTAGAAAGTCACGGATAGACCAAGATCCGTCTACAGTGGTCATTCCATACCCGAACTGTCCAAGAACATTTACAGCTCGAATAGGGCTCATTAGCCATCTACGAACTATTAGACATAACTGTCCTGATTAACTGGGTGATGTCTCCTCCTATGATTGACTCACCCTCCATATAATTTTCTGTCAGTGCATTAGCATTACGTTGCGTTCGATTTTAAGCTTCATCATCATCATCAGGCGCCGTGCCGGGTGACGTAGGCGGTCATGGTTCTCCACAGCTCTCTGTCCACAGTATTATGTATCAAAGTCGTTGTTGTTTCTTTGCCGTGTCAGGTTGTCAAACTGTCTGATATTTTCTCACATTGTCGCCCTCTGTCTCTGGTGCCTTCAATCTTGCCTGTTGTGATTATGTTCTCTAAACCTGCCTGTCTCATGAAGTGGCCAAAAAAAGAAGATTGCCTTTTTCTTATATTGTTGATTAAGGTCCGTTTCGCATTTAACTCTTTTAACACCTCTACATTAGTTTTTCTGGCAGTCCATGGTATTCTCAACATTCTTCTGTAGAACCACATCTCTGTTGCCTCCAATCTCCCACTTTCCAGTTTGTTTATTGTCCAAGACTCGCACCCATATGTTAGTATAGGGGTTATATAGCACTGCAGAACTCTCTTTCTCACCTCTAATGACAAGGTCATATTACACAGTATATTTTTCATTTTTCTGAATGTTGTTTTTGCCTGTCCTATTCTGCATCTTATTTCTGTTGAACTTCTTCCATCTGCTGTTATAATTGTACCTAGATATTTGAATTGGTGGACCTGTTTAATACTATATCATTCACTATGATCTTGCAAGGTGTGTCATTTTCTTTCTTTGAAATAACCATTACTTCTGTTTTCTTGATATTTAGGAAGAGGCCTTTCTCTTTGCTTTCTGTGACTACTACTTTAATTAATTTTTGAATGTCTTCCTCACTTTTTGCAATCAGAACAGTGTCATCCGCATATCAATACATATCAAGCTTACATATCAATAATACGTAGATAAGAAAACGTCTTTATATCTCTCATTGTCACATCTGTGGTTGATTTCTTCGCCTGTTGTCACAATTACGATATCTCTCATTGTCACATATTTTTTCTTATTTTGTCTTCTGCGCTCGCTCTCAAATAACCACAACGAATATATCGTGTGATTTCCGCCAGGGAGCGTGAAGTACGTTGTGCTGCAAGTTCCACGGTAGAACTGTGTTATTTGCACCTTGGTACCACTTGTGGTCCTGCAAGTCCGAGGTCCAACACATCTGTTTTCGTCATGCCTTTAATTCGGGTAGGCTTCCCTAGTCTGTGAAAACCTATATATCTGTCGCCGGCACGCGGGTGTGTAGTGCTTCTTCGTCAAGACGCTTGTCGGACACGTCTATCTCGCACGAGGTGTTCCACCGTCTATGAACTTACATCGTGTAATTGGACGTACTGTGCCTGTGTCCATCGGGTACTAAACCGTTTCTCATCCGCTAGCCTAGTTCCGTATGAGGAAAGAACTCGCCAGAAGAGTTGGACCTGGCTCTTTCGCCTTCTTACCCGAGGTGTCATTCGCAAACATCGTGAACCCCTCACGCAAGTTCGAGTCTCGTACCACGCGTTTGAGAGCAAGGCGTTCTCGAGCTGAGCGACCGTGTCCCAATAACGTCTGAGCCCATCAGGTACTGAACCCTTTCTCTCTGCAAGTGTATTTCCGGCATAGGAAAGCTTGACAGTAGAGTTGGGCCAGGACTGCCATCTTTCTCCCTTTTTTGCCTGAGCCTATCGGGTACGGCACCTTTTCTCTTCGCGAGCATGTTTCCAGTATAGGAAGACTCAACATTAGAGTTAGGCCATGTCTTTTTGCTTTGCTAGACGCCCATTATTAGGTATGAGTCTCTGCCTAAAGGAAAACAGGTAACTAGAAGCTCCTCTCGAGCTAACAGAGATTGTAGTTCCCATTTCCGTAATCGTTTTCACATTATATTTGCAGTTGGCGCTACATTATAGCGCTGCACTCTAGCGCTGTTCAGCCCTTTAATTTTTTCCATTGTACTCAGTATGAAATCTATCTTTCGCCATGCATCCACATTCTCATGCTTTTTTCATTGGCCGCCTCTCCAATGTTCGGACTGGACTGACTAGCTTCACTGTATGTCGACAGTGTCGCTATATGTGGTGATGCTGGTGGTGTCGGAGATATTGTCTGTCTCTTGTGCAGTCAAATCTCTTTCCATCTGCTACCTCCACATTCTCGGACACGATCCCCAAAAGATTTAGCCAGAATCAGCACGAGCTGCTGTATTTCTGTTTCCAGGGTACACCACGAGGAGGTACATTTGGAATCTTGGAATCTGCTAACCCTCGGTCCGCCTAGAGCAATGCGATTCCTTTGCACTCCATTGTCACATATTTGACCCATTTCCTCGTCTGTTGTCACAATTACGATATCTCTCATTGTCACATATTTGACTCATTTCCGCGTCTGTTGTCACAATTGCGATATCTCTCATTGTCACATATTTGACTCATTTCCTCGTCTGTTGTCACAATTGCGATATCTCTCATTGTCACATATTTGACTAATTTCCTTGTCTGTTGTCACAATTGCGATATCTCTCATTGTCACATATTTGACTCATTTCCGCGTCTGTTGTCACAATTGCGATATCTCTCATTGTCACATATTTGACTCATTTCCTTGTCTGTTGTCACAATTGCGATATCTCTCATTGTCACATATTTGACTCATTTCCTCGTCTGTTGCCACAATTGCGATATCTCCCATTGTCACATATTTGACTCATTTCCTCGTATGTTGTCACAATTGTAATATCTCTGGCTCACCTGCCCTTCTGTTGTCCCAATAACGATATCTCTCATTGTCACATCTGTGGCTTATTTCTTTGTCTGTTGTCCCAATAACGATATGTCTTATTGTCACATCTCTTTCTCATTGTGGCTAATTTCCTTGTCTTATCTGACAATGAGTGATATTGTAATTGTAATAACAGACGGGGAAATGCGCCACAGTTCTGCTATAAACATTGTGAAAACAGGTCCGAAAGTGAATTATAGATGTGGCAATGAGTGATGTCGTAATTGTGACATCTGTGGCTCATATCCCCTTCAGTTGTCATAATCTGTATAGCAGTCAAACTCCTGGAATTGCCTGTTCTCGAAATGAGAGCAAAGAACATCACCACTGTCACCTGCGATTCATATGGTAGGTGCCGACTAAAGACGTTTTTTGGGATATGCTTGGTTGCCCCGTCTCTTAGTAAAAGTTAATCAAAAGAATGCTGTAGTCGTATGTGTCGGCCGAATAAAGACCAGATATCTCAGTCAAACTGTAAACCCTAACACATTGCATTCCGTTCTCTGGGCCACATAGGACTAAACTGCTGGAGTGTGAGAAGAAATCCGGAAGAATACCTCAATCATTATGACATATGCCACTCATTGTAGCGTGTTATCACAATCTTATAATCACAATCTTATAATCACAATCTTATAATCACAATCTTATAATCACAATCTTATAATCACAATCATCACAATGTTTTTCTCTGCTTATGGGCTGTAATCTTTATCTCCCCCATTACTATAATATTTATCTCCCCCATTACTATAATATTTATCTCCCCCATTACTATAATATTTATCTCCCCCATTACTATAATATTTATCTCCCCCATTACTATAATATTTATCTCCCCCATTACTATAATATTTATCTCCACCATTACTATAATATTTATCTCCCCCATTACTATAATATTTATCTCCTCTGCCATATTGTAATATTTATCTCCTCTGCCGGGGTGCAAAGGGAACGCATTGCTCTAGGCGGACCCAGGGTTAGCAGATAACCAAGATTCCAAATGTACCTCCACGCGGTGCACCATGGAAACAGAAATACAGCAGCTCGAGCTGATTCTGGCCAAATCATTTGGGGATCGTGTCCGAGAATGTGGAGGTAGCAGATGGAAAGAGATTTGACTGCACAAGAGACAGACAATATCTCCGACACCACCAGCATCACCACATATAGCGACACTGTCGACATACAGTGAAGCTAGTCAGTCCAGTCCGAACATTGGAGGGGCGGCCAATGTAAAATGCACGTAAAGGTAGATGCATGGCGAGAGACAAATAGATTTCATACCGAGTACAATGAAACAATGAAAGGGCAGAACAGCGCTAGAGGGCAGCGCAAACTGCAAATAGAAAGTGAAAAGTCTCTAGGAAAGGGGAACTACAAGCTCCGTCAGCACGAGACGATCATCTAGTTACCTGAGTTCCTTACAGGCAGAGACCCAGACCCATTCATTGGTGGTTGGTAAAGCAAGAAGACCTAATCCAGCTCTAATGTCGAGCCTTCGTAAACCGGAAATATGCTCGCGAAGAGAAAGGGTTCTGTACCCGATTGGCTTAGGCAAGAAAGGGACAACGATGGTAGTTCTGGTCCAACTCTACTGTCAAGGTTTCCTATACCGGAAGCACACTTGCAGAGAGAAAGGGTTCCGTACCCGATGGGCTCAGGCACAAAAGCGACAACGATTTAGCCCTGGCTCAACTCTACTGTCAGGTTTTCCTACACCGGAAATACACTTGAAGAGAGAAAGGGTTCAGTACCTGATGGGCTCAGGCGCTATTGGGACGAGGACGATCAGCTCGAGAACGCCTTGCTCTCAAACGCGTGGTGTGAGACTCGAACTTGGACAAGGGGTACACGATGCCGGTGAATGACACCTCGGCCTAGAGGGCGAAAGAGCCAGGGCCCAACTCCTCTGTTGAGTTCCTTAAGGAACCAGGCTCACGGATGAGAAACGGTTCAGTACCCAATGGGCACAGGCACAGCACGTCCAATTACACGAGGCAAGTTCATAGACAGTGGAACACCTCGTACGAGTCAGACGAAAGCAAAAATCGTCTGGGCGAAGAGTCGCCACTACGCGTGCCTGGAGACAGATATAGAGGCTGTCACAGGCTAAGGGTAGCCCACCCGAATTGTCAAGGCATGCCGAAATCGGATGTGCTAGGCCTACAAGGCGCATAACGGTGGCACAACGTAATCACGCTCCCGGCGGAAATCGCACGGATATCCGTGATGGTTACAATGGAGCGAACGAAAAACAAACAAAACAAACAAACAATCTCCTCTACCATATTGTAATATTTATCTCCTCTACCATATTGTAATCTTTATCTCCTCTACCATATTGTAATCTTTATCTCCTCTACCATATTGTAAGCTTTATCTCTCTACCATATTGTAATATTTATCTCCTCTACCATATTGTAAGCTTTATCTCTCTACCATATTGTAATCTTTATCTCCTCTACCATATTGTAAGCTTTATCTCCTCTACCATATTGTAATCTTTATCTCCTCTACCATATTGTAAGCTTTATCTCTCTACCATATTGTAATATTTATCTCCTCTACCATGTTGTAATCTTTACCATTATTACAATCGTTATCCCGTTCACTGTTACAATCTCTGTTTCTTCCAATCATTCAGTCTTTATGTCATTCATTTATCATTGTTTATGCCTATTCTCGTATTATCGACATCTGGATACGTGTCCCGACAGTTTCTTGTTGAATATCAGATAAACTTGAATTTAACCCTTCAGGGTGGCGGATTTGTTTGGGAGGGAGTGGGTGTAGGTGGTTAATTTGTTTAATTTTCCTCTAGAAAAGAGAATTATAGCCACATTGTGAGTGTCTATGCCCATGGTAAGTGAATACAAAAAGCAGGCCAAATCTGATCCATCGAGCTATTATCACTGTTCCGTTAAAGCTGTTTAAAATTCCTATATGCCCTGCCCCCCCCCCCAGATTGTAAGAATAGTGTTGGAAACTTAGACGTAATAAAGCAATAGCTTTAAAGTCGTAGAAAGAAGCGGCTGTTGCCGAAAATATCGTGAATTACCCGTTTTGTACCATTTTCACACACCCACTCAACAAAAAGATATTTAGCGTATATTTCATAAACATTGTCATTTATCGTGGTATATTCGACCATTTCTTTTGTTTTTCAGTGTCTACACAATGTGTATCACAAGCATTATCAATCTTGTCAGCCAAGATGAGTGACGCTGCTTGATCATCACGTTGGACTATTCGGAAGAGTGACTTTGCAAATTTTATGCGGGGGTGGAGAAATCTCAGCTAGTTGTGGTAACAGTCAACCCTTCCTGTGACGTCAGTGCTTTGTCATTGTGCATATCCAGAAGGTCAAGTATCAGTGCACAGATTATTCTGGTGAAAAGACTTGACTCCTGAATGTGATCTTGGTTATATCTGTAAGTATCTCTCAATTTTGACATCGAACCATGGACCATTGCAAGATTCAGAAATACCTAGTTGATACATATTGTGTTAAAGTCTTTAATAATAATAATAATAATAATAATAATAATAATAAATAATAATAATAAATAATAAATAATAATAATAATAATAACAATAATAATAATAATAATAATAATAATAATAATAATAATAATAATAATAATAATAATAATAATAAATAATAATAATAATAAATAATAATAATAATAATAATAATAAATAATAATAATAATAATAATAATAATAATAACAATAATAATAATAATAACAATAATAATAATAACAATAATAATAATAACAATAATAACAATAATAATAATAACAATAATAATAATAACAATAATAATAATAATAACAACAACAATAATCGTAATAATAATAATAATAACAATAATAATAATAATAATAATAATAATAACAACAACAATAATAATAATAATAATAATAATAATAATAATAGTAATATAAAAAGACCCATAGCCCGTCCGGGTCGTAGGGGTGCCACACTGAAGACACCAGCACAAAAATCTTTCCAAACAACTATATCCTCAGCCATTCCTATAATGTGTAGAAAATCACGCCCAGATCATTCCATCATGTTATCAATCCCGGATTTTCTCTTCACCCTTCTCCTCCTTCTACCCTCGGCTGTTACTTACAAAATAATCTTAGAAAGTGTGTCGTGTCTCGTTACATGTCCACACCAAACAAGTTTACGCCGTTTCACAACTGCTAAAAGTGGTTCTTGATAATCTACACGTTTGTTTATTTGCTGCCGGACAAATATATTTATTTTGTGTGCTATATAACTAATTCTTACCAAACGTCTGTAGCACTTGTTTTCTAAGACCTGAATCCTTCTTTCCATATCTGCATTGAATGCCCAACTATGACATTCCTATACAGAAATTAAATTCTATACAAACTGATACAAAAATGTACTGTGGTGGCATAATCATGGAAAATGTAGTGTAGTGAAACAAACATGAAAAATGTAGTGTAGTGAAATAAACTTGGAAAATGTAGCGTATGAAATAAACATGGAAAATGTAGTGTAGTGAAACAAACATGGAAAATGTAGTGTAGTGAAATAAACTTGGAAAATGTAGTGTATTGAAACAACATGGAAAATGTAGTGTAGTGAAATAAACATGGAAAATGTAGTGTAGTGAAATAAACATGGAAAATGTAGTGTAGTGAAATAATCTTGGAAAATGTAGTGTATTGAAACAAACATGGAAAATGTAGTGTAGTGAAACAAACATAGAAAATGTAGTGTAGTGAAATAAACTTGGAAAATGTAGTGTAGTGAAATAATAAATTTCTGCTTGTTTACTAGATCGAATGTTCGAAATTTGACCAGCGACGTGTGGTTCATATGTGCATTATCCATATAAAATATATATTGAGCTAAAAAGTTACATTACGCCCGTGTGCATTTGAAGTCCTAACAAATCAAATGTAAACATCTGCTGTGTGGAGGCCTGTCTCAAATCCTAAAGGAACCTTTTAAAAGTTACTCATGTGCCTTTTCCGGTGTTTTTCATTGGCTTATAACACAAAAGGGACAATCCATATCTGTAAGCCGATAACCCGTCAGGGTTGTAGAGGTTCCAGATTGAATGAATCAACACACAAAGTCCTTCATCTGTTTCTATCTAAAGCGATGCGGATGAGTGAGGAAAAAATATTTTGTTCTGTCTAGTCCTTGATGTCGTTTGTTCATAATATTTCTTTGTTCTCATGAATTTCTTCAGAACTTCATCAGTTCTATGTAGTATAGTTTTTTAATGTGGAATCGTGTCTGCACTGCATACATGACCAAATCATGCAAGTTTTCGTTTCACCATTGAAAGCAGTAGATCTTGTGAACCGTTATACATCTATATTTTATTTGTGACTTACACATTCGTCTTTTCACTAGTGAACTTTTTGGAGGGCGCAGAGGAATGGTGGTCAATCAGCAAAGGAGCGGTACTGTCAGCAGAAGTGTAATGGCGGACACACTCAAGGAGAGATCGGAACAACTATGGACGTGTCCGTGATGATGATCCGACGACTAACTAACTAACTGACTAACTAACTAACTAACTATCTCACTAACTAACTAACTCACTAACTAACATTTGTCTTATGGATATTAAGGAGATTAACCTTAAGGAGATTCCTCTATTGGTATGTAAAACTATGATCGCAAATTTAGTTGTCTTCGAGAATAGATGCCTCAGAAAAATCACAAATACTAATTGGAAAGACTTCAAATCAAACGACATACTAAGAGAGGAGACAAAACAAGAATATGTGACGAACATCATTAGAAAACGCCGCTGGACATACATCGGCCACATACTTAGAATGAAGGAAGAGAGAATTCCACGACAAGTCTTCATGTGGACACCAGACGGGAAAAGAAGGTCAAAAAACAACGCTCAGAAGAACTGTTATGAATGAATTAAAATCAACAGGCATAAATGCACAAGACCTGCAATCCCTGGCAACTGAACGACAGGCATGGAGAACTATGACATCCGCCCTATGTGCCAAACTTGGCAAAAAAGGAACTGACTGACTATAATCGCAGCCCAACCCCAGTTTTTATAAGTGTTTCCTATTAGTATCTACCTACGCATTTTGTGGTTAATTGATCTAATTAGTATATCAATAAATAACCAATAATTAATGAAAATATTACTTTTGTATGGTTAGGGGTTAATGTTAGTTTTGTTTTGCATAACTAATCCTACCCAAACTCTAAATATAATTACATTTAAATTAATAAATAATAAACATAAATTGATAAGCACAGGCAAGGGAAATAATCACACAGGTAGGAACTAATTGGCGCAACGAGGGTTGGACTTTGATCATAGTACCCACATTAGTACTGGAAAACCTGCAACCGTATATCAGCAGTGAGTAATGTCTAAGTCACCAATGCAAATCACAGAAACAGGTAAATGTGTCACTTTAAAAGGCTGTTTACTAATTAGCAGGTCTTGTATTAAAGATGGATCACAATAAAACATATAGTGTTGTTTCAAGGCGTTCATCGAAAATTACAGTCCTGTGGACTACCGGATATCCTCCTAAAAGTGACGCTACTTGACTATTTCCGTGATTTTCAGTGACTGTGGAAAGACAGTATGCACAGGGATCAATGAAAATCACGAAGAAGGCATATATACTTAAAAAAGAGTTGTTTTATTCCAGCAGGAGATTCTTTCACGAGTTCATTGTTTCACTCCATCAGGGGATTCTTTCATAAGTTCATTGTTTCACTCCATCAAGGGATTCTTTCATAAGTTCATTGTTTCACTCCATCAGGGGATTCTTTCACCAGTTCATTGTTTCACTCCATCAGGGGATTCTTTCATAAGTTCATTGTTTCACTCCATCAAGGGATTCTTTCATAAGTTCATTGTTTCACTCCATCAGGGGATTCTTTCACCAGTTCATTGTTTCACTCCATCAGGGGATTCTTTCATAAGTTCATTGTTTCACTCCATCAGGGGATTCTTTCCCCTAGTTCATTGTTTCACTCCATCAGGGGATTCTTTCCCCTAGTTCATTGTTTCACTCCATCAGGGGATTCTTTCCCGAGTTCATTGTTTCACTCCATCAGGGGATTCTTTCCCCTAGTTCATTGTTTCACTCCATCAGGGGATTCTTTCACGAGTTCATTGTTTCACTCCATCAGGGGATTCTTTCACGAGTTCATTGTTTCACTCCATCAGGGGATTCTTTCATAAGTTCATTGTTTCACTCCATCAGGCGATTCTTTCCCCTAGTTCATTGTTTCACTCCATCAGGGGATTCTTTCCCCTAGTTCATTGTTTCACTCCATCAGGGGATTCTTTCCCGAGTTCATTGTTTCACTCCATCAGGGGATTCTTTCACGAGTTCGTTGTTTCACTCCTTCAGGGGATTCTTTCATAAGTTCATTGTTTCACTCCATCAGGGGATTCTTTCCCCTAGTTCATTGTTTCACTCCATCAGGGGATTCTTTCCCCTAGTTCATTGTTTCACTCCATCAGGGGATTCTTTCCCGAGTTCATTGTTTCACTCCATCAGGGGATTCTTTCCCCTAGTTCATTGTTTCACTCCATCAGGGGATTCTTTCACGAGTTCGTTGTTTCTCTCCATCAGGGGATTCTTTCACGAGTTCGTTGTTTCACTCCATCAGGGGATTCTTTCACGAGTTCGTTGTTTCACTCCATCAGAGGATTCTTTCACGAGTTCGTTGTTTCACTCCATCAGAGGATTCTTTCACGAGTTCGTTGTTTCACTCCATCAGAGGATTCTTTCACGAGTTCGTTGTTTCACTCCATCAGAGGATTCTTTCCCCGAGTTCATTGTTTCACTCCATCAGGGGATTCTTTCCCGAGTTCATTGTTTCACTCCATCAGGGGATTCTTTCCCGAGTTCATTGTTTCACTCCATCAGGGGATTCTTTCCCCTAGTTCATTGTTTCACTCCATCAGGGGATTCTTTCACGAGTTCGTTGTTTCACTCCATCAGGGGATTCTTTCACGAGTTCGTTGTTTCACTCCATCAGGGGATTCTTTCACGAGTTCGTTGTTTCACTCCATCAGAGGATTCTTTCACGAGTTCGTTGTTTCACTCCATCAGAGGATTCTTTCACGAGTTCGTTGTTTCACTCCATCAGAGGATTCTTTCACGAGTTCGTTGTTTCACTCCATCAGAGGATTCTTTCCCCGAGTTCATTGTTTCACTCCATCAGGGGATTCTTTCCCGAGTTCATTGTTTCACTTCAGCAGCTGAATTTATTCAAAAATACGTTACTGTAAAAACGACGGAAAGTATTACAGTTTTACAGTTTTACAGTTTTACAGTTTTACAGTTGTAATATGATTCAGATTTATGATAAAATATTATATTATTCTGCTCAACATTATAAATAAAAATTGGTTTTCATAAATTTGTTTATTTTCATTCAGTTTTCAGTTGTTTATTTTCATTCAGTTTTCAGTTGTTTATTTTCATTCAGTTTTCATTTGTTTATTTTCATTCAGTTTTCGGTTGTTTATTTTCATTCAGTTTTCAGTTGTTTATTTTCATTCAGTTTTCAGTTGTTTATTTTCATTCAGTTTTCATTTGTTTATTTTCATTCAGTTTTCGGTTGTTTATTTTCATTCAGTTTTCAGTTGTTTATTTTCATTCAGTTTTCAGTTGTTTTTTTCATTCAGTTTTCAGTTGTTTATTTTCATTCAGTTTTCAGTTGTTTATTTTCATTCAGTTTTCAGTTGTTTATTTTCATTCAGTTTTCAGTTGTTTATTTTCATTCAGTTTTCAGTTGTTTATTTTCATTCAGTTTTCAGTTGTGTATTTTCATTCAGTTTTCGGTTGTTTATTTTCATTCAGTTTTCAGTTGTTTATTTTCATTCAGTTTTCAGTTGTTTATTTTCATTCAGTTTTCAGTTGTTTATTTTCATTCAGTTTTCAGTTGTTTATTTTCATTCAGTTTTCAGTTGTTTATTTTCATTCAGTTTTCAGTTGTTTATTTTCATTCAGTTTTCGGTTGTTTATTTTCATTCAGTTTTTAGTTGTTTATTTTCATTCAGTTTTCAGTTGTTTATTTTCATTCAGTTTTCAGTTGTTTATTTTCATTCAGTTTTCAGTTGTTTATTTTCATTCAGTTTTCAGTTGTTTATTTTCATTCAGTTTTCAGTTGTTTATTTTCATTCAGTTTTCAGTAATTCATTGTTTGAGTTTTTTATGTTTGTCTTATTCAATGTTTATGTTACTCAATGTCTGAATTATCCCATGTTTGAGTTATTCACTGTTTGAGTTATTCACTGTTTGAGTTATTCAATGTTTGAGTTATTCAATGTTTGAGTTATTCAATGTTTGAGTTATTCAATGTTCGAGTTATTCAATGTTTGAGTTGTTCAATGTTTGAGTTATTCAATGTTTGAGTTATCCAATATTTGAGTGGTTCAATGTTTGAGTTATTCAATGTTTGAGTTATTCAATGTTTGAGTTATTCAATGTTTGAGTTATTCAGTGTTTGAGGTATGATAGATAATAAGTAGCCTATAAGAAAATTGATAAGCAGTTTTTGGATCCACGAGGAACAAAGAAGAACAATTTTTAACAGGAGACCATATGTGAAAAAATATAGAGAACCATCGGTCGAAATAATATGCTTGTTTGTTTGAGAACCCCAGGAATTGTGAACGATTAGCGCTTATGAGCCTTCTTTAATACCCTGGAGGCTTCACCTTTCGGCATGGTGATTATTTACTTGAGGAGCCTTCTACTCAGGGGGGTGGGGGTGATGCACATAAAACTAGACGAGGCGAGCTGATACTTTGCTAGGGCAACCCTTGTTTGTCTATCCTCTGACGAGGCGCTTCGCAGCCAGCGAGCTATTCTTCGTGTACGAAGACCATTCCATTGCCACCATTTGTGCCCCTAGGTCCCAAACCTAATCTCTTCCATACGAGCTGTGTTGGGTAACGGCGGTGGTCGAATTAGATTCAGGATTTATACACCTTCCTAGATGAGGTGCTGATTTGCCAAATGCGTCATGGGTCTGGAATTTGACCTGGGCCTTCCAATCTCTTGTAAAGCGCGGTCTGTGTATTTTGACTCTTCGCCATAGCGTATATTACCCAAAGAGGTAGGTAAGATACGAATCTTGGACGAAGAGCCTCACAGTGGGCCCTTGAGTAGTGAACTCAATTCTCTCTATATGCGCCGTGTTGGGCAATGGCGGACAGTTGACTTGGGCTAGGTTTGCAGTGTCGTTAGAGACTTACGCCCCACCCCCTACGTTGCCCCCAGTGTCCAGATTTTAAGTCTCAACATTGCTTCGGTGAGACATTTGATCATTGCTCTCCCCGACATTTGTTCAATGTTTGTCCTGTGTGCAAAGGGGAGCTGTATTCAAAGCTTTCTTCCATACCCAGGAGTGCATGTTCAAGTTGGCGTATCCAATACCTGAGTCATGACTCCTACATTGAATGGGATCAGTTGTGATGGAACGTGGATTTCTGTGTGTTCTTGAGCATGAACCGCACTTACGCTAGTCGGACTCGTGCTGGACTGTTGTAGCTCCGTTGTCACTGAATCGACTCACGTACACTACGCTGCCCTCTAGTGCGTGTTACCTTTTCCAGATTTGATGTGTACTCGTAAAATCACTATATGGTAGTTCTATAGAAGAATACTGAGAATACCATGGACTGCCAGAAAAACTAATGTAGGGGTGTTGAAAGAGTCAAATGCGAAAGCGAACTTAATCAATAATATAAGTTAAAGACAATATTCTTTTTTTGGAGCCATTTCATGAGACAGGCAGGTTTAGAGAACATAGTCACACCAGGCAAAATTGAAGACAACAGAGACAGAGGGCGACAACGTGAGAAAATATTAGACAGTTTGACAGCCTGGCACGGCAAGGAAACAACAACGACCTTGATACATAATACTGGGGACAGAGAGCTGTGGAGAGCCATGACCGCCTACGCCAGTCGGCATGGCACCTGATGATGTTAGGAACATTGACATTTGTCGCTTCTTCAATGCTTCTGCCGTTTCCGGATCCGGCCAAGTTAGACTGCACAGATAGTTTGCATATGTTGGATGTAATGGTGTAGATGTTTCATAGATACTTCCTGTCTCTCTGCAGGCAATTCTTCATTCCATCCACCACATCCACGGACGCGAGCCGTAAAGTGTTAGCCAGGAATACAGCAAGAGCCGCTGTACTTCTGTTTCCAGGGTGCACCACGAGGAGATACTTTTAGGATCTTGGTTATCTGCTAACCCTGGGTCCGCACGAGAGCGATGCGAGACCCTGTCAAAATAATATAAACGTAAGATATTAAAAAAAGGGAATACAATCAAATACGATTAGAGATTTGTATTTAAATAATAAAAATAAGGCTGGAGATGGCTTTAGCGTCCTTGTCAAGGCTAACTGTGATTTGGAAAAGCAACATCAGTGTTGGAGTGAAAATCAAACTGTATAGGTCGCTGGTGCTTTCCGTTGTGTTGTATGGTTGTGAGAGTTGGACACTCACTGCGGACATGGAGAGAAGATTACAGGCTTTCGAGTATAAATGCTACAGAAGAATTCTACGAATTTCCTATAGGGAACATAAGACCAATGTGTACGTAAGAAATAAAGTAGAGATGTGTGCAGGTGTCCAGGAGCCATTGCTTTCAATAGTGAAACGACGAAAACTAGCATGGTTCGGACATGTATGCAGGCACGATTCCTTGTCAAAAACAATACTGCAGGGAACTGTCGAGGGTGGAAGAAGCAGAGGGGGACAAATAAAGACATGGACAGACAACATCAAGGAATGGACAGGGCTAGATATTTCCACACTCATCCGCATCGCTGAGGATAGAATTCGCTGGAGGACTATGTGTGCTGAAGCTTCCAATATGGTACCCCTACGACCCTGAAGGGTTACGGGTTTTATTGATTGATTGATTTAAATGAAGATTAAAATCAATACTATTAAAACCCCATCGAGGCCAGAACATTGAAGTGGTGATGGGACTTAGTTCAGCCATCAGGGGCTGAAAACTAAGACTGGTCGGGCAGTCCCACTCGAGCAGGACCATAGTCCAGCCCAAGTAAGCAGAGTGCTGAAGACGGAGGCATCCAGCCAAAAGGCGCACAGATAATCAGGATGCCACGCACAAAACACAATGGAAACATGTCTGTATTTATAAATAGTTATGGTGCCTGCCCTGTGGCGGACGTTCATGCAAGGACGGTGCAGGGCCCTATACCTCGAAAGGGCCCAACCTCAGTTACTGGAAGTCCTACTCAATTGCCTCGAGGAGCCAGGAGGCGAGGGAATAGAGCTACTGGTCAAACAATATTGGCCAGAGGAAACAACATTGGAATCAAAGCTCTATGGGAAACTGTATGAACTACAAAAGACTGAGTTTTATTAAGGAGACAGAATTATAGATATAGACATGTTTCAAGTGTACGACAGAAGAAGAAGAATACTATTAAAGATTTGTATTTAAATAAAGATTTAGATAAATTAAAATCAATACTATTAATTTTAGTTAAAACAAAAGTAGTTCTTAGTGCGCTCATTTCACTCGAGAATGTTAGTTCACCGTAGTCGTAACCTTCGATAACAGTTACCATGTTGTTCCAACAGGCCGACGTTGTGTTTGAACTAGTTACGGGCACGGCGTGGGTGGGCGGAACAACAAAGAAACATGTCGCAAGGGCCAGAGTTGTGCCCTGATGTCGACGTCTGTTTAGACGGCATTAGACACGAAACACCATCAAGTCGAATGGCTGCTGAAGCATAGGGCGGAGCACTTATGGGAATGCCCCACGTGCTGTGAAGCCAGTTTCTAATCAAGAATGAAGAATATTAGTTCAATTTGTTTATACCAGAACTCTTTAAACTAAAAAAATAGTGGAGTAGTATTTCTGGTAATGCGGTCACCACGATCTCCGCTGTTTCAGACTAAAGATCCCTGGTCCTGTTATGGATGGTAGATAACTTCGTTCTTCAAGGTAAAGATATTACATATTACGTGGTTGTATCCCATTCCTGCAATAGCCAAACACGAAGACAAGGTTACTCACCACAGACCTCTGCAACACAGACAACACAGACCTCTGCAACACAGACCTCTGCAACACAGAACTCTGCAACACTTGACAACACAGACCTCTGCAACACAGACCTCTGCAACACAGACAACACAGACCTCTGCAACACAGACCTCTGCAAACATATGGACGTAGAACACAGAACGCAAGCTAACAAGAAACATGGTAACTAAGAAAGATTACTGTTGGACGAAGATTCTAGAAAAGTAAACAAAACGTTGTCCGAAATTTAGATGGACACAAGATATTTACGATTTTTAGAATACGGCGCAATTAATATAATTCAGAAGACCTACAAAGACAAATGGATAGAATACATCAAACATGCCAAACCTTTAACATGAAGATAAATATAGAAACGTCCGAAGCAATGAAGATTGGAAGAACAGAAAGAAGCGCCAATATATATATATATATTGAAAACAACAGACTTAACCAAGTGACAGAATTCACATACCTAGGAAATAATATAACAACAGACGGCAAGAGCAGCAAAGAAATACACAATAGATGTAGTAAAGCGTACCACGACCTAGGACAAATGACACCAATATTTAGAAAATAAATATTGATTTAAAAACCAAAATAACACTATTCAAAACAATTATTATGCCAACGCTGTGCTACCAAGCCAAACACGAACAACGACAGCACAAGATAAACGTATACTTGTGACAACTGAAATGGCATGCTTACGCAGAATCCTAGAAATATCGCTAAGAGACAGAGTGAGAAATGAGGATGTTCGACAAAAATCTGGCACCACCCCAATCTTGGAATACATCAAGAGACAACAGATCACATGGTTTGCACACATCAGCAGACTACCATCAGACATCATACCACAGCAAGCTATATTCGCTGAAACCCGTTGTTGCCTTTCATCGTCTGGGGTAGAAGTGTTTTCTGGAGACGGTCCTCTTGTGTGCTGAGTGTATTGTGGAATTTGTCGCCTCTTTAATTACAGTGGTCCATTGTTCCAACAGCAAGCTATGCTACACAGCCATAGCGAAGGAAGACCTAGAGGCTGACCGCGAAAACGAGGGACCACTGAAATAAAAAAGGCTACAAAGTCAGCAATATACTCAACACACAAGAGGGCCGTCTACAGAAAACTCTTCTACCCCTGACTCCGAAAGGTAACAAAACACAAGGGTGGTTGCGTCTGTGGGTCTCACCAATGGTCCACTAGACATGCAACAGAAAACCTTAGTAGATGGCAGGCCGTTATATTGAGGTTATCTTCTTATAGAAGCTTCATGGCACGTCATCTATACAATTATGCTCCTTGTGCTGTTATTTTGTTTTTGAATTGTGTTTCATGTTTACTTGAATATATGTATGCACCCTCTGTGGTTGGGAGGGAGCCAGAGATGTACTGTGCAGCACTGGGGAGGAGGAAACTGACAGCACTGTTTTTCCTATGGCTGAGACCCATCATAGAGGCACAGTGACTCAGGACGTGACAATCCGTTTGACTTGAACATTTGGTTGCATGCATGGAGCAATAGAGAAGTTCAGCATTACCAGTAGTCAATTGGTGGCAGGGGAATGAGCACAGTGAACCCTATCTTGGCTACAGTGGCTTGGAGCAGTGCATAGGTTGAAACCTACCTCCCTGGAGGTGTGATAGTTATTCTCTGGCTCTGTCCCGGGGTGGGAAGAAGATCCACAACTTCCCAGCAATATAATACCATTTAATGGCATTAGGTCAAAGGGATCTGGATCAGCAACCAACCAACCAACTAACCAACCAACCAACCAACCACCCAACCAACCATCCAACCAACCAACCAACCAACCAATCAACCAACCAACCATCCAACCAAGCATCCATCCATCCAACCAACCAACCATCCAATTAACCAACCAACCAACCAACCAACCAACCAACCATCCATCCAACCAACTAACCAACCAACCAACCAACCACCCAACCAACCATCCAACCAACCAACCAACCAACCATCCAACCATCCATCCAACCAACTAACCAACCAACCAACCAACCACCCAACCAACCATCCAACCAACCAACCAACCAACCAACCATCCAACCATCCATCCAACCAACCAACCAACCAACCATCCAACCAAGCATCCATCCATCCAACCAACCAACCATCCAATTAACCAACCAACCAACCAACCAACCAACCAACCATCCATCCAACCAACTAACCAACCAACCAACCAACCACCCAACCAACCATCCAACCAACCAACCAACCAACCAACCAACCATCCATCCAACCAACTAACCAACCAACCAACCAACCAACCATCCAACCAACCAACCAACCACCCAACCAACCATCCAACCAACCAACCAACCAACCATCCAACCATCCATCCAACCAACCAACCAACCAACCAACCAAAGGCAACAATGGATTTCAGCGAATAGATAGATAGATAGAATAAGGCACAGGAGATACCAGTCGTGCCCAATTTCCAAATGAGACCTGAGAGCTGAATCACAGCGAAGAAAAATCCAACTTCTCTCGTGATGTTTTTGGTTATTGCTGTGACCAAAAACCGGTGGTCACTATTTAATATACTTTGTGTCGCCATGGTGTCGTATGTCAACGCTGAGCAAAGAATTGCACGGGAATTATCGAAAAAAAACATGATCAAGAAGGCTAGTTTGAATTCTGTTGGTAGGTCTTCTATTGTCGAAAGGCACCGTATAACCTGCAGGACTGTTCTGATTGGCATGATCGAGTGGTTACAGGAGATGGAGTGGTTACAGGAGATGGAGTGGTTACAGAAGATGAAGTGGTTACAGGAGATGGAGTGTTTGACCATTTCTGCCTACCAAGTTTAAGGAGTCTCATCATCAGGTCCCGTGCCGACTGGCGCAGACGACCATGGATCTTCACAACTCTTTACTTGCAGTATCTTTTATCAGGACCGTTGTTAACTCTCAGCAGTGATACGATGTCAGACAATATAACAGTTTTTCAGGTTCTCGTCTTTGTTCTCGCCAGGTTCTCGTCTTTTTTCTCATCATTTTCTCGTCTTTGTTTACGTCTTTGGTCTCGCCAGGTTCTCGTCAGGTTCTCGTCTTTGATCGCGGCAGATTCTCGCCTTTGTTCTCTGCAGCTTCTCGTCTTGCCTGTTGTAACTATGTTCTCGAGTTCTCTCTGTCACATTAAGTGATCCTTTGATCTTTCAGTTGGTTACGAAATGTTCTAAAAACGGTGGATAGAAAACATTAAGATACCTTGAACAAAAATGGACTAAATGCAACCTCGGCGACACATCTGGCCTTGGAACGACAGCTTAAGCTCCCACTCCTACGCTTAACAGCAAATTATGAATGCGATCAACAATCATTCACCAGGAGAAAGACAATAGACTAAATGTTTAGTACTAAATGTCACATTTAAAGTCACATCGGGAGTTAGGCAAGGATGCGTTTTATCACCACTTCTGTTCATCACATATATCGATAGCATTACGAAAAAAGCCAAGATAGAAAATGAAAATACCAAAGAGCTAATCTTTGCCCACGATCAGGCTATAATAGCACATGAAGAAACTGAACTTCAACGTCATCAAACATCCATGGACATCGAGTGTAAGAACAACAACGTCATCTAACATCCATGGACATCGAGTGTAAGAACAACAATGGCATCTAACATCCATGGACATCGAGTGTAAGAACAACAACGTCATCTAACATCCATGGACATCGAGTGTAAGAACAACAACGTCATCAAACATCCATGGACATCGAGTGTAAGAACAACAACGTCATCTAACATCCATTGACATTTAGTGCAAGAACAACAACGTCATCAAACATCCATGGACATCGAGTGTAAGAACAACAACGTTATCTAACATCCATGGACATCGAGTGCAAGAACAACAACGTCATCTAACATCCATGGACATCGAGTGCAGAAACAACAACATGAAGATAAGCATAGATAAAACAGAAACCATGGCAATAGGAAGGGATACACACACTCTAAATATATCAGTGGAAAATCTAGTCATTAAACAAACCAACACCTTCAAATACTTAGGCGTAACATTCTCTTCAGATGGAAAGGTGGACACCAAAATAGACATTCGTTGTAGCAAAGCGAATCAAATACTGGGTCAATTATCCCCTTTATTGCAACACACAATGCTACAAATGTCAACAAAAAAACACATCTTATCCAAAGTATCTTCATTCCAATCCTGTGCTACCAATGTCAAACATGGTCCTTAACAACAAAACATAAAAGATAAGTGGTTACAACAGAGAGGAGATGTCTGAGAAAAGCCACAGGAGTGACCAGAAGACACGAATTAGAAACGATGTCATAAGAGAAAGAGTGGGTGTCATATCAATTCTACAATACATACAAAACCAACAGATACAATGGTTTGGTCATCTGGAAAGAATACCGTGTGATTCATTAGTTTATAAAGCATATATGAAAAGAGGAGAAGCAGAAAGAAGAGCCAAGGGTAGACCTAAAGTACGCTGGATCGACAACATCAAAGAGACATTACACGAACACCAAATAACATTATCTGAAGCTGCGAGAAAAGCGAGAACAAGAACATTGTATCTCCGTCGACACACGTAAAGGGTAAAAGAGGAAGGAAAGAAGAAGAAGAAGAAGACTAAATGTTCAGTAATACATGAACTTATGAAGACACCCTGATGAATGATTCTAAAAATCAGACTGCATGAGACACACGATATGAACCAGATCTGAACAGTTAAACACAAATCCCGCCCCCTCCCTTGCAACATATGTACACACATTTTCCTAATTCACGCCGCGAGCCGAACTGATGCTGATCATTTCTTAGCTGAACGGATCTGCGGATCTTAGCTGAACGGATATTGTTCAAATCCCATATGTTACCTCCTGGAAAAACCAACTTGAACGCAAAATAACTTTGTTGATATCAGGAAACCACATAATAAAATTATTGGTTGCATTTCCTGCACTTGCACACCTTGCTATCAGATTTTTATCTCACCTGGCGTAATAATATTCACCTAACACTTCACACCTATTCTTCCAGATAAATACAGTGATTTAGTTCATTTACCTGTATCCAAGCATCATTGCACTAACGACGCGAGGGGTCTATAGAAATTTTGTTCCGAATGTTCAATACACATTTCTTAATAATTATAGATCCAGGGCCAATTTGCCATGTTAGAGCAATGTGTTAAAATTGTATATTTTATGAACTTGTTTTTTTGTGTGGCAGATTGCGTTGTCGTCAATTTCCTGGTATGTTATTAGTGTCAATGTATTGTATATGATTTCTTCGTGTAATTCACATGCTTTTAATTTGCCAGATTGGATATTTAAGTGCAGAAACGCTGTTTTAAGTATGTTAATGTTATTAACTTTTAGTTTATTTTCAATTAATATTTAATCTGTCAATCCGCCTATTCTCAGAATCTCTCTTTCTCTCTCTCTCTCTCAGAATCTCTCACTCATGTGTGACCATATTCCTCCTCAAATGTTAAATCCATAATTTTTAATGTTTATATATTTATAATTTTATCCACATCTTTTCATAAATGGATAAGAACTAAAATTTTGATACTTTCAGTCACTCTGTGCAACCTCGACGATCTGCGGATCTTAGGACTTCGCACATTTGTATTACATTTTCCTAAACAAAAACTATCCCCAAACATTATTACTTTAAAAAACAAATTGAATTAAAACAGCATTATTTTAAAAAAACCCAGGGAAACTATTACTGGAATTGAGAGGTTAAAAATACAACAGAAGGGTACATATAATTTTATCTATTTAATACAAAAATGGAAGCTATTTCTGACACTACACAGAGTTATAAGGTTAAGTTGGATCCAGTCAGTGAATCAGTGAGGCAAAACCTCATGGAGGTGTCTGTGATCATCACTGGGTTAATAAGCGTATTTGGCATAGGAGCAAACACCGTCAACATTGTTATATTTACAAGGCAAGGGTTCAAAGACAGTATCAACATTAGTTTATTAGGTTTGGAATCGTATTTTGTATTTCATATTTTAAAAAAAATTAGATTTGTGTGTTTCTTTTGTTTGTTTCTATGTTGGCGTGTTTATATTTGTTCATTATATGTGTGTGTGTTTGCTTCATTGATTGCTCGTGTTTGAGTGTTTATTTGTGCGTTTGATTGTTTATTTCATTTTGTATTTGATTGTTTGCAGGTTTTCTGGTAAAGCCGTATTATAGTACATTGTAGAATCACTATACAAAAAAAAAAAAAAACAAATATAACTATCTTATTACATAGTATAATTGGATAGTAAAATAAAACAAAAGTGGGAGTTCGGCAAGGATGTGTAATATTCTCCGGTACGTTTAACATATACCTAGAGCACATCATGTAGGAGACTCTTCAGGATTACAACACGTCTATATCATTCGGTAGTCGTTCTATTTGCAATTTACGTCTCATTGGTGATATTGAGCTTAGAGGTGGCTCAGAACATAAATTACATAAGTTAACAGCAAAGTTGGAAAAAGTTACCAGCACGTACGGAATGGAAGTCTACACAGAAAAAAGCACGGTCTTGGCTAACAGTCCTGACACAGACCAACATCATGATAAATGGATATAGACTTGAGGAAGTGAATACTTTCAAATACCTTGAATCTCGCACGTGTGTTGCTGGGGCCCGAAAAGGGGAGCAAAGAATAGCAACACTGTTTACCTTCCATGCATGTCGTAAGAGGCGACTAAGGAGGTTATGGGATGAAGTTAGCTGCCCCATCCCATATAGGGTCAGTGACCCAAATCCATGCTGAAGTCAGATGTGTTAGGCCGAAAGGCGCAGATA
Organism: Meghimatium bilineatum; assembly: GCA_034231615.1. NCBI lineage: Eukaryota > Metazoa > Mollusca > Gastropoda > Stylommatophora > Philomycidae > Meghimatium > Meghimatium bilineatum. Next base: position 5,536,544 of record CM067302.1, read on the forward strand.
TCGCAGCAATGCTGTAAACCATGACACAACGCATTCCGTTCTCCGGACTACATCCTGCTAATCTGCAGGAGTTTGAGAACGAACGCAGAAGAAGAAGAAATACATTGAATCTAACATATGCAGCGAATAGAAGATGCAAAGAAGAATTGATGTTAAGTATGGTTGTGAGAGTTGGGCACCCACTGCGGTTATGGAGAGATTATTACAGACATTCGAATAGAAATGATACAGACAAATTCTACGAATTTCCTAAAGAGAGCATGCGATAAATGTGTACGGTAGGAATAAAATAGAGATGTATGGAGGTTTACAAGAACCATTACATTCAATAGTGAAATGACAAAAAACTAGCATGGTTTGGTCATGTATACCGACATGCTTTGTCAAAAACAATACTGCAGGGAACGGTCGAAGGTGAAGGAAGCAGAGGAGGGAAAGCATGGACAAGGCCTGGGCAGTTTATGACTTGTCTTCACTCGTCCACGTCGTTGAAGATAGAAATCACCGGAGGTGTGTATTGATGTCTACGACCCTTGAAGGATTACGGGTTTACAGATAGACAGATGATTGCTTCTAAATGTGTTTATGGTGGTACTGGTATGTTTGTTTATTTATGTTTCCTTCTCCGTGTGTTTTCTTGTTTGTGGTTTTTCTTGTTTGTCTATTTGTATATTTGTTTGTTTGTGTTTCCATCTCCGTGTGTTTTCTTGTTTGTGGTTTTTCTTGTTTGTCTATTTGTATGTTTGTTTATTTATGTTTCCGTATCTGCGTATTTGCTTTTTTGTCTATGTTTTTGTGTGTTTGTTTATTTGTGTTTTCTTGTTTGGCTGTTTATGCTTGATTGTTTGTATATTTCTTTTTTTGCTTGAGTGTTTTTGTTGTTGTTTATTGTGTGTAATTCGTTCGTGGGTTTGTTTTAATTTACTTGCGTGTTTGCTTGTGTCTTTATTTATATACCTCCTGTTTGATTACTCGTATGCTGATTTAATTGTTTCCTTAACCAGGATTTACAAGCAATAAAACTCTTACATCCTTTATTTGTGAAATACTGTGGCAATATAACTTAGACACAAACAAAATAGAAGTTATCGAAGCGCTGTATAAAGATTCAAGCAAGTGCTGTTTTCATAAATAATGATATTGGTGAAAATTTCAAGATGTATAAAGGAGTGAGTCAAGGTTGCATACTTTCTCCAATAGTTTTTAACGTTTATCTTGAATATATAATGCAGTAGGCATTAAAAGATCTCCAGACATCAATAACTTTTGGCGGCAGACATCAATAACTATTGGCGGTAGACATCAATAACTATTGGCGGTAGGACATTAATAATTATTGGCGGTAGGACATCAATAACTATTGGCGGTAGACATCAATAACTATTGCCGGTAGACATCAATAACTATTGGCGGTAGGACATCAATAACTATTGGCGGTAGGACACTTTGTAACTTGCGTTATCCCGATAACATTGAAATGATGGAATGATCTGTGATGAAACAGAATAGCTTTGAATAGACAGAATTGGAGAGATCTGACCTCTGCCCTATGAGCTAACTCCAGCGCAAAAGGAAAATGAATGAATGAATGACTCAACACATCCCCTACTTACATCATCAGTATTGGCTTTCTAAATCATGTTCATTTAGTCATTTAGTATCAATCAATCAATCAATCAATAAACCCATAACTCTTCAGGGTCGTAGGGGTACCACATTGGATGCTTCAGCACACAGAGTCCTCCAGCGAATATTCTCTGTGTTTGATTATCCATTGTAGTATTTCAGTGGGCAAAAGGTTTAGCTAGTGGTGCCCATCTCCTCTCCAGCTGTCCTTCTGATGTGGTTACATGGATGCGATTTCTCTCTCCATCTCCATTGCACTTTGCTGATATTGACACTACATCACGTTTGAACTTCGCGCTGAGCGCATCGCTACCATTTCACTAGGTCACAACCTTACTTCGTACGCATCCACATAAAGACTTCTAAACTTGATAATTCTTTCACTATGTTGTTTTCTTTTAACTAAGTTTTCTTCACTTAGTATATCAATAAACCCATAACCCTTCAGGGTCGTAGGGGTACCACATTGGATGCTTCAGCACACAGAGTCCTCCAGCGAATTCTATCCTCAGCGATGCGGATGAGTGTGGAAATATCTACCCCTGTCCATTCCTTGATGTTGTCTGTCCATGTCTTTATTTGTCCTCCTCTGCTTCGACAGTTCCATGCAGTATTGTTTTTGACAAGGAATCATGCCTGCTTTAAGGAATTGCTTTCACTTAGTATGCACGTATGGGAATAGGCTTACAATTCCAGTCAGTTAAGTGACTGCGTTACGGTGAATATTTCCATTGTTAGACTGTTTGTTGTTGCGGTAAAGGTTCCACTGGAAACGTGTACTGTTTTTTCTTGTGATCTGGAAGTATAGGTCCATGCACATTACTGTTGGCGGATGACCATCTCGTCCGTGTATATTACATCCGTGTCATTGTCATGTTTGTAGATGAGTGTCCTGACCTCAACGTCGACAGGACTGTGTCCCCTACATTCTCCATGTAATGATGGTCTTGAATGTCTCTTGAAAGACCATAGGAATAGTTATCCATTCCTCACCAGGGGTTATGCCTTCCCGGGCGCAAATCTGTTTAACGGTATCCTCGACGCGACACATCCTCGATTTGCGGCTCGAACCTGCTTCCCTTCACACGAGGGAGCTCACTGTGCAGTGGATGGTCTATTTCAGAACTTAACAAGAGGTATGCATGGGTATGCCACATATCAATTATGTGAGATATGCTCGGAAAATTAAGGAGAAATATCATAACCTCATAAAGAGAAGTGTATAGCTCTACCACAGAAACTGTGTGATTTATTTCTCCAGGTCTTGCTGTGGCAGATTTGGCCTGTGTTTTTACAATGTTCTGGTCATCAGTTTGCCTCAACCCACTGTTGGTCGCGGCAGGTCTTCCATTTGCTTCTCTCGACGTTATGTACATGACGGGAGGCTGGCCACATTTGATGTTTAACAGGTAAATTTTTAAATCATCGATTGTGTGTAATTAATATGTTGATTTGATCAATTAGTCAGACGATCACTTAGTTGGTTGGCTGGGTAGTTAGTCAGTCAGTCAATTAGTTAGATGGTTGGTTGGTTGTTTGATTGATTAGCTGACCGGTTAATTTGTTGTTTTGTTGGATGGTTAGTTAGTTGGCTGTTTAGTCAATCAGCAGGTCAGTTTATTTGGTTGTTGGTTAAACAATCGGGAATAAGTCAGTCAATGATTTAGTAAGTCAGTCAATCCGTTGGTCAGTTGATTAGTGGTTTTATTGTTAGTTGGATGGTTAACTGGATGGTTCGTTGTTTTTTAGGTTGGTTGAGTGGTTAATTGATTGGATGGACTCTTGGTTGACTGGTTGGTATAAATTGTTTGTTTTTAGGTTGATTGAGTAATTTGATTGTTTGTTGGAAACTTGATTGGTTAGTTGGTTAGAAGCTAGCTAGATGTCGTTCATTGCTCGCAGCGGGACTGGCCGGGTTCCATTCATGTTTGACATGCTCTCATTATCAACACTAACCTCATACTCGCTATCCGACTGAAAACAAGATGTTGTTTTTGAGTCTGTCTCACCAACAGTTAGCAACGATTGTGTCTGCGTGGATAAGCAGCGGACGATTACACAAGTTCCACACGGTAAAGTCTAGAACAACTATTTTAACTCTTTGAGTCCGAATCGTCATCTCATGTGGCATCAATAAAATAAGCCATTCGCCCCCATAAGAACATAGACCATGCACACATTTTTTGTCCATTCTAACATGTCGTTATATTTTCGTTGCAAGCCTGCCAATGTAATGAAATTATTATTTTAACGTTCATCGTCTCTCTTCTCAGAGTTGTTATTCCTTGTACACCCTCATCCACAGTCTTCACTTTCCCCGTGGGCTCCGTGTCAATGTATGTCTCGCAACATATTTTTCTGCCTTCCTTAAACACACTGTCTAATACATTTCAGTTGACAATACAGAGAGCAATTTTATCTTAATTCCTCCTAAAGTGCCTCGAGATAGTAGTATAAAAACAGCGAGTGGAAACGTGGTCTTAGTCTGCGATACTAAAAGGTCAAGGATGAGTCTGTCTATCTGTCCGTCTGAGTCTATTGTCATTTCTACTTGTGCTTTTAAGCGTCGTGGGAAGAAAGTTGGAGTTGTCTGTCTATGGACATTTGGTCCTTGTGTCACGGTCAGTCGTGTCTATTTAAAGTTTTTTGATTGTCTCCATCCATTTAATTCGTGGTCTTCCTCATGCCTTTAAACCCGAACTTTGCTGTTGTATGCACGAAGTGACGTGACCAAACAATCTATTTTGCTGTCTCTCGATGTTGTCTTGACTTGAGATGGACTTCATTTCTTTCACGATACTTTCATTTCTCCGTCGGTCTCTTCTCGTGACATTTATTGCTTTTTTCAAACATCGAAACTTCGCATAATGTGTTCTTTTCCCTAATGTCAGGGATCATGTTTGACACTGGTAACACAGAGCTGGTATACAGATACAATTTAGGCATCGGTAAAACAGAGCTGGTATAGAAATACTGTTTAGGCATGGGTAACACAGAGCTGGTATAGAAATACTGTTTAGGCATTGGTAACACAGAGCTGGTATACAGATACAATTTAGGCATCGGTAACACAGAGCTGGTAAAGAAATACTGTTTAGGCATTGGTAACACAGAGCTGGTATACAGATACAATTTAGGCATCGGTAACACAGAGCTGGTATAGAAATACTGTTTAGATATGGGCAACACAGAGCTGGTATAGAAATACTGTTTAGGCATGGGTAACACAGAGCTGGATAGAAATACTGTTTAGGCATGGGTAACACATAGCTGGTATAGAAATACTGTTTAGGCATCGGTAACATAAACCTGGTATACATATACTGTTTATCAATTGTCGTTATGTTATGTATCCATGAAGATTGCTAGGTTAGCATCATATTGCGATTTTTGTTTCTGCATATTTCAGGATCACAAGTTTCATCACGGCATTTATCACACTGGAGAGATGTCTCTGCGTCACTATGCCCCTAAAAGTCAAGAGTATTATCACACAGTCTCGCACAAAGATCATCATTATTGGCATCTTCCTTCTAATGGTCGCTGTCTTCTCTCCTGTTTGTTATGTCAACAAGCTGGAGTGGCATTTCAACGAAATCCTCAACACGACAAGGTTAACCTTAGTTTACACAGAAAATCGTGAAATCGTTGAAAGTATTTCCTTTGTCATACACAGCGTGTTCATGTCAACTGTGTGTCTTATCGCTGTTCTCATCTGCACCATTATTTTAATTATCAAAATCAGTAGTACTTCTAAATGGCGGAAAACAACCGTTACATCAAGATCGAATACAGGGGAAACGGTGTCAGTTCGAGATAAGAAAGTCGTAAAAATGATCGGTTTTATTTCCGTTACTTTCGTCGTTTGCTTCACGCCTGGTACGACGATATTTTTAACAATGGCATGTGATCCTCAAATCAGTATTGGCGGGGCATACGAAAACACATTTGTTGTTGTTTGGTGCATTGGATTTATGTTGGAAACTATCAATTCTAGCGTGAATGTTATTATTTATTTTAACATGAGTTCAAAGTTCAGGGTTACCCTGATGAAAACATTCTGTCGGCATGGTGGCGCCTAATATTCATTGAATATTTCACAAGAAGTATATATTTTAATGTTTTTTTGTCTATATTTTAATGTGTATGTTCTATATTTTAATGTTTTTTTCTATATTTAATGTGTGTTTTCTATATTAAAATACATGTTCTGTTTTTAATATGCGTGCCTATATATAAGATGTTTGTTCTATATGGCCTTTTTAATATGTGTGTTCTACAATTAATATGTTTGTTCTATATTTACGATGTTTATTCTATATTTAATATGTTTGATCTATATTATGTAAACATTAAACTAAACAACAACACTCTTGAAAAAGTCAACAACTTCACATACCTTTGCAGCAAGCTATCAACAACAGGAGATTCATCAATAGAAATATCAAATCGTAGTGCATATAACTCGTAGTCCAATACTGTTGTATGGAAGTTAATCTTGGACAATCAGTTGAATAGTATATGTGTATGTAGAGAAGTCGGAGGTGTAGTTTTATAGAAGAATAGTAAGAACACCCTTGACAGATACAGGAATGTAGATCAATAAATCAAGTGCCATGCCGAATGACGTAGGCAATCATGTTTCTCCACGACTCTCTGTCTCTTTTGTTGTCAATACGCTCAGTTGGTGAGCTTCTACCTTGCCACGATACAAGCCCATCTAGTAACTTTTCTCTTTGTCGTCCCCTATCTCTTCTCCCTTGATCTTTCCAGGGAGGCGTTTAATATATTGCACATTTAATATATGATAAATGTTCTATTACTTGCACATTTAATGTTTGATAAATGTTCTATTACTTGCACATTTAATGTTTGATAAATGTTCTATTACTTGCACATTTAATGTTTGATAAATGTTCTATTACTTGCACATTTAATGTGCGATAAATGTTCTATTACTTGCACATTTAATGTGCGATAAATGTTCTATTACTTGCACATTTAATGTGCGATAAATGTTCTATTACTTGCACATTTAATGTTTGATAAATGTTCTATTACTTGCACATTTAATGTATGATAAATGTTCTATTACTTGCACATTTAATGTTTGATAAATGTTCTATTACTTGCACATTTAATGTTTGATAAATGTTCTATTACTTGCACATTTAATGTATGATAAATGTTCTATTACTTGCACATTTAATGTATGATAAATGTTCTATTAGTTGCACATTTAATGTATGATAAATGTTCTATTACTTGCACATTTAATGTTTGATAAATGTTCTATTACTTGCACATTTAATGTATGATAAATGTTCTATTACTTGCACATTTAATGTTTGATAAATGTTCTATTACTTGCACATTTAATGTATGATAAATGTTCTATTACTTGCACATTTAATGTATGATAAATGTTCTATTACTTGCACATTTAATGTTTGATAAATGTTCTATTACTTGCACATATAATGTATGATAAATGTTCTATTACTTGCACATTTAATGTATGATAAATGTTCTATTAGTTGCACATTTAATGTATGATAAATGTTCTATTACTTGCACATTTAATGTTTGATAAATGTTCTGTTACTTGCACATTTAATGTTTGATAAATGTTATATTACTTGCACATTTAATGTTTGATAAATGTTCTATTACTTGCACATTTAATGTTTGATAAATGTTCTATTACTTGCACATTTAATGTTTGATAAATGTTCTATTACTTGCACATTTAATGTTTGATAAATGTTCTATTACTTGCACATTTAATGTGCGATAAATGTTCTATTACTTGCACATTTAATGTATGATAAATGTTCTATTACTTGCACATTTAATGTTTGATAAATGTTCTATTACTTGCACATTTAATGTGCGATAAATGTTCTATTACTTGCACATTTAATGTATGATAAATGTTCTATTACTTGCACATTTAATGTTTGATAAATGTTCTATTACTTGCACATTTAATGTATGATAAATGTTCTATTACTTGCACATTTAATGTGCGATAAATGTTCTATTACTTGCACATATAATGTATGATAAATGTTCTATTACTTGCACATTTAATGTTTGATAAATGTTCTATTACTTGCACATTTAATGTATGATAAATGTTCTATTACTTGCACATTTAATGTGCGATAAATGTTCTATTACTTGCACATTTAATGTATGATAAATGTTCTATTACTTGCACATTTAATGTTTGATAAATGTTCTATTACTTGCACATTTAATGTGCGATAAATGTTCTATTACTTGCACATTTAATATATGATAAATGTTCTATTACTTGCACATTTAATGTTTGATAAATGTTCTATTACTTGCACATTTAATGTATGATAAATGTTCTATTACTTGCACATTTAATGTTTGATAAATGTTCTATTACTTGCACATTTAATGTATGCCTTATTTATTGGATATTGGAATATTAGAGACAAGAGATATTTATTTTCTGATTTGAGGGAGCACCTCTATTTTCTGATGTGAGGGAGCACCTCTATTTTCTGATGTGAGGGAGCACCTCTTTTTTTTGATGTGAGGGAGCACCTCTATTTTCTGATGTGAGGGAGCACCTCTATTTTCTGATAGAAACAGCTCTATTTGATGTGAGGAAGCATCTCTATTTTCTGATAGAAACAGCTCTATTTTTTATGTGAGGGAACAGCTCTATTTTCTGATGTGAAGAAACAGTTCTATTTTCTGATGTGAAGAAACAGTTCTATTTTCTGATAGAAACAGCTCTATTTGAGGGAACAGCTCTATTTTCTGATCTGAGGGAACAGTTCTATTTTCTGATGTAAATAAACAGCTCTATTTTCTGATGTGAGGGAACAGCTCTATTTTCTGACATCAGTGAACAGATCTATTTGTGAATGAAATTCTTGAAAGATATCTTCCTTAATCTTTTTATCTATTCCCTTCTTTTGTAGATAAGATGGGGAGTGTAAACCCTACCACCACCCCTTATTTAATCAGAGCACTACTTATAGTACTCGGAATTTATCCAGAAGCTGGGTAAAATTTCTTCCTTAGAACATTTCTTATAGTGCTCGGAATTTAGCCAGAAGTTGGATAAAATCTCTCCCTTAGAACACTTCTTATAGTGCTCGGAATTCAGCCAGAATTTAGTTGCACCCTGTCTAAGAACATTTCTTAAATTCTCGGAATTTGCCAGATGTTGGGTACAACCGCTACCTTATAACACTACCAGTGGTACTAGAAATGTTGCTAGAAAAAAAGATGAATAAAACCCCTTCTTTAGCGATTTTTCCTAAGAAATCTATTACATTTCTCATCAAATGAAGGGAATTACGCACACAAAAAAGCGAATGAACTTCCTTTTGAAACCCCCAAAACAGGCGAATTGACCTCCTTTTTCAGGTAAAATCCCCTCTTTGATGGCAATGTTTCTACATTCCGTTATATTTCTCGTTATGTATCCATGCAAATTGATAGGCTAGCATCGTATTGCATTTTTTATTTCTGCTTTTTTAAGAATAACTAGTTTCATCGCAACGTTTATCACACTGGAGAGATGTCTCTGCGTCACTATGCCCCTAAAAGTCAATTTACTTCAATTTACTTCAATTTATTTGAATTTACTTGTATGCGCATAATAATGAGGCATAAAGAGGAAACATAAAACCAGATATAACAGACAAACAATGCAGATTCGTAGAAGCAAAAGCCACAAGAAATTCCCTTATAGTAAGAACATTAATGGAGAGGGCCATAGAAGTACAGCAAGACCTTTATCTGTGCTTCATAGATTACAGCAAAGCATTTGACAAGGTGAAACATGCAGAGATTATAAAACTGCTAGAAAATCTTAACGTTGATGGGAAAGATCTAAGAATAGTAAGAAATATGTATTGGAAACAAACGGCGGCGATGAGAGTTAACAACACTATAGGTAGATTTCAAAAGATAGAAATGGGTGTCAGGCAAGGTTGTGTAATGTCACCGGACCTTTTCTCCCTGTATATAGAATACATTATGCGAAATATAGAAGATATGCCAGGAATAAAAGTGGGAGGATACAATATAAATAACTTGAGATATGCTGATGACACATTACTGATCGCAGGAAGCGAACAAGAACTGCAAGCCCTATTAGATAAAGTAGTGAAGGAAAGTGAAAACAAAGGCCTCAGTTTAAACAAGAAGAAAACAGAAATAATGGTTGTATCAAAGAGGCATACACCACCAAGATGCAACATAATAATTAATAACACAAAATTAGCACAAGTTGAAAAAGTGAAATATCTTGGCTCCGTGTTAACATCCGTGTTAAGATGCTCAAGTGAGATAAAGAGCCGAACAGCACAAGCCAAATCAACATTCCAAAAAATGAGAACCATTTTGTGCAACGGAAGACTATCAATGCAGACCCGAATTTGAGTGCTACGATGTTATATCGAACACATTCTTTTCTATGGATGTGAAGCATGGACTATGAACAAGAAAATTCAATGTGAATTAGAGGCTACAGAAATTTGGTTTCTGAGAAGAATGATGAAAATACCATGGACAGAGTTTTGTATTGTTTCCTAGCGTATTTGAATACCAGATTTTTGATAGTTTTTTTAATGCGTTTCCAGCCCTTGCAATCCGGTTTGATATGTCTATTGATGAATCTCCTGTTGTTGATAGCTTGCTGGCAAGGTATGTGAAGATTTTGACTTTTTCAAGAGTGTTGCCATTTAGTTTGATGTTTACATAATCTAGATCATCATCATCAGGTGCCATGCCGGGTGGCGTAAGCGGTCATGGCTCTCCACAGCTCTCTGTCCACAGTATTATGTATCAAAGTCGTTGTTGTTTCCTTGCCGTGCCAGGTTGTCAAACTGTCTAATATTTTCTCACGTTGTCGCCCTCTGTCTCTGGTGCCTTCAATCTTGCCTGTTGTGATTATGTTCTCTAAACCTGCCTTTCTCATGAAGTGGCAAAAAAAAACGAAGATTGCCTTTTTCTTATATTGTTGATCAAGGTCCGTTTCGCATTTAACACCTTCAACACCTCTACATTAGTTTTTCTGGCAGTCCATGGCATTCTCAGCATTCTTCTATAGAACCACATCTCTGTTGCCTCTAATTTCCCACTTTCCAGTTTGTTTATTGTCCAAGACTCGCACCCATATGTTAGTATAGGGATTATATAGCACTGCAGAACTCTCTTTCTCACCTCTAATGACAAGGTCATATTACACAGTATATTTTTCATTTTTCTGAATGTTGTTTTTACCTGTCCTATTCTGCATCTTATTTCTGTTGAACTTCTTCCATCTGCTGTAATCATTGTACCTAAATATTTGAATTGGCGGACCTGTTTTAATACTATATCATTCACTTTCATCTTGCAAGGTGTGATATAATCTACATCACACATATTAAATATAGAACAAACATCTTAAATATAGAACGAACATATTAAATGTAGAACACACATATTAAATAGGCCTCTACAAAACAAAAATCTTCCATGCTGAAATCGGATGTGTCTGGCCGAAATGCGTAGATATCGCAGCAATGCTGTAAACTATGACACAACGCATTCCGTTCTCCGGACTACATCCTGCTAATCTGCAGGAGTTTGAGAACGTACGCCGAAGATTAAGAAGAAACAAAAATCTTATATATAGGCACCCATATTAAAAACAGACCATGTATATTTAATATAGAAAGCACATATTTAATATAGAAAGCACACATTAAATATAGAAAAAAACATTAAAATATAGACAAAAAAACATTTAAATATATACTTCTTGGGAAATATTCAATGAATATTAAGCGCCACGATGCCGACAGAATGTTTTCATCAGGGTAACCCTGAACTTTGAACTCATGTTAAAATAAATAATAACATTCACGCTAGAATTGATAGTTTCCAACATAAATCCAATGCACCAAACAACAACAAATGTGTTTTCGTATGCCCCTCCAATACTGATTTGAGGATCACATGCCATTGTTAAAAATATCGTCGTACCAGGCGTGAAGCAAACGACGAAAGTAACGGAAATAAAACCGATCATTTTTACGACTTTCTTATCTCGAACTGACACCGTTTCCCCTGTATTCGATCTTGATGTAACGGTTGTTTCCCGCCATTTAGAAGTACTGTTAATTTTGATAATTAAAATAATTGTGCAGATGAGAACAGCGATAAGACACACAGTTGACATGAACACGCTGTGTATGACAAAGGAAATACTTTCAACGATTTCACGATTTTCTGTGTAAACTAAGGTTAACCTTGTCGTGTTGAGCATTTCGTTGAAACGCCACTCCAGTTTATTGACATAACAAACAGGAGAGAAGACGACGACCATTAGAAGGAAGATGACGATAATGATGATCTTTGTGCGAGACTGTGTGATAATACTCTTGACTTTTAGGGGCATAGTGACGCAGAGACATCTCTCCAGTGTGATAAATGCCGTGATGAAACTTGTGATCCTGAAATAAGCAGAAATAAAATTAACAATACGATGCTAACCTAGTAGTCTTAATGGAAACATAACGACAATTGATAAATAGTAATTGTGTACCAGCTCTGTATTACCGATGCCTAAACAGTATATCTATACCAGCTCTGTGTTACCGATGCCTAAACAGTATATCTATACCAGCTCTGTGTTACCGATGCCGAAACTGTATTTCTATACCAGCTCTGTGTTACCCATGCCTAAACAGTATTTCCATACCAGCTCTGTGTTACCCATGTCTAAACAGTATTTCTATACCAACTCTGTGTTACCGATGCCGAAACAGTATTTCTATACCAGCTCTGTGTTACCCATGCGTAAACAGTATTTCTATACCAGCTCTATATTACCAATGCCTAAACAGTATTTCTATACCAGCTCTGTGTTACCGATGCCTAAACAGTATCTATATACCAGCTCTGTGTTACCAATGCCTAAACTGTATCTGTATACTAGCTCTGTGTTACCAATGCCTAAACTGTATCTGTATACTAGCTCTGTGTTACCAATGTCAAACATGATCCCTTACAAAAAAATTTGAGAAAAGAACACAGTTTGTGAAGTTTCGATATTTGAAAATAGCTATAGACATCGCGAGAAGAGACCGACGGAGAAATGAAAGTATCAAGAAAGAAATAAAGAACATCTCAAGTCAAGACAACATCGAGAGACAGCAAACCAGACGGTTCGGTCACGTCGCTTCGTGCATGGAACAGCAAAAGTTCGGGCTTAAAGGAACAAGGAAGACCAAGAACTAAATGGATGGAGACAATCAAAAACATCTTAAATAGACACGAACTGACCGTGACACATGGCCCAAATGTCCAAAGACAGACAACTCCAACTCTGTCCCCACAACGCTTAACAGCACAAGTAGAAATGACAATAGACTGAAATAGACAGACAGATAGATAGACAGACAGACAGACTCATTCTTGAGCTTTTAGTATCGCAGACTAAGACCACGTTTCCACTCGCTGTTTTTGAAAGACTACTATCACGAGAGACTTCAGGAGGAATTAAGATAAAATTGCACTCTGTTTTGTCAACTGAAATGGATTAGACAGTGTGTTTAAGGAAGGCAGAAAAATATGTTGCGAGACATACATTGACACGGAGCCCACGGGGAAAGTGAAGACTGTGGATGAGGGTGTACAAGGAATAACAATTCTGAGAAGAGAGACAATGACTATTTAAATAATAATTTCATTACATTGACAGGCTTGCAGCGAAAATATAACGACATGTTAGAATGGAAAAAACGTGTGCATGGTCTATGTTCTTATGGGGGCGAATGACATATTTTATTGATGCCACGTGAGATGGCGATTCGGACTCAAGGAGTTAAAATAGTTGTTGTAGACTTTATCGTTTGGAACTTGTGTAATCGTTCGCTGCTTATCCACACAGATACAATCGTTGCTAACTGTTGATGAGATAGACTCAAAAACATAATGAGAGCATGTCAAACATGATTAAACCCTGCCAGTCCCGCAGCGATCATTGAACGCCATCTAGCTAGCTTCTAACCAACTAGCAAATCAAGCTTCCAACAAACAATCAAATTATCCAATTAACAGAAACATACAAAAACACATTACACCAAATAATCAACCAAGCAACCAGCCAATCAAATAAACCAACCAGGCAATCAACCAATAAAATAATAAACCAAGCAACCAACTAATCAAATAATTAACTAAGCAACCAGCCAATCAAATAAACCAACCAAGCAACCAACCAATCAACCAACCAATCAAATAATCAACCAATCAACCAACCAGGCAACCAACCTATTAAATAATCAACCAAGCAACCAACCAATCAAATAATCAACCAAGCAACTAACAAATAAAATAATTAACCAAGCAACCAATCAAATAATCAACCAAGCAACCAACTAATCAAATAATCAACCAAGCAACCAACCAATCAAATAATCAGCCAAGCAACCAGCCAATCAAATAATCAACCAAGCAACCAACCAATCAAATAATCAACCAAGCAACCACCCAATTAAATATTCAACTAAGCACCAACCAATTAAATAATCAATTAAGCAACAACCAATCAAATAATCAACCAATCAACCAACCAATTAAATAATCAACCACGCAACCAACTAGGCAACCAACCAATCAAATAATCAACAAAGCAACCAACCAATCAAATAATCAACCAAGCAACCAACCGACTAAACAGTTAACCATCCAGCTAGCAATGAAACCACTAATCAACTAAATCATTGAGTAACCGATTGCCTAACAAACTAACGAATAAACTGACCGCCTAATTGACTAACCAGCCAACTAACTAACCATTCAATAAAATAACCGATTAACCGACCATAAGCCAATAAATCAAACGACCAACCAACTCACTAATTGATCGACTGACTTACTAACGACCTAGCCAACCAACTAACAAACTGACTTACTAACCAGCCAACCAAATAATCGTACAGCCAGGCAATCAATCAAACAACCAACTAACTAACTAATCGACTGACTGCCTAATTACCCAGCCAACCAACTAACTAACTAATCGACTGACTGCCTAATTACCCAGCCAATCAACTAACTAACTAATTGACTTACTGACTAACTACCCAGCCAACCAACTAAGTAATCAACTGACTGACTAACTACCCAGCCAACGAACTAAGTAATCAACTGACTGACTAACTACCCAGCCAACCAACTAAGTAATCGACTGACTGACTAACTACCCAGCCAACCAACTAAGTAATCAACTGACTGACTAACTACCCAGCCAACCAACTAACTAAGTGATCAACTGACTAGTTAACCAACCAATCAACATACTAACTACATACGCTCGATGATTTAAAGTTTACCTGTTAAACATCAAATGTGGCCAGGCTCCCGTCATGTACATAACTTCGAGAGGAGCAAATGGAAGTCCTGCGGCGGCCAACAGTGGGCTGAGGCAAACTGATGACCAGAACATTGTAACAACACAGGCCAAATCTGCCACAGCAAGACCTGGAGAAATAAATCACACAGTTTCTGTGGTAGAGCTATACACTTCTCTCTATGAGGTTATAAGATTTCTCCTTTATTTTCTGAGCTTATCTCACATAATTGATATGACATGCCTATGCATACCTCAAAGTGAGTTCTGGCACAGATCACCCACTACACAGTGAGCTCCCTCGTGTGAAGGAAAGCAGGCTCCGGTTGCAAATCGTGGATGTGTCGCGCCAAGGATACCTTTAAACAGATTTGCACTCGGGAAGGCAAACCCCTGTGTCTAACCCCTGGTGAGGAATGGATACTTATCCTATGGTATTTCAAGAAGCAGTGAATACCTTCATTACATAAAGAGTGCATGGAACGCGGCCGTGTGAGCGTGGATGCTGAGGTCAAGGCACTCTGGTTTTCTCTGGTTTGTCAAGAGTTTTCTGATCCTTTTTTATGTCTGGCATCGGCACTGGTAGAAAAGTTTTCTGGTACCTGTTTATGTCTAGCAGCGTCAGGGGTAGAATAGTTTTTTGGTACCTTTTTATATCTGGCATCGTCAGGGGTAGAAGAGTTTTCTGGTACCTTTTCATGTCTGGCATCGTCAGGGGTAGAAGAGTTTTATGTTACCTATTTTATGTCTGGCATCGCCAGGGGTAGAATAGTTTTCTGGTACCTTTTCATGTCTGGCATCGTCAGGGGTAGAAGAGTTTTCGTGTACCTTTTCATGTCTCATTGCGTCAGGGGTAGAATATTTAGTTAGTTAGTCCTTGGATCATCGTCACTGCACTCTGGACAAGTCCACAGGTACTCAGATACACAGGTACACCTTGAGTGTAACCGCCATCACACGTTGATTGACGGTCCCAGTATGCAGTTTATTGTCCATCATTTTTTCTTGCCCATGAAACCGCTCCTTTCTAGCGACACCACATTTCAAACCAAGCTTCCTTATTCTAGCCATGGAGCAAGAGTCATCGTCACTTATACAGTCATTTTCTTGTGCGTTTTCCCGTAGGGCGTTCAAAATGTCTGCTCGATCCATCGCTCCACCAACAGCCGTAGTAGTAGCGTGTGCGCCAACATATCTGCTCTCTCATTACCCCGGACTACCGCATGTCTCGGCACAAAAATTAAAGTCACTTTACGCATACAGGAATTCTTCACTGCATCCAGCCACTGTTCCCGAATGTACCCCGCCTGAACTTTCACAATCATGCTCATCGAGTCACTGAGTATGCAGGCATGCTCGCAGATAGTCTGCTAGCAAACCCATTGCAAAGCTTTGGTTACTGCCAAAATCTCCATTGTCATGCTACTTGTCGTCTGGGCGAATGCACCACTTTCCTCTCTGATGGTTACCCCCCCCCCCCACAACTTTGAGTCGTGAAGGCCCAGGCACTCCTGATTTGTCTTTGAACCGACCCATCTGTATATATAATCATATCACTTTCCCTGGAATTCTCACCGATCAGAGCGAGTTCATAAACTATTACATCATAATGGCGATATGTCAAATGTCATGATGGCGATATGTCAAATGTCATGATGGCGATATGTCAAATGACATGACTGCGATATGTCAAATGTCATGATGAAGATATGTCAATTATCATAATGGCGATATGTCAAATCACATGATAGCGATATGTCAAATGTCATGATGGCGATATGTGAAATGTCATGATGGCGATATGTCAAATGTCATAATGGCGATATGTCAAATGTCATGATGGTGATATGTCGAATGTCATGATGACGATATGTCAAATGTCACAATGGTGGTATGTCAAATGTCACAATGTCAATATGTCAAATGCCATAATGGCGATATGTCAAATGTCATCATGGCGATATGTCAAATGTCATGATGGCGATATGTCAAATTTTATGATGGCGATATCTCGACTGCCATAATAGCGATATGTCAAATGACATGATGGCGATATGTCAAATGTCATGATGACGATATGTCGAATGCCATGATTGCGATATGTCAAATGTCATTATGGCGATATGTCGAATGTCATGATGGCGATATGTCAAATGTCATAATGAAAGCAATAAAAGCGAGTGAGACCCGTCCCTCATCTTCCACCCCCCCCCCAATCTTTGATGACTTTCTCCTAAAAAATTCCAGAAAAATCCTCGACCAATCGCCAAATGAAACGTATGAGCAGAATATGTCTTCTTACTGGCTACTTTTGAATATTTCTGTTTATTTTCATTGGTCAGCCTTAAGAGACGAAACCCCGGCGATACAAAGTGTATAAGTGCTGACCAAAGGAAAACACAGCAATAATTCAAAAACATCAAGAAAGAAAGACTATTTCTGATTGATTGATCTTGCCGTTGTGTGGTTCAGCTGTTAGGTTGCGCTATTTATATACTTTGTGTTGCCTCGCCAAAACCGACCAACGAAATGCACGGAAATCGTCTAAAACACTACCTAAAAGGCTTGATAGAATTCTGTTGGTAGCTCTACTAATGAAGACCGCGGAAGCATCTCGAGAGAACGAGAAAATACGCCTTTTATAAACTAACCCACCCACATCCTCTCGTTTTAAAAAATAACCCACCCACATCCTCTCGTTTTAAAAACTAACCCACCCACATCCTCACGTTTAAAAAATTACCCACCCACATCCTCTCGTTTAAAAAACTAACCCACCCACATCCTCTCGTTTTAAAAACTAACCCACCCACATCCTCTCGTTTTAAAAACTAACCCACCCACATCCTCTCGTTTAAAAAACTAACCCACCCACATCCTCTCGTTTTATTATACACTAATGTATGCAGCTTCTAGAAGATATCGAAAGTTGTTCCTGTTTTTTTTCCTGGTTTCTCGTGAAGTTGTAACACACAGAAAGTAACGCAGGTCTGCATCTTGAGTGACTCTATGAGTATAATTAAGAAGATACAAGTGGGTCTCGTTCGCGAACAGTGGATTGAGGCGTTGAGAAAGGCGAGCTTGAAAGTGGTTACACTTATTTCCGTGCCGGGACATGTGGGCGTTCGAGGCAATGAAAGAGCGGATCAACTGGCATCGTGAACGATTGTGGCATAGGACGATGGGACAATGGATCGCGCTGACGTTTTGAACTCCTTAAGAGATATAACATGCGAGAGTGAGACCAATGTGATGATTCCTTTTCAATGGCCAGGATTAAAGTTCAGGGATTGAAATGCGGTGTTGCTAGAGGTAAACATTTTGGAGGGCGCAGAAGAATGATGGTCAACCAGCATAGGACCGGTACTGTCAGCAGAAGTGTGATAGCGGATACACTCAAGGAGAGATCGGAGCAACTATGGATGTGTCCAGTTTGCAGTGATGATGATCCGACGACTGACTAACTAACTAACTAACTAACTAACTAACTAACTAACTAAATAACCCTTGATTCACAAAATATATAAATAGTGACCAATGAAAACCACAGAAATAATCAAGAACATCACGTAGGAAGGCTGATTCTGCTTTGTTTTGATTATTCTGCTAGGTCTTATTCAGCGATAGCTCGCAGTCCAGATTGTCACTAAAAATAATCAAACAACTATCACAACGATTAAACAATAATAAATATAAACAACAAACCCATTAAACTGATGGTAATGCTTTCCTTGAAACCTTGTTTGACGAAGACAGCGATGTTGATCAGGTTGCCAGCGATGCCTAACACGCTGACGAACCCAGAAACGAGAACAAGAAGCACCTGTAGAAAAAGTTCTCGTACTTCCCAGCTAATTGGATCATGGTGCATTATTCCCAAGTTTTCGTCTGCCCTACCAAAAGCACTGTACGGTGTCGCCTTGTCATACATGATTAGTTCCAGCTTTCATTAGTTCTAGCTTTGATTAGTTCAAGCTGTGATTAGTTCAAGTTTTGAAAATAATTTCCGTTTCTATGTTAATATTTTCAGATTGTTTTTAAATTACCTGTAAATAAATACTTTTACATATTCACAACTTATATACAAAAGTTTGTTGTTTAACATCAG
The DNA here is from genome assembly GCA_034231615.1 of Meghimatium bilineatum. Classification (NCBI taxonomy): domain Eukaryota; kingdom Metazoa; phylum Mollusca; class Gastropoda; order Stylommatophora; family Philomycidae; genus Meghimatium; species Meghimatium bilineatum. The sequence goes on from CM067302.1 coordinate 5,555,677, forward strand.
GATAACGGCATTCTAGTCGAAACGTCGTCTGTACATGTCTCGTTGTTAGTATATCGTGTTTAGCTTATAGTGCGCAGTGATAGATTAAGTGATAAAGATAGTGTCTGAAAAAATGGGTAAGAATTTATACCTGATCCGCCCACTTTCCAGGGTACTAACATTTAGCACAAAGCCAATTTCATGTTTAAGAATATTTTTTTCTACCGCAGATAGAAACTGGACAATTAAACTGTCTCCACCTCGAGTCTTCAGAATAGAAGGCTAACTAACTGATATATCAATACGATACAGCCAGTTATAGTAACCAACTAACTAACATAACAATACGATACAGCCAGCTATAGTAACAGACTAACTGACATAACAATACGATACAGCCAGTTATAGTAACCAACTAACTAACATAACAATACGATACAGCCAGTTATAGTAACCAACTAACTGACATAACAATACGATACAGCCAGTTATAGTAACCAACTAACCGACATAACAATACGATACAGCCAGCTATAGTAACCAACTAACTGACATAACAATACGATACAGGCAGCTATATTAACCAACTAACTGACATAACAATTCGATACAGCCAGCTATAGTAACCAACTAACTGACATAACAATACGATACAGTCAGTTATAGTAACCAACTAACTGACATAACAATATGATACAGCCAGTTATAGTAACCAACTAACTGACATAACAATACGATACAGTCAGTTATAGTAACCAACTAACTGACATAACAATTCGATACAGTCAGTTATAGTAACCAACTAACTGAAATAACACTACGATACAGTCAGTTATAGTAACCAATTAACTGACATAACAATACTAAAACATGACAATACCAATATTATTTATAACAAAAAAATTGTGTTTACTTTTACTATTTTGTCTCGCGAAACTGAATCATCCACAAAAAATTATAACCCATCCGCCATTTTCCTTGAGTTTATTTATAGATTACACTAATGTCTGGTTATCCTAGATTTAATTACCTATGTTTATTTCCCACTTACCAACAATGACATAAGATATACATATAATTATTAATCAAGTTTATATTAGAATACCCCTGGCACTAATTGTATAGAATATCGTGTTTACTGTGTTGTCAAGGACAACAACCACCTTTAGTGACAACTCCTTCAAGTATCTAATATTATCTCCCCTTAGAAAATCGTGTGCACATCGATTGAAAAAAATCATGAATATCTCATTTTTGTTGTTGTTGATAATTCTATTATATTTCAACATAATTTAGGCAATTAATAACAAATTAGATTTAGACATAAGTGCGTATTAGAATAAATGACTCTGAGGGGCCTATCTAAATATGTAGTTTCGAGGTAGTGAAGCTAGACAATTTGTGCCATTCTTGGAGATGGCATAACATGAAACCACTTAAACACGCAACTAGATGATAAATGTAAGGAAATGAAATAGTAAGTTTTTTGTGTGTTTATTCTATGCAGACATAGAGTTCATAATGTGTTTTATTTTATGCAGACATAGAGTGCATAGTGTGTTTTATTCTATGCAGACATAGAGTTCATAAAGTGTTTTATTCTATGCAGACATAGAGTTCATAAAGTGTTTTATTCTATGCAGACATAGAGTTCATAAAGTGTTTTATTCTATGCAGACATAGAGTTCATAAAGTGTTTTACGCTATGCAGATATCATTCGTTCACATTCTTTACACATCTACACATTCTTTATTGCCTCCACCAAGCGGAGATATCGTTTGTTATCTGCAATAAATTGTCTTTCTGTCTAACTCTACACTAACTCTACACTAACTCTACACTAACTCTACACTAACTCTACACTAACTCTACACTAACTCTACACTAACTCTACACTGCTCGGACACGACCCTTAAAGCGTTAGCCAGACTGTCTCGCACTAATTTAGAAGTAATATGTTTCCAAGCTGCACCACGAGGAGGTGCTTATAGTTATCTACTAACTCCGGGATTACACGAAAAAATGCGTATCACTTTGCATCTTATGCTTTTCTATTTTCCCTTCTGTGTTCCAAGGCTTTGGTTACAGAAACGTTGTCAACTCTGGTCTATAACTCCAACAACTGAACTACGTTACCCATCTAGACCAGTGTTTCTCAACATTTTTTGTACCATGCCACACTCAAGTTTTTATAAAATTCTGATGCAACATATAACATATACATTTTTTTAATATTCAAAAATTGCATTATTCCCTAAATGAAACCTAATTACAGTTTGTTCCAATTGCCTCCCTGAACAATCAAATTGCCCCCCCCCCCCCTGTAAGAGGGGGTAGGGTGACCCACGTTGGGAAACTCTGCTCTAAACACTTGAATACGTCAGCATATTTACTACATCATTCATGTAAACACTTGACAAATTCAACCATCTAAACACTTAACTAAACACTTTAGTGCGTCAGCCATCTAAACACTTGACCACGTCAGATTGATAACAGTTGATAACGTTAATCAACTTCTTCTTCTTCAGCGTTCATTCTCAAACTCCTGCGGGATCTCTCCTGTAGCAGTACTACTAGATCTCCTGCAGGATGCAGTCCAGAGAATGAAATGCATTGTCTCGCCGTTTTATTTGCGCCAATGGCCCGACACATCCGTCTTCGGCGGATAACGTTATTAAACAAAACACTTGGCTACTCAGCCATCAAAACATTATACAACGTAATCACCCAAACCACTACGACACTTGTGCATCACCTATCACCTCTGTAATCACATGCTTATGGCAACGCTCTACCGCTCAACACACACATCAAACACGCAACAATAACAGGTGTAACATTCAAATAAACAAACAAAAATACTAAATAATGATTCATCTCATTACATTTATTATGTTTTTAATAAGCAGACCCGAAAAAAGTTTCACAATATTGTATCTTTGGCCACGAGGCAACAAACCAATAACAATTGACTAGAAATATCAATGGCTGAAAGAACAATCCAAAGTAAAATATCACTGCATTGTCGTACATTTCTAACTAAACTAAAACAAGAGTTCTATACATAGCGTTTACAAGTAAGTTAGTTAATTATGTCAGGGTAAAACAGATAAACAAGTCCACACACAAACAGATAAAATGTTTATCAACAGATTTGATGTCTGGCTTTCATTACGTTGACGTCAGCATTTCCTGCAACAGACACTCGTTTTCATTCTCTCTTAGTTACGTCAGCATTTCCTGCATTAATGAGGACAATCTCGTTTTCAGTTTGTGGCTGACGTCAGCATTTCCTGTAGTAATGGCGACACTCGTTTTCAATTTGTGGCTGACGTCAGCATTTCCTGTAGTAATGGCGTATCATGAGCCAGAGAATGATCACGTTTATAGTCGTTGCTAGGCAACGTGAGGTCACGACAAGTTGCCTTCAGATCAGCCAAGAGTTTCATTATCTAGAAGAAAGGATAATTTCGTTAGTCAGTCAGTGAATTAATCAGTCAGTGAATTAGTCAGTCAGTGAATTAGCCAGTAAGTGAATTAGTCAGTCAGTGAATTAGTTAGTCAGTGAATTAGTCAATCAGTGATTAGTCAGTCAGTGAATTAGTCAATCAGTGAACCGATTTTCTTGTTAAGTGTAACGATGATGATGATAACGTGCACTCACGATTCATAACTCATCAATCAGTCAATTCGTCAGTCAGTGAATTAGTCAGTCAGTGAATTAGTCAGTCAGTGAATTAGGCAGTTAGTGAGTTAGTCAGTGAAATAGTCAGTCAGTGAATTAGTCAGTCAGTGAGTTAGTCATTCAATGAATTAGTCAATGAGTGAGATAGTCAGTGAATTAGTCAGTCAGTTAATAAGTCAGTTGGTGAATTAGTCCGTCAGTGAATTAGTCATTCAACGAATTAGCCAGTCAGTGAATTAGTCATTCAATGAATTAGCCAGTCAGTGAATTAGTCATTCAATGAATTCGTCAGCTATTCATTTAGGACATTTAGGAGTAGCGAGGTAATTGCGCTATTAGCAGTTCTACAACGAAAAGTGAAAATTTCAGGAAAACAGCGAAATCTCCAGATGACTTTGTAGTTCTAGCAAAGACCGTTGACACTCTCGGCATAAATGGACTAATGGAGATAATTGGATAGTTCGAGGGGCCAGATAAATTTATCACTATCGTCCAGTAGTTTCACGAGGATTTAATACCGTCGACAACCTCGGTATGATGGCATGTGGGAAACTTTAGGAAGAGTTGTAAGTGGTGTCACAATGCGGCACTGCTGTCAACATTTTTTCGACACGATGCACTGATCATAAACGGTCTCCTGAGTTGAGAAAATTAGGTTCTTGTTTCCAATGAGTGTCTACCGACGTATTAGACAGTCAGTGAATTAATCAGTCAGTGAATTAGACAGTCAGTGAATTAATCAGTCAATGAAAGAAGTCAAGGCGCTTATTGATGGCATCATTACAGACGGTGATGTTACAGACGGTGATGTTACAGAGGGGGATGTTACAGAGGGGGATGTTACAGAGGGGGATGTTATAGATGGTGATGTAATAATCAGCAACTAATAGGGCATTTATTCATCATCATCTGTGTTTAGGTTTTTCTGCTCGTTCCAGCGGGGAAAACTGTCAGAGAATCCTGCGGTGCTGTCACTACAGTCGTGAGCAGTTTTACGATGAAGATAAAAGCTGCGATGGAGACAGTTATGGCTGATGTTACAGAACTATTCTCATACATGTATACTTAGTGACTCAATGAACATGATCAGTAAAGTTGAATTGGGAGTCGTCCGCCGACAATGGGTGGAGTTATTGACACAATATGTGACAAGAAAGCTTGTCTTTATATTTGTGCCAGGACACAGGGAGGTTGATGGCAATGAGTGAACCGATACACTGGCGAGCATTGCCAGGGTGTCAATAGGTCCATTAACGGACCGATTTGACATAGTTCATGCGTTGACTTGAATGCGCAGAAGATTTTCAAAAGTGGGAATCATGTTTATTCGAGGTCATGTACTTCGAGAAATTGGTGCAAGAATCGGAAATGCCCGTACAAAGAAGACTCGGAAATTCCCGTACAAAGAAGAATCGGAAATGCCCGTACAAAGAAGAATCGGAAATGCCTGTAAAGAGAAACATAATAGATATATGAACATAGTGATAGATCAGCGACGAACTGGAACTGTCAGCCGCTACACCGATGAACGTTTGGAGACGGGGACGTGAGAACCGATTTTCTTGTTAAGTGTAACGATGATGATGATAACGTGCACTCACGATTCATAACTCATCAATCAATCAATCAATCAATAAATCAATCAATCAATGTGTCGTGTCGAATAGTGCAGGCGATCATGTTTCTCCACGACTCTCTGTCTCTTGTGTTGTCAATAAGCTCGGTTGGTGAGCTTCTACCGTGCCACAATACAAGTCAATCTAGTAACTTTTCTCTTTGTCGTCCCCTATCTCTTCTCCCTTGATCTTTCCAGTGGTTATTAAGTGTTCAAGCTGTGTTCTTCTGAGCACGTGCCATAGAAACCTTGACTGTCTGCCCCTAATGTTTGATATGATTGATCGTTTTAAACCAGCATCAATGAGAACCTCTGCATTATTTTTCTTAGCTGTCCATGGTATTTTCATCATTCTTCTCAGAAACCACATCTCTGCAGCCTCCAATTCGCTTTGAATTCCTGTAGTCGTAACCTTCGATAACAGTTACCATGTTATTCCGACAGGCCGACGTTGTGCTTGAACTAGTTACGCGCACAGTGTGGGTGGGCGGAACAACAAAGAAACCTGTCGCAATGGCCAGAGTTGTGCCCTGATGTCGACGTCAGTTTCTGTGGCATTAGACTCGAAACACTATCGAGTCTAATGGCTGCTGGAACAGAGGGCGGAGAACTGATGGGAATGCCCCACGTGCTGTGAGGCCAGTTTCTAATCCAGAATCAAGAATCAAGAATCGCTCTGAATTGTTTTTGTTGATGGTCCATGCTTCACATACATAAAAAAGAATTGGTTCGATAACTCATCCCCCTGTATAAATGAGAGACAAATTCATATTATATATATATATATATATATATCACAGTGGGTACATACCTCAGATAGGATATTTGTCTCACCCCCATGACTTTTCTGGAACTCTCGTAACAAACATTGAGTCATAAGCCAGTTAAGGGACTTAACCTACAGACACAAATAGAATATTTCTCATTTGTCTCCCTTCACACTACATAATAATACACATATTTTATATCAACATCTGGAGTTTTATATGATGTTTATACATAATCATACATATTCTCTCTTCTCTTCATTTTTCTAGATCTTACTTGTTTTCTTTGTTCTTGGGGGTTCCATGGTAGTGTTCTTCTAGCTATATATTTTACCGCTTTTATAAGCGCGTGTCCAATCTGAGATTCACTACCGTCTGATTTGCGTAACCTGGTCGGGTAAGGTAGGTCCCCTGGCAGAAACCTGGCTTCGGGAAAGATAATAACTCGTTATGCTCTAATCCACAGAAACTATTAAGTGGGGAGATTAGTTCTCTTCCTTGCTGTGTTTACCTCTTCTCTAACTCACGCGTCAGGGATCCATTTACAGCGGAGTCGACTGGATGAGTGATCGTGGTCAGGTGAGATATTAGAACCCGGATTTTTGTGTGACCGGACGCGGTTTTGAACCTGGCACTCTGTAATCCGATACGCAAGCTCACTATCAACTAGGCTACCACCCTCCTCTTAATCTTAATCTGGGTGTCCACCAGATAGTGTGTTAATCTGCTTTAATCAGAGTAGTGTCCACCAGATAGTGTGTTAATCTGCTTTAATCAGAGTAGTGTCCACCAGAGAGTATGTATGACTTTGTACGTCTTACAGACGGCCACTTAGCAATAGGAAGAAGCAATCCGTTGAATATTTTCTGAGGAATGTGACTTTGCAAGCGATCATGTCACAGCAACAGAAGATTTTTGTTTGTCTTTTTCTTTTCTCTTCCATATCTTTAATCATATTATTTCTGAATAATGCTGATCCTGCACTCAGTTTCTGCCTCCACATATTCCGAGTTTCGGCCATGATGTCCCAATTTTTGGATTCTATGTGGAAGTCTTTCATTTAGGCTCTACAGATGTATTTATACCTCAACATTGGTCTAATACGCTCTCGGTTCCTTCAGCCAGTTCCCCGAATAGTGCTTGTTTTAAGATGCGGCAGTTTGACATTCTGTGGACGTGACCCGGCGAATGCAATCTATTTATATTAAGTGTTTCCACGAAAGATGGTAGCCGATTGCAGCGTAACAATTCCATGTTTGTGGTAGAATGGTCATCTGCTTAATCTGTGTCCAACAGATATTTGTCTCTAATCTGCACATCTTTCCATTTCTTATCTTTTCCTGCCACCATATAAAATAAATATATAATCAGAATACCATGGAGTTAAAAATTTCTCAGAATACCATGGAGTCGAAATATTCTCAGAGAATACCATGGAGTCGAAATATTCTCAGAGAATACCACGGAGTCGAAATATCACGAATAGGGAGATTCTGAGAGAGTTAAAGAAAAACTAACTAAACAACAAGATTTTCCACAGTCTAACGGTTTTCCAGGGATTTAACAGGATATTTTCTACAGTCTAACTGTTTTCCTGGGATTTTAATCAATCTTTCTATCAGTTTACTACAGATTTTCCGTTATCTTTATATCAGTTTTCTGGTGCTTTACCATATTTCTGGTGCGTTACCGATATTGCTTCCACAATTGTGCTAGCTTTTGCACGAGATTCTCCATTCTCTTTCCAGCAACTAGGAAAATTTATCCAGAAAGTCGCCAGTGTGTTGCCGAGGCCCGAAACGGGTAGCAAAGAATAACAACACTATTTATCTCCCATGCGACATGCAGGTAATTCTTAATTCTTAGTTCTCATGTGGAGATGACACTTGGTTTAATCTGCAGCCTTATCTCGCAGGTTTTTCATGTGGAGATGACACTTGGTTTGATCTGCAGTCTTAGAACTAAGAGGTTACTAAGGAGGTTATGGAATGGAGTTGGCTGTCCCATCCCATATAGGATCAGTGACCCAACGCCATGTTGAAGTCGGATGTGTCAGGCCGAAAGGCGCAGATATCACAGCAATGCTGTAAACCATGGCTCAACGCATTCCGTTCTCCAGACTACATCCTGCTAATCTGCAGAAGTTTGAGAACGAACGTAGAAGAAGAGGAACAAAAATTCAGAGAGTTATAGCCACTCTCAGTATTTTCTCGCTTCGGTTATGTATTCTCACCTGGTCAGGTGTGTCCAGGCTGCATCGTTGTGGGTCAGTTAGGCACATCATTTGTATGAGCAGGAGTTCATCTGTCGTGACCTTTAACCTCTGCAGTCTCTCTGACAGTCTGCGGTGAATCAAAAACAATAAATATACTTTAGAAGAGAATGCTGCTCATGATGTTGATGAAGATGATGATGATGTTGTTCTGGTGATTGTGACAGTGTCTGTGGAAGTGGTAATGGTAATGGTGGTGGTAGTAGTGATGATGATGGGGACCAACGTTCCCTCTAAGACATGAGTGTCTGTGAGTAAAAACATATCCACATGTTTTGATACATGTCGAACACAGCTTAATATGGGCGCCTCGAGATAAAAATGTAGCATAACCGAATAGCGATGGTGATAATAATGGTGAAGATGATAATGGTGATGATATTAATGTTAATATTTAAAAAACATCTTATCCAAAGTATCTTCATTCCAACCCTGTGCTACCAATGTCAAACATGGTCCTTAACAACAAAACATAAGAGACAACTGGTTACAACAGAGATGAGATGTCTGAGAAAAGCCACAGGAGTGACCAGAAGACACAGAATTAGAAACGATGTCATAAGAAAAAGAGTGGGTGTCATATCAATTCTACAATACATACAAAACCAACAGATACAATGGTTTGGTCATCTGGAAAGAATGCCCAGTGATTCATTAGTTTATAAAGCATATACGAAGAGAGGAGAAGCAGAAAGAAGAGCCAGGGGTAGACCTAGAGTACGCTGGATCGACAACATCAAAGAGACATTACATGAACACCAAATAACATTATCTGAAGCTGCCAGAAAAGTGAGAACAAGAACATTGTATCTCCCTCGACACCCGTAAAGGGTAAAAGAGGAAGGAAAGAAGAAGAAGAAGAAGAATATACGACGAATGTGTCACTCTTAGCCCACATTCAAGACTGTTATAGCCCACATTCAAGATTGTTATAGCCCACATTCAAGATTGTTATAGCCCACATTCAAGATTGTTATAGCCCACATTCAAGATTGTTATAGCCCACATTCAAGATTGTTATAGCCCACATTCAAGATTGTTATAGCCCACATTCAAGATTGTTATAGCCCACATTCAAGATTGTGATAGCCCACATTCAAGACTGTGGAATTCTACTTTCAAACTCAGATTATTTCTTTGGTATCTTTGTGAGTCAAGATTATCTCGAGTTGTTGCAAGTTCCAAGCTCCGGTTTCAATGTTTCTTTATGGTTAGTTGTCACGAGCTGGTTAGTTGTCACGAGCTGGTTAGTTGTCACGAGCTGGTTAGTTGTCACGAGCTGGTTAGTTGTCACGAGCTGGTTAGTTGTCACGAGCTGCTTAGTTGTCACGAGCTGGTTAGTTGTCACGAGCTGGTTAGTTGTCACGAGCTGGTTAGTTGTCACGAGCTGCTTAGTTGTCACAAGCTGCTTAGTTGTCACGAGCTGGTTAGTTGTCACGAGCTGGTTAGTTGTCACGAGCTGGTTAGTTGTCACGAGCTGGTTAGTTGTCACGAGCTGGTTAGTTGTCACGAGCTGGTTAGTTGTCATAGGCTGGTTAGCTGCATTAATACTGCATTAATAGCAGACCACAGCCTTTATACTCTTTTTTCCCCTTTCATGAAAGGCCTGCAACATAAGGCTGCAGATCAAACCAAGTGTCATCTCCACATGACAAAATCGATTCAATTTTCTCCAAATAATATTTCTCTTTACAACGTCACAACGTTTCTCACAGTCTTCTGTTATCAATGGTTCTCAAACTTCTTGCTGTCGCGACCCTTTGACAGTTCTTCATGTTGCAATGACCCCCCAACCATAAAATTATTTTTATAGCTACTTCATAATATGTATTTCCGATGGTCTTAGACGACCCACGTAAAGGGGTCGTTAGATAGCCAAAGGGGTTGCGATACGCAGGTTGAGAACCGTTGTGTTATAATCATATTCTAATGTCTTCTTCTTTCCTATATCATTATCTCTCTATCTCTCTGTCTCTTTCTTTCTATCTCAATCTAAAATAACATCTTTCGGTTTTTATTTAGTACTTTTTGTTACAGTTTCAATTTTATTGAAACATTGACAATTTTATCATTGCATGTGTGTTACATTACATGTGTGTGTTATATTACATGTGTGTGTTACATTACAAGTGTGTGTTACATTGCATGTGTGTGTTATATTACATGTGTGTGTTACATTACATGTGTGTGTTACATTACATGTGTGTGTTTTACATTACATGTGTGTGTTATATTACATGTGTGTGTTACATTACATATGTGTGTTATATTACGTATGTGTGTTACATTACGTATGTGTGTTACATTACATGTGTGTGTTACATTACGTGTGTGTAAGATAGCAGAAGAACAGGTGTAAAACATAAACATACAGGGAGAGAAACTACAACAAGTAAAACAGTATCAATATCTTGTACATGGAGAGAAACTACAACAAGTAAAACATTATCAATATCTTGGACACATAATCACAAATGATGGCAGATGTGAAACAGAAGTTAAAAGGAGAATAGGAATGGCTAAAAGTACCTTCAATGACATGAGGAAATTATTAATATCTAAACAAATTACAAACAAGTTAAAAATGAGAATTATAAAATGCTACATCTATTCTATATTAACGTATGACTCAGAAACATGGACAATAAACAAGTAGTTAGAAGAGATAATTGATACCTTTTTATATGTAATGTGGGTATATAGAAGAATAAGGAGAACATCATGGAAAGAGACGAAAACAAATAAAGAGAAAACAAAGTTGTGTTCTAATAACACTTCGTATGAAAAACAGAATTAATAAAGAAAATAAAGCAAATAAAATACTTTGGACACATTAAAAGACATGACACCTTATTGAAGACCTTACTTGAGGGTAAAGTCAAAGGGAAGCGAGCAAGAGGTTGACAGATATACAAGTGGGAGAGACACATCAAGAGAAGGACAGGTCTAGCAGAGTGCACCACCACAACAAGAGACAGAGAATATTAGAGGTCCGTTGTAGCCATCTTTCGTTACAGAAACGGCACTTGATGATGATGGTAATATATGTAAACTAACAGATTACCTAATTGTGTATGTACACTTTATAAAAAGACTAACCTGCTTGCTATCTCAGTGTAGTCCTTACCGAAGATTGCTTCGATTTCTGGGCACAGTCCAGGGTAACTTGACGGAGTCTGCACAAACTCAGACCCGGTGTCCTTGTACGATTCCAAAAGCCAAATCTCGCAACATGAAGCTTGAACTAATTTAGTTTGGTCGCTCACCGACAGAATATTAACTCCTGGCACAATTTTCATGAACTTGAGATACTGCTGGACCCATTGCTGAAATTGATAACAGTAAACTGAGTTATGACTAAACGTAATAGCTGATTGAAGGCTGAGTTTATGAATCAACGTAATGGGTGATTGAAAGCTGAGTTTATGACTCAACGTAATAGCTGATTGAAAGCTGAGATATGACTCAACGTATAGCTGATTGAAAGATGAGTGTGTTGCCGGGACTCGAAAGGGGAGCAAAGAATAGCAACACTATTTACCTTCCACGCATGTCGTACGAGGCGACTGAGGAGTTTATGGGATGGCGTTTACTGTCCCATCACATATAGACCCAGAGCCATGCTGAAGTGGGATGTGTCAGGCCGAAAGGCGCAGATATCGCAGCAATGATGTAAACCATGACACAACTCATTCCATTCTCTGGACTACATCCTGCTAATCTGCATAAGTTTGAGAACGAACGCAGAAGAAGAAGAAGAAGAAAGCTGAGCTATGACTCAACGTAATGGCTGATAGAAGTTTACTCACAAATGGGGGTTGAATGTCTGGTTAGTTGGTAACCGTCTGACTAGTTTTGCAGTCGGCACAAACATGTTAACCGATCTATCTGGGAATAGTTTGTTGCTTGTTGTATCTCCTCAGGTGATTGGTGGTTGATGATATTCGCCATTGGAGCCTGAAGTCGTGTTTTCTGAACTCTGGGATCAGCGTATATACCACGAACGACTTGTACACCATCTTTGTCGGTCATCTTGTTCTTCTCGTTAGAAGTTTGACTTGACTACGCAGCAAATCCGGGTTTCTTAATGAATGCTGCTGTATTTGAAATCTCCTCTGTGCTCCGGGACAGCTTTCTGTGGATATCCGTTGAGTTCAATTCCTTGACGTGGAGAATGAGGCAAATCCTAACCAACAGAGGATAGAAACTAAGATTGGTCGGGCCAACCCAATATCGAGCAGAGCTACAGTCCTGGCTAAGTAAGCACAAGTGCTGAAGTCAGATATACCAGGCCAAGAGGTGCACTAGCATCCACGGTATCATGCACCCAGACATGTCTGGCTGGTCATAAAAAATGGCTTCACTTGATATATTTTACCCACAACTGGTCAGGAAAAACCTTCCACTGCACGGATCCCAACACACACATACACAATTACAAGAGCTCTATTGTTCGTAATTTCTGACGATTTAAACAAACACAATTTCTTCATATTAATTATTTATTTGATTATATGAAACATCAAGATTTGCAAACTTACCTCTAAAATTGGATTATATGAAACATGAAAATTTGCAAACTTACCTCTAAAATTGAATTATATGAAATATCAAGGTTTGCAAACTTACCTCTAAAATTGAATTATATGAAACATCAAGGTTTGCAAACTTACCTCTAAAATTGAATTATATGAAACATCAAGGTTTGCAAACTTACCTCTAAAATTATACATCTCATTTTTGACACCGAACTTCCGGCGAGGTATTCTGGAAGAGTCGTTGGCATTTCCGGCATTATGGATTTATACAGGCACATTACCTTGGCCGCACTTTGATCAGACGACAGCTGGTCTGAATTCTGTCTGATTTTTCTAGGAACAATTAATAGATTAAGTTGACTCAAAACTTAATTACAAGATTATAAAGTGTGTTCAGTATTTGAACAGGGAACTATTTTGACATTATTTGAAGGGAAATAAATGAATATTTCCCTAAATGTATTTAATGTCTCCATTTTTTGTAACGCAGACATGATGGAAATGAGATTTTTAAAGTATTTGGAGCAATCGTTATTTGTAAATATTAATGTGTCCATTATTGGTGCTTATTTAATTATTGTTGGGTCTCATCTTCCAGGCCACGACCTGAATGTCGTGGGTCACTTATGGAAGAAATTTAAGTGCATGGAAATTTATGAAATGAACATTACAGATTTTGTGAAGCAAATTTTGAAATGTAAGTTTAGATGTCTTGAAAGAAGTTAATTTGCAAAGACAGATGTCTGTGAGGAAAGTTGGTAGGTGGTCATCATCATCAGGTGCCATGCTGGCTGGCGTAGGCGGTCATGGCTCTACACAGCTCTCTGTCCACAGTATTATGTATCAAGATCGTTGTTGTTTCCCTGCCGTGCGAGGTTGTCAAACTGTCTAATATTTTCTCACGTTGTCGCCCTCTGTCTCTTTTGCCTTCAATTTTGCCTGTTGTGACAATGTTCTCCAAACCTGCCTGTCTCATGAAGTGCCCAAAAAAAATAAGATTGATTTTTTCTTATATTACTGATTTTGTCCGTTTCGCATTTGACTCTTTCAACACCTCTACATTAATGTTTCTGGCAGTCCATGGTATTCTCAGCATTCTTCTATAGAACCACATCTCTATTGCCTCTAATTTCCCACATTGCAGTTTGTTTATTGTACAAGATAGGTGGTAGGTATTCTATTAGCGAAAGTTGATAAGTATTCTATTGGTGAAAGTTTGTAGGTATTCTTTTCGCGAAAGTTTGTAGGTATTCTTTTCGCGAATGTTTGTAGGTATTCTTTTCGCGAATGTTTGTAGGTATTCTTTTGGCAAAAATTGGTAGGTATTCTATTGGCGAAATCCAGGATCAATCATGTCTTGATCAAAACAGTACAGATATCGCAATTGCTTTGAACAAAGTAGAATACTACAGCTGATTTGAAAGAGACAAACTAGGTATTAGGCAATGCACGAAAACACACATAGCATACTTGTGCAGCCACTTACTTGTAAGTGCAGCCACTTACTTGTAACGTTCTTCCAACAGCTGCAACCCTGACATACAATTTGGTCTATCCACATCTCCAAAACTTGAAAGACCCGAAGACAAATCTTTAATTTCATGAATTTCCTTCAAGAACATGTTGGTTGTGTTCTGTGTTTCAGTCTCAATGGCGTATGCAAGTCGCGTCTTATCCGAGTACCTGGAAAATATTGAATCAATTGTCATATTCAATTTTTGAAACCCGTATTACCGAAACTGGGAATGGGAATGATGAATTGTAACACTTCTGTACCCCCCCTCCCCACAGGTGAGTGACGATGGCACCTGTCTGTCTTTCCAGGCGATAGTGTTATTGATGCGATATAAGAAATATAAGTAATACAAAGTCAATGATATAGTATTAAAACAGGTACACACATTCAAATATTTAGGTACAACGATTACAGCAGATGGAAGAAATTCAACAGAAATAAGAAGCAGAATAGGGCAGGTAAAAACAACATTCAGAAAAATGAAAAACATACTGTGTAATATGACCTTGTCATTAGAGGTGAGAAAGAAACTTCTATACTAACAAATGGGTGTGAGTCTTGGACAATCAACATACAAAAAAGTTGGAAATTAGAGGCGATAGAGATTTGTTTCAACAGAAGAATGGTGAGAATGCCATGGACTGCCAGAAAAACTAATGTAGAGGTGTTGAAAGAGTCAAATACGAAACGGACCTTTATCAATAATATAAGAAAAAGACATATCTTCATTATTTGGCCACTTCATGAGACAGGTAGGTTTAGAGAACATAGTCACAACAGGCAAAATTGAATTCAACAGAGACAGGGCGAGAACGATAGAAAATATTAGACAGTTTGACAACCTGACACGGCAGGGAAACAACAATGATCTTGATGCATAATACTGGAGATATAGAGCTGTGTAGAGCCATGCCGGCATTGCACCAGATGATGGTGATAAGAAATACTATATACGATGCATGTTCTTGATGATGACGTATAACACACATCATACGTAGTAGCCACATTTCTGTCTTGTCGATAAGTATTATTATGCTATAAGGAATATACCCTACAATGCATGGCGATGATGAATGCGACCTTAGACTTCCAGATACATGGAGTTGTACGGGTCACAGAAAGGTGCGACTGTTACCAAAATTAGCTGAGATTTCCTGTTGTGATCCAATTCTTACAGAAAACACGCAAGTCCTACATCTCAAGAGCTATTTGCGCACTGATATCGTCTAGCGTGACCTATCTTAACACATCGAAATTTTCCCGTGATTTTCATTGATTGCTGACAAATAATCAGCCAAGATGAATGAATCTGTGTACGATCAAAACGCAGGAATATTTTTTAGAATAACTTTGTGAATAATGTACCAGCAAATCCCGGTTACTTTTCAAGAAACAAGCATCCTTTGCTGTGGCGCTCCTGTTGTTCTGGTTGGTAAAACTAGACGACCACAATGTAACACACGACTAATATAAACTGCAAAGAATTCTCCGGAGAATGCCCTAGGAATCACAGGCCAACTTGCACCGTCATCTTCTGTTGTGTATCTTCTTTGACGCAGTCTTTCAACTATCTGCTATCACTTTCTCTGTTGTCTGTACATCACTCCTGATCTTACCGTTCTATGAATCATAATCTTTCGAATCCTGTTACATCACAGCCACATCATGTTACATCACAGCCACATCCTGTTACATCACAGCCACATCCTGTTACATCACAGCCACATCATGTTACATCACAGCCACATCCTGTTACCTCACAGCCACATCCTGTTACATCACAGCCACATCCTGTTACATCACAGCCACATCCTGTTACATCACAGCCACATGATGTTACATCACAGCCACATGATGTTACATCACAGCCACATCCTGTTATATCACAGCCACATCATGTTACATCACAGCCACATCCTGTTATATCACAGCCACATCATGTTACATCACAGCCACATCCTGTTACATCACAGCCACATCCTGTTACATCACAGCCACATCCTGTTACATCACAGCCACATCCTGTTACATCACAGCCACATCATGTTACCTCACAGCCACATCCTGTTACATCACAGCCACATCCTGTTACATCACAGCCACATCCTGTTACATCACAGCCACATCCTGTTACATCACAGCCACATCATGTTACCTCACAGCCACATCATGTTACATCACAGCCACATCATGTTACATCACAGCCACATCATGTTACATCACAGCCACATCCTGTTACATCACAGCCACATCATGTTACCTCACAGCCACATCCTGTTACATCACAGCCACATCATGTTACATCACAGCCACATCCTGTTACATCACAGCCACATGATGTTACATCACAGCCACATCCTGTTACATCACAGCCACATGATGTTATATCACAGCCACATGATGTTATATCACAGCCACATCCTGTTACATCACAGCCACATCATGTTACCTCACAGCCACATCATGTTACCTCACAGCCACATCCTGTTACATCACAGCCACATCATGTTACCTCACAGCCACATCCTGTTACATCACAGCCACATCATGTTACCTCACAGCCACATCCTGTTACATCACAGCCACATCATGTTACATCACAGCCACATCCTGTTACATCACAGCCACATCCTGTTACATCACAGCCACATCATGTTACCTCACAGCCACATCATGTTACATCACAGCCACATCATGTTACCTCACAGCCACATCATGTTACATCACAGCCACATCATGTTACATCACAGCCACATGATGTTACATCACAGCCACATCCTGTTACATCACAGCCACATGATGTTATATCACAGCCACATGATGTTATATCACAGCTATATCTCTGATCATATATCAACTGATATACAGGCCACAATTTGTTTGATGTCTTGTTTATGTGTAAGAAAGCCTAATGGTCCCTACAGTACGAATACCTAATGGTACGTACATATGTTAATGTTAGTAATCCTCGTGAAATTAGCGTAAAATTTGCGTATTTCTCATCGGCATCGCAATCGACCGATCCTATTTAGAGTAACGAGAATATATTCGCAAAATTGCATCTTTTTTAAGAATTCGGATTGGTCGAAATAACAAATAATGCGTTGACACAAGTAGCCAGGCTATGTGATGTCAGCTGAAGGAACCTGGTTCAAACCTCGTCTGCTGCTTTATGCTTATTGTAAACATACCATAAGTTACCAACTTTCACCATTACTTCTTCATCCAAAGATAAAAATTGAAATTTTTTTTAAAACAGATAATATTTATAATTTTTATTCCAACACTCTGCTACCAATGTCAAACATGGTCTTTGACAGCCTCGCAGCAGAGGAAAATCGTCACATGTGAAATGAAGTGTATGAGAAAAGCTGCAATGGTTACCAAACTAGATAAAATAATAAATGAATAAATTAGGAAAAGAGTTGGTATAAAATCATGTATCGAACATATTGAGAGACAGCAAGTGAAATGGTTCGGTCACCTTATGAGAATGAAGCAAAACCAAATACCAATAAGAGCATATAACAAAAGAATATCCTGGCGTAAAGCCAAAGACAGACCAAGAAAACGGTGGATAGAAAACATCAAGATAGCTTTGAATAAACATGTACTAAATTCTACCACGGTGACACATCTGGCCTTGGATAGACCCCTTAAGCTCCCACCCCTACGCTTAGCGGCAAGTGTGAATACGATCAACCATCATTCACCTGGGGAAAGACAGTAGTATACCGTAAACTACGATTAAGGATGGTTGGAATTTGTGTTTATATATATATACTCATCAATTCTAACCTAGAAATAATCGTGTCAAGATTTATACACAACTGCCTTAAATAAACTATCAAAGAGAAAGTCAGATGGGAAACTATGACAGATGAAGGATGCTTGGAAACTATGACAGATGAAGGATGCTTGGAAACAATGACAGAGGAAGGATAATTGGAAATTATGTTACATATGCCCGAAAATGGAACAAAGAATAGCAACACTGTTTACCTTCCATGCATGTCGTACAAGGCGACTAAGGAGGTTATGAGATGGAGTTGGCTGTCCCATCCCATATAGGGTCAGTGACCCAAAGCCATGCTAAAGTCGAATGTGTCAGTCCGAAAGGCGCAGATATCGCAGCAATGCTGTAAACCATGACACAGCGCATTCCGTTCTCCGGACTGCATCCTGCTAATCTGCAGGAGTTTGAGAACGAACGCAGAAGAAGAAGAAGAAGAAGAAGAAGAAATTATGACAAGAAGGATAATGGAAAAAGATGACATAGAAAGTATAATGGAAAACTATGATAAAGAAAGAATGCGTGAAAGCTATGAGAGATGAAGGATGCTTGGAAACTATGAAAAAGGAAGTCTCATGAAAAACTATGAAAGAGGAAATCAGATGGAAAATTATGAAAGTTTAAAAGCGATGAAAATTATGACAGAGGAAAGAAGATGGAAAATTATGACAGAGGAAAGAAGATGGAAAATTATGACAGAGAAAAGAAGATGGAAAATTATGACAGAGGAAAGAAGATGGAAAATTATGACAGAGGTAAGAAGATGGAAAATTATGACAGAGGAAAGAAGATGGAAAATTATGACAGAAGAAAGAAGATGGAAAATTATGACAGAGGAAATCAGATGGAAAATTATGACAGAAGAAAGAAGATGGAAAATTATGACAGAGGAAATCAGATGGAAAATTATGACAGAGGAAAGAAGATGGAAAATTATGACAGAAGAAAGAAGATGGAAAATTATGACAGAGGAAATCAGATGGAAAATTATGACAGAAGAAAGAAGATGGAAAATTATGACAGAGGAAATCAGATGGAAAATTATGACAGAGGAAAGGAATATTTAAGACAAAAGTAATAATCATCCTAAAGAGAGATGACTGAATATGAAAGAATAATCCCATAACCTGTCATGTCGTAGGGGTACCACATTGCATGCGCTGAAGCACACCTCTAGCGATTTCCATCTTCTACTATGCGGAGGAGTGCGGGAAAATCTTGTCCTGTCCATTCGATGATGTTCTCTGCCCATGTCTTTATTTTCCCTCCTACGCTTTTCTACCCCCCCCCCCTTTTTCGACAGTTCCCTACAGTAGTTATTGTTTTTTGACAAAGAACCCTGTCTGCACACATTTCCAAACCATGCTAGTTTTCATAAGAGAGATAGAAAAATGTGGAAAGGAATATTTAATAATTAAGACAACGTAATAATGATGAGATATATTTCGCATATGGGTGCGAAAGTTGGAAAGCCACAAAAGCCACAGATAAAAGACTCGACTCCTTTGAAAACAAATGCCTACGTACCATTCTGAACGTTAAGTGGAGTGACTTTAAATCTAACACTACTATAAGAGAGGAAAGCAAACAAACCTATATATCTTCCTTCATTAGACAAAGGCCTTGGACTTGCATCGGCCATGTTCTCAGAATGAACAACCTAAGAATTCCCCAGCAGTCACTATATCGGGGGCCACCTGGAGTAAGAAGAAGAGGGAGACCTAGAGAAACTCTACGAAGAACCATTAATAGAGAAGGCATGTCAATGAACCTAAACAACACGCAACAATTGAATAGACCTGGCAACACAAAGACAGAAATGGAAAGCTATGGTTTCTTCCCTATGCGCCGCCTATGGCCCTGGAGGAACATAACATAACATAACATAACATAACATAACAATAATGAACAGAGATAAAGTTAACCCATAGCATTTATTAATGACGTAGGGGTGTGACATGTTAACGACCTCACATTTCAATGACTTTGCTATATAAGGACGGTAGCCATCTCCTCTCCCTCGCAGTCTTTACTTCCAGGGCTAATGTGGTACCAAATTTAGGCTGGGTCGACCGACCCAGAAGCGTAGGCTGGGTCGACCGACCCAGAAGCCGTTGCGGTCTGAGAAGCATTTACTCATCAACGGGGGAATGAACCGAAGACCAATCACATTCGAAGCCGGTGCACTAGCCAATGCGCAAAGCGGTTCTCATTTCATAGATAGATAGAAAACGGGAAAGAATACTTAAGAGGAAGGAATAATCATGCCAAAGAGGAATATAAAACTATAGAAAAGAAAGAGAAAAGGAAGATTTAACGATAGTAGCCGAGCAAAAAGATTTTTTAAAATTAGACAAAAACAAAAAAACACAAGAAAAGATAAAATGATAAAAGTAAATGTTACCTTCCAGTTTTAACTGCACTTTTGGACATACCCACTGAGAGGCACTTGTGATACCGGCAGTGACTGCACTCGCCTCTTTTCTTACCATTCACTTCACATTTTTTCTCTTTAGAACACATGTAGATGGCGCCTCGTTTCAAGCTTCTCCTGTTGGTAAACGTAAAACCTTGAAATATGACGAAGGCTCATTATCAGGGTTGCCAGCTTAAAATTATCATTTAAAGCTAAATAATATTTTTTAAAGTTAAAAAAAGGGGCGAAAAGTATTTTACATACCCACATCAGAATGAAGAGTTATAATTCAGACGTGAGATAATACTGTCTACGCGCAAATTTCAGATGGCTAAGTCATTTGTAATGGTCATTTCTACTGGTCATTTGTACTGGTCATTTGTATTGGTATTTGTAGTGGTCATTTGGACTGATTTCAAATTACTAACTGCAATAACCCAGCTCTTGCAAAGAATATTAGATCAATAGCACTTTAACACACAGTGCTCATCAGTGATACGAAAGAAATTATAACGTAAAAGATTTGAGGTTACAAGTTGAAAACAGCGCTGCCCGCCGCCAACGTTCGATGTTCCAAATTGGAGACTTCAGACACGGCAAACACTCTTCTTCTTCACCAACATTCATTCTCAAACTCATGCACACAAGTTTAATCTGGAGGGAGAAGAGACAAATGAAGAATATTCTAGACTAACAACATCAGGAAATAGTCCGAGAATGATTTTTAAACACCCTAAAGATTTTTCGCATGACTAAGAATAGAAATGTTTGTGGTGGGGTTGTTTTGTTTCTGATGTCTTCAGTGCGGCACCCCTGCGACCCAGGCGGGTTATGCAGCATGTTATTATTATTACGTTCCTGGTGGTAAATAATCTGACTTTCTACTTCTTCTTCTGAGTAAGTGCTCATAATCACATCAGCCAGCAGGATACAGTCCAGAGAGTGGAATGTGGTGTCCACCGTTGGACACACAAGTGGTTCTCAATCTATTTCGGCCCGTGGTCCACCTTTTTATGACAAATTAATATCATATATCTCTCTGTTCCCGTTAAGCTGCGCTAAAGTGCGCTAGCAAACACATTTTTATCCGTTGACGCAGACAGTATGGATTTGACACACACGAGTTATGAATATAAATTTGTGTAAATGTTCATATATTAAAAACATAACTTGTGTAAATATAGCATGCGGAAGAAGATACGCGTTTCTTATAGGTAGAAAAAAATAGAAAAGGATTGAAATATATAGAACAAAGTGGCATCCAAAAAAAAAGTGGCCTTCTAGTAGCATCAACCTTCTGAGATCGATTTTTGCCTTAGAGGGAACATCTGGCTTAATAAATCGATCACATACTCGATTTTCTGTGGTACTCCTGGAAGGTATGTGACCCAATAATTTTTGGTGGCACCCCTAACTGCCTGGATAACCAGGCTTGATAGATTGCGAAATGAATATATCAGGGAAAGAATAGGTATAATATCTGGTACAGATTACATAGAGAGAGAACAGATCAAGGGGTTTGGCCACATTATGAGAATGTATGACGAAAAGTTGCCCGTACAAGCATATAACCAAATGAGATTAGGGTATAAAGCCAGAGGAAGACCACGGAAAAGTTGGATAGAAAAAGTCAGGGACATCCTGAACAGACACGGCCATAGCACAGCCGAGGCCACATATCTAGCGATAGAACGCAAGCTCGAGCTCCTATCACCCCTACGTTTAACGCTAAGAATGGATCACAAACCACCTGGGGAAAGCCCCTCTGCGGGAATCATGAGCCATATTGAGAACCACTGTTCTACAGTATGCCTGCGATATCTGCACCTTTAGATTTCTTGAGTCTTGATTAGAAACTGGCATCATAGCATGTGAGGCATTCCCATAATTGCTCCGCTCTCCATTCCAGTATGTTGAGAGACTGACTTATATGGTGTGGTAACCAATTCCACACTCCCTTAACTTCCTTATTCACACCTTACAACATGCATGACACCTTACATCATATCTATTCTTTGATCACTTATTAAGCCTGGCATAACATGGTCGAATTACTAGTTTGTTGTCATTATTCGAAGACACATGTACGATCGAATTACTAGTTTCTTGTCATCATTCGAAGACACATGTTCGAACAATCAAGCCAGACATAAAAGCTTACATCTGCCAGCAATACTCTCTTACTTTAGATGGCAATGGACGGTCTGTGCTTACGATACTCTAACCTAGTTTTTACACCGCTCCCAGACTTCTAATTTTTGTATGCTCCAACACTCTCTCCTACTTTCTTAACCAAAATACTAGCTCACAAAACCTTGGTACTACATTTACTAAGGACTTAGAGAAATGAGAGCTCTCCGCTATAAGAATTCTTCCATTTTTCTTTTATATTTCTTGAGAATCGGTACCAGAGTTCTAACACACTTTCTCCTGTCTCAGTGTTCCACTCCTTATTGTAGATACTTTACAGTATGATTGAGTTTAAGGTGCATATTTAAAAAAATAATATTCAGTTATAGCTACACGGTGTAGCTGTCGTTGTTGCTGCTGTTTCGATGCTCAGAAAATACAAGTTTAGCTCTTATTGCCTATTAGTAATCGGGACGTGTCTCTAGAGCTTCACTTCATATCCTGAAGACTCGAACTCTCAATGGTGTGCACCAGAAGACTACAACTGTCATAGGTGTGCACCAGGAAACTGCAATCATCAGTGGTGTGTTCCAGAAGACTTCACCTCTCAGTGATGTGCAACAGAAGACTTCACCTCTCAGTGATGTGCACCAGAAGACTTCACCTCTCAGTGGTGTGCAACAGAAGACTTCACCTCTCAGTGATGTGCACCAGAAGACTTCACCTCTCAGTGGTGTGCAACAGAAGACTTCACCTCTCAGTGATGTGCACCAGAAGACTTCACCTCTCAGTGGTGTGCAACAGAAGACTTCACCTCTCAGTGATGTGCACCAGAAGACTTCACCTCTCAGTGGTGTGCACCAGAAGACTTCACCTCTCAGTTGTGTGCACCAGAAGACTTCACCTCTCAGTGATGTGCAACAGAAGACTTCACCTCTCAGTGATGTGCACCAGAAGACTTCACCTCTCAGTGGTGTGCAACAGAAGACTTCACCTCTCAGTGATGTGCACCAGAAGACTTCACCTCTCAGTGGTGTGCAACAGAAGACTTCACCTCTCAGTGATGTGCACCAGAAGACTTCACCTCTCAGTGGTGTGCAACAGAAGACTTCACCTCTCAGTGATGTGCACCAGAAGACTTCACCTCTCAGTGGTGTGCACCAGAAGACTTCACCTCTCAGTTGTGTGCACCAGATGACTTCACCTCTCAGTGGTGTGCAACAGAAGACTTCACCTCTCAGTGATGTGCACCAGAAGACTTCACCTCTCAGTGGTGTGCAACAGAAGACTTCACCTCTCAGTGATGTGCAACAGAAGACTTCACCTCTCAGTGGTGTGCACCAGAAGACTTCACCTCTCAGTGATGTGCACCAGAAGACTTCACCTCTCAGTGGTGTGCACCAGAAGACTTCACCTCTCAGTTGTGTGCACCAGAAGACTTCATCTCTCAGTGGTGTGCAATCATTTCAGAAGGTGCAATTAGTGAAACGTTTTTATTAGTAACGCGTGTTGAAGTTTCAAGTAACACTATTGAATCAAACCGTATCACCAGTACAACATAAACGATCGGATCTCGAACCACCAACATATTTGAGCGAGTTTAGATTGTAAGCTCACTAACCACTCTACCACTAAGCCGACATAAGCTGATCATGATCATGATTATGTGCCGTCTCCACATCGAAAATTGGCTGCAACGAACAACCAACATCTTCTGTGTCGTGTCTTGGTAAAAAAGAATCTGAATTACTCTTTGTTGCCCATTTCGTGATTTTTCCCTCACACTTGTACCTTGCCTACCTCCCACTCTCCTCCAACCCTCAACTCTACTCCCAGGTAAGATCTTCAACAGCGTGTTATATCCTTTTACATGTTAAACATATTCTATTTTGATTTGTATTTTTTTCCGCTGAAGATGGATGTGTCGGGCCAGTGGCGCAAATAAAATAGCGACTCAACATATTTCCATTCTCTGGACTACATCCTGCTGCAAATCTAATATGACCAGCTACAAGAGCTACTTGGTCCTGCTACAAGAGAGATCCAGCGGGAGTTTGAGAATGAACGCCGAAGAAGACTTAGAAGATTTGTTATTGATTTAACAGTGATTTTTTCATACGTACGTGGAATACAGGTCTTACTGAACTACGACTAACACACTATCACTGTCGTATGCTCACGAGAAAGAATACACAAAACAATACGCACAACATAATCGGCGTTTCGACCAAAATGCTTTATCAAGATTAGCACATTACATTAAAAAAAGACGACGAGTAGAAATAACTACACAAAAACGCATTCACATTTCGATCAGACATAATTATGTGACGTTGTCATTTTTACTCGTCGTCTATTCTTGTGCTTATCTTGATAAAGGTGTTTTGGTCGAAACGTCGACTATGTCGTATTGTTATTTGTATGATTCTGTCATGTTTACCAATGTGTGTATTCTTTCACGTAAGCATCCGCGAGAGATAGTGTGTCAGTCATCGTTCAGTAAGGCTGCATTACCTGTATCCATGTAAGTACTATTTTCATATAGTTTTTTTAGCATTATTTCTTTTTATTGATTTTCCTACGTAGAGCTGTTAAAACATCTTTATTTCTCTCTATCTCTCTCCTACTATATGTTTTATTATGTTGTTCGTCCATCACATGATGATGATGTCTATTTGTTACATCCAATTTTGATAATGAGGTATGTCCCTTGACTATAAGTTCGTAGATGGCTAATAAGCCATATTCTGACCACAAATGTCCATCGACAGTTTCAACATCGGTTGACAACTGTAGATGGATTTGATCTATGCCTGACTTTCTAGTTACTCTCCACTATTAGAGAATGCAAGTAAATTTAAGTAGGAAGCCAGAGGACAATTTCAAAATTCTTGAGACTAAAGGGAATTGAACCAGTCCGTTCAAGGCACCAAATCGCCTAGCAACTAAAGAACACGCGTTCTTCCGTACTCGATTAACCGAATCTCCAAAAAAAGATGCGATTTTGTCAAGACATTCAAACCGTGCACTCAAAGTCACCAGAACGGACCAATCGAGACAATGACTATTACAACAACAACAAACATCCCGTACAGGTATTGAAATATCCTCAGTAACAACAAACACATAACATAATATCCGTATTAGTTATACAAGGGCCGATAGGTCTTCTTATAAACAGGGATAACATATATAGACAATACAATTTTGCTTCGAATAAATGTTTATACAAGTAAATTTAAGTAGGAAGCCAGAGGACAATTTTTTAAAATTCATGAGACTGACGGGAATTGAACCAGTCCGTTTTCATAAGATGACGAACCGTCTTTGACTAAAGAGTGCCATGTAGCTTTATTTTGTGCAAGTTCTTCCCATATATCTTAATCTATTTCAAAGCCTTTTTGTGAATTTTTTAATGTCCTTGTAGCGCTTCTTTTGGCCACCCAGAGAGCGTATGCTCTTCTGCAACTCATCAACTCAGAAGTATCTCTGGCAGACGATGATCTGGTGTCCAGATGACATACCCAACGAATCTGTGTCATCATCATCATCATCTTCATCATCAAGTGCCGTCTCCGCAACGAAGGTTGGCTGCAACGTATCTCCAACATCCCCTTTCTCTTGTCTTGGGGGTGTACTCTGCTAGACTGTAACCTGTCCATCGTGTAATGTTACTCTCCCACTTGTATCTCTGTCTACCTCGTGCTCGCTTCCCTTTGACTTTACCCTCAAGTAAGGTCTTCAATAAGGTGTCATGTCTTTTAATGTGTCCAAAATATTTTATTTACCTGATCTTTATTTCTCTTAGTAGTTCTTTCTTCATATTAAGTGTCTTTAGCACCTCTTTATTTGTTTTCTTCTCTTTCCATGATGTTCTCCCTCTTCTTCTATATACCCACATCTCAATGGCATCAATTCTGTCTTCTAATTGTTTATTTAGTGTCCATGTTTCTGGGCCATACATTAATATGGAATAGATGTAGCATTTTATAATTCTCATTTTTAACTTGTTTGAAATTTGTTTAAATATTAATATTTTCCACATGTCATTGAAGGTACTTTTAGCCATTCCTATTCTCCTTTTAACTTCTGTTTCACATCTGCCATCATTTGTGACTATGTGTCCAAGATATTGATAATGTTTTACTTGTTGTAGTTTCTCTCCATGTATATTTATGTTTAGCTCTTGTTCTTCTGTGTTTTTTGCTGATTATCATGGTTTTTTGTTTTTGTCTGCATCAAGAACGTGTCAATGCTAGGGATACCAGACCTATCAAAGACAGTAGTATCCGGTATTTTGTCTTGCTATCTGTTGTTCACAATTGTTCTGAAACAAGCTGTATAAAAGTGATTAAGTTTCCTCACATGACGTCTATACACAGTCCATGTTTCACTAGCGTATAACAGCACTGGAGGTACCACTGCTCTATACTCTTCCAGCTTAGTCTGTAGGTTAATGTCATTTCTATGCCACACATTTGAGTACAATCTGCCGAAAGTGATGCTTTTTCTTCTTCTTCTTCTTCTTCTTTCTTTCCTCTTTTACCCTTTACGGGTGTCGAGGGAGATACAATGTTCTTGTTCTCGCTTTTCTGGCAGCTTCAGATAATGTTATTTGGTGTTCGTGTAATGTCTCTTTGATGTTGTCGATCCAGCGTACACTAGGTCTACCCTTGACTCTTCTTTCTGCCTTTCCTATCTTTCTATATGCTTTATAAAACTAATGAATCACACGGCATTCTTTCCAGATGACTAAACCATTGTATCTGTTGGTCTTGTATGTGTTGTTGTTCGTCCAGCACATGATGATGATGTATGTGTTGTTCGTCCTTCACATGATGATGATGTATGTGTTGTTCGTCCAGCACATGATGATGATGTATGTGTTGTTCGTCCATCACATGATGATGATGACCATTTGTTACATCCACTTTTGAAAATTCAATTTTAGTTATGTCCTTGATTATGAGTTCGTAGATGGCTAATGAGCCCTATTCGAGCTGTAAATGTCCTTGGACAGTTCGGACATGGAATAACGACTGTAGACGGATCTTGGTCTATCCATGACTTTCTAGCTGCTCTCCGCTGTTGAGCTGCTGCATTTCTCTTCTTTTCACAAGATGATGCGCTCTTTTCAGTGAGTTCTTTAACGAGTCCTTGTAGCGCTTCCTTTGGCCACCTTGAGATCGTAGCGCTTCCTTTGGCCACCTTGAGATCGTATACCCTTCTCTAGCTCACCATAGAGAAGTATCTTTGGCAGACGATGGTCTGGCATACGCACCAAATGACCTGCCCAACGAATCTGTGTCTGCATCAGGATCGTGTCAATGCTTGGGATACCTACTCTATCAAGGACAGTGGTATCTGGAATCGTGTCTTGCCATCTGATGTTCATAACTTTTCTGAGACAATTTGTATGAAAATGATTGAGTTTTTTCACATGACGTCTATACACAGTCCATGTTTCACTAGCATATAGCAGCACTGGAAGTACCACTGCTCTGTCCATGTTTCACTAGCGTATAACAGCACTGGGGGTACCACTGCTCAACCGGTTTTGTATGTATTGTAGAATTGATATAACACCCAAAGTGATGCTTGTCTTTGCGATTCTTGGCTATCCTTGGCGATTATAATCAACGATGACATTGTGTGGTAGTGTACTACTTAAATAAGTGAATATATTCACAACGTTTAGTGATATTATACTTGTGCTACATTTACATTATATGCAGGGCTCTTGATAGATGTTGCCACACGCTGGTTGTAACATGATTTTCTGTTTTCTCCGTGTTAATACAAAATTAAAGACATAAATTGTGTTTTTTTCTACTGAGTTCATTTCCAAAATAATCTCAATCCATCTCATACGATCGTGTGTACGTTTTCAGAAATGTATAAAATTATTTACATTTTGTGACAACAGACTGAGAAGCGAAATGTTCTGAAAGCTGAAGATTGGCGAGACAGACCTGTGCAACTGTGGACTGAGCCCAGAGACTTCAGAACACATTCTTCATGCCTGTCAACATTACCAAGAAGAGAGGGAGGAAATATGGCCTACTGATACAGCACTACTTCCAGACTTGAGGGGTTCCATGGTTGACATAAAACAAAGCACACAATTCATTGAAGCTATTGGTGCTGTAACCTGATATCTGACTGAAGCTATTGGTGCTGTAACCTGATATCTGACTGAAGATATTGGTGCTGTAACCTGATATCTGACTGAAGCTATTGGTGCTGTAACCTGATATCTGACTGAAGCTATTGGTGCTGTAACCTGATATCTGACTGAAGCTATTGGTGCTGTAACCTGATATCTGACTGAAGCTATTGGTGCTGTAACCTGATATCTGACTGAAGCTATTGGTGCTGTAACCTGATATCTGACTGAAGCTATTGGTGCTGTAACCTGATATCTGACTGAAGCTACTGGCCCTGTAACCTGATATCTGACTGAAGCTATTGGTGCTGTAACCTGATATCTGACTGAAGCTATTGGTGCTGTAACCTGATATCTGACTGAAGCTACTGGCGCTGTAACCTGATATCTGACTGAAGCTACTGGTGCTGTAACCTGATATCTGACTGAAGCTATTGGTGCTGTAACCTGATATCTGACTGAAGCTATTGGTGCTGTAACCTGATATCTGACTGAAGCTATTGGTGCTGTAACCTGATATCTGACTGAAGCTACTGGCGCTGTAACCTGATATCTGACTGAAGCTATTGGTGCTGTAACCTGATATCTGACTGAAGCTATTGGTGCTGTAACCTGATATCTGACTGAAGCTACTGGCGCTGTAACCTGATATCGGACTGAAGCTATTGGCGCTGTAACCTGATATCGGACTGAAGCTATTGGCGCTGTAACCTGATATCTGACTGAATAACAATGAAGAACATTTACATTTTGTGCAATGAATTTCTTAAAAGGGTTTTTTAAAAACGTAGAGTATAGCTTTTACTGTACTCGGTTTCCCATGTGTACTCCGTTACTCCCAACGAAGCGGCACTTCGTCTGTCGAGAGTACCACTCATAACACGTAACTCCGTAGATTCAACCATAATTCACAGGAATCTCTGAAAAAAATCCACCTTGTAAACAAGATGACACAAGTCGGATTCGAACTCATGGCCTCCTGAATACAATGCGAACAACTTAACAACTACACTGGGGAAATCCTGAAAAATGAATTTAACACTTACTAGAACATTTTCAAACCATGAATTCATAGTAAAACATCATATTTCTGTTATAATTTGTGAAGCGTCCTTTACACAACCTTGTTCTCACTGCCACTCTGTAAGCATCTCTGTTCGGTGCAAGCTGTACAGTCTCTTCCAGTGTCATGTTCAGATGGTCTCTGATGTCTTGTGTCCATCGTAGTGTTTTGTCTGTCGCTTGCTCTCTTGCTTGGAACTTGTCCATCCATGATTAATCTTTCTAAGCTATTGTGTCTTTTTCTATGTCCAAAATATGTTCGTTTGTGTTTTTCTTTTTGTTCTGATGGGCCTGTCGTCTTTTATGTTCAGGTCTTTGCTGACATCTGCGTGACTTCGATTGCAGGTCCACTATGGTGATACATGGGTGTCAATGCAGGTCCAGTATGGTGATACATGCATGTCAATGGAAGTCCAGTATGGTGATACATGGGTGTCAATGAAAGTCCAGTATGGTGATACATGGGTGTCAATGGAAGTCCAGTATGGTGATACATGCATGTCAATGCAGGTCCAGTATACAAGAAAGTCTTATTTCAGCAAGCATTAGTAGAATATGAAGTTTTAAAACTACGCCAGGCAGACGGTTGTTAAATCTGTGTCACAGAATTCATGGGTCATCAAAAGTCTGTCACAGAATTCATGGGTCATTAAAAGTCTGTCACATAATTCATCGGTCATTAAAAGTCTGTCACAGAATTCATGGGTCATCAAAAGTCTGTCACAGAATTCATATGTCATCAAAAGTCTGTCACAGAATTCATGGGTCAATCAAAAGTAGGGCATATGTCACAGAATTCATGGGTCAATCAAAAGTAGGGCATATGTCACAGAATTCATGGGTCAATCAAAAGTAGGGCATATGTCACAGAATTCATGGGTCAATCAAAAGTAGGGCATATGCCACATAATTCATGGGTCATCAAAAGTAGGGCATATGTCACAGAATTCACTGGTCATCAAAAGTCTGTTACATAACTCACATGTCGTTTTATGTCTGATAAAAAGTCACTAGCCGTCAAAAGTTGTCACAGAATTCACTGGTTATAAAATATCTGTCACAGAATTCACGAATCATGAACAATATATCACAGAATTCACACTGTTGTAAAACCTCCTAACTTGACCATAACCTTTGCTTAACTTACTACACTACCCATATTATTTACGTAACTTCCTACTTTACCCATTTGCTTACTTCACGTCTTTGTTGTTTGTCATTGACATGTACTGTTGTTTACTTATTTATTCACTGTTGCGTACAATTAACATTCTCTTGCATATCCGTACTTTTATCCTTTTATCCTTTATCCTTTATCCTTTTATCCTTTATCCTTTATCCTAACTTTTATCAATTATCCTTTATCCGTTTTCCTTCATCCTTTATCCTTTATCCTTTTATCCTTTATCCATTATCCTTTTATCCTTTATCCTTTATCCTTACTTTTATCAATTATCCTTTATCAATTATCCTTTATCCTTTATCCTTTTATCCTTTATCCTTTATCCTTACTTTTATCAATTATCCTTTATCCTTTTATCCTTTATCCTTTTATCTTTTATCCTTTATCCTTTATCCTTACTTTTATAAATTATCATTTTATCCTTTTATCAATTATCCTTTATCCTTATCAATTATTAATTATCTTTTATCATTTATCCTTTATCCTTACTTTTATCAATTTGTCAATTTCATCAGTGTGTGTTACTGCTTCCCTCTCCCCTTTATCCGCTAATTCTTTGGTATCTGGGTTATTAGATACTCATTGTGGGATATGTAGGCCTGGAGGTGTCCCACAGACTTGCAGGTGTCCACAGAAAAAATCTTTTGAAATTCGAGGGGGCACACACCCGCTAAGACGGCACATACCCGTCTAGGGGGAACAGAAGCGACCAGGAAGGAAACTGACCCGTCTAGATTGGCAGAGACACGTCTTAAGGGGGAGGTGACACCAAAAAGATACATTTCGACCTTTAAATTGGAGGGGCACACACACCCATCTAGGGAAGGCAGCACATACCCGTCTAGGGGAGAAACACGTCTGAAGGGCACACCAAAAGATTAACATTACGAACAATAAACAACAAGAAACGTATCGATGATCACCTTGGTGTTCTGTACATAACGTCACGAACAATAAACAACAAGAAACGTATCGATGATCACCATGGTGTTCTGTACATAACGTCACGGGGAAAAAAATATCCCAACTGACGACCATGTGAAAAAAAAAATTGGCACAGTTTCTCCTTTGTCTTCTTTTAACATATTCTTCTTCATCGTTTTTCAGTCAGATATCAGGTTACAGCGCCAATAGCTTCAATGAATTGTGTGATTCGCTTCAGGTCATCCATGGAACCCTCAAGTCTGGAAGCAGTACCGTCTCAGTAGGCCATATTTTCTCCCTCTCTTCCTGGTAGAGTTGACAGGCATGAAGAATATGTTCTGCAGTCTCTGGGCTCTCTCCACAGTTGCACATGTCTGCCTCGCCAGTGTTCAACTTTCAGAACATGTAACTTCTCAGTCTGTTGTGAC
Source organism: Meghimatium bilineatum (assembly GCA_034231615.1). Taxonomy (NCBI): domain Eukaryota; kingdom Metazoa; phylum Mollusca; class Gastropoda; order Stylommatophora; family Philomycidae; genus Meghimatium; species Meghimatium bilineatum. The sequence continues at coordinate 5,588,155 of CM067302.1, forward strand.
CAGTTCGTAGTTTTAATATATGATGAAGTTGTTTCTCCTTCGCAAGCACAGATGAGCATGACATGAAAAAAATACATGCGTGAGAAAAAAAGTCTAATTTGGTTTGTGAGTTCGTAGATGCCCGATGAGTCCGATTCGTGCACAGAAAGTTCTATTGCAGTGCATGCTGGCACATACTAAGGAAATTTAATTTTGACACCACAATTATAGACATTATTGAAGCTCTGTACGAAAATGCAAATAGTGCTGTCTTGTCACACAATACAATTGGAGAGTTCTTCAAAACAAATGTGGGAGTTCGACAGGGATGCGTAATGTCCCCAGTACTTTTTAACATATACTTAGAGCACATCATACAAGAAACATTGCATGACTACAACACGTCTATATCGATCGGAGGTCGCCCTATTTGCAACTTGCGTTTCGCTGATGATATTGATCTTATAGCTGGGTCAGAACAATCATTGCAAGAATTAACATCAAAGTTAGAAAAAGTTACCAGCAAGTACGGAATGGAAATCAATTCAGATAAGAGCAAAATTTTGGTAAACAGCAGAGACACATAAAACCAGACTAATATCATGATGAATGGACACAAGCGTGAAGAGGGGAATACCTTCAAATACCTCGGATCCAGTATATGCAGCGATGGTAAATGCAAAGCAGAACTAAAAATAAGGCTGGAGATGGATTTAGCGTCATTGTCAAGGCTAACTGTGATTTGGAAAAGCAACATCAGTGTTGGAGTGAAAATCAAACTGTATAGGTCGCTGGTGCTTTCTGTTGTGTTGTATGGTTGTGAGAGTTGGACACTCACTGCGGACATGGAGAGAAGATTACAGGCTTTCGAGTATAAATGCTACAGAAGAATTCTACGAATTTCCTATGGGGAACATAAGACCAATGTGTACGTAAGAAATAAAGTAGAGATGTGTGCAGGTGTCCAGGAGCCATTGCTTTCAATAGTGAAACGACGAAAACTAGCATGGTTCGGACATGTATGCAGGCACGATTCCTTGTCAAAAACAATACTGCATGGAACTGTCGAGGGTGGAAGAAGCAGAGGAGGACAAATAAAGACATGGACAGACAACATCAAGGAATGGACAGGGCTAGATATTTCCACACTCATCCGCATCTCTGACGATAGAATTCGCTGGAGGACTCTGTGTGCTGAAGCATCCAATGTGGTACCCCTACGACCCTGAAGGGTTATGGGTCTATTGATTGATTGATGCTTGAGTGCTGAAGATTTGGGGTAGGTTAATTTTCGGATTTGTCCTTCCGCTTCTTGCGCTTGTGGATTGCTCGTAGTGTTCTTTCTTTTTCAAATTTCATGATACCAGCAGTGATCTGAGTGTGCCAGGCTTGGCGATCAAGTGCTATAGTCTCCCACGAGCTAGGATCGATGCTGCAGTGCTTCAGAGAGTTTTTTAGGTGATCATTGAAGCGTTTTTTCTGCCCTCCACTTGAACGGTTACCTTCGCACAGCTCTCCATAGAATAATCTCTTTGGAATGCGCTTGTCTGGCATACGGAAGATGTGGTCAGTCCTGCCGAATTGGGACCTAGTCAGCATTTTCATGGGTGCTTTGCATATGAGATTTCTGAAGGATTTCCGTATCTGGTACACGATCCTGCCAACGTACTCCCATAAGGTTTCGTAGGCCCCGAAGATGAAAATAGTTAAGCTGTCGAGCGTGTCTCGCATAGACAGTCCAACAAGACGCAGCATAAAGCAGTGTTGGTAGAACCACTGCGTGGTAAACATCCAACTTAGCTGTCAAACTGAGACCAGGCCTGATTCAGACGGTGGCACGAAGGCTCTCGAATGATGCACTGTCATCTTTTAATATATACATGACAGGTGTCGGTGTTTTTATTCTGTATTCTCTTTTTGTAATCTACATTGCCACGCCAACTTCTGTATCAACTAAACAGCAAGGGCTACTTAGAATATGCTTTGTCGTCGATATTCATATTCATGTAAAAAAAATTCTAAACAAAAAATTATCCCGAGCGTCAATTTGTGTCTCCTGATTGCTACATCACAAGTTCTGCTCATTTCTCCCCAAAAATCTACCCAAAAAATCTACATAAATGTGCACATAGATCAAAATAAAGTAGATAATAGCCGCCATGGAATGCGAGCATCTTTAAATTATCGACATTATTCGATAATTATCTGAGGAAAGAAATACAATTTCATTATCGATTGCTAAACAGGACCCAAGATCTATATTTGGTCGGACACACGTGATGGCGTTACTTGGCCTACAAGACAGACACATTTAGGCGGAGATAATATCTCCTCGTCGTCATCTTTGCTGTTTTTAATATGTCTAGCCTCTGTGGTCGAGAGATTAGGGGGCATGTCTTGAGCGGTAAATGTGCATAGTTCAATCCTCGTCACTGGCAAGTATGTACGTTTTTATCACGGAATAGTCACGGACAAAAGCAGTAGAATTGCGTTTGAAAGATATATATTGGTTGTCCATGTTTTACAGACGTTGAAAACAATATACACAACAAACATTATGTGCGTTTGTGAACGCGACAAAAATGTAAAAATGTAGTAGTAGCAATAGCTGTTGTAATAGTAGTAATAGTTTTACTAGTAGTAGTAATAGTAGTAGTAGTAGTAGTAATAGTAGTAGTAGTAGTAGTAGTAATAGTAGTAGTAGTAGTAGTAGTAGTAGTAGTAATAGTAGTAGTAGTAGTAGTAATAGTAATAGTAGTAATAGTAGTAGTAGTAGTAATAGTAGTAGTAGTAGTAGTAATAGTAATAGTAGTAGTAGTAGTAATAGTAGTAGTAGTAGTAGTAATAGTAGTAGTAGTAGTAATAGTAGTAGTAGTAGTAGTAATAGTAGTAGTAGTAGTAGTAGTAGTAATAGTAGTAGTAGTAGTAGTAGTAGTAATAGTAGTAGTAGTAGTAGTAGTAGTAGTAGTAATAGTAGTAGTAGTAGGGGTTAATGCTAATAGTTGTTATATTAATAGTAGAGTGATAGAAGAAACAGTTGAAGCCCTTCAAGAAATAGCTGCGGTCCTTGTGGTTGCTAGTAGAAACAGCTGCGTCCCCATACTCCACTAAATCCCCATACTCCACTAAATCCCCATACTCCACTAAATCCCCATACTCCACTAAATCCCCATACTCCACTAAATCCCCATACTCCACTAAATCCCCATAATCCACTAAATCCCCATACTCCGCTAAATCCCCATTCTCCACTAAATTTCCATACTCCACTAAATCCACATACTCCACTAAATCCCCATAATCCACTAAATCCCCATAATCCACTAAATCCCCATACTCCACTAAATCCCCATACTCCACTAAATCCCCATACTCCACTAAATCCCCATAATCCTCTAAATCCCCATACTCCACTAAATCCCCATAATCCACTAAATCCCCATACTCCACTAAATCCCCATAATCCTCTAAATCCCCATACTCCACTAAATCCCCATAATCCACTAAATCCCCATACTCCACTAAATCCCCATAATCCACTAAATCCCCATACTTCACTAAATCCCCATACTTCACTAAATCCCCATAATCCACTAAATCCCCATACTTCACTAAATCCCCATACTCCACTAAATTGTGAGTCACAAACACTGAAAGGTATGATGGATGCAACCATGATAATGATGACGACTGTTGGTGGTGGTGATGATTGTGGTGACAATGATGATTGTGGTAACGATCAATAATGATTGTGGTGACGATGATGATTGTGGTGACGATGATGATTGTGGTGACGATCAATGATAATTGTAGTGCCGATAAATGATGATTGTGGTGACAATGATGATTGTGGTGACGATGATGATTGTGGTAACGATCAATGATAATTGTGGTGACGATAAATGATGATTGTGGTGACAATGATGATTGTGGTGACGATGATGATTGTGGTGACAATGATGATTGTGGTGACGATGATGATTGTGGTAACGATCAATGATGATTGTGGTGACGATAAATGATGATTATGGTTGACGATATTCATGACAACGATAGTCGTAGTGTTGGTGCCGATGACAATGGTGGTGATGAAGATGATGATGAGGATGTTAGCCGTGATGATTATGATAATGATGATTATGATAATGATGATTATGGCGGTAAAGCTAGTGGTGAAAATATTACGACGATAGTCGTAGTGTTGGTGACGGCGATAATGTTGAAAATAATTATGGCGGTAGTGGTGATAATGATGGCGGTAGTGGTGATGAGGACGATGATGATGTCGACAACTATACAATTACCTGAAAAATCCGTTACAGGCTTCACAAGTGACCACTCCATAATGCAAACCTGACGCTTTACTACAACATACCCTGCATGGAGGCAGAATAGAGGGCCGACGTTTGTCAGGCTGTATAATGAAGGGAAGCCAATGGTAAACAATGGTATGTGTTACAAAAATGTAGTATATGGAATATATATATATTCTGTTCTTTTAGCAGAAAGTGAACATGAACTACAAAGACTAATAGATCAAGTCAATAAATCAAGTAATGAATATGGACTGGATATAAACATTCAAAAAACAAAAACCATGATAATCAGCAAAAACACAGAAGAACAGGAGGTAAACATAAACATACAGGGAGAGAAACTACAACAAGTAAAACAGTATCAATATCTTGGACACATAGTCACAAATGATGGCAGATGTGAAACAGAAATTAAAAGGAGAATAGGAATGGCTAAAAGTACCTTCAATGACATGAGGAAATTATTAATATCTAAACAAATTACAAACAAGTTAAAAATGAGAATTATAAAATGCTACATCTATTCCATATTAATGTATGGCTCAGAAACATGGACACTAAATAAACAATTATAAGACAAAATTGATGCCTTTGAGATGTGGGTATATAGAAGAATAGGGAGAACATCATGGAAAGAGAAGAAAACAAATAAAGAGGTGCTAAAAACACTTAATATGAAGAAAGAACTACTAAGAGAAATAAAGATCAGGCAAATAAAATACTTTGGACACATTAAAAGACATGACACCCTATTGAAGACCTTACTGGAGGGTAAAGTCAAAGGGAAGCGAGCAAGAGATAGGCAGAGATACAAGTGGGAGAGTAACATTACACGATGGACAGGTTACAGTCTAGCAGAGCGCACCACCAAGACAAGAGACAGGAGATGTTGGAGATACGTTGCAGCCAACCTTCGTTGCGGAGACGGCACTTGATGATGATGATGATGATATATATATATATATACAATATTTACAGTTGGAACATATCGTTAACAAAGTAACATTTCAGTTTCTATAGTAAGTGTTTCTGAACCAGACATATTCATTGTCCACCTAATGGCAATCGTTTCCCATTATGGTATGATTCTTCCGCCAAAATGGCCGACTAGAACGAATGTGTTCTCTTTACGGTGCTCGATTAACGGTTGTTCCTTCCCGAAAGTAATGGCAACCTACGGGAATATTGTGCCTAGAAATTTCCAAAAAGAAAACTACGCCTGTTTGGTCATATAAAGAGACATAACTGTTTAGAAAGACAAATAATGGAGGGAAGAGTACCTGGGAAGAGGAGAAGGGGCAGACCAAGAAGACGATGGACTGACGACATTAAAGATAATATGAATACATCGCTAGAAAATGCAAGCCACATCGCCCAAGACAGAGAGAGGTTCAGAGAGTTCATTGGGAAGACAACGTTCTGGAAGGAATACGTCACATGACACTCTAGTGTTTGCCTTTGTAGTGTGAAACATGGAATTTCGTATCTACCTTGAAATGAGCTCTCAATTGGTGAATTGCAATAAAATTGCTTGTTGCGTGAAAGTGGTGACAGCTCCATTCACTCCCATTTCGGGTTTATGACCACTCATTGTAAAACTAAAAGATCACAAAGTGTAGGTATGCAGTATTTTAGTACGCACGATGACTAAACCATTTCCATGTAAGCTGTTTTCGTAAGACACCCAACATCCATTGGTAAGATAACATATCTGAGGTAGTAATGACGGCACAAGCATGCTGGGCAGGACACATGTTCCGCATGAAAGATCATCGATTGTCTATTGTCTTTCCCCAGGTGGTTTGTGATCCACTCTTGCCGTTAAGCGTAGGGGCTTGAGCTTGCGTTCTAAAGCCAGATGTGTAGCCTCGGCTGTGCTATGGCCGTGCCTGTACAGGATGTCCCTGACGTTTTCTATCCATCTTTTCCGTGGTCTTCCTCTGGCTTTGTACCCTGATCTCATTTGGTTATATGCTTGTACGGACAACTTTTCGTGATGCATTCTGATGTGACCAAACCACTTGATCTGTTCTCTCTCTATGTAATCTGTACTAGATATTATACCTATTCTTTCCCTGATATATTCATTTCTCAATCTATCAACCCCGGCAGCTTTCCTCAAGCTTTTCATCTCACATGTCACTATCTTTCTGTAATGAGAAGATAAAAGAGATTTTAGTCTTATATAGTAAAGTAACCCATAGCATTTATTAATGCCGTAGGGGTGTGAGATGTTAGCGATCTCACATTTCAGAGGCTCTGTAAATGAGGGCGATAGCCAACTCCTCTCCCTCGCAGTCTTTACTTCCCGGATTAATCCGGTACCCATTTAAGGCTGGGTCGACCTGGGAACCGTTGCGATCTGAAAAGCATTTCCGCCTCAACTGGGGAACCCAGGACAACTCATTTGCGAAGCCAGTGAGCTAACGCCCGCGCTAAAGCGGCTCCCTATTCTTCTATAGTAGGCGTTTCTGAACCAGATATATTTATTGTTCACCCCGTGGCAATTGTTTCCCCTATCTCTCAATCTGGATGTATATATAAAACATCTATCTATCTGTCTGCCTGTTTGTCTATCTGTCTGTCTGTCTATCTATTTATGCTTCTTCAGAGCCGAACACAGAGCTTATGGCCGAAACCAGAGCTCTCCAGTTGGAGAGATGTAATGTTACTGTGTGTAATCGTTATATTTTGTTGAGACCCATAGTCATACCCACTCTGATGGTTGCTCTGCGAAGAGCGTCTCTTGGTCTTCCACATTTTTTCACAATCTGGTACCCATTTTAAAGTTTCTAGTAGCAGACTAGTTTTCTTCCATGAAATGTACATATCCAATATAGTTCCATCTCTTGACACATCATCAACAACATCATCAACAACATCACCATCATCAACAACATCATCAACAACATCATCAACAACATCATCAACAACATCATCAACAACATCATCAACAACATACCCATCATCAACAACATCATCAACAACATCATCAACAACATCATCAACAACATCATCAACAACATACCCATCATCAACAACAACATACCCATCATCAACATCATCAACAACATACCCATCATCAACAACATCATCAACAACATCATCAACAACATCATCAACAACATCATCAACAACATACCCATCATCAACAACAACATACCCATCATCAACATCATCAACAACATACCCATCATCAACATCATCCCCATCATCAACAACATCCCCATCATCAACAACATCATCAACAACATCATCAACAACATCATCAACAACATCATCAACAACATCCCCATCATCAACAACAACATCATCAACAACATCATCAACAACATCATCAACAACATCATCAACAACAACATATCAATCATAAACAACAACATCATCATCAACAACAACAACATCATCAACAACATCATCAACAACAACATACCAATCCTCAACAACATCATCAACAACAACAACATCAACAACAACAACATCAACAACATCAACAACAACAACAACATCATCATCAACAACAACATCATCATCAACAACAACATCATCATCAACAATATCATCATCAACAACATCAACAACAACATCATCAGCAACATCATCATCAAAAACATCATCAACATCATCAGCAACATCATCATCAACAACATTATCAACAACATCAACAACAACAACATCATCATCAACAACATCATCATCAACAACATCAACAACATCATCAACAACAACAACATCAACAACAACAGCATCATCAACAACATAATCATCATAAACATAATCATCAACAACATAATCAACAACATCATCAACATCATCATCAACAACAATATCAACAACATCATCAACAACATCATCAACAACATCATCAACAACATCATCAACAACATCATCAACAACAACATGAACAACATCAACAACAACATAATCATCAACATAATCAACATCAACATCAACAATATCATATATTCAGTGTTTTAATTACATTACTATTTCTTGTTCTATCAATTTCTGATAAAAATGACACATTTTTTCTATTGAGTTCAGTTAGAAGTGACAGTTCGTCGGCAGGTGGCGACTTGTGTCAACAAACTAGACGTCAGAAAACAAACAGCAAATAGGAATTAGTTTTACATCCACACGCTAGTTTACGAGGGACAGACCTGAACAAACTTACGGACATAATACGTTGGTGGTGGTGGTGACAGTGTGGGGGGGGGACGTGGATAGATATTGCGAAATGAATGGTATATATGAACGTGAACATGTGTGAACGAGAACATGTGTGAACGAGAACATGTGTGAACATTCAGTGAGTTTAGTCAGTAAACATAGGTTATTACTGAAGCAGTAATTCAATACGTAATTACTTCAAGCAGTATTTCAATAAGTAATTACTTCAAGCAGTACTTCAATAAGTAATTACTCCAAGTAACACTTCAATAAGTAATTACTCCAAGCAGTACTTCAATAAGTGATTACTCCTGTAGTCGTAACCTTCAATAACAGTTACCATGTTGTTCCGACTGGCCGATGGTGTGCTTGAACTAATTACGGGCACGGCGTCGATGGGTGGAACAACAAAGAAACCTGTTGCAAGGACTAGAGTTGTGCCCTGATGTCGACGTTTGTTTCAGCGGCATTAGACTCGAAACACCGTGCCGGATGGCTTTTGGAACAGAGGGCGAAGCACTTACGGCAATGCCCTACGTGCTGTGAGGCTAGTTTCTATTCAAGAATCAAGAAGTAATTACTTCAAGCAGTAATTCAATAAGTAATTACTCCAAGTAATACTTCAATAAGTAATTACTCCAAGCAGCAGTACTTCAATATGTAATTACGCCAAGTAGTAGTTCAATAAGTAATTACTCAAGCAGTAATTCAATATGTAATTACTCCAAGTAGTAGTTCAATAAGTAATTACTCAAGCAGTAATTCAATAAGTAATTACTCCAAGCAGTAATTCAATAAGTAATTACTTCAAGCAGTAGTTCAATAAGTAATTACTCCAAGCGGTAGTTCAATAAGTAATTACTCCAAGCGGTAGTTCAATAAGTAATTGCTACAAGCGGTAGTTCAATAAGTAATTACTCCCGGCGGTAGTTCAATAAGTAATTACTCCAAGCAGTAATTCAATAAGTAATTACTCCACGCAGTAATTCAATAAGTAATTACTTCAAGCAGTACTTCAATAAGTAATTACTCCAAGCAGTAATTCAATAAGTCACTACTCCAAGCAGTAATTCAATAAGTCACTACTCCAAGCAGTACTCTAACAATTAATTACTTCAAATTACTCATTGCTCGTCGCGACATTGTGCCCACTACCTTGCTATAGACTTGTGAGACCAGGAATTTGTGCCCACTACCTTGCTATATCCCTGTGAGACCTGGAAAGTATACAGTAGACACGACATTGTTCCAATTACCATGTTATATGCTTGTTATTTTCCCATGATGTTTCTTGATCACCGTGTATATTTTGTGTCGACATCCAATGAAAACGTCAATTCGCATTGCTTTAGAAGGATGATTCCTAATATGTCCAGACGGTACTATGATCGTAGTCCAACCCCCATTTTCGTTCTTGTTTCCCATTAGTGCCTACCTGCGTATTTTGTGGTTATTTGATCTAAATATTATATCAATAAATAATCAATATTACATTTGTTATACTTGAAATATTTATTTTTAGGGTTAGGGGTTAGACGTTAGGGTTAGTTATGTTTTACATAACTAATATAAGTACTCGTACATTTAAATTAATAAATGATAACATAAACTGATAAACAAAGGCAAAAGAAATAATCACACAGGTATGTATTAATTGGCTCAACGAGGGTTGGACTGGGATCATAGTATTGCTTAAGCGACTATATAATTGAAGAAAGACGTTTGATGGTACGACATCTGTGTTGTTAGTTGTACTGTGTACAAACCTCGTACCGTTTCGTTTGAGAGGGATAAAGTGCATGTGGAGAAAATCCGAGTACATTGAAGTTAATCATCTACTCCTTTGTGCCTGGTAAATTTTCAACACAAAAATTTTCACTATAACTCCACCTACACGGATCACGTGAACCAATCGTTGAAGATATAACAAAATTATTCCCACCCACGCAGATCTCTGGAACCAATAGTTCAAGATATAATAGAATTATTTCCATCTACACAGATTTCTTGAATTAATGTGAAGACATAATACTTCTTGATTCTTGATTAGAAACTGGCCTCACAGCACGTGGGGCATTCCCATAAGTGCACATCCCTCTATTCCAGCAGCCGTCCGACTCAGATGGTGTTTCGAGTTTAATGCCGTCGAAACAGACATCGACATCAGGGCACAACTCTGGCCCTTGCGACATGTTTGTTTGTTGTTCCCCCCACCCACGCCGTGCCCGCAACTAGTTCATACACAACGTCGGCCTGTTGGAACAACATGGTAACTGTTATCGAAGGTTACGACTACAGGATTATATGAAGTCATAATACAATTATTCCAACCCGCATAGTTTGCTGGAACCAATAGTTGAAGACATAACACAATTATCTCCACCCACACAGATCACGAGAACCAACAATTGAAGAGATTACAAAATTATCTCTGCTTATAGAGATCGCTGGAACCAATGGTTGAAGACTTAACAAAATTACCTTGGATGAAGATGACACGCTAGAGTTTCCGCTGTTCTCATTGGTCGACGATGGTAGTGATGGAGTTCCTCCAATCAGCGACGTTGCAGAATAATGTTGCCCAGTTGAAAACGAGTTTGATGGAGATGATGATGATGATGGTATCGATGGCGACGGGGTATTGGTTGTTGTAGTGACAGCTGAAACAAAAATAGGCTGGTTAATAATGATACGATTTCTAAAGTATAATCAGTGGTAAACGGGCGTATGTGCACGGCCATCTGGATATCATAGCAGGACTAACTACTGTTTCACAGAAAGGGGCGATTGCCAAAATTTGTTGCCATGATGTGCCGTCCTTATACATATTTTAGGAGTTCGGATTTAAATATATCAGCTTCGTGTATGACAAGGCCTTGTTCTGAGTATTCCTACTTGCTGATCTGACTCCGCGTCAATAATCTTTTATTTACAGACTCTCAGCACAAAATGCATGCAGATCAACTAATGATAGGCGGCATTAACCACGACTGAGTGATGACCGCATCAACCACGACTGATCACGACTTACAACGACCGGCAATCACTGACCACGACTGACCACGACTGAGTGACGATGTGTTAGATCAGTGCGTAGCATTATTCTTGACAAGGACTTGGTATATATTGTACTGGAGATCCCAGCTATTTTTGGTAACAACCAACCCTTACTGTGACGTCGTATTTAACCCTTTTGTAATCTAGATGATTGTGGATTGTGTCGATCTAAATAAATCACAACCAATCATTTCATACTTTACCCACAGCATCTTATGATAATGATGAAATGATGACGATGACGACGACGATGATGACGACGATGATGACGACGACGACGACGATGACGACGATGATGATGATGATGTGCACTGGTTTCAGAAAATGCCATTTGGAATTTTAATGGACAAAAAAAACCCAATTACATTGTCCAACCCGTCCTGTTCCTTCGTTCGAGTGACCATATTAATCCACGACCCGGCTTAAGTCACGACATGTGAAATTATAACCAAGAAAGCCGGTTGTGATTATTTCCATGAGTTTCATTCGTCAACATTTTTTTTTTTGGTGGGCGACTCCAAATATATAAATAGCGTCCAATGAATTGTCAGACAATAATCAAACACGTACCGAATTAAGGCCTATTTATCTTTTGCAGTTAGGTCTTGAATATTGTCAATGGTCACGACTGATCTCTCATAAAAGTGGCGGTCTGTCTCAGGCTTCATACAGTTTTTCCAGCAGGATTGTCGGGGAGTGCCACATCTATACTCTGGTTCCTCCACGAGGGCGATAGTCTTGGAACACATATTCTTATTTCTGAATTCTTCTTGATTCTTGATTAGAAACTGGCCTCATGCACGTGGGGCATTCTCATAAGTGCTCCGCCCTCTGTTCCAGCAGCCATCTGACTCAATGGTGTTTCGAGTTTAATGCTGCTGAAACAGATGTCGACATCAGGGCACAACTCTGGCCCTTGCGACAGGTTTATTTGTTGTTCCGCCCACCCAAGCCGTGCCCGTAACTAGTTAGAGCACAACGTCGGCCTGCCGGAACAACATGGTAACTTATGTCTTATGTCTGAATGTTTTACTCCACATGGACAACAACATCATCAACAACAACATCATCAACAACAACATCATCAACAACAACATCATCAACAACAACATCATCAACAACAACAACAACATCCCCATCATCAACAACAACATCATCAACAACAACAACATCATCAACAACAACATCATCAACAACAACATCATCAACAACAACATCATCAACAACAACATCATCAACAACAACATCATCAACAACAACAACAACATCCCCATCATCAACAACAACATCAACAACAACATCATCAACAACAACATCATCAACAACAACATCATCAACAACAACATCATCAACAACAACAACAACATCCCCATCATCAACAACAACATCCCCATCATCATCAACAACATCATCAACAACAACATCATCAACAACATCGCACGTCGTGTTGTTGATGATGATGTTGTTGATGATGTTGTTGTTGATGATGTGTCAAGAGATGGAACTATATTGGATATGTACATGTCTGTCTGTCCAAGTTTCCGTCTAGAGATCATGTCATAGATGAGTCTGCATTGTCCAGTCGGACACAAGGACAAATGTCTGTCTGTCCAAGTTTCCGTCTAGAGTTCATGGCATAGATGAGTCTGCATTGTCCAGTCGGACACATGGACAAATGTCTGTCTGTCCATGTTTCAGTCTAGAGTTCATGTCATAGATAAGTCTGCATTGCCCAGTCGGACACAAGGACAAATGTCTGTCTGTCCAAGTATCAGTCTAGAGTTCATGTCATAGATGAGTCTGCATTGTCCAGTCGGACACATGGACAAATGTCTGTCTGTCCAAGTTTCAGTCTAGAGTTCATGTCATAGATGAGTCTGCATTGTCCAGTCGGACACATGGACAAATGTCTGTCTGTCCAAGTTTCAGTCTAGAGTTTATGTCATAGATAAGTCTGCATTGCCCAGTCGGAATATTGTAAACTACTATCTCCTTGACAGTGAATGGTACACATCCCCTTGAAATTGATTAGTACACATCTCCCGAAATCACTTTCTCGATGTTCTGTTAGCCATATCTGGATGTTTTATTAGCCATATCTGGATGTTGTATTAGCCATATCTGGATGTTGTATTAGCCATATCTGGATGTTGTGTTAGCCATATCTGAATGTAGTTGTGTTTTATTAGCATCTTGATTTCATCATACGATACACTGTCCTTAATTTGACATTTGTTTCCTCTCTATGGCTACTTTATCTTACTCTCTATTTCTAGTTTATCTGCCTCTCTATGACTAGTCTATCTGCCTCTCTATGGCTAGTTTATCTTCCTCCGCATATCCATAGTACCAGTTTTTCTGCGCCTCCTCACTTTTATGATACCAGTGTATCTGCCTTTTCATTTCAAGACACCAAAATCATCAGGCCTGCCTTACTCAGGCCTGCCCAAAAATCACACACAAAAATGTTGCTAACTTTTGGTTTGGTAATTGTAATTTGAAATAATAAGGTTTCAGAAAATAGAAATTTTAGTTTATAAACGTGCGATGTACTATAGTTTATAGACGTGTCATGTAATATAGTTTATAGAAGTGCAATGTATTATAGTTTATAGAAGTGCAATGTATTATTTATACAAGTGCAATGTACTATAGTTTTTAGACGTGCAATGTATTATAGTTTATAGAAGTGCAATGTGTTATTTATAGAGGTGCAATGTACTGTAGTTTTTAGACTATGTACGCCCACTAATGCGTGTTGTGAAATATGTTGTAATGCCCGAATTTTACATGACCAACGTCATACCAACGGATGCCTTGTGGACCTTAATGTGGGCCTTGTGGACCCCAACGGATGCATTAAGCCTGTTGTCTTTAATTTCCCAGAAGTATTTCTCTTTTTCTTCTTCACCGTTCATTCTCAAACTCCCGCTGGATCTCCCTTGTAGCAGGACCATGATCCTACTAGATTTCCAGCAGGATGTAGTACCGAGAATCTAAATGCGCTGTGTCGCCGTTTTATCTGCAACAATGGAACGACATACCCGTCTTCGGAGTGAGAAGTATTTGATACCAATTTCTTTAGAATGGGTCGTCGGTGATTTAAAAATATTAAAAGAACAAAGAACTCACTTTCCATTGAGGAAGGCTAGCAACAAGGTAATAAAGTTATGTTAATCACTGGAAGCACACATAATAACACAAACAAATAAACGTTTCGACCAAAATGTTTTGATCAGTACTACATATACAAAAAATTTTTTAAAACGAACATGTACGGCACTGTCGACGTTCACATGGCGATGCTAAATATGGAGATAACCCAAGCTGTCCCAGTTGGATTTCAATTTAGCTTCAGTTAGTACATTTGTAAAAAAAACAGCAAGGAAGGGAACTGGCCACCCCACCTAATAGTTGCTGCGGCTTAGTACATGAAGAGTTATCTTCATCCCCGACGGCAGATGCCATGGGACCTACCTTTACCTTTACCTTTAGTACATTTGATCGAGTTTCATATTTTCCAAATACACTGTTCTATGGAACAAACTTGAGACAGTTCTGTGGAACAAACTTTTTAGACAGAACAAACTTGAGACAGTTCTATGGAAAAAACTTTGAAACAGTTCTATGGAACAAACTTTGAGACAAAACAAACTTGAGACAGTTCTATGGAACAAACTTTAAGACAGTTAGAACAAACTTGAGACAGTTCTATGGAACAAACTTTAAGACAGTTAGAACAAACTTGAGACAGTTCTATGGAACAAACATTGAGGCAGTTAGAAGAAACTTGAGACAGTTCTATGGAACAAACTTTGAGACAGGTAGAAGAAACTTGTGACAGTTCTATGGAACAAACTTTGAGGCAGTTAGAAGAAACTTGAGACAGTTCTATGGAACAAATTTTGAGACAAGTTAGAACAAACTTGAGACAGTTCTCTGGAGCACACTTTGAGACAGTTAGAACAAACTTGACAGTTCTATGGAACAAATCTTGAAACAGTTCTATGGAACAAATTTTGAGACAGTTAGAACAAACTTGAGACAGTTCTATGGAACTAATGTTGAAACAGTTCTATGGAACAAATTTTGAGACAGTTAGAACAAACTTGAGACAGTTCTATGGAACAAACGTTGAAACAGTTCTATGGAACAAATTTTGAGACAGCTCTATGAAACAAATTTTGAGACAGCTCAATGGAACAAACTTTGAGAAACAACAAACTACCAACCTTCAGATGCAACTTTCAATGGCTTTTTTCTCTTATATATCCAGTTTGTATCCGCGTGGATGCCTTCATGGATCTGGTCCAGATCATCTGGGACACTGCCGAATGTTCTCTTCGTTGTCTTGAAACTTTTCAACGAGCGACTGAACATCTCCCTAGTAGTGGGCACATGGTGTGAACGTGGTCGATTCTGTCATTGCACATTTGCACTCATCAATCGTAGCATATATCATTAACTAGTAACATAACAACATTGCAGAAAACTTTACAAATATTATAGCTACGGATTATATAACAATTAATAACAAATATATATTAGAAACATATAACAAATATATAACACATATATAACAAATATATAATGAAAATATAATAAATTATAACTATTGGGATATGTAATAAATATATAACAAGTGTTTAACAAATATATACCAAATTATAACAATGGGTTGAATAACAAATATATACTAAATTATAACTATGGGTTAGATAACAAATATATACAAATTTATAACTATGAGTTAGATAACAAATTTATAACAAATTTTTAACACATATATAACAAATTATACTTCTGAGTTAAATAAATGATTCTCGTAGAGCAAATATACTGATTTGTTATGTTACTGGAGGGGATGATAGAAGGCAACAGGGGCAAAGGCCGACCAAGACGCCTTTGGACAAAAGACATTCAATAATGTCTGCGCATGTCATTGGAAGATGCAGGACAACTTGCTCAAGACCGCGGAGAATTCAAGAGATTCATAGGAAAGACTACGTTCTGGAAAGAATATGTCACATGATGATGATAAAATATACTATTTAAAAATCAACGTCACCATCTAGGCCAACTTCACGTGGTTCTGCGGCTTAGTTCAGCCAACAGAGACTGAAAAATAAGATTGATCGGGACATCCCTGACAATAAAATGACCGCAGTTCTGCTCAAACAGGCACATGTGCTAAAGTCGGATATACCAGGCCGAGATATGCACCAGCAACTATGGTATCACGCGAAATGTAATATGTATACACCGTCATAAAAATCGATCTGGTGTTCGCCCTGTGTAGCCACTCCAGCCCCCCACCCTCCCTAAAGATTACAGGCGCAGTTCCGGGCTATGAACCTCGATCGAGTTCACCCTCAGATACTGGAAGAGCCGTTCTGACTGTCTTCTAGAACCAAGACTTATATATTGTCTATCCCCAGGTGTATGATGGTCATAATATCCACACTTGCCGTTAAACGTAGGCGTTGTGACTGGGAGCTTTGGTTGTCTATCCAAGCCCAGATGTGTCACCTTGGCTGCCAGATGTGTCACCAGATGTGTCACCTTGGCTGCCAGATGTGTCACCAGATGTGTCACCTTGGCTGCCAGATGTCTCACCAGATGTGTCACCTTGGCTGCCAGATGTCTCACCAGATGTGTCACCCTGGCTCTCAGATGTGTCACCAGATGTGTCACCCTGGCTGCCAGATGTCTCACCAGATGTGTCACCCTGGCTGCCAGATGTGTCACCAGATGTGTCACCCTGGCTGCCAGATGTGTCACCAGATGTGTCACCCTGGCTGCCAGATGTCTCACCAGATGTGTCACCCTGGCTGCCAGATGTCTCACCAGATGTGTCACCCTGGCTGCCAGATGTGTCACCAGATGTGTCACCCTGGCTGCCAGATGTGTCACCCTGGCTGCCAGATGTCTCACCAGATGTGCCACACTGGCTTCCAGATGTCTCACCAGATGTGCCACCTTGGCTGCCAGATGTCTCACCAGATGTGCCACCTTGGCTGCCAGATGTGTCACCAGATGTGCCACCTTGTCTGCGTTGAATCCGTATTTGTTCAGTGTTGTCTTGATGGTATCTATATTGCTCTAGGACTCTGGCCTTGTATCCGAATCTTCTTATGTTATATTGAAGGGAGGGAGGGAAGGGAACTGGCCACACCACCTAATAGCTGTTGCGGCTTAGTACATTCTTCTTCTTCCGCGTTCATTCTCAAACTCCTGCTGGATCTCTCTTGTAGCAGAACCATGATCAATTCAAGATTTCCAGTAGGATGTAGTCCAGAGAATGGAAATGCGTTGTGTCACCGTTTTATTTGCGCCAATGGCCCGACACATCTGTCTTCGGCGGGGGCTTAGTACATGAAGAGTTATCTTCATCTCCAACGGCTGGTTGCTGCCACGGGACATACCTCTATCTTACCTTGTTGGTAGTTGGTTATGTTTTATTCTCATAAGATGCCCAAGCCATTTTATCTGTTGCATCTCCATGTATTCTGTGTATGGTCTTATACCGATTCATCTCCTGATTTGTGCTTGAACTAGTTACAGGCACGGTTTGGGTGGGCGGAACAGCAAAGAAACCTGTCGCAAGGGTCAGATTTGTGCCCTGATGTCGACGTCTATTTCGGCGGCATTAGACTCGAAACACCATCGAGTCAAATGGCTGCTGGAACAGAGGACGGAGCACTTATGGGAATGCCCCACGTGCTGTGAGGCCAGTTTTCTAATCAAGAATCAAGAATCAAGGTTTATTCTCATAAGATGCCCAACCCATTTTATCTGTTGCATCTTCATGTATTCTGTGTATGGTCTTATACCGATTCTTTTCCTGATTTCATCATTTCTCGTTGTGTCTGTTTTGTTATTCTCGATTCCGGTACTTTAATTATTTAGCAAAGTGTATACACTGCTGACCAAGTTTGTCACAGCGAAGATGTTGTTTACTGACTGGATGTCATAGTGAAGATGTAGTTTACTGGATGTCATGTCACAGTAAAAATGTAGTTTACTGACTGGATGTCATGTCACAGTAAAAATGTAGTTTACTGACTGGATGTCATGTCAGCCTATATATCCTTATTTAAAATTAACTACAAATATCACATGAAGACAGAAACACACAAATATCACATGAAGACAGAAACACACAAATATCACATGAAGACAGAAACACACAAATATCACATGAAGACAGAAACACACAAATATCACATGAAAACAGAAACACACAAATATCACATGAAGACGGAAACACACAAATATCACATGAAGACAGAAACACACAAATATCACATGAAAACAGAAACACACAAATATCACATGAAGACAGAAACACACAAATATCACATGAAGACAGAAACACACAAATATCACATGAAGACAGAAACACACAAATATCACATGAAGACAGAAACACACAAATATCACATCTTGATAGAATCACAAATGTAATTAATATGTTCCAATTGAAAACAACACTTCTGTCAAAAAACGGCAGAGGAAAACCACAGAAAGAAACACACACACACACATAGACACATCAACGTTTCGGCTGAAAGGTTTGTAACAAGACGGATACAAAAATATATTGCTTAAATTATATTTATTTCTAATGTGGTACACTATTTTACCGCAGTCTTCCGTTCATTCAGAGAAAAATAATAAAAACAGAGAATTATATAGTAGAGAGAAACTAGATACATGCTGTATCTCGTAGGCTATCTTAGAGAAGGATTGAGTTACCTTCAAAACGTGATCTACTGCAGACTGGACAAGACCAGAATCTGGTGACTCCGTACACAAGTTTGCCTGCTGAATCAGTTTCACCAGCGCTCGTCGTCCAGAGTCACAACTTAGACGCTTCCGAGAGTTTTGTTGACCAAAGGTTGGCGCAAGGACTGCAGCATTTGTTGTGCTGCTGATGTCGTCATGGATAGTGGATGCAGATTCTGTATATTTGAAATTAAACTTGGATTATAACAAATATAATTGTGTATGTCACAGAATCAGAAACGAGGTCTAACGAGAAAGAGTGGGTGTAACAAAGAATAACACAAAGCTGGACCCGTCCTACTTCAGTAATATTAAAGTGGACCCCGTCCTATCTCAGTAATATTAAAGTGGACCCCATCCTACCTCAGGAATATTAAAGTGGACCCCATCCTACCTCAGTAATATTAAAGTGGACCCCATCCTACCTCAGGAATATTAAAGTGGACCCCATCCTACCTCAGTAATATTAAAGTGGACCCCATCCTACCTCAGTAATGTTAAAGCTGGTCTCGTCCTACCTCAGTAATATTAAAGTGGACCCCATCCTACCTCAGGAATATTAAAGTGGACCCCCATCCTACCTCAGGAATATTAAAGTGGACCCCATCCTACCTCAGTAATATTAAAGTGGACCCCGTCCTACCTCAGTAATATTAAAGTGGACCCCATCCTACCTCAGGAATATTAAAGTGGACCCCATCCTACCTCAGTAATATTAAAGTGGACCCCATCCTACCTCAGGAATATTAAAGTGGACCCCATCCTACCTCAGTAATATTAAAGTGGACCCCATCCTACCTCAGTAATGTTAAAGCTGGTCTCGTCCTACCTCAGTAATATTAAAGTGGACCCCATCCTACCTCAGGAATATTAAAGTGGACCCCATCCTACCTCAGGAATATTAAAGTGGACCCCATCCTACCTCAGTAATATTAAAATGGACCCCGTCCTACCTCAGTAATATTAAAGTGGACCCCATCCTACCTCAGGAATATTAAAGTGGACCCCATCCTACCTCAGGAATATTAAAGTGGACCCCATCCTACCTCAGTAATATTAAAGTGGACCCCATCCTACCTCAGTAATATTAAAGTGGACCCCATCCTACCTCAGTAATATTAAAGCTGGACCAGTCATTCCTCAGTAATGAAAATATTCCCAAATTTCTCATCTTACACGAAAATATACTGTAAATATATTGATTAATGGCATAATAATAGACTCCTCTCAAACTATGATACTGTGTAACGAGGATCTTTTAAATATGCATACGGCTGTTTTTTATTTGAATAATAACCCCCGGTGAATCGAAGGTTCTAGAACAGGGAACGCAAAGTCTATAAAACATTTGTACCGAGTCCATGCAACGTAACAATGGCGAAAGGAGCCAACATGTCATTAACTGTAGAGATTAGCCAAAATCTATTGAAAAGTACAGCTCATGAGTGAGGAATCAATGTCAATAATATGTCCGACTGATAGTTCGGGGATTTTTTTTTCGTTCTACTTCCGGTACACCAAGATGGCGACGCAGACATTATTTTGACGTTAAAAATACACATTTTGTGTTAGATAGAATACAGATTACATGCAGTGACATCGCTGGATAATAAATATCGGGCAAATATCGTTGGAAATTGGATTAATGGCTTCTGTTGCGGGGTGGTTAGACTGATGGATCAGTGAGGTCTTCCAGATGCGTGACATCCATTAGTTAGTTATTTAGTTAGTCGTCGGATCATCATCACTGCAAACTGGACACGTCCATAGTTTCTCTGTTCTCTCCCTGAGTGTATCCGCCATTACACGTCTGCTGACAGTACCGGTCCTATGCTGATTGACCATCATTCTTCTGCGCCCTCCAAAATTTTCACTTCTAGCAACACTGCATTTCAATCACTGATCTTTAATCCTAGCCATTGAAATGGAATCATCATCCACATTAGTCTCACTCTCGCGTGTTATATCTCTTAAGGAGTTCAAAACGTAAGCGCGATCCATTGCCCCATCGCCCTTTGCCACAATCGCACACGATGCCAGTTGATCCGCTCTTTCATTGCCTCGAACGCCTACATGTTTCGGCACGAAAATAAATGTAACCACTTTCAAGCTCGCATTTCTCATGGCCTCAATCCACTGTTCGCGAACGAGACCCACTTGTACCTTCTTAATCATACTCATAGAGTCACTCAAGATGCAGACCTGCGTTACTTTCTGTGTGCGTAGCCACTCAAATGCCCTGGTCACCGCCATAGTCTCCATGGTCATACTACTCGTAGTGACCGCAAAGGCACCACTTTCCTCCTTGATCGTTTTACCTGCGCACTGAGCTGTGAAGGCCCAAGCACTGCGAACATGCCTAATCACAGATCCATCAGTGTAGATAATCACATCCCCTTCTTTGGTATTGTGTGACATCCATTGATTCAGGGAACATCCGTTTTACATTTGTTCTTTATGTGGAATCTATCATCACCCCTAGTTAGTTCACCATCACCGCCATCATCAAATCATCATTCACCATCACCGCCATCATCATCATCAAACCACCATTTACCATCAAAGGTCATACAGTAACTAATTTATTCTATAAAATACTCTACCTCAACACGTAAACCTGCTGGATAACCGTCCAGAAATAACCGTCCAGAAAATAACCGTCCAGAAAATAACCGTCCGGAAAATTACCGTCCAGAAAATGACCGTCCAGAAAAAAACCGTCTAGAAAATAACCGTCCAGAAAATAACCGTCCAGAAAATTATTATCCAGAAAATTACCGTCAAGAAAATAACCGTCAAGAAAATACCCGTCAAGAAAATAACCGTCCAAAAAATACCCCTCCAGAAAATAACCGTCCATAAAATAACCAACCAGAAAATAACCGTCCAAAAAATACCCGTCCAGAAAATAACTAACCAGAAAATACCCGTCTAGAAAATGGCCGTTAAGAAAATAACCGTACAGAAGATTAACGTTAAGAAAATAACCGTCCAGAAAATAAGCATTAAGAGAAACCGTCCAGAGAATAACTCATAAGAAAATAACCGTCTTTTTGTTGGTGGGGGGGGGGGTTTTAAAAAAAATTTGTGGGGGGGGCGTTGGTGGCGGGGGATATATTTATTATATTCATTACTTGATTTTTTGACTTGATCTATTAGTCTTTGTAGTTCATGTTCACTTTCCGCCAAAAAAAGTGTCGCCTGTATATCTAAGGTTGTTTATTATTTTCCCATTGATCTTGAGTCCTGGCCTTTCTGCTATAAGTTTAAAGATATTTTTAGATATTAAATAGGCTTGATGATATAATGCATCCTTGTCTTACCCCTCTTCTAATATCTATGTATGGAGAGTAGCTGTTTTCACACCTTATTGATGCAGTTTGTTCCCAATATATATTTCTAATCAGTCTGATGTCTTTTCCATCTATGCCTATTTCTTGAAGACATTTGATTAATTTTTCATGTTGGACTCTGTCAAATGCCCTGCTGTAGTCTATGAAGCAAATATAGATACTTTTTTGGACTTCTATATATTTATCTATCACTAGCCGGATACTCAGTATAGCTTCTCTGGTTCCTTTGTTTTTCCTAAAACCGAATTGTTCTTCACCGACCTCCATGTCTATCTTGTTCTTAATTCTTTCATGTATTATCTTGAGAAGTATTTTAGTTAGATGGCTCATTAGACTTATTGTTCTATATTCTGTACAGTCCACAGCCCTGCGCTTCTTAGGTAGTGGTTTGAATATTGATGATGTTAGGTCTTTAGGTATATGGCCTGTTTCGTATATGTCATTTCAAATTTCTGTGATAGTATCTACACCAAAATCATTTAGAGTTTTTATTATGTCTGCTGTTATGTTGTCAGAGCCTGCAGCCTTTCAATATTTTATTGATACTATTGCATGTTCTACTTCTGATTTCAGTATTGCTGGTCCATCATTGTTGTGTATTGTCGGTTTTTTATTCAGTTGGTCGTCAAACAGTTCTGTCACATAGTCTGCCATCTTGTAAGTACTTCTGTTTTATCAAATATTATTTTTCCAATTTTATCTTTAATGCAGCATTTATAGGATTTATTCTTATTTATGATCAGTCTTATCGGCTTAAGCATTAATTTTGTCTTCTGTTGTATGGACATCTCCTCTATTTCACTGCATTTTGTTTCTATCCATTGTTTTTTCACTGTTCTGCATATGTTACGTATTTCATTTTCTTTGAGTATTTTGGTGTATGTTTAGCTTTCTTTCTGATATTTTTTTTTAAGATTTCATCTGTCATCCACGTTTGTTTGTTCTTGACTTTTCTTATTGGTAAAATTTTCATTTGATGTTTGAATACTTTTCCTTAGGCTGTCCCATTTATTGTCTGTTTTCTCTTCTGGATTTCCCCTTCTGTATTGTTCCATGAATTCTATCATTAGATGTTCATATCTATTCACATCCTCGACAGAGATGTGGTTCTATAGAAGAATGCTGAGAATACCATGGACTGCCAGAAAAACTAATGTGGAAGCATTGAAAGGGCCAAATGTGAAATGGACCTTAATCAACAATATAAGAAAAAGACAATCTTCATTTTTTTGGCCACTTCATGAGACAGGAAGGTTTGGAGAACACAGTCACAACAGGCAAGATTGAAGGCAACAGAGACATAGAGCTGTAGGGAGCCATGATCGCCTACGCCAGCCGGCATAGCACCTGATGATGCTGATCTATTCCTCGCAAGGTATTTTTGTTGTATGTCTGGTTGTTTTAGTGCTGATGCGTCTATCTGTGGTTCTTGGACTCTTCTATGTACTATCTTTTTAAGTTTGAAGTGTATTTTGCACAGCACTGGATTATGATCTGAACTGATATCCATAACTGATATACATAACTGATATGCATAACTGATATGCATAACTGATATAAATACATAACTGATATACATAACTGATATACATAACTGATATGCATAACTGATATACATAACTGATATACATAACTGATATACATAACTGATATACATAACTGATATACATAACCTGATATACATAACTGATATAAATACATATCTGATATACATAACTGATATACATAACTGATATCCATAACTGATATACATAACTGATATGCATAACTGATATACATAACTGATATAAATACATAACTGATATACATAACTGATATACATAACTGATATACATAACTGATATACATAACTGATATACATAACTGATATCAATAAATGATATACATATCTGATATACATAACTGATATGCATAACTGATATGCATAACTGATATACATAACTGATATACATAACCTGATATACATAACTGATATACATAACTGATATACATAACTGATATACATAACTGATATACATAACTGATATACATAACTGATATGCATAACTGATATACATAACTGATATCAATAAATGATATACATATCTGATATACATAACTGATATGCATAACTGATATGCATAACTGATATACATAACTGATATTCATAACCTGATATGCATAACCTGATATACATAACTGATATACATAACTGATATACATAACTTGATATACATAACTTGATATACATAACTGATATACATAAACAGGAAGAAAAATAAAGTAAGAAACGATATTTGGAAAAGGGGGGGGGTGGGGGAGATTCACTCTTACCTGAGGTAGCATCTCTAGCAGCATCGCTAAGATCGTGGTCAGGTGACATCTCGTTGAGGCTATAGCATCCAGCATCACTGTTTGATGTTCTGCAGTTACCATGTCTACTAACAGAGGGGTATCCTTGATCCAGTGTGGACACCCCATTATGTCTCCAATCAAGCCACGAACCTGTACCTGAAGCCGCTTCTGAAAAGTTGTAAATCCCCCATTTATTGGTGACGTCAGATCCGATACCGTTGTTACCATGGAAATCAAGAGTATTAATATTTGAAGAAAAATTGTCATGTCTGTTTTGTGACGGACTAGAAAGTTCCGCTTGCGCAGATAGCGCAACGTTTTCATTTTCAAATGGCCCTCTTCTAAAAATTCTCGTTTTAGAATCTTGACCAGAAAAATGTCCATTCTCTGCTCCTGCAGTTAAAATATTATCCACATCCAAAAAATGTTCAGCACTGTTATATAAAGATTCGCCACCACACAACACAGATTTTGTCACGTCTGGGCTAGTAGACTTAATACATTCGGAAATTGGCTGACACCCACGCCAGTGGCTTTTATGCTCTTCCATAGAATACGACGTTTTTTCTGAGTGTAGAGACGATATACTTCTTGAAGTTGTTTCTTGGTACAAGAGCTGACTCGGGAAAAGGCTTTCTTCTGTTCTCAAGCCATGCTGCTGACATCGTACTGTGTCATTTCTTTTACACCTGTAACACTCAACGTCTGAAGTATCTACGCCACATCTTGAACGTTTAATTACTGGATCCGCCTCAAAATGAAAATTAGGTAACACATTGTCCACGCCGCTGAAATTATCACTAGCCGTGTTTTCAGTAATTGTCACAAAATCCACATTGTATTTACAACTATCGTTACCACTTTCACTATTGACCGGAGTAACAAAAGGGTGTGGGTTCAAATCTCTCATTATAAAAGAATCAAATTCAGCCTCGTCCAACTCGAGTTGAAGAGAACATTCAAAATCGACATCAGATTCATTTGATACTGGAATATTTGGAGAGTGGAGTTCACTGCTGAAGCTTCTGTATCCGTTAGCTGCAGAACTAATATCACAGCTGTAATCACTAACTAAATCGCTGCTGGTAGCCACAGATTCGAACCCCTGGCATGTAGTAGGTAGGGAATGTGTTTGACAATTGAACGACAAATAACGGTCATGGCTTGGTATCCAACATGCATTACCTTGACCTTGGTTTGAGTATGAACTTTCTGCACTGTCATAAAAAATATGACACGATGCTTTATAGTGTTCGTCAAAATTTTCAAGATGTATGCCCCCTATATTCTCGTTATTTTCCGTATTTACTTCGGACTTTTCCGGAAACTCAGTATGCCACCGATTTGTATTCTCACCGTTTCTGTGTTTGAAATTATTAATATCAGTACTGGGCCCAGACAAGAAATTGACGGTGTGTGCCTGTGCAGATGGGGACCCTATAATATTGTCTACCCTGCCTGTGTAACCATTAGAGTGAATATTGCTGTAGCCTTCACCTCTCAAGTTGTCTTGACCACGATGACTATCAGAAGTTGGAACAATATACAATTGTGAAGGCGGCACATTGCTTGAATAGTTATCACTCTCTCGAGGGGCATACGCCATTAAATTATTTGAGGGCGTCAAATCACCAGACGTATAGTTTTTCGGTGGTTGGATGTACTTTCGTGACTGCTCCTGTGGATGAAGTGCTCCAGGTACAACTGAAGTAACACTTGCAGGCGATGATGTCAAATTCTTGCCATCTAGTCTATTAATAACTGATCCGTCTTGGTATGGTCCAAGACCCAATCTGCGCGACCCAGTTTGAGACAAATCTGTTAATGTAGATTGTTGATTACATGACTCAGATAAAACGATTCTGTGTGGATTATGTTCGAGTGAAGATTTCGACAAACCAGAACAAATCTGCAAAGATCCAGGTCTAGAACTAATCCCGTAGATACTTTGAGAGTAAGATGGTTGCTGGATGTATCTAACGTTCGTAGAAGACATTTTAGAATATTCTCTTACAAAGATTTCGGTTAAACTAAATAGTTAGGGCGCTGGTTTCTTAACGTAATCATACTTCAAACCTGAATATAGTGATCGTTCCATTGTGCCCAGCTGTAATGTGCCCAGCTGTAATGTGCCCAGCTGTAATGTGCCCAGCTGTAATGTGATACTCCTGGGTTTGCAAAGATAGCTTCACAATCGACTCCAAGTATAGGAAAATGTGTATAGACGATATGGCTGAACAGGACACGTTATCTGAATCATAAAACATTCTCTCCAATCTCTCCCTGTAAAGCAATCCTAATCTTAGCAAAAACCCAGCAACATTTTTAAATGGACGTAGCGACATCCCAATGCACAATTTAAACTAACAAATACACCGTTCCTCTATGTTCTCAGTAACTTGTAGTCAGAAATAACAAATACACCGTTTCTCTATGTGCTCAGTAACTTCCAAAAAATAGCAAAACATCAAATTACTACACTAATAAAAATAGCAATCATTAAATTACTACACTAATAAAAATAGCAATCATTA
This sequence comes from Meghimatium bilineatum, assembly GCA_034231615.1. NCBI lineage: Eukaryota > Metazoa > Mollusca > Gastropoda > Stylommatophora > Philomycidae > Meghimatium > Meghimatium bilineatum. The sequence goes on from CM067302.1 coordinate 5,615,686, forward strand.
AATTACTACACATCCTAATAAAAATAGCAATCATCAAATTACTACACTAATAAAAATAGCAATCATGAAATTACTACACTAATAAAAATAGCAATCATGAAATTACTACACTAATAAAAATAGCAATAATCAAATTACTACACTAATAAAAATAGCAATAATCAAATTACTACATTAATAAAATTAGCAATCATCAAATTAATACACTTCCTAATAAAAATAGCAATAATCAAATTACTACACTAATAAAAATAGCAATAATCAAATTACTACACTAATAAAAGTAGCAATCATCAAATTACTACACAAATAAAAATAGCAATCATCAAATGATTACACTTCCTAATAAAAAATAGCAATCATTAAATTACTACACTTCCTAATAAAAATAGCAATCATCAAATTAATACACTTCCTAATAAATAATAGAAATCATCAAATCACTACAATTCCTAGTTAAAAAAGGAATCATCAAATTACTACACTTCTTAATAAAAATAGCAATAATCAAATTACTAATCTAATAAAAATTGCAGTCCTCAAATCACTACACTTCCTAATAAAATAGCAATCATCAAATTATTACACTAATAAAAATAGCAATCATCAAATTATTACACTTCCTAATAACAATAGCAATCATCAAATTACTACACTTCCTAATAAAAAATAGCAATCATCAAATTACTACACTTCCTAATAAAAATAGCAATCATCAAATTACTACACTTCCTAATAAAAATAGCAATCATCAAATTACTATACTTCCTAATAACAATATCAATCATCAAATTAATACACTTCCTAATAAAAATAGCAATCATCAAATTAATACACTTCCTAATAAAAATAGCAATCATCAAATTACTACACTTCCTAATAAAAATAGCAATCATCAAATTACTACACTTCCTAATAAAAATAGCAATCATCAAATTACTACACTTCCTAATAAAAATAGCAATCATCAAATTACTACACTTCCTAATAAAAATAGCAATCATCAAATTACTACACTTCCTAATAAAAATAGCAATCATCAAATTAATACACTTCCTAATAAATAATAGAAATCATCAAATCACTACAATTCCTAATTAAAAAAGGAATCATCAAATTACTACACTTCCTAATAAAAAATAGCAATCATCAAATTACTACACTTCCTAATAAAAATAGCAATCATCAAATTACTACACTTCCTAATAAAAATAGCAATCATCAAATTACTATACTTCCTAATAACAATATCAATCATCAAATTAATACACTTCCTAATAAAAATAGCAATCATCAAATTAATACACTTCCTAATAAAAATAGCAATCATCAAATTACTACACTTCCTAATAAAAATAGCAATCATCAAATTATTACACTTCCTAATAAAAATAGCAATCATCAAATTACTACACTTCCTAATAAAAAAAAGCAATCAACAAATTACTACACTAACAAAAATAGAAATCATCAAATCACTACACTTCCTAATTAAAAAAAGGAATCATCAAATTACTACACTTCTTAATAAAAATAGCAATAATCAAATTACTAATCTAATAAAAATTGCAGTCCTCAAATCACTACACTTCCTAATAAAAATAGCAATCATCAAATTATTACACTTCCTAATAAAAAATAGCAATCATCCAAGCAGAATAACTGGAGGAGAAAGGGCAGACCAAGAACACGATGGACTGACGACATTAAAGATAACATGAATACATCGCTAGAAAATGCAAGCCACATCGCCCAAGACAGAGAGAGGTTCAGAGAGTTCATTGGGAAGACAACGTTCTGGAAGAAATACGTCACATGACAATGACTATTATTATTATTATTATTATTAATGTTATTATTATTAATGTTATTATTATTAATGTTATTATTATTAATGTTATTATTATTATTATTAATGTTATTATTATTATTATTATTATTATTAATGCTATTATTATTATTAATTTGGAATATTTATCCGAATGCGAGATAAATGTTCTTTCTGACGTTTCTTGTTCATTTAATGAAGGAATATCATTTGTTACATAAAATTGATATAATCTTCAATGAAAAGGGGGGGGGGGGGTCCCATGCGTTCAAATTATTGAAAGTTGTTGACAAGGGAGAGGGGGAGGGGTTTGGCAATAACATTGTAGACGCAATGTATGGACGGCTCCATATCACGTGAGAGTTGAACACCTGGGAAACAATGACGGCAACATACTCCCACTGGTGTCATTACGTCAACACGACACTGCTACATTCGGGGATCTAGAACTACTGAAACCAGCTATTCTGCTGATATTTGTATGCTTTTCTTGATTTTGTTTAAGATTTGTTAGGATTATCATCATTTTACTTTAGCTGAAATCTGTTTTAAGATATATCATTCTTACACAGCACTATCACCACCTCATTTGCATCGGCGAGGATCAACAATACAAAATTAATAATTAATAATAGATGCAGGAAAAGTGTAATCTGACAGACATAACTTTCGAGAAGATAGTTAAATTTTGCAAATCACTGTTAACACACAAAAAATCGTCGTTTAAATCAAAAGGCCTTTATCAAGAGCACAACATATAACACGACGAGTAAAACACACGGCTCACTACTTTCTCATCATAACTGAAAAATGGAATAAATACTGGAATTGTATTAACGATGTAAAAACTATTTGAGAAAAGAGATGGAACAAAACCAAACAGAAAATTAACAGAATAGAATGGGATATTTAAAAAAAATAAAACCGAAATATGACATAATGTGACAGAATATCTACATATAGGAATGACGGATGTTCATCCCATACACTTGAGCACAGTTGAGCACAGTGTTCTTGACAAAGGATTTTTAGTCGAAACGTTGATTTTTTAATGTTATCCTGTCAGTTATCAGCGATTAGCAAAAACGTAGTTATCCTTTATTTTCAAGTTTCGCATGTAATATAAATAATTTGTTAAATATTATTTATACGGCAAACTTTCTTTATAGTGATATGTTTAATTGGGATATTTGTTTCTAGGTTTCTCCCGGTTACGGTTTTTCAACTTACTTTTATCAATTTCCCAACTATGACCGCCTTCGATAAAGACAATTGAACTGAATTAATTAGGACTCAAGTCGTTACGTTTTTGATTATTGTTGGATTTTCGGTTGATTACTACATACTTTTAATCGCATGTCAAAAGTAACCAAGGCGACTCCAAGTATGTAAATAGTGACCAACCAAAACCCCAACAAGGGTCCCTGTTCGGTAACGTGGTAATTCTAGATAACAGAGCATACTGGAGATAGTCGTGGCCCAACTGTTACTAATTTTTCGTGCGTTGAACGCTCATATTTCGGCGTGGGTGCAGAGTTGATAGTTAGCTGTGCCTCTTACTGATGTAGCACCTACTGAATAATGGGATAACAATCCTTCTAATTAAAATAATTCGACTATTCAGTTTTCCCTATCGAGGCCAGATCCTTGAAAAGAAGATGAGCGCTTAATCCAGGCAGAGGCTGGAAACTAAGGCCGGTCTGGTCATTCCATAAATCAAGCAGGACTATGGTTCCTGTCCTGAAATCTTTCATGTCGAAAGACGCACCAAAAACCATGGTATCAAGCAATCTGTCTGCTTAACATGGGTCCACCATCCTCTGTGTACATGTGGACAGGTAGACCAGACAGCGGAACATATCATTGAAGACTGAATTATGTTCGTTCGTCCATCACAAGTGATGGTGACCATTTGTTACATCCAGTTTTGAAAATTCAATTTGAGTTATGTCCTTGATTATGAGTTCGTAGATGGCTAATGAGCCCTATTCGAGCTGTAAATCTCCTTGGACAGTTCGGACATGGAATGACCACTGTAGACGGATCTTGGTCCATCCGTGACTTTCTAACTGCTCTCCACTGCTGAGCTGCTGCATTTCTCTTCTTTTCACAAGATGATGCGCTCTTTTTTATTTTAGAACGCCATGTAGATCTATTTTGTGCATGTTCTTCCCATGTATCGTGGTCTATTTCAAAGGCTTTCAGTGAGTTCTTTAACGAGTCCTTGTAGCGCTTCTTTTGGCCACCTTCAGATCGTGTGCCCTTCTCCAGCTCACCATAGAGAAGTATCTTTGGCAGACGATGGTCTGGTATACGCACCAAATGATCTGCCCAACGAATCTGTGTCTGCATCAGGATCGTGTCAATGCTGGGTATACCAGCTCTATCAACGACAGTGGTATCTGTTACCTTATACTAAATCAGTAAAGGGAGGATCACTAGCCCACGAGACCGATATGCACAGAAAGTTGTATTGGAGTCTTGAGAAGCTTTCACATACGTTAACAATGATCAAGAAAACCTTGCTCTGTAGACATTATTGATTAGAAAACTGGCCTCGCAGCACGTGGGGCGTTCCCATAAGTGCTCCGCCCTCTGTTCCAGCAGCCATTCGACTCGATGATGTTTTGAGTCAAATGCCGCCTAAACAGACGTCGACATCAGGGCACAACTCTGGCCCTTGCGACAGGTTTCTTTGTTGTTTCGCCCACCCACGCCGTGCCCGTAACTAGTTCAAGCACAACGTCGGCCTGTCGGAACAACGTGGTAACTGTTATCGAAGGTTACGACTACGGGAAAGACATGTAGACATGTGTAGACATGTGTAGACATGTGTAGACATGTGTAGACATGTTAAACTGTATGAGAGTCTAAATGAGCTTGATGCGCTAAGTAGGTAGCGGGTTGAACCTTCCTTGCGCTCAAGGGATAAATGTTCCAGTTTAGGTAACAACCCTAAACAGGAAGCAGGTGGCTGGAGTAACACCGGGCAAATGTCAAGATAAACAAAAATAGGTAGATGTGTTACCAAAATAAAACTTCCTTGCGCTCAGTTGGAAGCGGATTGGACTAGCCTTGCGCTCAGTAGGTAGCGGGTTGGATTAGCCTTGCGCTCAGTAGGTAGCGGTTTAAACTAGCCTTGCCCTCAGCAGGTAGCGAGTTAAACTAGAATTGCGCTCAGTAGATAGGGGGTTAGATTAGCCTTGTACTCAGTTGGTAGCGGGTTGAACCTTCCTTGCGCTCAGTTGGTAGCGGGTTGAACCTTCCTTGCGCTCAGTTGGTAGCGGGTTGAACCTTCCTTGCGCTCAGTTGGTAGCGGGTTGAACCTTCCTTGCGCTCAGTTGGTAGCGGGTTGAACTAGCCTTACGCTCGGTAGGTAGCGGGTTGGACCAGCCATGTGCACAGTAAGTAGCGGGTTGGACTAACTTTGCACGAAGTAGGTAGTGGGTTGGACTAGCGTTGCATTCAGTGGTGATAGTAATAGATAAGAGATGTTCTGTGATAGGTAATAGCTTTTATATAACCACATTCAACTAAAACCGCGGTTGAAATGAAAGTATATTTATCTGAACGTCTAGTTAGCTGCTGGATTAGCCTTGGGCTTAGTAGGTAACGAGTTGGACTAGCCTTGCTCTCAGTAGGTAGGGGGTTGGACTATCCTTGCGCTCAGTAGGTAGGGAGTTGGACTATCCATGCGCTCAGTAGGTAGCGGGTTGGACTAGCCTTGCTCTCAGTAGGTAGGAGGTTGGACCAGCCTTGCATTCAGTAGGTAGGGGGTTGGACCAGCCTTGAACTCAGTAGGTAGGAGGTTGGACCAGCCTTGCGTTCAGTAAGTAGGGGGTTGGACCAGCCTTGCGCTCAGTAGGTAGGGGTTGGAATACATGTCATGATGTCTTGTTCTGCTAATACATTTTTCGGAGATCCCTAGAATTATCGCTTGGAGCTACGGAGTTACGTGCTATAATTGTACTCTCAACAGGTGACGCGCAGTTTTTTCGACAGAACCGACCTACATATTTGGAACCTGAATACAATATTATCAATCCTCTATCTTTATTCTAGATTTAGGCCTATGATGTATTTAAAAACGGTCATTTATGAACATTAACTATAAAAAGTACCAAATGAATTGCTAAATAAATATTATTTTAAGAGCGTCACTGGAAAAAATAAATGAAAATAAGAAATATTACTGAAGAAATTGTCTGAAACCATCATGGCCTATTTTATTTATAGATTTACCCAGGGTTCTTAGCGCGTGTAAACATGGCGGTCACATCAATTCAGGTCATGGGGGCGAAGAAAGAATGTAGGCTGAAGTATTCGCTACTGTGATTCTTGTCTACTTTCTAGACATTCAATGATGGCAGGAAGATAACCGTACAGTACTTTTACGTTGTTGATCTTCAGTTCTTGAACATCCACATTTGATGTTTATAGTATGTAAACAAATTAAATTAGTAATTCCGAAGAGAAAAAAATGATAGAGAAAGCATCCTTCAGACCATGTGCTGTGTACACTCCCGGGACCGTGGTCAGAATGTCTTATATCTCAGGGTTTTTGGGGAGCGGGGAGCAGAGGACATGGAAGTGTACAAAAACGGAAGGGGGGAGGGAGGCGACAAAAAAAAGTTTAGAACAAGTTTAGAGGGTTTAAAAGCCGTAGAAGATTGACTTCACTGTACTCGGTTTCTCATATGTACTCCGTCCCTCTAAACGAAGCGGCACTCCGCCTGTCAAAAGTACCACTCATAGAACGTAACTCCCTAGCTTGAAGTGGTAATCCACATGGATCTCTGAAAAAAATCCACCTTATAAACAAGACGACACGAGCGGATTCGAACCCGTGACCTCTTGAACACAAGGCGAACAGCTTAACCACTGCGCCAGGGAGATTCCCAATGTTTTATAACCAGTGTTTTCAAGGTGTACATGGTGCTGTGTAAGGGATATGGTTGCTTTTTTGAGAGAAATGCTGTCCAGTTGCCTGAAGCGATTGGAACTGGTTACCTGTGGTTAGTCAAAGGTCGTGGTGACAGGATTACCAGGCCAGCGACCTCCACTATTTTGTGATAGTTAATAGCTTTGATACAACCAAATTCAACTAACGTCAGCTGTTGAAGGGAGTATATATTATCTATCTATAGGCCCATATATCTTTCTTACGTATGTGGTTCCGTCTTTGGGGCTCACCAATGGCCCACTAGATAAACCACGCATGCAATAGAAAGCCATAGTAGATGGCATGCCGTTATATTGAGGCTCTCTACTGGAAGATTTGTAGCATGTCATCTATACAATTATAGACTCCTTCAGAAGGCTCCTTCAATAGGCATTGGTCTAAACCGAACGCTGAAGTCTCCTCGGTATGAAAGAAAGCTCAGAAAAACCACCCCACAGCACATAGGAAGTAAGAGCTAATCGCTCGTAATTTCTGGGGTTCTCAAACAGACAAACATATGTCTATCTATCTATCTATCTATCTATCTATCTATCTATCTATCTATCTATCTATCTCTCTATCTATCTATCTATCTATCTATCTATCCATCTATCTATCCATCCATCCATCCATCTATATATCTATCTATTTATCTATATATCTATATATCTGTCTGTTTGTCTGTATACATATCTTTCTATCTGTCTGTCTGTCTATCTTTCTGTCTGTCTGTTTGTCTGTCTATCTATTAGCCTTTCTCTGCTTTTTCTGTGAGGAGTCGCAGGATTGAATAATGATAAGTTTTCTGGCATTGACACGTTTGGTCGCTGGAAATGCAGTAATACTGTGACGTCACTGTGGCTAGTAACTTAATTCATATTCCTCGTGGTCTGTATCTTGCTGTTCCCATTCTCATGTAGTATGCTCTTGCCGCTGACCAATATGAGTTTAATCCCATCAAGTGACCGAACCATATCAGCCTCTTTTACAAAATATATTGGTAAAGTGTGTACCTGACTATTATAAGTATTGTTGCCCAGTTACCTTAGATGACCGAGACGAGCCCACTAGCTCACAGCCACACAACCGTACTTCTGTTGTTTGTATGATTATTTAATATTGCTTGAAAATATAATTTCCCAAAAATACAGAAGTAAGTAATCTTAGGGTTTAATAAATGGTTTTCTATCAAGGTTGCCAGAGAATTTGGCGATTTTAAACCATATTTTGAGCCAAATATTTGACTATAATAATACCCAACTACATGACAACTTTTTGTCATCTTCTGCATTTGTTCTAAATCTTCTGCAGATAATCAGAATACAGTTCGGTGATTCGAATGCGTTATGTTTCGTTTAAAACTTAGCTCCGAAATCTGGCCTTTCTGCCTAACAGACGAGATTTCAGTATTCCTTATGAGTGACATCAAGCAACTGTATGATGGGACAGTCAATTCAACTTCAAAACATTCTTAGTCACCTGCTACAACCTGCATGACAGCTATCAGTGTCACTTTCCTTTCCTCCAGTTTCTCACACTAGACAACGTATATGCGTCTGGTAACATTGTTTTTCCCGGATTAGTAAAGTGTTCCCTGCTGGCAACCTTGTTTTCCCCGATCAGTAAAGTATTCCCTGCTGGCAACCTTGTTTTCCCCGATCAGTAAAGTATTCCCTGCTGGCAACATTGTTTCCCCCGATTAGTAAAGTGTTCCCTGCTGGCAACATTGTTTCCCCCGATTAGTAAAGTGTTCCCTGCTGGCAACCTTGTTCCCCCCCCCCCGATTAGTAAAGTGTTCCCTGCTGGCAACCTTGTTTCCCCCGATTAGTAAAGTGTTCCCTGCTGGCAACCTTGTTTTCCCCCGATTAGTAAAGTGTTCCTTGCTGGCAACCTTGTTTTCCCGGATTAGTAAAGTGTTCCCTGCTGGCAACCTTGTTTTCCCCCGATTAGTAAAGTGTTCCCTGCTGGCAACCTTGTTTCCCCCCGATTAGTAAAGTATTCCCTGCTGGCAACCTTGTTTTCCCCGATTAGTAAAGTGTTCCCTGCTGGCAATATTGTTTCCCCCGATTAGTAAAGTATTCCCTTCTTGCAACAATTGAAGCGTAAGATTTCTTCTATTCATTTCTCCGTGCCAAGATAATTGTTGTTACATTAATTGCGTAGATAAAAGTGGACACTCACCCGAATGGACATGCTCTAACAACTAATCATACAGGCGCTCGCCCTCTTCTTACCATTTTCCTTATATTTCATTAGAATCACGTATCTTGGCTGGTGCAAATTATCATTGCCAATGACAACAACGGAAAACGTCGGAAATACCAAAATAAGTGACGGTATTTGTGATCAGCGCGCATGACTATATGGGTAAGGACTTGCGTTCTAGCTATCTTTATGAACTATCATTTACAGAACGTTGCCATTGCTGCCACTCTGTAAGTATACCGGTTCTGTGCAAGATGTCCAGCCTCTTCCAGTGCTATGTTCAGAAGGTCTTCGGTGTCATGTGTCCATCGTCGTCTTGGTCTGCCTTTTGTTCTCATACATGGAACATTTCTTCCAAGAGTATGGCTTGCATTAGTCAAGGAAAAATACGGGCTTAGCACCTCATACACACCCGGAGTCGGATGTTTTGGGCTATTGTGGTAAATAGAACGGACTCTGGATTACATCCTGCTGGAAATTTGAAATTATTAACATGCTACGCAAGAGACCGGTGGGAGTTTCAGAACTGAACCTTAATACACAAACACACACACCATATTCTCCTTAATAATGTGGGAGGGGGGATATGTTGAAATGGTCTTCCCAACACTATTCTACATATCTGTACCTATATTACTCGGCGGCAAGGTACAGGGACCAGCTCTGTGACTTACATTACACTTATAACACTACATTTAGTGTAATATGTGGAGCTGTGACAGTGTAGTGTTCTATGGAGAGCTGTGACAGTGCACTTTTCTATGTGGAGCTGTGACAGTGTACTGTTCTATGGAGAGCTGTGACAGTGTAGTGTTCTATGGAGAGATGTGATAGAGTAATGTTCTATGGGGAGCTGTGCGATAGTAAACGTTCAATCGGAGGACAGAAAAAAACGCTTCAAGTATTACTTGAAGCACTGCATCAAACTGTAGCGTTGATCCAAGCCTCTGGAAGACTACGGATCTTGGTCGTTCAGCTTGGAACACTCAGATCACCGCTGGCATCACAAAATTTCAAGAGGAAAGAACACTGTGGATAATCTACCAGAGACAGAAGCAGAAGGACAGATCTGAAACCATTCTTACTCGGGACCTTCTGCACGCACACACGCATTGCAACAGATATTTCCTGACATGAATCGAACGCCTTGGGCATCTGCGCACTCACAAATCTATACCAAAATAGAGATTCGGACTCCTCAGGAATCTGTGCACTTAGAAATCTAAACCAAAATAGAGATTCGAACTCCTCGAGAATCTGCGCACTCACAAACAAATACAAAAATAAAGAATCGGACTCCTCGGTAATCTGCGCACTCACAAAGCTATACCTAAATAGAGAATCGGACTCCTCGGTAATCTGCACACTTACAAACCTATACCTAAATAGAGAATCGGACTTCTCGGTAATCTGCGCACTCATAAACCTATACCAAAATAAAGAATCGGACTCATTGGTAATCTGCGCACTCACAAACCTATACAAAAATAGAGAATCGGACTCCTCGGTAATCTGCGCACTCACAAACCTATACCAAAATAGAGAATCGGACTCCTCGGTAATCTGCACACTTACAAACCTATACCTAAATAGAGAATCGGACATCTCGGTAATCTGCGCACTCACAAACCTATACCAAAATAGAGAATCGAACTCCTCGGGCATTGGATATTGTTGTAGAAACATATTGATGTTTGGTCTCTTCCCTTACTTGCTTGTTTGACTTGAAATCTTTCCAACAAATATTCAAGAGCGTTCTAAGGTATTTATTACCAAATTAATTTACTTTCTTCTCCAGTTCTTAGTTTTACAACTTTCGCTACCGTGTGTCACCAAGCATATTACATTGAACTTGATGCGAGTAATTACCGGTACATGGCATTTACTGTAAGGGAAATCCCAACAATCGTTGTTGACAACCGACTATTTTTGTGACGTAGCAAATGTTCTTGTGTATCTAGATGTCTAACAGGTAAATCTAGGAATAGGGTAATAAAGGTTTGCTAATAACTAGAGACACACATAATAACACAGACAAATCGACGTTTCGATCAAAAAGCCTTTATCAAGACAAAATTTGAAACAAAATTAAAACATATAACAGAAAACGAACAGTAAGGACATGGGTGGTCACATTGGCATGTGTATATTATATATATATATATATTATAGAATGATCAGAAGAGGTGAAATGAGACCGGAGAAGTATCTAGATGTCTGTACGTGATCTCAAGCAGCATCAATGATATTATCAGAGCGTTGCTATGTTGAAGAGAGGCGGTCGCATCAGGCGGCACCAATCAAAATATATTGTCTGGGGCGGCATGTCGAAAAAAAACTGTTAAGGGAGGGAGCGGCATTTCGAAGACTTGCATTATACTGAGAAAATCCACCGCAAGGTCCTGGATATTATCCAAGACCTTCTTCTGGTATAGTAATATGGATTGTGGTTACACCATTTAGATCATGTTTGGTTGATCCGCGCTGTTAATTGTCTGGCGATGCATAGGTAACGTGTCAAATTAGTCATTAAGGTGGCCAAATGAAGGTCCAAATCGTGACCAAATCGTGACCAAATGACCAAATCGTGGTCTATTTCAAAGGCTTTCAGTGAGTTCCTTAACGAGTCCTTGTAGCGCACACCATACCACAATATTTCGCCTTAGACCAGGCCACTGCAGACTGTTGGGTCACCTTTACCGATTGAGGATCTCATACACAGATGAATGTCCATGTGGATCCGGAACCCAGACCCCGGTACACATACTTCAGGACTGCCTAACATTCAAAGAGCAGAGACAGCAGACCTGGCCAGAGGATACAGACTTGAGGCAAAAGCTATGGGGCAGCCTCTTTGACCTGGAGAAGACAGTGGACTTCGTCTTGACGACAGGCCTGACGGTATAGCATGACCACAGATGCTGAACGCAGAAGAAGAAGAAGAAGAGGAAGAAGAAGTCATTAAGATTATTCAGCTCAGCCAAGATGAATGACGTATTCCCATGAGAATGTGGGAAAAGATTTATCTTGGCTGATCCATGACCGTCTGAGATATAGAAGACATCTCCATAGAATTAAGTTTGGACTTCATTAGTTATGTTTTTTTACTATTGTCGTGAGTTTTTTTACTATTGTCGTACTATTGTCGTGTTGGTCCATATTTACATACTTGGAGTCGCCTTAGCTATTTTTGTATACTTCATTCATTTTTCTTTTGCGATGAAGTTCGCGCATAGGGCATAGGTCAGATCTCTCCAATTCTGTCAGTTCAAAGCTATTCTGTGCAGTTCTTGAATAGTATGAATATTGTTTGTTTTACTTTCTCCAAATATCGTTTTTCTGAGTGTTTCTTCTGGTCTACCCCTGACTCTTTTGCCTGTAGGTATCCATTCAAGAGATTGGTGATGTATTCTGTTGTTGTCTGCGCGTAGGACATGCCCGATGTAGGACCAACGGCGTTTTATGATAACATCTGTGATGTAGTTTTGATGTGTCTCTTCTCTGATTTTATCCTTCGATTTGAATTCACTCCAAAGGGTGTTTATCCTACGAAGACATTTGTTCTCGAAACTCAGTAATTTCTTTTCTGAAGATAAAGAGCTTTTCCAGCTCTCACATCCATATGATAGCACCGGAATAACGCAGGAATTAAATAAGCGCATTTTCGTGCGTGTGCTGATTGACTTTGACTTCCAGATATTAGACAGTCTGTTAAAGGCACTTTAAGCTAGGGCAATGCGAGTTGTAATTTCTGTCATTAAATATACCATTTCCTGCCGTATGTTATTTTGAAAATTCAATTTGAGTTATGTTCTTGATTATGAGTTCGTAGATGGCTAATGAGCCCTATTCGAGCTGTAAATGTCCTTGGACAGTTCGGACATGGAATGACGACAGTAGACGGATCTTGGTCTATCCGTGACTTTCTAGCTGCTCTCCGCTGTTGAGCTGCTGCATTTCTCTTCTTTTCACAAGATGATGCGCTCTTTTTTATTTTAGAACGCCATGTAGATCTATTTTGTGCAAGTTCTTCCCATGTATCGTGGTCTATTTCAAAGGCTTTCAGTGAGTTCTTTAACGAGTCCTTGTAGCGCTTCATTTGGCCACCTTGAGATCGTATACCCTTCTTTAGCTCACCATAGAGAAGTATCTTTGGCAGACGATGGTCTGGCATACGCACCAAATGACCTGCCCAACGAATCTGTGTCTGCATCAGGATCGTGTCAATGCTTGGGATACCAGATCTATCAAGGACAGTGGTATCTGGAATCTTCTCTTGCCATCTGATGTTCATAACTTTTCTGAGACAATTTGTATGAAAATGATTGAGTTTTTTCACATGACGTCTATACACAGTCCATGTTTCACTAGCGTATAACAGCACTGGAAGTACCACTGCTCTGTAAACTTTCAGCATAGTCTGTAGGTTAATGCCATTTCTACGCCAAACATTTACGTACAATCTAATATAACAACAGACGGCAAGAGCAGTAAATAAATACACAATAGATGTAAAACATAACAAGCCCTAAGACAAATGACACCAATCTTCAGCAATGTTAAATACTACTTCAGGTATATAAATAGTGACCAACGAATATCATAATATAATAATATAAAATAATATAATACAATAATATAAAAAAGTAACAAAGGAAGGCCTAATACATTCTGTGCATAGGTCTTCTATTGCTGACAGTCATGGCTAATTCCGCATGTTCCTTGCTTTTCATTGGATGGCCATACGAATCTCATGAAAAGTGACCAATGATCGAAGTCCTTCAAGTAAATCCTACGTGTTGAATCATCATCAAGTGCCATCTCCGCAACGAAGGTTGACTGCAATGGATCTCCAACATCCCTTGTCTCTTGTCTTGGTGGTGCACTCTGCTATACTGTATCCTGTCCATCTTGTGAACTCTCCCACTTGTATCTCTGCCTACCTCTTGCTCGCTTCCCTTTGACTTTACCCTCAAGTAAGGTCTTCAATAAGGTGTCATGTCTTTTAATGTGTCCAAAATATTTTATTTGTCTGATCTTTATTTCTCTTAGTAGTTCTTTCTTCATATTAAGTGTCTTTAGCACCTCTTTATTTGTTTTCTTCTCTTTCCATGATGTTCTCCCTATTCTTCTATATACCCACATCTCAAAGGCATCAATTCTGTCTTCTAATTGTTTATTTAGTGTCCATGTTTCTGAGCCATACATTAATATATAATAGATGTAGCATTTTATATGCTGAATCAGTCATTTGGAATGACCTGAATGTTCATTGACCAACTAATGTTCCTAGTTCTTCTTCAAGTAAGTGCTGAATCATTCATCTGCAATGTCCTACGTGCTGAATCATTCATCTGCAATGTCCTGGAATCTGGAATGCCCCGAATGTTTATTGGCCGCTGGAGATATACTCTGTGTCAGCAATTAATGAAATGCACGGGAAAAGTCACATACACAACTAATCTGTTCTCATCCGAGATCAGCGCATAGAACCGACATGGAGATGTCCTTAAATGATTAGTCGCGTCATCCAAAACTCCACACGTAGAACCTATATTTTGGATACGGTGTTGTGTTGTATGGTTGTGAGAGTTGGACACTCACTGCGGACATGGAGAGAAGATTACAGGCTTTGGAGTACAAATGCTACAGACGAATTATACGAATTTCCTATAGAGCCATTGCTTTCAATAGTGAAACGACGAAAACTAGCATGGTTCGGACATGTATGCAGGCACGATTCCTTGTCAAAAACAATACTGCATGGAACTGTCGAGAGTGGAAGAAGCAGAGGAGGACAAATAAAGACATGGACAGACAACATCAAGGAATGGACAGGGCAAGATATTTCCACATTCAACCGAGTCGCTGAGGATCGAATTCGCTGGAGGACTCTGTGTGCTGATGCATCCAATGTGGTACCCCTATAACCCTGAAGGGTTACGGGCTTATTGATTGATTTGATTGATTGATTGATTGATAAAACACAAAATAACGGCATGATCTCGATCTCAAACCTCATCCTCGTGATCCCGAGAAATAATCGTCTCCACCACTTCGTCACGTGAGATAATAACAATATAATTTTTACTTTTTTTGCTTCATGTCAATATCCTCATTATTTCGTAATTATTTTGCTAATATCAACTCACGGGCACATATTTTTCTCACGGAGAGACAAGACAAGAAATGGACAAAATTAAGACTGCTTTTAAGATTTACATTTAATCAACGTAAGTGGGGGGCTGTTCTTTGGTCCTGATTGAATATTGAAAATTGTGTCACAATGCACTAGCTAATATACTGTTGTTTCAATCTGAACTGGGTCGGTTTGAACATTTGGTTGTCGGTATATGAGCCAAAAAAGCCCTTCTCTATTGTAGCCCGGTGAGCTGCTGATCCGCATACATCTATATACAAGAGTGTGCAAACACATCCCATTTTAGGGGGGGGGGGGTAATTCCTTCGGAATTTCTCGTGTTGACCCAATTTTCAGTAGTATAAGCGTGACCGTCGGTATGTTAGAAGACCTAACTGCAAACAGCACTTCAGTCGGTACTTCAGTCGGTACTTCAGTCGGTACTTCAGTCGGTACCATTTTAATAACAGGCCTTCATTTTGGTACGTTTTTAATAACAGGCCTTCATTTAGTAAGACTTTGATTATTGTCACATTTCCATTGGTTATTTTTTATATACTTGAAGAAGTCTTGGCTTTTTTGGCATCATTTTCCTCTTGTGCCAAGCTTGGCACATAGTGCAGATGTCATAGCTCTCCATGCTTGTCGAATCAACAGCCAGTTGTTCCAGATTGTCTGTTTTCATACTAGTTATTGTGATTTCTTTTTCAATAGTTCTTTTCAGTGTTGTTTTTGGTCTTCCTATTTTTCTCTTGCCACTCGGTGACCATGTAAAGACCTGTCTTCATTTATTCTGAGCGTGTGACCGATGTATGCCCAACGCCTTTTTCTAATAACGTCTGTGATGTATTCTTGTTTTGTCTCTTCTCTTAGTGTCTCGTTTGCCTTAAAGTCTTTCCAGATTGTGTTAATATAAACAATGGTCGACGGAAAACATGGGAATAATCAAGATAAATTACGAATGAAGACCTCGTTAATTTCGTTAGAAGGTCTGTAGTACTTGTTGATGGCCACCGAATAAGCTGAAAAGAAATACTTCTCCAGGATAGTTGTTCGCGTTGATCTCATTCAACTTCGCTTGTCTTGATGGTTGGTTGGTTTGTTGGTTGGCCGGTTGATTGGTTTGTTGGTTGGCTGGCTGGCTGGTTGGTTGGTTGGTTGATTGATTGGCTGGTTGGCTGGCTGGCTGGCTAGTTGGTTAGCTGGTTTGTTGGTAGGTTGGCTGGCTGGCTGATTTGTTGGTTGGCTGGCTGGCTGGTTGATAGGTTGGCTGACTGGCTGGGTGGTTGGTTGGTTGGTTGCTGATCCAGCTGTCCATGGGCTTCTGCCCTTTGACCTAATGACATTGTGTGATATATGCATGTGTTTGTGAGCTGTTGTTTTGTTCCATATAATGTGTTCTATTTATCTGGCCCTGGAGAGAGAAACATTTTCCTGACAACATCAAGCGCTGGACATTCAAAAAGGTGGTGGTCAACAGTTTTACAGGGATGAGTGCACAGCCAGCACCCTGGAATGTGTTGTGGTTGTATTATGTTCAGGTGATTGTTAAGCTGTACATGTTGTGTGCGCATTCTGAAGATGATACTCTGGTCTTTCCTTCCCAGGAGATTGACATACTTGTCTTCGTGTATCCGACTTTTCCGTGCATCTCTTTGGATGTCGTAACAAAGAATGCACAAATCGTGATTTTCGAAATTCAACCAGAATGTGTTGTTGTGATACTCCGATTTTGTCATGCTTTTAATTTCTCACACCCCTTTTGCTTTGTGTAGACACCCAATGTAAAAAGTATGAGAAACGTTAGTAAGCCTTGAGCAATATTGTCAACTGACGAAGCACTCAGGCCAATAACTGACGAAAGTCACGGATCAAAGTGGTCAATTATAAATCGCAGCAGCCAAGAAGAGTGACGGTGTTTGCGTTCAGCGCGCAGATCGGTACTGGAGAAGGTATTGCGCGACGCCTTCTAAAGTAAAGGTAATTGTGTGCGTGTGTGTGGTTGTAGTAGATGTAGGGTTAGTAGATGTGTATGTTGTCAACATTCAATAATTCAACGTTCTACAAATCAACATTCAATAATTCAACGTTCAACAAATCAACATTCAATAATTCAACGTTCAACAAGTCAACATTCAATAATTCAACGTTCAACAAATCAACATTCAATAAATCAACGTTCTACAAGTCAACATTCAATAATTCAACGTTCAACAAGTCAACATTCAATAAAATCAACGTTCTACAAGTCAAACTTCAATAATTCAACGTTCAACAAATCAACATTCAATAATTCAATGTTCAAAAAGTCAACATTCAATAATTCAAGTTTCATCCAGCTAACATTAGTTTTCAACACGAATTTCAACGTCCAACTCAACCATACTAAAATATTCAACAATTTCTTCTAAAAATGATCATGACATTTCCTGTACATTTAAACAACAAATTAATGTTCAACTGTTCACTATTTTTGTATTGAAAAATATATATCTACCAACTTCAGGCAAAGATATATCTACCAACTTCAGGCAAAGATATATCTACCAACTTCAAGCAAAGATATATCTACCTACTTCAAGCAAAGATATATCTACCAACTTCAGGCAAAGATATATCTACCAACTTCAAGCAAAGTCATATCTACCAACTTCAAGCAAAAATATATCTACCAACTTCAAGCAAAGATATATCTACCTACTTCAAGCAAAGATATATCTACCAACTTCAGGCAAAGATATATCTACCAACTTCAAGCAAATATATATCTACCTACTTCAAGCAAAGATATATCTACCAACTTCAAGCAAAGATATATCTACCAACTTCAAGCAAAGATATATCTACCAACTTCAAGCAAAGTCATATCTACCAACTTCAAGCAGATATATCTACCAACTTCAAGAAAAGATATATCTACCAACTTCAAGCAAAGATATATCTACCAACTTCAGGCAAAGATATATTTACCAACTTCAAGCAAAGATATATCTACCAACTTCAGGCAAAGATATATCTACCAACTTCAGGCAAATATATATCTACCAACTTCAGGCAAATATATATCTACCAACTTCAGGCAAATATATATCTACCAACTTCAGGCAAATATATATCTACCAACTTCAGGCAAATATATATCTACCAACTTCAGGCAAATATATATCTACCAACTTCAGGCAAATATATATCTACCAACTTCAGGCAAATATATATCTACCAACTTCAGGCAAATATATATCTACCAACTTCAGGCAAATATATATCTACCAACTTCAGACAAAGATCTCATTCTGCTGAATTATAATCATAAATGTATTTATAATACTTTCGTATAACAATCTTTTCTTCTCAAACATCAATTACTTTCGTATCTCCCATGCTCCACACTTGTCTGAGTCAAACACACACCCCGTAGACTTACTGAGTAACAAGCCGCCTTGTGCCAAGATATGTTAGTTGTATCAATCCATCCAAATAATCTTGCGCCCAAAACTAAGAACTTCAGAAATCAACTTTTGGCACAAAATCAAGATATTCTAATACACGATATATATAACCACTTTAAACAGTTTATAATAAATACACAAATCTGTTAACTAATTCACCACTACATCACTCGGTTTTAATAAATATTCTTGAAAGTTAAATAGTTTAATATGTTAACATCGGATCTCTAAAGTGTCCCTTCCTCGTGTGATGCTACGGTCGGATGTGTGATGTCTTGAGGAAACGTCTTATTCTGCCTTCGACCGTTTGTGTGCAATGTCGCTTAGAACATTGGAGAGACCTTTCCATAAGTAGACCCACAGTTCGTTTCAGCATTTGTCCTCGTTTTATTCTCAATCTTCTGAGTTGTTTTTCTTTCCCTTCGCACTTCTGCATTGTTTTAATTCGTTTGTCCCTTTTGTGGGGATATTGTAATGGGAAAATCGGTTACAAGGTTTCTGGGGGTGAGGAAAGTGAGGGGTGGTTTGTTGTTTTTTTTGGGAGGTTCCAGGTATCGTGTGGTCAACACCTGACCGGTACTCTTGGCCTGATACGCGGGAATCACTTCTGAAACGGAGAGCTGAGCACTTATGGGAGTGCCCCTGTGATGTTAATATCTAATCAAGAATCTGTTACAAACTGTCTGCTTGAGTTAAGTAATCTATGGCGTGTTCAGGGCACGAAAATTGAACAATAATGAATAACAGTACTATGAAATATCATGCTTGTCATAAGAGGCGATTAAGGAATATTTGTGTGTGTGAGTTTACTGTTCCGTGTTATAGAGGGTCAAAGCAATGGGAAGACGTGATGAAGTCGGAAGAGCCAGTCCCTTCTATGGCTGTTGTGGGTAGATATTTAACTTCTTCTATGGCTGTCTTGGGTTGATATTTTCCTTCTATGGCTGTCTTAGGTAGATGTTTCCCTTCTATAACTGTCTTAGGTAGATGTTTCCCTTCTATGGCTGCCTTAGGTAGATGTTTCCCTTCTATGGCTGACTTAGGTAGATGTTTCCCTTCTATAACTGTCTTAGGTAGATGTTTCCCTTCTATAGCTGCCTTAGGTAGATGTTTCCCTTCTATAACTGTCTTAGGTAGATGTTTCCCTTCTATGGCTGCCTTAGGTAGATGTTCCCTTCTATGGCTGTCTTAGGTAGATATTTCCCTTCTATGGCTGCCATAGGTAGATGTTTCCCTTCTATTTCTGTCGTGGGTAGATGTATTTTCTTCTATAGCTGCCTTGAGTAGATATTTCCCTTCTATGGCTACCTTAGGCAGATATTTCCCTTTTATGGCTGCCTTAGGTAGATGTTTCCCTTCTATGGCTGCCTTAGGTAGATATTTCCCTTTGATGGCTGCCTTAGGTAGATATTTCCCTTCCATGGCTGCCTTGAGTAGATATTTTCCTTCTATGTCTGCCTTGATGCAATGAGTAGATGTTTCCATTCTATGCCTGCCTTAGGTAGATATTTCCCTTCTATAGCTGCCTTAGGTAGAAATTTTCCTTCTATAGCTGCCTTAGGTAGATATTTCCCTTCTATAGCTGCATTGATTCGATATTTTCCTTCTATGGCTGCCTTAGGTAGATATTTCCCTTCTATAGCTGCCTTGATTAGATATTTTCCTTGTATGGCTGCCTTAGGTAGATATTTCCCTTCTATAGCTGCCTTGATTAGATATTTTCCTTGTATGGCTGCCTTAGGTAGATATTTCCCTTCAATGGTTGCATTAGGTAGATGTTTCCGTTCTATGGCTGCCTTAGGTAGATATTTCCCTTCTATGGCTGCCTTGATGCAATGAGTAGATGTTTCCCTTCTATGGCTGCCTTGATGCAATGAGTAGATGTTTCCGTTCTATGGCTGCCTTAGGTAGATATTTCCCTTCCATGGCTGCCTTGAGTAGATATTTCCCTTCTATAGCTGCTTAGGTAGATATTTTCCTTCTATGGCTGCCTTGATGCCTTGAGTAGATGTTTCCGTTCTATGGCTGCCTTAGGTAGATATTTCCCTTCTATGGCTGCCTTGAGTAGATATTTCCCTTCTATAGCTGCTTAGGTAGATATTTCCCTTCTATAGCTGCTTAGGTAGATATTTCCCTTCTATAGCTGCTTAGGTAGATATTTCCCTTCTATAGCTGCTTAGGTAGATATTTCCGTTCTATGGCTGCCTTAGGTAGATGTTTCCGTTCTATGGCTGCCTTGAGTAGATATTTCCCTTCTATGGCTGCCTTGAGTAGATATCTCCCTTCTATGGCTGTCTTGAGTAGATATTGATCCTTGTTGCCAACAATAAATATTTCTACTATTATTTTTCGCTATATTCCCTTAATTAAATACATCTACCTATCTATCTATCTATATGTCTATATATATATTTCTATCTGTGTTCCTTCAGCACCGAATAATGTGCGTATGGCAGATTCCAGAGCTCTCCAGTTTGAGAGATGTAATGTTACTATGTGTAATTCTTGAATGTTGTCTTTTTTTCTTTTCACCATCTGGTACCCATTTTAATGATTGTAGCGGTAGTCTGTTTTAATTCATTCTAAGTATATGTCCGATATAAGTCCATCATTTTCTTCCTATTGTTGTAGAAACATATTGCTGTTCGATTAGCTAGTTAGTTAGTTAGCTAGTTAGTTAGTTAGTTAGTTAGTTGGTTGGTTGGTTGGTTGGTTGGTTGGTTGGTTGGTTGGTTGGTTGGTTGGTTGCTTGGTTAATTAGTTGGTTGCTTGGTTGGTTGCTTGGTTGCTTGGTTGGTTGGTTGGTTGGTTGGTTGCTGAACCAGCGGTCCATGGGCTCATGACCTTTGACCTAATGCCATTAAATGGCATTATATTGCTGGGAAGTCTGTGGATTTTCAGCCCACCCTAGGAAAATGCCAGAGAATAACTATCACATCTCCAGGAAGGTAGGTTTCAACCTATGCACTGCTCATAGACAGGCATGCAACCAAATGTTCAAGTCAAAAGGATTGTCACGTCCTGAGTTATTGTGCCTCTAGGATGGGTTTCAGCCATAGGATAAAACAGTGCTGTCAGTTTCCTCCTCCCCAGTGCTGCACAGTACATCTCTGGCTCCCTCCCAACCACAGAGGGTGCATACATATATATTCAGGTAAACATGAAACACATTTCAACAACAAAATAAAAGCATAATTGTATAGATGACGTGCCATGAAGCTTCTCTAAGAAGATAATCTCAATATAACAGCATGTCATCCACTAAGGTTTTCTGTTGCATGGGTGGTTTGTCTAGTGGGACATTGATGAGACCCACAGACGCAACAACATGCGTAAAATAGTACAGTTAAACCGCCCGATGTGTTTCTATAACAATAAAAGAAGACATCAAAATGTGGCAGCAGGTGCGGAATGGATATGTCTACACACATATTTCGAAACGTATTTATTCTTCTTCTTTCTGTTCTCGTGTACCTTTCGATGTTGAGAGGAGTGTGTGTGTACAGTATTTTGCTCTTCTATTTGCATCTTCTGCTGTTATATTTCCAAGTGTTTCTAATACACTGTCTGTCCACCTTTTACGAGGGCGTCCAATAGGTCTGCTGTTCCGTATCGTTTGGTAAGGGTTTTTTGGATAATACTTTGCTCTTTCTGTCTGGTTATGTGGCCGTACCATTTAACTTGTTGTTTCTGTATGTATTCTATTGTTGACTTGATCCCTAATTGTTTCCTTAGTGCTTCATTCCTGATTTTGTCTCTCAAGCAAACTCCAATCATACGAAACTTGTTTGAGAGAGTAATAAAAGTGGTTACATTTATTTTCGTGCCTGGACATGTGGGTGTTCGACGCAATGAACGAGCGGATCAACTGGCATCGTGCGCGATTGTGGCACAGGGCGATGGGGCAATGGATCGCGCTGACGTTTTGAACTCCTTAAGAGATATAACACGCGAGAGTGAGATTAATATGATGATTCCTTTTAAATGGCGAGGATTAAAGATCAGGGATTGAAATGCGGTGTTGCTAGAAGTGAACATTTTGGAGGGCGCAGAAGAATGATGGTCAACCATCATATGACCGGTACTGTCAGCAGACGTGTATTGGCGGATATACTCAGGGAAAGATCGGAGCAACTATGGACGTGTCCAGTTTGCAGTGATGATGATCTGACGACTAACTAACTAACTAACTAACTAACTAACTAACTAACTAACTAACCAACCAACCAACCAACCAACCAACCAACCAACCAACCATAGGTTGCAAGCAAGCAACCAACCAACCAAGCAACCAACCAACCAACCAACTGGGCTATTTTGTGTGTTTGTTTCACTAAATTCCGTCTTCTATTTTCATCGGAAAGGGGAAAGAATCCTAAAATAAAATAACTTCCAATCTGCAGCATTTATTGTTCTTTATTTTTTCCAAACAAAAATAAACTATGTGCAACCAAGATTACCTTGATCCAGCTCTTTTGTAAGCGGTTATTATATATATTGTTGTTCGCCCATCACATGATGATGATGGCCATTTGTTACATGTGTCATGTGACGTATTCCTTCCAGAACGTTGTCTTTCCAATGAACTCTCTGAACCTCTCTCTGTCTTGGACAGAGTGGCTTGCATTTTCTAGCGATGTATTCATGTTATCTTTAATGTCGTCAGTCCATCGTCTTCTTGGTCTGCTCTTTCTCCTCTCTCCGGGTCCTCTTCCCTCCATTATTTGTCTTTCTAAACAGTTATGTCTTTATATGACCAAACAGGCGTAGTTTTCTTTTTGTTATTGTGTTTAGTAACCATGTTACATGTACTTGTGAAAATTCAGTTAATGTTATGTCCCTTGACTATCAGGAAAATAATACTCACGTGTAAAACAGGTAATGAAGTCCTACTGAATGATGACTAAAACACTACACACTATCACTAACGGATGTAAATATGGTACATATAACAAAACAAAACACAGAATATAATCTACAGATGACAATACACAGGACAAAGTCGAAGTTTCGGAACAATAGGCCTTTTTCAAGATACGGACATAACATACAAACATTAAAAAAAAATATTTTAAAGTTGTTTTTTTTATGTTTGTATGTTATGTCCGTATCTTGAAAAAGGCCTATTGGTCCGAAACGTCGACTTTGTCCTGTGTATTGTCATCTGTAGATTATATTCTCTGTTTTGTTTTGTTATATGTACCATATTTACATCCGTTAGTGATAGTGTGTAGTGTTTTAGTCATCATTCAGTAGGACTTCATTACCTGTTTTACACGTGAGTATTATTTTCCATTATGTTCTAATAGCAGTACCACCTTCTCTTGACTATCAGTTCGTGAATGGCTAGTAAACTTTGACCACAGCTTCATGCGTAATACTAATCCACACAAAAAAATAAACATTTCACAACCTTGCGACAGGCTGAACCAAGATGAGTTTCAAACCTCAAATCTCTGCCGAAGACGGATGTGTCGGGCCATTGGCGCAAATAAAACGGCGACACAACGCATTTCCATTCTCTGGACTACATCCTGCTGAAAATCTAATAGGACCATGGTCCTGATACAAGAAAAATTCAGCAGGAGTTTGAGATTGTACGCTGAAGAAGAAGAAACCTCAAATCATCATCATCATCAAGTGCCGTCTCCGCAACGAAGGTTGGCTGCAACGTATCTCCAACATCTCCTGTCTCTTGTCTTGGTGGTGCACTCTGCTAGACTGTAACCTGTCCATCGTGTAATGTTACTCTCCCACTTGTATCTCTGCCTACCTCTTGCTCGCTTCCCTTTGACTTTACCCTCAAGTAAGGTCTTCAATAAGGTGTCATGTCTTTTAATGTGTCCAAAGTATTTTATTTGCCTGATCTTTATTTCTCTTAGTAGTTCTCTCTTCATATTAAGTGTCTTTAGCACCTCTTTATTTGTTTTCTTCTCTTTCCATGATGTTCTCCCTATTCTTCTATATACCCACATCTCAAAGGCATCGATTTTGTCTTCTAATTGTTTATTTAGTGTCCATGTTTCTGAGCCATACATTAATATGGAATAGATGTAGCATTTTATAATTCTCATTTTTAACTTGTTTGTAATTTGTTTAGATATTAATATTTTCCTCATGTCATTGAAGGTACTTTTAGCCATTCCTATTCTCCTTTTAACTTCTGTTTCACATCTGCCATCATTTGTGACTATGTGTCCAAGATATTGATACTGTTTTACTTGTTGTAGTTTCTCTCCATGTATGTTTATGTTTATCTCCTGTTCTTATGTGTCATTGCTGATTATCATAGTTTTTGTTTTTTTAATGTTTATATCCAGTCCATATTCATTACTTGATTTATTGACTTGATCTATTAGTCTTTGTAGTTCATGTTCACTTTCTGCTAAAAGAACAGTGTCATCTGCATATCTAATGTTGTTTATTATTTTCCCATTGATCTTGAGTCCTGGTATTTCTTCTATATTTTTAAAGATATTCTCTGTGTAGATATTAAATAGGCTTGGTGATAAAATGCATCCTTGTCTTACCCCTCTTCTTATTTCTATGTACGGAGAGTAGCTGTTTTCACACCTTATTGATGCAGTTTGTTCCCAATATATATTTCTAATCAGCCTGATGTCTTTTCCATCTATGCCTATTTCTTGAAGACATTTGATTAATTTTTCATGTTGGACTCTGTCAAAGGCCTTGCTGTAGTCTATGAAGAAAATATAGATACTTTTTTATAAACCTCATACAATGTCATAAACAGAATAAGCAGACGTGTCCATATCAAGTTAATAGTTCATCTGACTAGACAAGTTAGTAAACCCGAGTTATACAGATCTTCTTCTTCTTGTTCGGAGTTTGACATGCCTACACAGCAAGTCCTGTTTTCTTAATAAATGCTGCTGTATTTGAAAGCTCCTCAGTGCTCCCATACATCTTTCTGTGGATATCCATCTCTGTGGGCCAGTGTTCTTCCCTTAACTGGTTTAGTGTATGGCAGTCTTGCAGGATATGTTCAGCTGTCTGTGCTGCCTGCGCACAAAGGCAGATTTTTATAATTTTGTCGTGCAGACATGTCAACTATTCGGTTTGCATGATACCATGTTTGCTGGTGCGCCTCTCTGCCTGGCATATCTGACTTCAGCACCTGTGATTGCTTGGGCAGGATTGTGACCCTGCTCGATATTGCGTTGGCCCGACCAATCTTAGTTTCCAGCCTCTGTTGGCTGGACTAAGCCCCATCTCCACGTCAAGGAGTTGGCCTCGATGGGGAGTTATACAGAAGACACTAAATATCTAAGATTCAGACACAGATTCGTTGGGCAGGTCATTTGGTGCGTATGACAGACCATCGTCTGCCAATGATACTTCTCTATGGTGAGCTAGAGAAGGGTATACCATCTCAAGGTGGCCAAATGAAGCGATACAAGGACTCGTTAAAGAACTCACTGAAAGCCTTTGAAATAGACCACGATACATGGGAAGAACTTGTACAAAATAGATCTACATGGCGTTCTAAAATAAAAAAGAGCGCATCATCTTGTGAAAAGAAGAGAAATGCAGCAGCTCAACAGCGGAGAGCAGCCAGAAAGTCACGGATAGACCAAGATCCGTCTACAGTCGTCATTCCATGTCCAAACTGTCCAAGGAAATTTACATCTCGAATAGGGCTCATTAGCCATCTACGAACTCATAATCAAGGACATAACTAAAATTGAATTTTCAAAAGTGGATGTAACAAATGGTCATCATCATCATGTGATGGACGAACAACACACACATCATCATCATGTGCTGGACGAACAACACAAGATTTGACTGACTGAAGCTGTGAGGGGATCTCATGTCCCATTCATACAAACAGATACATGAACAACTGCATAAACAAATAGGATCCCCAGTTACTCCATGGAGTATACATTCCTAATCTCATTAAACAGTAGTAGTATACATGTGATAGTTTAAGTATATATAGTACACATGTGATAGTTTAAGTATATATGAAACAACGACTAATTGACCAACACAAATTTGAAATCAGATAGAACTATCTATTAGAGTAGAACAGTTTAGATATATTGTTGTAGAATGTCATTTAAAATTCTATACAAGAAGAGAATGACGTATGAGAGGGATGATTTTCACTTGTATCGAAACAAACAGTGATGATAGACGGTTGGTTGGTTGGTTGGTTGGTTGGTTGGTTGGTTGGTTGGTTGGTTGGTTGGTTGCTGATCCAGCGGTCCATGGGCTCATGCCCTTTGACCTAATGCCATTAAATGGCATTATATTGCTGGGAAGTCTGTGGATTTTCAGCCCACCCCGGGACAGAGCCAGAGAATAACTATCACACCTCCAGGAAGGTAGGTTTAAACCGTTGCACTGCTCCTAGCCACTGTAGCCAAGATAGGGTTCACTGTGCTCATTCCCCGCCACCAATTGACTACTGGTTATGCCGAACTTCTCTATTGCTATGGGCATGCAACCAAATGTTCAAGTCAAACGGATTGTCACGTCCTGAGTCACTGTGCCTCTATGATGGGCCTCAGCCATAGGAAAAACAGTGATGTCAGTTTCCTCCTCCTCCTCAGTGATGCACAGTACGTCTCTGGCTCCCTCCCAACCACAGAGGGTGCATACATATATATTCAGGCAAACATGACAAACATTTCAACAATAAAACAAAATCATAATTGTATAGATGACATGCCATGAAGCTTCTATAAGAAGATAACCTCAATATAACGGCATGTCATCCACTAAGGTTTTCTGTTGCATGGGTGGTATGTCTAGTGGGCTATTGGTGAGACCCACAGACGCAACCACATGCGTTAGTGATGATAAATAAAGAATATGTTATTGAAAGAATGGGTGAACACATTGTCATCTCATGTGTACATATGTGAAACCTCATATGTAGTGTTTCCTCAGTATGAAAGAACATTTAAACAAATTTTCAGAGACTATTGTATAAAATAAAGTATATATGTGAGTGTGAGTGTGGGTGTGAGTGTGAGTGTGAGAGTGAGTGTGAGTGTGAGTGTGAGTGTGAGAGTGAGTGTGAGAGTGAGTGTGAGAGTGAGAGTGAGTGTGAGAGTGAGTGTGAGTGTGAGTGTGAGAGTGAGTGTGAGTGTGAGAGTGAGTGTGAGTGTGAGTGTGAGTGTGAGAGTGAGAGTGAGTGTGAGAGTGAGTGTGAGTGTGAGAGTGAGTGTGAGTGTGAGAGTGAGTGTGAGAGTGAGTGTGAGAGTGAGTGTGAGTGTGAGAGTGAGTGTGAGAGTGAGTGTGAGTGTGAGAGTGAGTGTGAGTGTGAGAGTGAGTGTGAGAGTGAGTGTGAGTGTGAGTGTGAGTGTGAGAGTGAGAGTGAGTGTGAGAGTGAGTGTGAGTGTGAGAGTGAGTGTGAGAGTGAGTGTGAGTGTGAGAGTGAGTGTGAGTGTCGGTGTGAGTGTGAGTGTGAGTGTGAGAGTGAGTGTGAGAGTGAGAGTGAGTGTGTGTGTGAGTGTGAGTGCGAGTGTGAGAGTGAGAGTGAGAGTGAGTGTGAGTGTGAGTGTGTGTGTGTGTGTGTGTGTGAGTGTGAGTGTAAGTGTGAGTGTGAGTGTATATATATCTCATTTAAACAAAACAGAACAAAAAAATTTTTTAATTAAAGATTTCTAAACAGGTACCTTAACACCTCAAATGGGAGCCGCGTTAGCGCAGTGGTTAGCGCACTGGCTTCGCATATGAGTTGTCCTGGGTTCATTCCCCAGTTGAGGCGGAAATGTTTTCAGATCGCAACGGCTCCCAGGTCGACCCAGCCTTAAATGGGTACCGGATTAATCCGGGAAGTAAAGACTGCGAGGGAGAGGAGATGGCTACCGCCCTCATTTGCAGAGCCTGTGAAATGTGAGATCGCTAACATCTCACACCCCTACGGCATTAATAAATGCTATGGGTTACTTTACTTTACCTCAACACCAACGACGTCAAAAACGGACGAATCATTGAAAATTAACAACAAGAGTCCTACCAGGAAGTCAACAACAGATCAGTAGTCAATAAAGAACCGGTCAACGCAAAATATCCAATCAATAGCTTCTAGGATTATCAAGAAAATAAGACACCAGACCAAAAGTATCCAGAATAACCAAGAAAACAAGTAACATCAAACCAGGATCCAAAACTCCATTAAATTATTTTTCAAAAATAGTCCTTTTTAGGGCTAACCTTTAATCCCCTCTCCCCCCCCCCCCCCCCACTATTTAATGTCTTTTTTCAGGACAGACCAGAACCCAAGTCATTCCTTCATTCCTTAACAGGACACCACCCAGGTCATTCGACCACAAGATACGCCCCGATATAACCAAAGAAAATTATTTCACGCTTGAAAAAGGCGTGACTTTCTCAAGAAAGTCAAATCCAGTAATAAACAAACAACAACAAACAAACTCTATTCTGGCCGCAAATGTCCTTGGGCAATTCGGGTATGGGGGTGATTACTGCAGTTTTTTTTTAAATGTACCTGTGACTTTCTAACTACTCTCCGCTGTTGTGCTGCAGCATTTCTCCTCTTTTTACAAGATGGTGTGCCGGTTTTTTTAAACTGCACAGTGCCATGTAGCTCTATTTTGTGCAAGTTTTTCCCCATGTATCGTGGTCTATTTCAAAGGCATGTTGTGAGTTTTTTTTAGCAAGTTCTTGTAGCGCTTCTTTTGTCTGACTTGAGATCGTGTACCCTTTTCCAGCTCACCATAGAGAAGCATCTTTGGCAGGCGATGACCTCGCACATGTTACAGATTACCTGGTATATTTTACAGATTACATGACATACGTTACAGATTGCGTGGTATACGTTACAGATGACCTGACATACATTACAGATGGCCTGACATACGTTACAGATTATCACAAATACGTTACAGATGACCTGGGATACGTTACAGATGACATGGAATACGCTACAGATTACCTGACATACATTGCAGATTACCTGACATACGTTACGGATGACCTGGGATACGTTACAGATGACATGGCATACGCTACAGATTACCTGACATACGTTGAAGATTACTTGACATACGTTGCAGATTACTTGACATACGTTACATATTACTTGACATACGTTACAGATTACCTGACATACGTTGCAGATTACTTGACATACGTTACAGATTACCTGACATACGTTACAGATTACCTGACATACGTATGGAGTTTGAGTCGAAACGAAAAAAGAAGACGAGAAAATAGGTGAAAGCACAGGGAGACTGAACCCCTCAATCTCCCTCTTCTCTCCGTACCTACACCGACCATCACCAGGCGAGGGGAGACTATATTCCAATCTCCCTTTTGCACAACCATTCCTTCAAGACAACCTTACATGAGGCTTGGTGTCGACTCAGTTACACAATATCAATAATCTACGATATGCAGATGATACTGTGTTAATAGCAGAAAGTCAAGAACATCTCCAAGATCTGTTGAACAAGGCGGTGATAGAAAGTGAACAAAAAATGTCTTAGTTTAAACATAAAATAGACAGAAACCATGATAATATCAGGAAATAGTTCCCCACCAAATAGTAAAATTGTATTAAATGAGAACAACTTAAAGCAGGTGAATAGTTTCAAATATTTAGGAACATTAATAACTTCAGATGGTAAATGCAAGGCCGAAATTATAAGCAGAAAAGGACAAACAAAAACAGCGTTCCATAAATTAAAAATATCCTATTCAACAAGTCTATATCGATGGATACTAGAAAACGTGTCATCAAATGCTACATTAAACCAGTGTTACTCTATGGAAGTGAAGCATGGACACTAAATAAGACATCGCAAAAATGTTGGAAGCAGCGGAAATGTGGTTTATTCGAAATATGTTACGCATTCCCTGGACAGCAAAGATTACTAATGAAGAATGTCTTAGAAGGATGGATGTGAAAAGATGCATTATTGATAATATAAGAAAAACAGTCGGCATTTTTGGGGCACATAATGAGAAGAGGAGAAATTGAGAATATAGTGACAACAGGAAAGATAGAAGGGAAAAAATCAAGGGGAAGACCAAGAGAAAAGATATTGGACAGTTTGACTAAATGGCTTCGATTGACAACACCAACAGAGATGATGATATATATGAGAGATCGATGTACATGGAGAAATATGATCTCCAACGCCATTCGGCACGGCACTTGATGACGACGATGACCTAAGTCTTTCTATAACTCTGATGTCTCTCTATGTAACATATAATTTTTTTTTGTATATTTAAAACATATAATTATTCCCTAACATTTAAGGAATAATTGCCGTCTGATCCCCCCCCCCTTTTCCGTGAATAATCAAATTGTACCCCTCCCCGTGCGGTGTGGACCCCACGTTGGAAAAAAACTTGTCCAGACGAATCGTATATTCGTCCTAACAAAGTATTTTGATTACGCAAAATTCACCCCGTATAGTGCGACACATTCCTTTCATCCGTGGATGTTACTTCACTTTGACTACATTAGAGCGTTAACACCATGAAAAAAATGGTCCGGGTTTAAAACTACCGTTATTTAATGTTTGTATCGTGTGAAATTTGGACAGTGCAAGGGACACAACAACATAATTAAACTACTACCGTTGCACAAACAAGAGCAAAAGTTATCTAAGGGAGGTAACATTGCGTGAATTCAGTTACTCGTCGGATCATCATCATTGCACACTGGACAGATCCATAGTTGCTCCGATCTCTCCTTGAGTGTATCCGCCATCATACTTCTGCTGACAGTACCGGTCCTATGCTGGTTGACCATCATTCTTCTGCGCCCTCCAAAATCTTCACCTCTAGCAACACCGCATTTCAATCCCTGATCTTTAATCCTAGCCATTGAAAAGGAATCATCATCCACATTAGTCTCATTCTCGCGTGTTATATCTCTTAAGGAGTTCAAAACGTCAGCGCGATCCATTGCCCCATGGCCCTGCGCCACAATCGCACACGATGCCAGTTGATCCGCTCTTTCATTGCCTCGAACACCCACATGTCCCGGCACGAAAATAAATGTAACCGCTTTCAAGCTCGCATTTCTCAAGGCCTCAATCCACTGTTCGCGAATGAGACCCACTTGTACCTTCTTAATCATACTCATAGAGTCACTCAAGATGCAGACCTGCGTTACCTTCTGTGTGCGTAGCCACTCAAATGCCCTGGTCACCGCCATAGTCTCCTTGGTCATACTACTCGTAGTGACCGCAAAGGCACCACTCTCCTCCCTGATCATTTTACCTGCGCACTGAGCTGTAAAGGCCCAAGCACTGCGAACATGCCTAATTACAGATCCATCAGTGTATATAATCACATCCCCCTCTGTGGTATTCTCACTCACCAAAGCCTGCACTTCTTTCTCCACAGCTGTGGGACACCATTCTCTGCATTCCCTGCTAAGTGATATTACTACTCTCAAACAAGTTTCGAAATCTGTGGGTAGACTTATCCACTCCGCACCTGCTGCCACATCCTGCAATCTGCACACGCTTTGTATGATATCCTCAGCACGTCCCATCAACGACCTCCCTCTCTTGAGTCTGCTCCTGACGTAATTTTTCTGAGCACAGATTACAGTATTGCCGTGAACCGGCGTACCTTCAAATATATGCAGATAAGGAACACCCGTTGCATTCCGAAACACAAAAAGAAAGTGAATTCAGTCTTTTACAGGATCTGAACAAGAATCCAATCCATTATAAGATCTCATGATTCTAACTACAAACTTGCGAAGGTTATGGCGACGGAGTTACCAGAACAGATATATCAACTATATTGATATAACCAAACTGAACTAACTTCTGTGGTTGAAAGTCACGTACATCACAATAAGAAATACACGCTACTTAATTAATCTGACATGCCGAAATCGGATGTGCTAGGCCTACAAGGCGCATAACGGTGGCACAACGTAATCACGCTCCCGGCGGAAATCGCACGGATATCCGTGATGGTTACAATGGAGCGAACGAAAAACAAACAAACAAATTAATCTGATAATAGATCCATTCTATGAAGACATAACAAGAGATAAACATAAACATACATGGAGAGATACTACAAGAAGTAAACCCTCATTAAGACCTACCTACATTCATACTTACTTGGGGGTCTTTGTTACCTCTAATATTTTATGGTAGTGTGTCCTGATATAACCTAATTGGACTTTGTTGTCTGCTTGGTTTGAAAGGGCCACGTCTCTCCACAAGAGAGGCAAACTCATTAACTACCTACCAAAGACCTACCAAAGACCTACCAAAGACCTACCAAAGACCTACCTACCTACCTACTACCAGATCTACGGCAAAGCCCCTCTTTACAGTTCTCATATCTTCGGCCCTGTTCACGACGTGTTAAATTTGGTCGAATATCCTATTCAGGACATGACTATAAACCCAGCATTTTTTTGGCTGTAGTGATTCTAGGCAATATAAATACGTTCAGTAGTTTGCCAGTGCTTTATGAATGGTCCGGATGAACAATTGCGTGTGGCGGGGAACGAACTCGTTACCTTGGTCGTCACAGACGGGTACTGTACCAACCCGCTACAGAACCGGACCGTCACGACGTGTTATTACGTCTTATCAATCAATCAATAAACCCGTAACCCTTCAGGGTCGTAGGGGTACCACATTGGATGCTTCAGCACACAGAGTCCTCCAGCGAATTCTATCCTCAGCGATGCGGATGAGTGTGGAAATATCTAGCCCTGTCCATTCCTTGATGTCTGTCCATGTCTTTATTTGCCCACCTCTGCTTCTTCCACCCTCGACAGTTCCCTGCAGTATTGTTTTTGACAAGGAATCGTGCCTGCATACATATCCAAACCATGCTAGTTTTCGTCGTTTCACTATTGAAAGAAATGGCCCCTGAACACCTGCAGACATCTCTACTTTATTTCTTACGTACACATTGGTCTTGTGTTCCCTATAGGAAATTCGTAGAATTCGTCTGTAGCATGTGTACTCGAAAGCCTGTAATCTTCTCTCCATGTCCGCAGTGAGTGTCTATCTCTCACAACCACACAGCACAACAGAAAGCACCAGCGACTTATACAGTTTGATTTTCACTCCAACACTGATGTTGCTTTTCCAAATCACCGTTAGCCTTGACGAGGACGCTAAAGCCATCTCCAGCCTTACTTTACGTCACATAATTTTTTTAAAGTACATTGTTTGTTTGTTTCTTTGTTTGAGAACCCCAGGAATTACGAGCGATTAGCTCTTATTTCCTATGTATAGTGGGGAGGATTATGAACTTTCTTTCATACCCAGGAGGCTTCACTTTTCGACTTGGTGCAATGCCTGTTGGAGGAGCCTTCTGCTCAGGATTTGGGAGGGGTGTGTGGGTTACATGAGACGAGATTAGGCGAGCTGATATAATGCTTGGGTCACCCATTGCTTGTCTATCCTCTGATGAGGCGCTTCACAACCATCGAGCTGTTCCTCGTGTAGGAAGACCATTCCATTACCACCCTTTGTGTCCGTAGGTCCCAGACCTAATTTTTTCCGTATGAGCCGTGTTGGGTAATGGCGACCAACGGTCGAATTAGACTCAGGGTTGATACATCTTCCTAGACGAGGCGCTGGTTTGCCAAACACGTCGGGGGTCTGGGATTTGACCTGTGAATTTCTCACGCACTCGCTTCGTCCGCTTGAGATAGCCCTCCAATCCATTTCCAGGCGAAGTCTGTGTATTTTGACTCTTCGCCATTGCATATATTACCCAAAGGGGTAGATAAAATACAAATCTCGGACGAGGAGCTTCGTAGTAGGCCCTTGGGTACTGAACCCAATTCTCTCTGTATGAACCGTGTTGGGCAACGGCCGCCAGTCGAGTTGGGCTAGGTTTGCAGTGTTGTTAGAGACTTGCGCCCCCCCCCCACTCTATGTTGCCGCAGTGTCCATATTCTGAGTCTCAACACTGCTTCGGTCAGACATTTGAACAGTGCGCTCTCCGACATTTGTTCAATGTTTGTCATGCGTGCAATAGGAGGGGGAGGGGTACTATACTCAAAGTTTTCTTCCATACCCAGGAGTGCATTCTCAAGTTGGCGTATTCAATACTTGAGACATGGCCCCTACTTTGAATGGGGTCAATTGTGATGCGATATGTGAGCTTCTGTGTGTTCTCAAGCATGAAGAACACTTCCGCCAGTCGGTCTCGTGCTGGACAATTGTGGCTTCGTTGCCACTGAATTGACTCACGTACACTACGCTTCCTTCTAGTGTGTGTTACTTTTTCCAGATTCGTTTTGTACTCGTAAAATCACCGCATGTTAGGGACATTGACATTGGTCGTCCCTCCAATGCTTCTGCTTTTTAAGCCGACCAAGTCGGAATGTCCAGATGACTTGCATATGTTGGATGTAATGGATTCGGATATATTTTATGTCTCTCTGCAGGCAATTATCATTCCATCTACAGCATCCACGGACACGAGCCTAAAAGTGTTACCCAGGAATACAGTAAGAGCATCAGTATTTCCTTGTCCACGGTGCACCACGAGTAGGTACTTTTAGGATCTTGGTTATCTGCCAACTGACCAAGTTAACTGGTTGCCAACCGCTCCCCACACATTTATATGGTCTCTGCATCTATAGATAGCCACCCAGTCACCAACCATATTCTCTTCCCTTCTTCATTTATTTCCCCACGGTCTTGACATTACTCATTGGTGGTCCCCAACTCTGCTTTGGTACTTTTATGTTGGGTTTCCATTTGATCTAATATATTAATACTACTTTATTACCTATTGCTCATTGATCTATGTCTATTTCTGTCTTCCAATAGTGCTGAAATTTATGCTCACATATTGAACGCACGCAATTAGACACGCGTGTCGTACCTTCACAATAGAAACAGGTCCAAGTCATTCAAGTTATCAATATTTTTTATGGTTTTGTATTTTTGATTGTTATTTGTTTCTTTATTAAGATACGGGTTGGACCGCAACGTAGAAAATTATCATTGCTCTATGTTTTATTATTAGTTTTTTTTATTTTTTACTATTGATAGGTAGGTATCTTACAGTAACATTTCTACCTCATTTAGTATTTCCCACTTATTCCTTTGGTTACTGTGGCACTCTCATTTTGTCGGACATTCTCCGATATTTTTGTCAGGGCCTATTTACATTTATCTGCTAACCCTTTCCCGCACGAAAACAATGTGTGCCCCTTTGCTCCATGGTATTCTGAGGATTTTTCTGTAACAATTTGTTTCCTATAGTGCTATTTTATTTTTCACGTTGTTAGTGATTGGCGCAGGATTCACACCAATATATTGAATATTCACATTCGAGTCACTGAATTGACAATAAATACATAAATTGGACATATTAGACACAGAAATATGAATAACTGACGAAAATAAATACGGATACAACACTATCTAAAGCAGCGGTCAACCTGCGATGCATTTCTGTTTTCTGCTGTCACATCTAAACAAAATAACCACAAACACACAGGACACGATCTGACGCCATCACCTTTAACACGTCAAAGCTGTTGCTAAGGTAACCTTCCAAGAGTCTGTTGTTAGTTATAATGTCTTGTGGAATATATTAATTTTTCAATAAGTGATGCTATATAATGTTTTCTTTATTTTTATTGGTCGCCTTTTGTATACTTTGAATCAGAGGCCAATGAAAATAACGGAAACAACTATTAATGTTACGTGCGAATAATGACGTTTGATATGTCCACAGAACTGAATAGAGAGTTAGAGACTCGCCCTCACTTAGTGACGAGAAAACGGGAAATTCCTTGAATAGATTTTAGGCCCTCATCTGCCTCGTTTTGAAACTAAGGCGCCATGTTGGAATCTGAGCGTGTCCGGGAAAACATCGGACATCACCTTAGCGATTGCTTTTGTTTATTTTCATGTTCTACTGAACTTTGGACTTAATTGATAATTTATTTATTATGAGACTAATTCAAAGCTGGATTCGTCGACTAAATTACCAGGATAGTATGGTTGTTAACACATCGTGTTTACCCCAGCAACACTATCATCATGCTGATCTCTGTTGTCTGTTGACAAATTGTGACAATCAGTTGTGTCGTCAGGTCATTTTGTTTTGGAGTAGGCCTAAGCCTATATTTTCATTTCATACACTTCTTATGAGATTATACGATTAAAAGATATAATACAAAGATTAATCAAGATCAGGTGAGTGACTTATATTATTATTATAATATAGGTGTGCTAACTGTATTTTAATCATCATTTTCACTCACTAACTGATATTAACTTACTGATACAGTGTGCTGTGCACTACACTTGGCTACCTACACTGTAAGGCACTGGGTCTATTGACATTGTAAATTATGTGTAAAACTAACAACTGAATCAGAATACGTTTAGTATTATAATAGCAGTATATAATACTATATCAAGCGTCTTACACGTACACTTACAGTACACTCATAGTAGTCATAGCGAGTGGCTTAGACAAGATCATGGATGCTTATCCACAACTCTCTGCCTCTTTTGTTAATACGTTCAGTCGGTTTAGTTGGTGATTTCTTTTTCATTGTACCACAGTCACTGTGGTGTACCACACATCACTTGTTACACTCCACTCAGAAAACCCATCCAGAAATTTCTCTTTGTTATCCTCTGTCTCTTCTGCCCTTGATCTTTCTGGTTGTTATTAAATGTTCAAGTTTTACTTTCCTCATCATATACCCTCATACATCACATACCCTATACATCACATACCCTATACATCACATACCCTATACATCACATACCCTATACATCACATACCCTATACATCACATACCCTACAGTATTAGTAACTAGGACTAAGATACTATAGTATTATTATAGATAGACTTACTTATATATATATAGTAGGCCCCTATTGAATCATTATTTTGTAGTAGTCCCACTTCAGACTACCTATTTTAGTAGACCATGCCTAATTAAAGTTTATTCATGTAGATCCGGACATGTCTGGATCGTGTTTACCACCGACATCACACCGCTTTTAACTATGATTAATGCTTGTTTTTACAATATAATAAATATGCCTAATCCCGATTTCTGTTCGAATTAATGTGTCCTACTTAGGATCTAGAAACTTAATCGTGTAACATCACTTTCATTATTGTTGTTAGTTAAATTGTTTGATCACAAAGTGAACGACTTAAATCACTACATCAGTGATACCTCCTTGTTAATGAAATATGCTTCTATCCATCTGTGGCCCTTGTTTGTCTTGCGGTGTCAGGGGTAGAAGAGTTCTCTGGAGATGGCTTTCTTGTGTGATGTTTTGTAAGCTTGTTCCTGTGGCTTCTTTGATTTCTGTGATCCATCTTTTACATGGTCTGCCTCTGACTTTATAGCCATGGTGTCTATGTATCGTGGTGTCATGGCCATCTGTGGCATGATATCTGTTGGTAGTCTGAAAGCGTATTGAAAACCACTTGATCTGTTGTCTTTTGGTGTTCCAAAACTTGTACTGTTTTGGTTATCTGTCTGATGTTAATCATTTCTAATTCTATCTCTTAATGACACTCTGATTATTCTTCGTAGACATGTCATTTCTGCTGTCACTATTTTTCTTTTCTCTTGAGCTGTCATTGTCCAGTTTTGGCACTGGTAGCACAGTGATGGAATAATAAAAGTCTTGTATAATGCAACTTTAGTGTCTATGTTTACATTTTTGTTCTTGAAAATGCATGTCATCTGTTCTAGGATCTGGTATGTTTTGTTGCATCTATTTTGTATCTCTTTACTGGTTTTTCCTTCACTCGATATAATGCTTCCTAAGCAAGTGAACTCCATTATTAGGTATGTTGATTATCCTCTTTGCACACCGGATAAGTCCATAGGTGCTCAGATCTCAGCTTCAGTAAATCTCTCAGGGTATAACGGCTGATGGTTCCGATTCTATGTTGGTTCACTGCTCTTTTTAAAATCTTCGTCAGGGGTTCTCTATGGGCCATGCCCATCCTCACTCCCAATTCGCGCATTCTCGATATTGACTCATGCTCATTCATCTCAAAATCCTCTGATTGTGAGAATTCACGAAGAGCAATGAGTATTTCAGCTCAGCCCATAGGCTGACCGTCTGTTGTGGTGGCGAGGCTAGCTAATTGGTCGGCTCGTTCGTTTCCCTCCACGCCCTCGTGTCCGGGGAAAGTGAACTCCTTTACTTATTTAAGGTATTTATTATCAATGAAGAAAGTGATATGTCTTTCTTTGCTATTGCTATTATTTCTGTTTTTTTCAATATTAATCTTTATGTTGAAATAGTTTATACGCATATAATAGCAGCCTATAGAAAATAAGCTAAAATTGGAAACAAAGATACAGATCTTTGAAACACTCGTACTGAGTACACTATGATGATGGTGTTCCTCCTTCGCAAGCGAAGATGAGCATGGCATGAAAAAAAACACATTAAATGCGATGAAAAAAAAAATATATATATATAATAATTAAAATTGGTAATTAACTAATTTAGTTTGTAAGTTCGTAGATGCCAGATAAGACCGATTCGTGCACAGAAAGTTCTATTGCAGTGCATGCAGGAATGCTGAAGGTTCGGGGTAGGAGAATTTACGGATTTGTCCTTCCGCTTCTTGCGCTTGTGGATTGCCCATAGTGTTCTTTCTTTTTCAAATTTCGTGATGCCAGCAGTGATCTGGGTGTGCCAGGCTGAGCGATCAAATGCTGTAGTCTCCCAGGAGCTAGGATCGATGCTGCAGTTCTTGAGAGAGCTGTTTAGGTGATACTTGAAAGGCGCTTATTCTGCCCTCCACTTGAACTTTAACCTTCGCACAACTCCCCATAGAATAATCTCTTTTGAAGGCGCTTGTCTGGCATATGGACGATGTGGCCAGTCCAGCGGAGTTGGGACCTAGTCAGCATTGCATGGATGCTTTGTATACAGGACTTCTGGAGAATTTCCGTATCTGGTACATAATCCTGCCAACTTACTCCCATGAGGTTTCGTAGGCACCGAAGATGAAAAGAGTTAAGCTGTCGAGCGTGTCTCGCATAGACAGTCCAGGATGACGC
Source organism: Meghimatium bilineatum (assembly GCA_034231615.1). NCBI lineage: Eukaryota > Metazoa > Mollusca > Gastropoda > Stylommatophora > Philomycidae > Meghimatium > Meghimatium bilineatum. The sequence goes on from CM067302.1 coordinate 5,655,284, forward strand.
AGCATAAAGCAGTATTGAGTACACTATACTACGGGTTTGAAACATTCTTACTGCATACACTATACTACGGTTTGAAACATGGACTACCTACAGCAAACATGAGAGGAGACGTAACATCTTTCATCTAAGATGTCTCCGCAAGATCTTAAACATTAAATGGCATGACCAAATCACCAACATGGAAGTGTTTGGTGGCACTCAGCTGCCATCTGCCATAGAAACATCAAGTGACATATTCTTTCCAGAATGTTGTCTTTGTCGTGGAAACTCTGAACGCCTCCCTGTTCTGGGCAAGCAAGTCTGCATTGGCCAGAGACATGTGCATACATTCTTTGGTATCGCTGGTCCATCGTCTTCTTGGTCTCACTCTTCTTCTCTTTCCTGTCACTGTCCTCTGCTATGGAAACACTCAATATAAATAGATTGTGTTGGCTGGGTTACGTCTACAGAATGCCAAACTGCCGCATCCCAAAACAATTACTATTCGGGGGAACTGGCTGAAGGCGGTAGACCAATGGTGAGGAATACAAAAATCTGTAAATCCACATATAATTAAAAAAAAAAAAAGGGAAAACATGGTTGAAACTCGGGATGTCTGGAGGCAGAAACTCGGGATGTCTGGAGGCAGAAACTCGGGATGTCTGGAGGCAGAAACTCGGGATGCCTGGAGACAGAAACTCGGGATGTCTGGAGGCAGAAACTCGGGATGTCTGGAGACAGAAACTCGGGATGTCTGGAGGCAGAAACTCGGGATGCCTGGAGACAGAAACTCGGGATGTCTGGAGGCAGAAACTCAGGATGTCTGGAGACAGAAACTCGAGATGTCTGGAGACAGAAACTCAGGATGTCTGGAGACAGAAACTCAGGATGTCTGGAGACAGAAACTCGAGATGTCTGGAGGCAGAAACTCGGGATGTCTGGAGGCAGAAACTCGGGATGTCTGGAGACAGAAACTCGGGATGTCTGGAGACAGAAACTCGGGATGTCTGGAGACAGAAACTCGGGATGTCTGGAGACAGAAACTCGGGATGTCTGGAGACAGAAACTCGGGATGTCTGGAGACAGAAACTGAGTGCAGGAGCAGCATTATTCAGAAATAATATGTTTAAAGATATGAAAGAGAAAGACAAACGAAAATCTTCCGTTGCTGTGAGATGATCGCTTGAAAAGCGACTATTAACTCTGGTATGCCTGTTTGAAACTGAAAGATGATCTTCTTCGCGCTCAGAGTTTGACATGTCTACACAGCAAGTTCTGCTTCCCTAATAAATGCTGCTGTATTTGAAAATTCCTCAGTGCTCCCATACATCTTTCTGTGGATATCCATCTCTGTGGGCCAGTGTTCTTCCCTTAACTGGTTTAGTGTATTGCAGTCTTGCAGGATATGTTCAGCGGTCTGTGCTGCCTGCCCACATGGACACAGTGGTGATGAGACCAATATTAGCCTATTTAAGTGGCCATTTAATCAGTTGTGTCCTGTTCTGAGGCAGAAGATAATAACCTGCTCTGCTCTGTCGAGATAGTGGTAATTGTCCTTTGGGTGGTCGACTTTCCTGATGGCTTTGATGAGGGTCTTCTTTTCTTGGTAGTTGATTTCTTGGTCTTTTTGTTCCTGTGTTGCTCCATCCTTTGCCAGTCTGTCTGCCTCTTCATTTCCTGGTATGTCACAGTGGGATGGTATCCACTGGAGTACTACCCTTCTTTGGATGCTCACTTCTCGCATGGCTTCCTTCAGGTCTGGCAGCTTATCGCTGTCAAGGGCTTGTAGTACAGACATAGCATCAGTAAGAAATACCACCTGCTGGCTTCTATCTATTTATCTATCTATTCGCTGAAACCCTTTGTTGCCTTTCGGCGTCAGGGGTAGAAGAGTTTTCTGGAGAAGGCACTCTTATGTGCTGAGTATATTGTGGAATGTGTTGCCTCATTTATTTCAGTGGTCGGCCTCTAGGTCTGCCTTCGCTGTATCTGTGTAGCATAGCTTGCTGTGGTATGCTGTATGATGGTAGTCTGCTGATGTGTGCAAACGATTTGATCTGTTGTCTTTTGATGTATTCTAAGATTGGGGTGGTGCTGGTTTTTGTCGGATGTCCTCATTCCTCACCCTGTCTCTTAACGATATTCCTAGGATTCTGCGTAAGCATACATTTTCAGCTGTCACAATTTTACGTTTGTCTTGCGCTGTCGCTGTCCATGTTTGGCATTGGTAGCACAGCACCGGCATTATAATCGTTTTGAATAGTGTTATTTTGGTGTTTAAACCTACGTATTTGTTTCTGAAAATTGGTGTCATTTGCCCTAAGGCTTGGCATGTTTTCCAACATCTATTGTGTATTTCTTTGCTGCTCTTGACGTCTGTTGATATATTACTTCCTAGGTTTGTGAATTCTGTCACTGTATCTTTGTCTATTGTCTTTCCCCAGGTGGTTTGTGATCCACTCTTGCCGTTAAGCGTAGGGGTGATTGGAGCTCGAGCTTGCATTCTAAAGCCAGATGTGTGGTCTCGGCTGTGATATAACCGTGTCTGCTCAGGATGTTCCTGACGTTTTCTATCCATCTTTTCCGTGGTCTTCCTCTGGCTTTGTACCCTGATCTCATTTGGTTATATGCTTGTACGGGCAAATTTTCGTGATAAATTCTAATAATGTAGCAAAACCACTTGATCTGTTCTCTCTATATGTAATCTGTACAAGATATTATACCTATTCTTTCCCTGATATATTCATTTCATAATCTATCAAGCCTGGTGACCCTGACAGCTTTCCTCAAGCATTTTATCTCACAAGTCACTTTTCTGTAATGTGAAGATGAGAGAGAACAGGTTTGGCACTGGTAACACAGTGTTGGTAGAAATATGCTGTAGATCATTTGTCTCTTAACTTCCATCTCGATCTTGGGATGAAGAAGTAGTCGTGACAGTTGGTATGTTACTGCATTTGCCCTTTGACATCTCATCTCTATTTCTCTATCGAGGCTTCCATTTTCTGTAAAAAAAATACTACCGAGATATTTGAACTCTGTTACTTGTTTTACTCCTATATTGTCTATCTGTATGTTTCCCATATTGTCTATCTGTATGTTTCCTATATTGTCTATCTGTATGTTTCCTATATTGTCTGTCTGTATGTTTCCTATATTGTCTATCTGTATGTTTCCTATATTGTCTATCTGTATGTTTCCTATATTGTCTGTCTGTATGTTTCCTATATTGTCTATCTGTATGTTTCCTATATTGTCTGTCTGTATGTTTCCTATATTGTCTGTCTGTATGTTTCCTATATTGTCTGTCTGTATGTTTCCTATATTGTCTATCTGTATGTTTCCTATATTGTCTATCTGTATGTTTCCTATATTGTCTATCTGTATGTTTAGTGGACTCGGTGTTCTGTATATTTTCATAATTTCTGTCTTTTGTGTATTGATCTTCATGTTGTATTTTCTACATGTTGAAGATAGTGAGTTTACATGAATTTGTAGCTGTTCTTCGTTTTCGTATACCAGGCGCTGTATCTTTAATAACAAAAACATGTCGTCTTCGTCATCGATTTCTGTATGCGACCTTGAACATCTACGTAGTCGGCAGACGAACTGAGAATGCCAGACCGTGACATCAACCGATAACTGCGCGCCATTCACCCGTTTACTAGGTCAGACTGTTAAAAAATGGATTTATGAATGAATCATTCTAGTCTTGCAATGTCATGTTTGTGTTTTTCCTTTTATTATTTTGACTCATAGCCGCCTCGATGAATACAGGTGGGATAGGCGATAGGTATCGTGTCTTGAGTTGCGGTTCTGAAACTTTTGAGCTGTGGGGCTCTTTACGAACAACAACCATTTTGTGTATAGTTTTAATTTATCTAATAAAGTCTGCAGATAAGGGGATATATCCTCAGTGCATGGGAACAATCCAACGCACTAAAGATATGATAACAAATAGATGATAACATTGTTTTTACCTTTTTCATTGTTTTATATATTCTTGAGAAGGACCTAACGTTTCGAAACGTTGAAAATGTCTTGTGTATTGTAGTTTGTATGTTTTCGTGTTAACTTCTCATAAACCTCATAGTGATAGGTTGTCCGTTGTGTTCAAATGGAAACATTAAAAACGTGTGTTCTACGTAAGTACTATTGTTGTTCCGTTTTACTGCAGTATTACCTGTAAAACGATATGAGAGCTCGTGCAACAAAGATGAGTAATAACTGTGGTTACTGCACGCTTTCCTGTGAAGGAGTGCAGGAAAGCGTTCTATGAGAAAATAAAAATATTGTGGACACATTAAAAAACACGACACCTCGTTGATGACATTACTTGAGGGTAAAATCAAAGGGAGGCAAGAGATACGCATATATACAAGTGGGAAAGTAGGGAAATACGGGGGAAATTTTAGAAATAAGTAAGGAGTGTCGCAGCAAAGTACCTAACACACTAATAAACATCCGCCAAAATAAACGACATTTCGCCTAAATAAAAGTATTTTCAACTGACCATGACTGAGTATACATACACTGGGATGGCTGCTGGAACGGAGGGCAGAGCACTTATGGGAATGCCTCACGTGCTGTGAAGCTAGTTTAGTTTCTAATCAATAATCCATTAGTTGTATCGTAGCCTCCGACTTATGAGTGACTTGAACAGTAGATTAATGTGCACATGTACACTACAAGTGCACTATATAAAACGATCATCATACCATCACTTTGCTACCAATGTCAAACATGGACACTAATAACAACAGATAAGAAAACTTACTGCAACAGAAATGCCTTGCCTACGGTAGAAATCTAGGAACTATAAGATAGAATCAGAAATGAATACATCAGAAGACTAACAAATACAATACCAATCACGAATTACATCAGAAGATAACAGATTAAGTGATTTATCACACGCTTCCAGACTACCATCAGATAGTGCTCCTCAAAAAAGCATTCATGTACAGACACGATGGATACAAAGCCAGGGGCAGACCCTGCAAACGATGGATCACATAAATAAAAGAGTCAACGAAAACAAACATATATGAAGCATACACAAATGTCATCTCCAGAGAACTCTTCTACCCCTGACGCTGCAAGGCATAAAAGTGTATAACGCGAAAAAAAGGGGTATTACGAGAAAAGACAAAAAGAGGTATAACGCGAAAAGAAAGAGAAAGGGGTATATAGCGAGAAAAGAAAGAGAAAGGGGTATATAACGCTAAAAGAAAGAGAAAGGGGTATATAACGCGAAAAGAAAGAGAAAGGGGTATATAACGCGAAAAGAAAGAAAAAGGGGTATATAACGCGGAAAAAAATGATATGAGCGAAAATAAAGAAAAAAAAGGACTGTTTTGGATTTCCAGCCTCTGTTGGCTTGACCAAGCCCATTTCTAATAGAAGGAGTTGGTCTCTTATGGGTGGATGTTGCTGAGTTGATTAATCACACTCCTTTCTTATGGGAGTTCCTCCTCCCCTTCCTATAACGGTTTTACCAAATAAAATGTCGTAAAAAACCCCACGAAAGCGAGGAAAAGAGATTTTTATTAATTTATTCCGCATGTGGTTGCTTCTGTGGGTCTCACCAATGACCCACTAGACAAATCATCCATGCAACAGAAAATCTTAGTAAATGACATGCCGTTATATTGTGGTTATCTTCTTATAGAAGCTTCATGGCACGTCTTCTATACAGTTATGATTCTCATGCTTTTATTTTGTTGTTGCAATGTGTTTTATGCTTTGTTATTTGTATATATGTATGCATCCTCTGTGGTTGGGAGGAAGCCAGAGATGTACTGCGCAGCACTGGGGAGGAGGAGACTGACAGCACTGTTGGGTGAGGCCCATCGTAGAGGCAGAGCGACTCAGTGACAATCCTTTTGACGTGAACATTTGGTTTCATGCTTGGAGCAATAGAGATTCTTGATTAGAAACTGGCCTCACAGCACATGGGGCATTCCCATAAGTGCTCCGCCCTCTGTTCCAGCAGCCGTCCGACTCGATGGTGTTTCGAGTTAAATGCCATCGAAATCAGGGCACAACTCTGGCCCGTGCGACAGGTTTCTTTGTTGTTCCGCCCACCCACGTCGTGTCCGCAACTAGTTCAAGCACAACGTCGGCCTGTCGGAACAACATGGTAACTGTTATCGAAGGTTACGACTACGGGATTGTACAGATGACGTGCCATGAAGCTTCTATAAGAAGATAACCTCAATATAAAGACATGTCATCCACTAAGGTTTTCTGTTCCATGGGTGGTTTGTCTAGTGAGCCATTGGTGAGACCCACAGAAGCAACCACATGCGCAAGGAACAATAGAGAAGTTCGGCATAACCAGTAGTCAATTGGTGGTGGGGAATGAGCACAGTGAACCCTATCTTGGCTACAGTGGCTCGGAGCAGTGCATAGGTTGAAACCTACCTTCTTGGTGGTGTGATAGTTAGTCTCTGGCCAGGGGTGGACCGAAAACCCATAGACTTCCCAGCAATATAATGTCAGTACAACAGATAGTATTTACAAACAATATTCTATCGTATATTTTCCTCATTGTTGACTATACTATGTATCTTCCTCACTGTTGACTCGACCGTGTATCAGCCTCACTGCTGACTCGACCGTGTGTCAGCCTCACTGCTGACTCTACCGTGCCAAACTATACATCACCTTCTTGCTTTGATGACGTGTAACGGTCAAATTGTTTTTGTATATGCTTGTTAAAAACATTGTATAGAACACTTGAGACGTGCCTTGTATAGAACACTTGAGACGTGCTTTGTATAGAACACTCAGACGTGCCTTGTATAGAACACTCAGACGTGCCTTGTATAGAACACTTGAGACGTGCCTTGTATAGAACACTTGAGACGTGCCTTGTATAGAACACTTGAGACGTGCCTTGTATAGAACACTTCAGACGTGCCTTGTATAGAACACTCAGACGTGCCTTGTATAGAACACTTGAGACGTGCCTTGTATAGAACACTTGAGACGTGCCTTGTATAGAACACTTGAGACGTGCCTTGTATAGAACACTTGAGACGTGCCTTGTATAGAACACTTGAGACGTGCCTTGTATAGAACACTTGAGACGTGCCTTGTATAGAACACTTGAGACGTGCCTTGTATAGAACACTTGAGACGTGCCTTGTATAGAACACTTGAGACGTGCCTTGTATAGAACACTCAGACGTGCCTTGTATAGAACACTTGAGACGTAACGTGTATAGAACACTCAGACGTGCCTTGTATAGAACACTCAGACGTGCCTTGTATAGAACACTCAGACGTGCCTTGTATAGAACACTTGAGACGTGCCTTGTATAGAACACTCAGACGTGCCTTGTATAGAACACTGAGACGTAACGTGTATAGAACACTCAGACGTGCCTTGTATAGAACACTTGAGACGTGCCTTGTATAGAACACTCAGACGTGCCTTGTATAGAACACTCAGACGTGCCTTGTATAAAACACTCAGACGTGCCTTGTATAGAACACTTGAGACGTGCCTTGTATAGAACACTTCAGACGTTCCTTGTATAGAACACTTGAGACGTAACGTGTATAGAACACTTGAGACGTGCCTTGTATAGAACACTTGAGACGTGCCTTGTATAGAACACTTGAGACGTGCCTTGTATAGAACACTTGAGACGTGCCTTGTATAGAACACTTGAGACGTGCCTTGTATAGAACACTTCAGACGTGCCTTGTATAGAACACTTGAGACGTGCCTTGTATAGAACACTTGAGACGTGCCTTGTATAGAACACTTGAGACGTGCCTTGTATAGAACACTTGAGACGTGCCTTGTATAGAACACTTCAGACGTGCCTTGTATAGAACACTTGAGACGTGCCTTGTATAGAACACTTCAGACGTGCCTTGTATAGAACACTTGAGACGTGCCTTGTATAGAACACTTGAGACGTGCCTTGTATAGAACACTTCAGACGTGCCTTGTATAGAACACTCAGACGTACCTTGTATAGAACACTTCAGACGTGCCTTGTATAGAACACTCAGACGTACCTTGTATAGAACACTTGAGACGTGCCTTGTATAGAACACTTGAGACGTGCCTTGTATAGAACACTTGAGACGTGCCTTGTATAGAACACTTGAGACGTGCCTTGTATAGAACACTCAGACGTGCCTTGTATAGAACACTCAGACGTGCCTTGTATAGAACACTCAGACGTGCCTTGTATAGAACACTTGAGACGTGCCTTGTATAGAACACTTGAGACGTGCCGTGTATAGAACACTTGAGACGTAACGTGTATAGAATACTTGAGACGTAACGTGTATAGAACACTTGAGACGTACCTTGTATAGAACACTTGAGACGTGCCTTGTATAGAACACTTGAGACGTGCCTTGTATAGAACACTTGAGACGTACCTTGTATAGAACACTTGAGACGTAACGTGTATAGAACACTTGAGACGTAACGTGTATAGAACACTTGAGACGTACCTTGTATAGAACACTTGAGACGTACCTTGTATAGAACACTTGAGACGTACCTTGTATAGAACACTTGAGACGTAACGTGTATAGAACACTTGAGACGTAACGTGTATAGAACACTTGAGACGTAACGTGTATAGAACACTTGAGACGTAACGTGTATAGAAAGCTTCAAACTTGCCTTGTACAGGGCAGTAGATTATCATAAGGTGGGGTTTTACCTAATTTTGAAGACCACTTTGTGAAAAATCGCTACTGTAGGTTTTGTTTTTTTAAAACTGACCTTTTGGTGAAGTCCCTAGTATTAATTGTCTTGTTCAGATTTGCTAAGGAGGGTGTTTGGAATCCCTCCCTCCAAACCCCTCTCGTACCTACGGGCCTGACCTCGAACTTAACGAGTTTTCAAATCTTCATACTAGACCCCTCCCATCTTTGATCCATCTCCTCGTGTGCCCTAAATGTTCTGCAAACCTATTTTGTCCCCCAGGCTCTTCACTCCCCTGGCCCCTCTCTTTCACTTTTTGTATAAGATTCTCGCCCATTGGCTGGGTGCTGACGCGAGGGCAAAGGTTGCAGCCTGATTGGGCCAACCAAAACCGTCAGTTCGGTTGCTGTAAAAGATGGAAGATTATGCTGGAAAGGACAAGATTTGTTTTTATGTGTGTCCCTCCTTTCCTTAATTTACCGCCTTCTCGTCCTGGTAAAACGCTGTACATGAGCGGCGGGTACCAGTACCACACCGGCTGTTCACACGGGCATTTTATTCCATTATAATTAATTTGTGAAGTTTGAGCTCAGCAAATATGCCCGGACTCCAGAGAGGACTGCGCTATTTCACTAACATTCCATTTCTGATTGTATCCGGATATTTTAGCAATACAACACCCGACCTAGTTAATCTATTGTCTATACCCGGGTGGATGATTGTCAGTATATCCGCACTTGCCGCTAAGCGTTGGGATGGTGACTGGGAGCTTTAGTTGAATCCAGAGAGGACTGCGCTATTTCACTAACATTCCATTTCTGATTGTATCCGGATATTTTAGCAATACAACACCCGACCTAGTTAATCTATTGTCTATACCCGGGTGGATGATTGTCAGTATATCCGCACTTGCCGCTAAGCGTTGAGATGGTGACTGGGAGCTTTAGTTGTCTATCCCAGGCCAGATGTCTCACTCTATCTCATTGAATCCACATTTGTTCGTAGCGACGTAGTAATTCTAAACACAAACTCCATTGTAAACCAAAAAAAACCACCTGATGTAACGAAATTGGATCAAAGTCCGCAGTCGACAAAAAGGGGCGCTCGGGTGTTGCCGGGACTCGAAAGGGGAGGGGGAGAATAGCGTCACTATTGCCTGCCAAACATGTGGTAAGAGGCGGATAAGCAGGTTCTGAGGTGCAGTCGGCTTTTCCCATTCCAGTGGTCAAAACGACCCAGAAGTGGTGCCGAAATCCGATGTGTCGTGCCGAAAGGCGCAGAGGGGTGAGGGGATAAAAGCCCGTAGATCTTAACACAGCGCATTTCGTTCTTCGGGCGTCATCCTGTTCTGCAGGAGTTTGAGAAAGAACAGAGCAAAGAAGAGTAGCTTACCATAACATGTATTTAAAAATGTGACTAAGAAGATATGGTCGAAAACAGTTTCAAACTGTGTAGACGAACGACTTCATTGTACTCCGGTTTTCAAATGCACTTCGCTCTATTAAGGAACGATGACTACTAATAGTACTAGACATAGTGTCAACTTTGTAGCTGTAATAGTACTAGACATAGTGTCAACGTTGTAGCTGTAATAGTCCTAGACATAGTGTCAACTTTGTAGCTGTAATAGTACTAGACATAGTGTCAACTTTGTAGCTGTAATAGTACTAGACATAGTGTCAACGTTGTAGCTGTAATAGTACTAGACATAGTGTCAACGTTGTAGCTGTAATAGTCCTAGACATAGTGTCAACTTTGTAGCTGTAATAGTACTAGACATAGTGTCAACTTTGTAGCTGTAATAGTACTAGGTCAACGTTGTAGCTGTAATAGTACTAGACATAGTGTCAACGTTGTAGCTGTAATAGTACTAGACATAGTGTCAACGTTGTAGCTGTAATAGTACTAGACATAGTGTCAACTTTGTAGCTGTAATAGATATAGTGTCAACTTTGCCATAGTCATCTCGACGAGTGGAGGTCACAATCCCGTTTAGGAGTGACCCCATGACGGTAATCATTGTGAATAAAATGTGAGTAAATGTACGTTAATAAGCTTCAAAAGCCTCGCTGTATTGGAAAGAATGTTAATGACTTTTCTTTAAATGTTTTTATGGGAGTGTACGGTAAACACAAAAAATAAGGTTCAGATCACTAACGCCCTATACATATATACAAGACCATTGCTGTTGACGATTTGCTGAAAAATAGAGTAGAAAGACAGGGGACACTTCGTCACCTCTCCAAATCAACATCATTAAGTGCCGTATGCAACGAACCTCCACAACCCGTTACTTGCCTTAGTGGTGCACTCGGTTAGACTGTAACCTGTCCATCGTGTGATGTTACTCTCCCACTTGTATCTCTGTCCACCTCTTGCTCGCTTCCCCTAGACCAGGGGTCGGCAAACTTTTGTGCAGAGGGCCGCATTGAAAATTGTAAAGCTATTGGAGGGCCGCATATAATATTATGTATGTTTTGGTTTAAAATTCTCGGTAAGTAATCAATTAAATATTTTTATTGTAAAGAGAGGTAGTTTTACATAATGTAGATAACTTCTGAAATAAATTACATTTCTAACAGACTTACACTATAACAGTATATTTTCTAATATGGGTAAAAGGTTTTGCAAATATTTTAACAATGTTCGTGTATTTAAAAATGTGTTTTAGGGTCGCAAAATATCCAATGGCGGGCCGCATGCGGCACGCGGGCCCTAGTTTGCCCACCCCTGCCCTAGACCATTACCCTCTAGTAAGGTGTTATGTCTTTTAATGTGTCCAAAATATTTTATTTGTTTGATCTTTATTTTCTTTTATATTTTTTTTTCCAAACAAAATTGTTGTTAGAACCTCCTTGATGGTTTTTCCACTCTTTCCATGATGTTTTCCCTATTCTTCCATACATCCACATCTCAAGAATATTAATTCTGTCTTCTAGTTGTTTGTCCATGTTTCTGAGCCATATATTATATAGAATAGATGTTGCATTTATAATTCTCATTTTTATCTTGCTTGCAATTTGTTTAGATGTTAATATTTTTCTCATGTCATTGAAGGTACTTTTAGCCATTCCTATTCTCCTTTTAACTTCTGTTTCACATCTGCCATCATTTGTCACTATGTGTCCAAGATATTGATAATGTTTTACTTGTTGTAGTTTCTCTCCATGTATGTTTATGTTTAGCTCTTCTTCTGTGTCTTTGCTGATTATCATGGTGTTTTTTTTGTGTGGATATTTATATCCAGTCCATATTCATGACTTGATTTATTGACTTGATCTATTAGTCTTTGTAGTTCATTGTTCACTTTCCGCCAAAAGAACAGTGTCATCTGCATATCTCAGGTTGTTTATTATTCATAGTGTATAGACAATGGACAAGTAACATCAATTGGCTCCAGGTCAGTGTTTCCCAACGTTGGACCCACACCCCACAGATGGGCAATTTGATTATTTGGGGGGGGGGGGGGTTCTAACGTTGTAATTAGGCTTCATTTAAGAATATATATATATATATATTGCATTGGGGGGATCAGAATTTTTAGAAATACTTAGGTGCGGCATGGTACAAAAAAAGTTGGGAAACACCGCTCTAGTCCATGCTTGAAATAAACACTTTTATTATTGGTTTGAGCTGCTAAACAGTTAAAATTACGGTTCAGCTAGCGGGGTCATTTGGACCATCGTGCCGCATCTGGCCTGAGGGCTGTAAGCTGCCGACGCATGTCCTAGAATTCAGGGGTCGGGAACCCATGGCTCGCTGGCTCTATTGATGGTTGCATCTGGCTTGCAAACAAATGTTCGATTATAAAAAAAAAATGTTTCTTTAGACTCCTTTGATCTACATATTAATTGCATATCAATATTTCATTCTACAAATGAGCTAAAGTCTACTGCAGATCAGCATCAGAAGTCGCATTAATGGTACGAAATACTGATTATTGATTAGCAACAGCATAACAATGTTATTAAAAAGAATTCAGAGACATAATTATTGTACTTTTAGTGTTGAAATTACACAAAATGCACACATTTACTTGAATTTTTAGTTTTAAACATAATGTATGACTCTCACAGAATTACTTTTCAAAATATGTGGTGTCCATGGCTCTCTCAGACAAAATGGTTCCCGACCCCTGTCCTAGATGGTCACAGTCTGCTCCCTAGCCCGAAAATGATGATTTCTCTTCACAACACTTACTAACGATCTTGTTGACCCCTCTGAAACTAAAGTTGATTTTTCACCAGTCAATCCCACACCTAGGCTTGTCTGTCACCTCCATGGTTTGAAGTCTTGCCTAAAATATATTCCAAGGATTGTTTGCTAGGCACATACATACACGCTAGTTTACCTGTACACGTGATTCATAAAGCATTGAGTTATTTTTATCCAGTGGGATTACCCGTTAATTTGTGGAAGTAAAATTGTTTTTGAGGATGAAAAACAACTGTCTATCTGTACCAAGGACTTCTAGATAATAAGAGGACATGATTGCGACGTCACAAAAACAGTCGGTTATCAGCAGACGTTGCCGGATTCTCTAGCATAGCTAAAAATGTATGAACCCAGTAATATATTCAGTCCTTATCCAGAATAGTCCTGCGTGCTGATCTACTTATTTTGGCGTATCCAACATTTTCACATGATTTTCATTGACTAGTGATACAAACCTGAAGATCTGAACATAGAGAAGAAGACTGGCTTCGCATAAATATTTATAACAACGAAAGCTATCCTATTTCGGACATATAAAGAGTCACAATGGTTTGTGTCATGTGACGTATTTCTTCCAGAACGTTGTCTTCCCAATGAACTCTCTGAACCTCTCTCTGTGTCTTGGGCGATGCAGCTTGCATTTTCTAGCGATGTATTCATGTTATCTTTAATGTCGCCAGTCCATCGTCTTCTTGGTCTGCCCTTTCTCCTCCAACTAGGTGTTCTGTCCTCCATTATTTATCTTTCTAAACAGTTGTGTCTCTTTATATGACCAAACATGTGTAGTTTTCTTTTTGTTATTGTGTTTAGTAACCAACACTCTGAAATCTTCAATGTGTTTATAATATCTGAGTGTCTCTCTCTTTTAAAAAAAAAATAGTGTCAGAAAGGCACAATCTTTATGCTCTGGGCACGTTATGAGACACGGTGGTCTAGAGAGCCAGATAAAGCAGGTAAGATAGAAGGCTTGAGAAATCAAGGAGGACAACATGAGAAAATATTGATCTGACATCGTGTCGTGGAATAAATGTCAGCAACGATACCTGATATTTGTTTGTTTGTTAAGTAGGGGTTTATGCCTCATATGGTCGAGGCCCGCCTCTTTCAACCTAGGACTGGTGTCCATATTGGTTATATCGAGGCGGTTGGGGACCTGTGGTTTTTGTGGCTTGTCTGCCTGGTTGTTGCTAGGATGTTGCTCTGTTAGCCGGGTTCGCTGTAAGGCCTCCTAGCTTCAGTCCTTGTATGGACTATGTTGTGGCTCTGTTAGCCGGGTTCGCTGTAGGGCCTCCTAGCTGCAGTCCTTGTATGGACTATGTTGTGGCTCTGTTAGCCGGGTTCGCTGTAAGGCCTCCTAGCTGCAGTCCTTGTATGGACTATGTTGTGGCTCTGTTAGCCGGGTTCGCTGTAGGGCCTCCTAGCTGCAGTCCTTGTATGGACTATGTTGTGGCTCTGTTAGCCGGGTTCGCTGTAGGGCCTCCTAGCTGCAGTCCTTGTATGGACTATGTTGTGGCTCTGTTAGCCGGGTTCGCTGTTGGGCCTCCTAGCTGCAGTCCTTGTATGGACTATGTTGTGGCTCTGCCTGTCTCTGGTATTGATGAGACTATTGATGACAATTTCGTTCGCGTTGGGAGTGAGGATGGGTGTGGCCCGTAGAGAACCCCTGACAAATATTTCAAAAAGAGCAGTGAACCAACATAGAACCGGAACCATCAGCCGGTATACCCTGAGAGATTTACTGAAGCGGAGATCTGAGCACCTATGGACTTGTCCGGTGTGCGAAGAGGATAATCGGCATACCTAATTTCTTTCGCGTGCACTAAACCGTGAACATCCAAGGTATAGAAGACCACAAAATTAATTTGGACTTAATTCGTTTCAGTTTTGATTATTGTCGTGTTTTCCGTTGGTGACTATTTATATACTTGATGTATCATGCAAAAAATAGTCAACGCGACTACAAGTATTTAAATAATGAGTGACGGAAACATGACAATAATAAAAAAAAGTAACGAGTGAAGTTCTAATGAATTCTGTGCAGAGGTCTTCGAAAGAGCGGCGGTCATGATTGAGCAGACATGAATCAGGTCAAGCACACACAAGGAACACGGTTCTAGCTGCTGTGTGCCGTGAGATTGTCGGTGAACAAGGAAGATGCAGCAGAAAAAATGAATAGTAACGCAAAATGAGGTAAACAGGTTACTAAAACACTTACCTAGCCTATTAATAAAAATATATTTAAAAAAGTATATATAAAAAAACATACAATAAAACTAAACAGGACAATTCTCCACGTATCGGCTCAAATTGAACCTTTTTCAAGAGACAAACAACAGAAAACGACAAAATAAAAAAACAAAATAGATGTCTATATTTTAGAAAAAATGAAACACTTCCATCTATCTATACGATGTGTCCCTTGTTTGCCTCGCTGAGTCAGGGGTGGAAGAGTTCTCTGGAGATGGCCTTCTTGTGCGCTGTTTGTAAGCTTGTCCCTGTGGCTTCTTTGATTTCTGTGATCCATCTTTTATATGGTCTGCCTCTGGCTTTATAACCGTTATGTCGGGGAAACTTGATGAAACACGTCCAAGAGAAGTTAATCGTTTGATCACCACGTTCCGAAACTGACTGACGCAGTGCTTGTCAGCGTCACCCCACCCCCCTGCGTCACATTGAGTTTAATTTATATGTGCCCCAACCTAACCATGCCGTGGTGTTTACTGTAATATTCTTCTCGTTCGCAATTTGACATGTCTACCTACACAGCAAGTCCAATTTTACCGTTATAAAAGTCATTATTATTTCAAATAGTTTTTTATCATCCGAAGACGGATGGATCTGACCATTAGCGCAAATAAGATTCCGAGCTAACGCATTTCTATTATCTGGACTACATCCTGCTGGAAATCTAGTAGGAACATTGTCCTGCTACAAGAGAGATCCAGTGGGAGTTTGAGAATGAAATCTAGTAGGACCATTGTCCTGCTACAATTGTCCTGCTGCAGGAGTTTGAGAATGAAATCTAGTAGGACCATTGTCCTGCTACAAGAGAGATTCAGCAGGAGTTTGAGAATGAAATCTAGTAGGACCATTGTCCTGCTACAATTGTCCTGCTGCAGGAGTTTGAGAATGAAATCTAGTAGGACCATTGTCCTGCTACAAGAGAGATTCAGCAGGAGTTTGAGAATGAAATCTAGTAGGGCCATTGTCCTGCTACAAGAGAGATCCAGCAGGAGTTTGAGAATGAAATCTAGTAGGGCCATTGTCCTGCTACAAGAGAGATTCAGCAGGAGTTTGAGAATGAAATCTAGTAGGGCCATTGTCCTGCTACAAGAGAGATCCAGCAGGAGTTTGAGAATGAACACTGAAGAAATATTTAAAAAAATTATTTGTGTGTGAGGGAGGGGGAGAAGAGAATGAGACAGGTAATATAAAGTAATATATTGAACACATGAAAAGACATGCCATATTTTTGTTGAATAACTTACTTGGGAGTAGGGTCGAAGAGTGGCGAGCAAGAGGCAGGCAGGGATACAGACACACTCAGCGCTTTTCGTGAAGGTCCTTGACCCGTCTTTAGGTCCTTGTTGTACGAATGTTGTTGAATACTTGTACGGGTTTTTCGTTTTCTGTTGTACGAGGGGGAGTCAATAAGTAAGTCACAAATGGCTCTTTAGAAAAAAACTGAAGACGATAAAAACCTGAAAACTGTTTATTTTTACACATACATTATCCCTTTACTTCTCAACATAATTTCCACCAACATTGATGCATTTATCCCATCGTTTTATGAGTCCTCCCAAACCTGCTGCGTAGAACTGCGTGCTCTGCTTTTTAAGCCACATTTTCACTTCACATTCAACTTCTGCGTCAGTCGCGAAATGCTTCCCGCCAAGGTGGGTTTTTAGTGGACCAAAAAGGTGAAAATCACTAGGGGCTAAATCGGGGCTGTAAGGAGGATGTTCCAGAATTTTCCAACCAAGATTTTTTATTTTCTCCTGAGTTAATCGAGCCGTATGTGGTCTAGCATTGTCATGAAGGAGTAGCACTCCTCTAGTCAGCAGCCCTGGACGTTTTCTTCGAATTGCATCCCGAAGCACTGATAGAACTTCACAGTATGATTCAGAATTCACATTGTCACCTTTCTTTTTGAAATTGGTTAAAAGCACCCCTTGACAATCCCAGAACACTGTCAGCATAACCTTCCCTGCTGATGGTGTAACCTTGAATTTTTGGACACAAGGCGAAGAAGGATGTTTCCATTGCATTGAAGCACGCTTTGATTCAGCCTGGTAGTGATGCACCCATGATTCGTCCCTAGTAATAATCCTGTTCATCATGTCTTCTCCTTCATTTGCGTATTGACAGAGATGCTCCAATGACAAGCCTAATCGGTTCATTTTGTGTTCGTCCGTCAATTGTCTGGGCACCCACCTTGAACACACTTTCTTAAATTTCAATCGGTCATGCATGATGCTGTATGCTGAACCATGTGAGCACCCTATTGCAGCTGCTACAGCGTCTATCGTTACTCGTCTGTCACCTCGAATCATCTCCTCAACCCGCTGCACAGATGCGTCTGTTGCAATTTCAACAGCACGACCAGATCGGATTTCGTCAACAATTTTAGAGCGTCCTTGAGAAAATTTTTTTACCCAGCTGTGCACCGCTTTACGGGACAAACAATTGTCAGCATAAACAGGAAGCATTTCTTTATGAATGTCTTTTGCAGGCAGTCCTTTTGCCCATAAAAAACGCACAACAGCACGTTGTTCATTGATTGTACACTCTGTAAGTACAGTAGCCATTTTGTTTTTTGTGCTGCGCATGCGCAAGGTACAGCTAGCGCCATCTAGCGAACATAAACATAAAGTTCTATGATGATATCAACTATAAACAGCTTTAGAAACCACCTACTGCATTTTCCTGCCATCCAACATCAATTTGTGACTTACTTATTGACTCCCCCTCGTAATAGTCCCTATCTGGATGATTGGTCAGTTCTCAGTGACTTGAGTACATTGGTTAATGTCGTGGTGACTCTTTTTTTGTGTGGCTAGTGGTTAGTCAATCTATCTGTCTGTCCGTCCATCCCTCAGTCTATTTATCTGTCTGTCCTAACATCCATCTCACTAGTCTATCTGTCTGTCTGTCTGTCCGCCAATCCCTCTGTCTATCTATCTGTCTGTCCGTCCATCCCTCTTCCTCAGTCTATCTATCTGTCTGTCCGCCCATCCCTCAGTCTATCTTTCTGTCTGTCCGAACATCCCTCCCTAGTCTATCTGTCTGTCCGTCCATCCCTCTTCCTCAGTCTATCTATCTGTCTGTCCGCCCATCCCTCGGTCTATCTATTTATCTGTCTGTCTGAACATCCCTCTCCCTAGTCTATCTATAATTTGTTCTTCCATCCCTCTTCCTCAGTCTATCTATCTGTCTGTCCGCACATCCCTCAGTCTATCTGTCTGTCCATCCATTCCTCTTCCTCAGTCTATCTATCTATCTATCTATCTATCTATCTATCTATCTATCTATCTATCAATCTATCTATCTATCCTTCCTATCAATAAGCTGTGGCCCTTGTGCCATGTGATTGGTCAAGTACGGAAAACCTGTTTACTCGAGTTGCAAAGCGAGTCGGTGCTGCTAGAACAGACCTGGTTCAATTCCCGTCAGCTGTAAGAATTATTTTCATTTGTCCTCATGCTTCCTACTTACTGCATGAGCAGAGGATTTTCAGATGAATTAGCATGAGTCAATAGTGAGAATTGGGATTGAGGATGGGCGTGGCCCGTAGAGAACCCCTGACAATTTTAAAAAAAAGCAGTGAACCAACATAGAACCGGAACCATCAGCCGTTATACCCTGAGAGATTTACTAAATCGGAGATCTGAGCATCTGCGGAAATGTCCGATGTGCGAAGAGGATAATCAACATAGCTAACCTAACTTTAATTAGTGGGAGAGAAACATCAAGAGATGGACATGCTACAGTTTAGCAGAGTGCACAACCAGGGCAAGAGACGGGAAGGCAGTGTTGGAGGTTCGTTGCAGTCAACCTTCGTTGCGGAGACGGCACTTTATCATGCTATGAGAACATGGAGAATTGGAGAGCAATCTACAACAGGCAAAATGGAAGCAATGAACATGCAGATTTCATTACAGATTTGGAAAATAGAATGTGTAGGACAAGGAGCGAACTAAAGATACATTTTGTCGAGGAGTTCTTCTCCGTGGAGAGTTTCAAGGTAAATAGATTAAAATATTACGCCGACTCACCATTTTTACACCTGCATTCTTCACCTTTTCTTGTTGTCACTCTGTCCTTTGCTCCAAATTACTGGTGTTTGATTGCCGACAAGGTCGCGAGGAGGGGGGGGGACCCATTGTTCGGTTGCTGGGCTGCCTTGCTATTTATAGATCTGTGTTCACTGCTCACTCAAACCCCAGGCGATTGCGCGAGCGTGGAGTTTTTGCAATGACGTAGGGACTATTTTTAGACGTGAGATCGTTATGAGATGTAACAGCGTGATACCAGAACTAGGACTATGGAAGGGTATGGTCGTGAGGTGTGTGGTGGAACCTTACCGTACATCTGAAACCACAACAGACGATGGAACAACGCGGTACATGAAATTATGAATTCAAGACAGCTAGCACACGCGAAGAGAGAGAGAGGCGTGTCTTCGTAAACATTTATCGGCGTTTATACGGTATTCATAACAATTTCTGAGGAAAGTCTGAAACAACTAATTCTACCAATACACAGACATAGCGATGCCCAGATATTGTACTGAAAAAAAAGAATTCACAATGGTGGACAACAAATAAAGTCAAAACTCAATCAAATGTTCTTAGTGGCAACTATGAGCTGGACGACGTGTTTCACATTTGCAATATTTCGCAGCGAACATAAAATACATTACAGGAAATTGTGCTGCACAAATCCAGAGAGAAACTGCAATAGCGAATTCAAAACTAAAGCACGTCTCACTTTCTGTGCTCTACTTCAAAATTATATTTCTCAGCTAATATATAAGGCTATATATATATATATGTTGGAATTTTGTGTGTCGATTTGAAATAGTATAGACCCAATTAAATAAATATGAAAAAAAAGAAATTAAAATGGTTTCAATTTTCGTTTTTGTGGTACTTATCGCAAATATACACTCATCTCACACACATTTTAAAAGATGTTTACAATCTTCTGACAAAATGATAAGAGCCTCATTTACACATGATTAGTTTGTCATACACTTGGCATCATTTAAGCGTGAAATTGCACTATTTTGTACTTTTGAACACAAGACAGACGGTGTTTAAGGTTGTATCGGGGTGTAATGTCTGAAGTGGTACATTTTCCCCCGATATAATTAATATACCGACAAAGATCAAAGGGTTACATTCGTGTATAAAAACTGGATATTATACACAAAAATAAAATATTTATTTATTGGGTCTAATTAAATACATCACATGCACACATTGGCATTTATACGTTAGACGGTTCTTCTGCCTTCGCTCTCTGATAACCAACACGAAATTTCGTGTAATTTCTGCCGGAGAGCAGGAAGAATGTTGTGCTGCTAGTGTTTACAGCGTAGCTACGTTATGTGCACATCGAAAGGCCCAGCACATCCGTTTTCGCCATGCCTTTAATTCGGGTAGTGGGCTTCCCTAGTCTGTGACAACCTTCACATCTGTCGCCAGGCGATGCATGTGTATCGACTATACGTCGTGACGGTTTATCACCCACTGTGCCCTTGGACTTTTCGGGCCAAAACATGCCCCTGAGTAGCACTCTTTGGAGACGGTAGTAAGAGATTTAGGCTTGGGTCGACTACGCCAATCTCACACGAGGTGTTCCGCTGCCGGTGAACTGGTCTCGCATAATCAGACGTATTGTGCCTGTGCCCATCGGTTAGGGTTAGGGATATTGAACTTTTTATCTCCGCGAGCATGATTCGGGTGTAGCCAAGCATCGACGGCAGAGTTGGGTTCGGGTTCGTTCGCCCACTTAGCCGAGGTGTCATTCACCGACATCGTGAACCCTCTTTCAAGTCTGAGTATCTACACATTTTTTAGTTGCGGCGGAGACTAGAAGCGTGTTCTCGAGCTGAACAAAAGTTTCGTTCCGATTTCCTTTTAACGTTTTCACGTCCCGTTTACAACTAGCGCTGCCCTATTATTGTACTCAATGTGTTAATCTTTTCGACTCTCCCAATTCATGTCGACGTCTACCAATTTCGTGACAATTGCTTTGGTCGCTCCTCCAATGCTCGAGCCGGATTGTCTTGTGCCACTGTGTGTCAACATTGTCGCTGATTGTTTGTCTTTTTGCCGTCATTTTACATTCTATCTGCAGCCTGCACATTAACGGACACGTTCTCAAAAGTGTTCCAGAAGCAGCCCGAGCCGCTGTACTTCTGTTTCCAGAGTGCACCACGAGGGGGGGGGGGTACTCTTGGGATTTTGGTTATCTCCTAACCCTGGATCCGCAGAGAGCAATATGGCACCCTTAGCACCCAGTTAGACGGTTAATCAGATAATAACATTTGTTTGAGGGCAAATCTAGTGAAACAATCTATTGTACAATCTTTGGCAAGGTTTCTTCTTCTTTCCTTCCTCTTTTACCCTTTACGTGTGTCGAGGGAGATACAATGTTCTTGTTCTCGCTTTTCTGGCAGCTTCAGATAATGTTATTTGGTGTTTGTGTAATATCTCTTTGATGTTGTCGATCCAGCGTACTCTAGGAATACCATTGGCTCTTCTTTCTGCTTCTCCTCTCTTCGTATATGCTTTATAAACTAATGAATCACACAGCATTCTTTCCAGATGACCAAACCATTGTATCTGTTGGTTTTGTATGTATTGTAGAATTGATATGACACCCACTCTCTTATGACCTCGTTTCTAATTCTGTGTCTTCTGGTCACTCCTGTGGCTTTTCTCAGACATCTCATCTCTGTTGTAACCAGTTGTCTCATGTTTTGTTGTTAAGGACCATGTTTGACATTGGTAGCACAGGGTTGGAATGAAGATACTTTGGATAAGATGTATTTTGTTGTTGACATTGGTAGCATTTTGTCAAGGCACTAGCAGTAAAGCTAAATTATATCTGATTAGAGCAGGCATATTCCCAGTACCAGTAGCATTTGATGTCTGTGTAATATGGACACTTAATAAAGCAAAGAAGTTAGATGCTGCAGGCGGATATTGAAAATATCACGGATAGTGAATAAGATCCCACCAATGCAAATATTTAGGTACAATGATTACAGCAGATGGAAGAAGTTCAACAGAAATAAGATGCAGAATAGGACAGGCAAAAACAACATTCAGAAAAATGAAAAATATACTGTGTCCCTGTAATCTGACCTTGTCATTAGAGGTGAGAAAGAGAGTTCTGCTGTGCTATATAACCCCTATACTAACATATGGGTGCGAGTCTTGGACAATAAACAAACTGGAAAGGGGGAGATTAGAGGCTACAGAGATGTGGTTCTACAGAAGAATGCTGAGAATACCATGGACTGCCAGAAAAAACAAATTTAGAAGTGTTGAAAGAGTCAAATGCGAAACGGACCTTAATCAACAATATAAGAAAAAGGGCAATCCTCTTTTTTTGGCCACTTATGAGACAGGCAGATTTAGAGAACATAATCACAACAGGCAAGATTGAAGGCACCAGAGACAGAGGGCGACAACGTGAGAAAATATTCGACAGTTTGACAACCTGGCACAGCAAAGAAACAACAACGACTTTGATACATAATACTGTGGAGAGCCATGACCGCCTACGGCAGCCGGCATGGCACCTGATGATGATGATGAGTGAATAAGATAGACCAAGAAGTGTGAAACAAACAGTAACAACAGAAGACGGTTGTTTCCTAAAGCAACGTTATAAGAGAAACTGTGATGTCTTTTGACACATAAAGAGACACAATAACATGGACACATTAGGTATTGAAAAGTATGGTTGGTAAAGGGAAAGGGAATCCCAATGCTGTTCGTAAATCACAAGATGATGCTGATTATTTGTTGCACTCACTCTATTGCAATTCAGTTAGAGTTATGTCCTTGTCTGTGGCGTCGTAGGGTTGCCGTAAAGGTCTTTGGACAGTTTGGACACGAGTCACTCGTAGCATGACCGTTTATATATATATCTAGAATAATAATAGTAAATCCATAATCCGTCAGGGTTATATCAATGTTATATTAATGTTATATTAATTGGCAATATGACAATATTAATGGCTTCACTAGTGTTTCTTATCGGAATCTGTAGGATATATTTGAAGGACACGACGAGAAACAGATAGGGAACCCCTGCAGGAAATATTGAAGGACGTGGCAAGAACCAGCCTGGGAAATACTGAAGGATATGGCAAGAAACAGCCTGGGAATTACTGAAGGATATGGCAAGAAACAGCCTGGGAATTACTGAAGGATATGGCAAGACAGCCTGGGAATTACTGAAGGATATGGCAAGAAACAGCCTGGGAATTACTGAAGGATATGGCAAGACACAGCCTGGGAATTACTGAAGGATATGGCAAGAAACAGCCTGGGAATTACTGAAGGATATGGCAAGACACAGCCTGGGAATTACTGAAGGATATGGCAAGAAACAGCCTGGGAATTACTGCAGGAAATACTGAAGGATATGGCAAGAAACAGCCTGGGAATTACTGAAGGATATGGCAAGAAACAGCCTGGGAATTACTGAAGGATATGGCAAGAAACAGCCTGGGAATTACTGCAGGAAATACTGAAGGATATGGCAAGAAACAGCCTGGGAATTACTGCAGGAAATACTGAAGGATATGGCAAGAAACAGCCTGGGAATTACTGAAGGATATGGCAATAAATGGCATGGGAACCACTGCAGCAAATATTGAAGGACGTGACAAGAAAAAGCATGGGAACCACTGCAGGTCATGCTGAAGGACTGGCAAGAAACAGCCTGGGAACCACTGAAGGACGTGACAAAACTATTTATGATGGCCCACTTATAAATTCAAGATCCGAGAAGTGTCGTACTGTAGCTCCGGACGATTGATAGCAACATAGACAAGCGTGACATCTTGTGGACTATCTATTGAGATGCCCCACCGATCACACTTAGGCCTGTCTTCACCTCCTAAAGTGTCTTCACCTCCTGAAGTGTCTTCATAGATATAACGGTTGGGAGGGTAGGGGGAAGAGATGGTGCAGTTAATTGTAGTCCATAATACTCAGGTAGGCTGTAATCAAACAAGAAACAGGGGATGCTGGAGGCCTGTTGCACGGCAACCTTCGTTGCGGAGACGGTACTTGATGATGAGGCTGTAATCAAACTGTTCCTTGGTCTGTTAATTAGTTGTTCTGGCCAGCCGCTCATTATCGTGACATCCCACCAAAAAAGGACCTAACAGAACAAAGTAATCATTTTTCTTACGTGATGTTTTTGATTATTGTTATGGTTCTCGTTGGTCACTATTTATAATACTGTGCGACGCCTGCCAAGCCGACCAACGAAATTCACGTGAATAATGTAAAAAAGTTATCCAAAAGGCTAGATTGAATTATATTGGTGGCTCTTCTATTGGCGACAGTCCCGTCTCATGTTGTGGTCTACTCATATTGTTGCCTACTTATATTGTTGTCTACTCAAGTTGTGGTCTACTCATATTGTTGCCTACTTATATTGTTGTCTACTCATATTGTTGTTTACTCATATTGTGGTCTACTTATATTGTGGTCTACTCAAGTTGTGGCCTACTCATGTTGTTGTCTACTTATATTGTTGTCTACTCAAGTTGTGGTCTACTCATGTTGTTGTCTACTTATATTGTTGTCTACTCAAGTTGTGGTCTACTTATATTGTTGTCTACTCATATTGTTGTCTACTCATATTGTGGTCTACTCGTCTACTCATATTGTTGTCTACTCAAGTTGTGGCCTACTCATATTGTGGTCTACTCATATTGTTGTCTACTCATATTGTTGTCTACTCAAGTTGTGGTCTACTCATATTGTGGTCTACTCATATTGTTGTCTACTCATGTTGTTGTCTACTCATATTGTTGTCTACTCATATTGTTGTCTACTAAAGTTGTGGTCTACTCATATTGTTGTCTACTCAAGTTGTGGTCTACTCATGTTGTTGTCTACTCAAGTTGTGGTCTACTTATATTGTTGTCTACTCAAGTTGTCGTCTACTCATGTTGTTGTCTACTCATATTGTTGTCTACTCATCTTGTGGCCTACTCATATTGTTGTCTACTCATGTTGTGGCCTACTCATGTTGTGGCCTACTCAAGTTGTGGTCTACTCATATTGTTGTCTACTTATATTGTTGTCTACTCATATTGTTGTCTACTTATATTGTTGTCTACTTATATTGTTGTCTACTTATATTGTGGTCTACTCATATTGTTGTCTACTTATATTGTTGTCTACTTATATTGTTGTCTACTCAAGTTGTGGTCTACTCATATTGTTGTCTACTCAAGTTGTGGTCTACTCATATTGTTGTCTACTCATATTGTTGTCTACTCAAGTTGTGGCCTACTCATGTTGTTGTCTACTTATATTGTTGTCTACTCAAGATGTGGTCTACTCATATTGTTGTCTACTCAAGTTGTGGTCTACTCATATTGTTGTCTACTTATATTGTGGTCTACTCATATTGTTGTCTACTTATATTGTGGCCTACTCATGTTGTTGTCTACTCATATTGTGGCCTACTTAAGTTGTTGTCTACTCATATTGTTGTCTACTCATATTGTGGTCTACTCATATTGTGGTCTACTCATATTGTTGTCTACTCATGTTGTGTTCTACTCATGTTCTGGTCTACTCATGTTGTTGTCTACTCATGTTGTGGCCTACTCATGTGGATGTCTGGTTTATAAAACAGTTACCTCCTTAGAAATGAAGATATGGTAGTAGTTCAAGTCACTCTCTACATGCGACGGGTTTCCGAGTTCGCTGAGCCTGTTTAAAAAAAACAAAACCACCTAGGCAGTAGGAAATGGGTACCAATACCCATTCTCTGAGATTATCTGTACCGAGTTAGTGCTGCGCGATGACACTAGGCAAGCGGTTTCTAGGCAACATCTAACTAGAAAACAGAATCATGTCAAACACTATGACGCTGGTTACCTGAGAGATGTGGATATAACTCACTTACCGGTGAGATGTGGATATAACTCATTCACTTACCTGTGAGATGTGGATATAACTCACCTGAGAGATGTGGATATAACTCACCTGAGAGATGTGGAAATAACTCACTTACCTGTGAGATGTGGATATAGCTAGCTTACATGTGAGATGTGGATATAACTCATTCACTTACCTGTGAGATGTGGATATAACTCACTTACCTGAGAGATGTGGATATAACTCACTTACCTGAGAGATGTGGATATAACTCACCTCAGAGATGTGGATATAACTCATTCACTTACCTGTGAGATGTGGATATAACTCACTTACCTGTGAGATGTGGATATAACTCACTTACCTGAGAGATGTGGATATAACTCACTTACCTGTGAGATGTGGATATAACTCACCTGTGAGATGTGGATATAACTCACCTGTGAGATGTGGATATAACTCACCTGTGAGATGTGGATATAACTCACCTGTGAGATGTGGATATAACTCACCTGTGAGATGTGGATATAACTCACTTACCTGTGAGAGGTGGATATAACTAACCTGTGAGATGTGGATATAACTCACATGTGAGATGTGGATATAACTCACTTACCTGTGAGATGTGGATATAACTAACCTGTGAGATGTGGATATAACTCACCTGTGAGATGTGGATATAACTCACTTACCCGTGAGATGTGGATATAACTCACCTGTGAGATGTGGATATAACTCACTTACCTGTGAGATGTGGCTATATTGAAGAATATGACGCATTTCGCAGAAAAGCACAACTAAATGATGAGAAATATCGTCTTCGTTGCCTTTCAGACTTTCACATCGGTTACTCTGACACGAGTAGCAATCAACCCCAGTTCACATTCATTACTCTGGCGCGAGTAGCAGTCAACCCCAGTTCACATTCATTACTCTGGCGCGAGTAGCAGTCAACCCCAGTTCACATCGATTTCTCTGACTCAACAGTCAACCCCAGTTCACATCGATTACTCTGACACGAGTACCATTCAACCCCAGATCACATCGATTACTCTGACACGAGTAGCAGTCAACCCCAGATCACATCGATTACTCTGACACGAGTAGCAGTCAACCCCAGTTCACATCGATTACTCTGACTCAACAGTCAACCCCAGTTCACATCGATTACTCTGACACGAGTAGCAGTCAACCCCAGTTCACATCGATTACTCTGGCTCGAGTAGCAGTCAACCCCAGTTCACATCGATTACTCTGACACGAGTAGCAGTCAACCCCAGTTCAAATCGATTACTCTGACACGAGTAGCAGTCAACCCCAGTTCAAATCGATTACTCTGACACGAGTAGCAGTCAACCCTAGTCCACGTGAAGTCATGCTAAAGTCGAATATGTGATACAGAAAGGCGCAGATATCGCATAAAATATGTAAACTATGGTATACCACATTCTGTTCTCCGAACTCCATCCAGCTAATCTGCAGGAATATAAGAACGAACACAGAAGAAGTGGAAAAAAACTCCCAAAATCCCATGCTCCGAGTTTTTCATGAAAGAGCCAAGTCATGACCACGTGTCCATTCGTCATCGTACAGTGGGTCAGTTCTACAACAGCACATGGTCTATCATATCTCCATTCGTCATCGTACGGTGGTCAGTTCAGCAACAGGACATGGTCTAGCATATCTCCATTCTTCATCGTACAGTGGTCAGTTCTGCTACAAGTTTTCTGCTACGGCTCTAATAGGGCTTGTGCCACAGGTGAATACGTCTGTTGTACCACAGGTGAATACGTCTGTTGTACCACAGGTGAATACGTCTGTTGTACCACAGGTGAATACGTCTGTTGTGCCACAGGTGAATACGTCTGTTGTACCACAGGTGAATACGTCTGTTGTACCACAGGTGAATACGTCTGTTGTACCACAGGTGAATACGTCTGTTGTACCACAGGTGAATACGTCTGTTGTACCACAGGTGAATACGTCTGTTGTGCCACAGGTGAATACGTCTGTTGTACCGATCTTCTATTTGTGACATATGTGGTTTCGCAGTCTATTATGTCCTGTTAGTAGTCGGAAAATGATAACCTGGTCCCGTCTGGACAGCTGATGGTTGGTATCGTATTGGACCTTATCTGGATGAACACGTTCCCACTTTGATTTGAGAGTTGCTTTAATCTGTTTTACCTGGCTGCTATTAGTCCCAATGTCACCCTGTTGGAACATAAATTAAACAATTCTCCATAATGGCTTTTATAACCCTTCAGGGAATTATGAATACCTCTCTGGAAACATAAAGACATAGATTCATTCATACCTACCAATACAAAAGGGAAGACTATCAATGCAGACCCGAATTCGAGTGCTGGATGTTATATCGAAGCAATTATTTGTATGGATGTGAAGCATGGACTATAAACAAGAAAATTCAAAGCGAATTAGAGGCAACAGAAATGTGGTTTCTGAGAAGAATGATGAAAATACCATGGACAGCCAAGAAAACTAATGCAGAGGTTCTCATTGATGCTGGCGTAAAAAGATCAAACATTAGGGGCAGACAGTCAATGTTTCTAGGGCATGTACTGAGACGGACACAGAGAAAAGTTACTAGATTGACTTGTAGTTGTAGCACGGTAGAATCTCACCAACCGAGCTTATTGACAACACAAGAGACCAAGTCGTGGAGAAACTTGATCGCTTACGCCATTCGGCATGGCACTTGATTGATTGACCAATACCAAAAAAATGCATACCCACAGACAAATATTCCACAAATTTCAAATCAGAAATGGAAATTGTAACAGAAGCAACTAAAATGCTCATAAATTGTTTGCCAAGCCACAACAGACATGTTGTCTTTCTTTCCAACTGATGCAAAGTTGCAGTTGCATACATGGACAGATACAAAGAACACGAGCATCAGTGAACTCATGGACTGCTTACTACACCTCAGCCGCCGCATATCGCCAAATATTTCCAATCACCGCCCCTGGCCCGCGGGTTTCCCCACCCACGAATTAATGGCATGATTGCTTCTCAATATACATAAATATATAAGCATCTTTCAAAAACTGTATTTAAGAAAAACGAGCATTGTTGCAATTAGAGAGTATTTTGGTACAGTACAAGTAGACGCCGCCACATAGTCGAGCTATTTCCCTTGTCTGTTTGTAAATTTTATGTTCATGATTCAATAATTGAAATATTTATTTATTTTAGGGTTTGGATAGTTATGTTTTTTGAGGAGCGCGGTAGCCTAGTGGATAGTGAGCTTGCTTGCTATCATCTGGTTACAGCGTGCCAGGTTCGAAACCACCTACGGACATTTAAAAAAAAGTCCGGGTTGTGATTTCTCACTTGACACGACCACTCCTCCAGTCGACTCAGCTATAAATGAGTACCTGACGCATGAGTTAGGGAAGGTAAAAAAACAGCACGGAAGGGAACTGGCCACCCCACCTAATAGTTGCTGCGGCTTAGTACATGAAGAATTATCTTCATCCCCGACGGCAGATGCCATGGGACCTACCTTTACTTATAGTTATGTTTTACATAACCATAACGACGACCCTAAATATATATTTCAGTTGTTGAATGATATGAAATTTACAAACAATATAAACAATATAGAGTTGTAGACAAGGTAAATAACTCGATTAGGTGGTGGCGTATACTTGTACTGTACCAGTATTGTTTATCTATTTTCTGTTCTCTGTTTTTGCTTAAGCGTCGCAGGATTGAATGACCATCTGATTTATGGCTATCTATTGACAGGTTTGGTTGTTTTATATGCAGTACGCAACATCTTATGATGATGTCGGTGATTCCTTCAATCCTCCTTCCTCGTGGTCCTGGATGTGAGCCTTATTGTGTGTATAACCAAAGTGATTAGGTGGTCCTTGTCAACTTCACGAGCTGAAGATAAGAAATCCAAAGTGAATAGGTGGTCATTGTCAACTTCTCGAGCTGAAGATAAGAGCCAAACATTTTTTGACTTATCCATAAATAACTTGGAATTGTGTGTCAACCCCTGTCAACGAATTATGTGTCAATCCCTGTCAACAAACTGTCAAGAATTCAATAATCATCCCTGATAATTATGTCAAAATGGTTTAACACCCTATCTCCACACGCGAAGTTAAACAAATGTGTAGACGGTAAACATACTTGTAGCAGAAAACATACGCATGCATCTACTGTCAGTTTTTTTCCCCATCCAGATTTTTCGATAATTCGTTTCAAATTCAAACAATTTCATTGGTACATAGCAACAGTTTGTCCAAGTGGTTATGTCATTGGTCTTACACCGGAGATGTCAAGTCTTTATACCGAGATGTCAAGTCTTTATACCGAGATGTCAAGTCTTTATACCGAGATGTCAAGGCTATGCCACTGGTCGTACACTCGAGAGGTCATGGTTATGTCATTGGTCGTACACCCGAGAGGTCAAGTGGTTGTCATTGGTCTTACACCCGAGATGTTGAGTTAAGCCATTGGTCTTACATCCGAGTGGTCAAGGTTATGTCATTGGTCCGTGAGATCAAGGGTTCGTTCCTCGTAAGGAGTAATTTTTGTTTTGGTCAGAGCGTAAATTAAACCCAAATAAAACTTACCATGAATATGACTGGCCACAGCAAGAGGATGCGACCCTTATCACACAAACCACTCGAAACCTCCCTTCAACGCCCTAACTTTATCACACAGCCCATTCGAAACCTCCCTTCAACGCCCTAACTTTATCACATAGCCCACTCGAAACCCCCCTTCAATGCCCTAACTTTATCACCCAAGCCACTGGAAACCTCCCTTCAACTTCTTCATAACGGGAAAAATGCAGTATTGGCATCCTAAGCTAGTAGGAGGGGGCCGTAAGGCCTGTGTAAAATACCCTTTGGGCGCGTCAGCAGAAGAGTTATGGAACCATTTATCTCAATATATCAACAAGTATAATGTACCGTATACGATATGGTTGATACTCATGGAACGAGATAAATAATTAGTCGGACTTGACAAGTATTTTGTCATTCAGATGTCTTGTGACATCCAAAGTTATTCCAGGAGCTAAGAATGAGCTGGCGATTGGGTAAGACCTCGTGATGGCCGTTCTATAAGTCTGTCACAGCGCTGATAACTTCCTTGATCAATGTTCTCCTTTACGTGTACACAAGCACTCAGATAACATATACCTATATACCTCCTATATGTGCGTGTGTGAAGATTAAACCCCAACCTAATGATAGTTCTAGTCAAATGACTGCTTCTGACCAGCGTTACCACTAAAATGTTTTTAATTCTCTAGTTTTCAAGGCCAAAAAGACAAGAAAAGCCCAGCGCTTATATATATATTTATTCATTCATTTTCCTTTTGCGCTGAAGTTAGGGCAGAGGTCAGATCTCTCCAATTCTGTCTGCTCAAAGCTATTCTGTGCAGTTCTTGAATAGTATGGATATTGATTGTTTTACTTTCTCAAAGTATTGTTCTTCTGAATGTTTCTTTTGGTCTACCCATGGCTCTTTTGCCTGTAGGTATGTATTCAAGAGATTGTTGATGTCTGCCCGTAGGACATGCCAGATGTATATATATATATATCTCCAATTCTGTTGGTGTTTCTTTTGGTGTTTCTTTTGGTGTTTCTTTGGATATATATATATATATATAGTGAAACCCCGGTTTTTGTTGATTCGGTTATCGTCGTATTCAGTTTTCACCAATTTTCCGCGAAAAATGTGTCTCTATTGTCGTCGCTTACCTGTGATTTCGTCGGATTTTTTTAGCTTGTCCTAGTGTCAAAAAACTAAGAACGGAATTGATCCCAGAGTGACTTGATACCTACTTATGTAGGTGGATTCTCCTAAAAAATAAAATCTCCCCTCATCACTTTACTCCATACGCTAAGAATAGCTTTTAAGACCGAAAAGTAAATGCCATGTTTAATGTTCATGTGTTCTTTATCTTTGTATTATTCTTTTATATTTATTTCTATTTTTTTTTTAGTATTAAACACTGTATCTATTCTCTATAAAATATGTTTTTGATATGTATTTTGGAGTGTCTAAAACAAATTAATTTGATTTACATCGATTCATATGGAAATAATTGTCTCGGTTTTCGTCGGTTACGAATTTCCCCCATTGTTATCGCATGGATTACCGACGAAAACATTACCGACACACATACACATTATATATATATATATATATATATATATATATATATATATATATATATATATATATATATATATATATATATATATATATATATATATATATATATATATATGAATATGTGTGTGTGTGTGTGTGTGGCCCCAGTTAGCAGTACAACTTTGCTAATAGGCAATTTTCATAAAAATACTATTTCGTTTCGTACATGAGGGAGTGGAGGGGTGAGTGATTTTCTTCGGTTTTACGTTTTGTTTTCCTCGTTTCGTTAGTGTTTACATTACCTCTGCTGTAGGATTGTCAACATTAACTGATCAAATATGGACGAGATGGACTTTTGATGTTTTTCTTATTCGCAATTTATTTTTGCATTGGATATAAAGCTTCCTTATTCCGGCGCAGAATTAAAATAACAAAAATTTCAGAATGAAAAAAGTGACATAGACCCTCGTACCCCCTGAAAAAGTGACATAGCCCTTGTACCCCCAGAAAAAATGGTAGACACACTCACACGCCCAGAAATAGTGACATACACCCTCGTACCCCCAGAAAAAGCGCTCTTATTTCTCTCTCTCTCTCTCTCTCTCTCTCTCTCTCTCGTGACATATTATTTTCCAGAACGTGGTCTTCCTTATAGATTCTCTAAACACTTCACGATTCTGGGCGGACCTGACGCAGCTAGAGACAGGTCATTTGTTGCGTCAGATATAGGCTTAGTAACACAAGAAACAAACAGGAGTGGTTAGGGTTTCATCGCTAACCAAAATGGCAAGAAATTCGCTGAAATGTCAGCTGCGTACCCAACTACAACATCGAGTATGAGAATGGAAATAAAAGATGTGACAGCAGCTCTCACTTGGCTGGCGACGCAATAACCAACAGACTCAGTAATGCTATCGGAATCTCAAAGTATGCTGCGCAAGATAGAAAAGTATATGATCAGAACTGAATGGGTCAATCTGCTCAACAACAATGCGCAGAGTATTACATGGATCTACTGTCCAGGTCAGCTGGGGTCAGGGAAACGAATAAGCCAATGTGTTGGCTGGTAAAGCCTTGGTGAACGGCACCGCGATAAGAAGAGACAGGACTGAATTAATTAGAGCAGTCATGGATACCATACGAGAAGACAAGTCGAACGAGACAGTATACATATTCAGATAGTGGTAGAAATAGGAGTGACTAGAGGCGATGGGAGAAAGTGCTTTCTTCCCGGAAAGATCAAAAGAACACGTAATGAGCAATTGACTGGGGCACTGAGCTTATACACTTTTAGATGGCTGACGGAACGGCAAGCAGTGTATATATGGGAATGCCCCCAGTGCTGTGACGCTTGTTCCTAATAAAGAATCATGCTAAAGACATGTATAAGAATTATATTCTGATATATCACTGCACCATCGTCGTCTTGGGCGCCCTCTACTCATTTTGCCGTTAACTCTGCCTTCCGTTATTAATCTCTCATACTGTTATACCTCTTTATATGACAAACAAAAACACACCACATCTTTGTTGTTAGCAAAGCGCTGTATATTTCTATATAATGTATATATATATATGTATTTATATACGAATTCTAAGAATAAAAATTAGCATGGTTCGGACATGTATGCAGACATGATTCCTTGTCAAATATAATACTGCAGGGAACTGTCGAGGGTGGAAGAAGCAGAGGAGGCCAAATAAAGACATGAACAGACAACATCAAGGAATGGACATGGCAAGATATTTCCACACTCATCCGCATCGCTGAGGATAGAATTCGCCGGAGGACTCTGTGTGCCGACATATTCAATGTGGTACCCCTACGACCCTGAAGGGTTACGGGTTGATTGATTGATATAAATAGTCGCCCGCGTGTTGCTGGGGCCTGAAAGGGAGCAAAGAATAGCAACACTGTTTACCTTCCACGCATTTCGTAAAAGGCGACTAAGTAGGTTATGGGATGGAGCTGGATGGGTTCCATATAGGGTCAGTGACCCAGAATCATGCTGAAGTCGAATGTGTCAGGCCGAAAGGCGCAGATATCGCAGAAGTGATGTAAACCATGACACAACGCATTCCATTCTCCGGACTACACCCTGCTAATCTGCCGGAGTATGAGAACGAACGCAGAAGAAGATATAAATAGTGACCAACAAAAACACAACAATAATAAATAAAAAACGTAACGAATGAAGTCCCAATTAATCCTGTACGGAAGTGTTCCGCAACAGACGATCATGCATTGACCAGCAATCGTTCTTATGTTATTTTAAATTAACAAGGAAAAAAAAGACCAGATTCTTGGAAAATAGCCATATCCCCCCCAGGTCTGTTCGAGAAACCCCAGATATAGGGGGGGAAAAAATGTATGAGGAGTGGTAACGCTGCTCGTGACCCTGCCATCTTGCGTTATTTTTGTCACATACGCACAAAAAAAAAAAATACGTTTTCGTGTTATACTTTGAACGTGTGTGTTGCAACAGCCGCCCTTGCCCTGACTGACGCTCTCCTTCCGGCAGTTGTATTTTTAGCAACGCGCCCCAGCAACAACCTTCGTGACCTGGCATCGCGACCGTTGATTGGTCGGTTATGCGAGTGTCAAGGTCGTTGCAAGCTGAATCATGATAGTCATGTGACATAAACATTGCCACCTGGATTTCACGTGTATCAAATCAACAATTTTATGAAATTATATTTACAAATTGTTCAAATTTTTTAAAAACTGGATTCGTAAAAACATTCATTCAAGTAATTCATTTCCTGGATTATTGATGTTCGTATAAACAACACATCAGAATTAACTCGAATGTGAGCAATATAACTGTGGGCGCCAGCTGTGCACTTTTCATCCATGGAGGAATGCCCGCGTTGATAAACGAGTTACGATCGAATAGTTCAGGTAGGTGTTGCTGGAATTCGTATAAGAAACCATCTATAAACATGTACTAATGCTTTAGGAACTTAGTTTACTTTTATTAAAATCCAAACTTTGATGGAAAATGGCATGTAACTAACGAGGAATGTTGATTGTTTCATGTTTGAACCGAGTTCATTAACCGGTATACTAAGGGTTCACGACGCGCTTGCGCAGACAAGATGGAAACACCCCTTGTTGTGTCTTGAGCTACACACTATCCCGTGTTTTAATTGTTGGTAAACATGGACTAGGTCGTGTTTGATCTTGTTGAATAATGATGTAACAGCAGCTAGTTGGATGTGTCAAAAGCAGTCACACTCATCCGACTTTCATTCACCCATTGTAGGCCTATACTTCTGCAGACATTGTTTAAGTAAGTCACTGTCAGGTGACATGGCTGCTCTTTCCGTAGTCTGGTTACTATTAAATTATAAGGATGTTCTCATGTTCTGCTTCTCAAAACTCATAAGACTGGGCAAGTTGACACGCCGCAGCTAAGGAGATGTTTATGCAATTTGAGAAGCCGTACATTGCTGATCCAGCCATAACCGAGCTCCAATAAAAAAAACTGCACAGAAAGTAAACATGACCTGAAAGGGTTGATTATTTCGTTGGTGGGCCTTGTATTTTTTTTTGGCATGCTACTCTCAAGTATATAAATAGTGATCAACGAAGATTACGGCAATAATAAAAAATGTAACGAATGAAGTCTTGTTTACTTTCTGTATAGATGTTCACCATAGTCTTGATCCAGCAGTCCATGGGCTCATTCTATTGAATGAGGTTCATGAATTTATCTACATCTGAGATGTTTCTTGCCTATTAATCTGTTGTCTTGGGCTGCAGTCTCTTATAATATATGACCAGCAAGCAAACCTTTTATTATGTAGTAATTTATTAATTTTTTCCACATTTCGATATTGCTATGTCACTTTATGTCAGAGTGCACCACTAAACACTTTTCCAGACGTAGCTTAAAGAAATATCTATGATCGGTATAAATGCTGTTTCGTCCACCATTGGGCTATATATATAACGTTACGGATTTCCCTTGAAAAACCAATCATATCTATTCACGCCTTAGACAAGAATTCTTAGAGAATGACCCCTCTCCCCCCTCCCAAAATAATCTATAAACTAATTCTAATCCTTTTAACCCCCCCTAAAAGTCACAATATTGGACGAAACAGCAGATGCGCCCTATGATCCAATCAGAGCCACAGTACATCATAGTACAATGAATCACAGACACTTACCATCATGTACTGTTGTGTCTTTTTAGATCCAGTAAATTTAAGTAGGAAGCCATGTATTGAAATATCCTCAGTAACAACAAACATATAATATCAATGTCTGGATGAAATGGCATCTTTTTTTTGGAGATGCGGTTAGTCAAGTACGGAAGAACGCGTGTGCAATAGTTGCAATCACATTCTTCCTCTGTCTTAGCATTCCTGATCTTTTTTCTCCCCCATGCAGCACAATCAATGGCATCCTGTTCCCAAAATTTCTGTATCATGCATATTCCATTTGCATACATGTTTTTACTGAAGCAGAAATCGGAGATCTTTTCCCAGACTAACTCTCCATAAAAGTAGATTTGTTTCCTGCGGCTGAATCCTAGTTTGATTCTCCGCTGTGACCTTTAGTCTACTTTCGAGGTATTATCTGACCTTTGTTGTGTGATTTGGCTAACGTACTTAGAATAGAGTTAGGATTAGAAATAATATTTCTAATGTATGCACGCACCTTGCTCTGTGTATAGCGCGCAGAAATAGTGATCGCTCGGCACAAATCTTAGAAAAAATTTTAAAAAATTTGAATAGAAACAGAGTATGATAATAAGTTCGTCTGTGACTAGATTTGAACTCGGTGATTGTCAGGATGTGATGTCACGGCAGCCATTAATTTCGTTGGTGTTACACTGAACTCCGTGCCAACAGTGTGCTATTTATAGCACAATGGTGACTTAAACTAGGATTCAACCATTTCCTGCCAATTTCCATCCTAGTGTCCAACAGCCTTCAAAGTAACAATAACACTCAATAGCAATAGAAGATGCTGGGAATGGTGTCAGACAGTGGTGGAGTCGGGGGTGCTTGTTCTCGTCTGTGAGAATTTCAGGGAAAGTGATATGGTTTTATACATATGGGTCAGTTGAGAGACACATCAGGAGTGCCAGGGCCTTCACAGCTCAAAGGTGGGGGAAGACCAGAGAGGAATGTGGTACCTTTGACCAGATAAGCAGCATGACAATGGAGATTTTTGCAGTAACCAAAGCTTTGAAATGGGTACGCTGACAGACTGCGACACATGCCTGTATACTTACTCAGTGACTCAATGAACATGATTGTGAAAGTGCAGGCGGGGTACATTCGGGAACAGTCGCTGGATGCAGTGAAAAATTCCTGTGTGTGTGTAAAATTCACTTATTTTTGTGCCAGGACATGCGGGAGTCCGGAATAATGAAGAGCAGATAGGTTGGCCGTACATGCTGCTACTACGGCTGTTTGCGGAGCAATGGATTGGGCAGACATTTTGAATGCCCTACAGGAAATTGCACGAACAAATTACTGTATAAGTGCTGATGACTCTTGGTCCATGATTAGAATAAGGCAGCTTGGTTTGAAATGTGTCGCTAGAAAGAAGACATTTCGTGAGCGAGAAGGAATGATGGTCACTCAACTGCATACTGAGACCGTCAGCCAATGTGTAATGGCATACACCCAAGGAGAGATCTGAGCATCTATGGACTTGTCCGGAGTGCAGTGATAATGATCCAACGACTAACTAATTTCCATCCTAGTCCATCAGAGTCTGCACAGACTGAGCATCCTAGTCCCAGCCATCACAGGGCACAGACTGAGCATCCTAGTCCCAGCCATCACAGGGCACAGACTGAGCATCCTAGTCCCAGCCATCACAGGGCACAGACTGAGCATCCTAGTCTCAGCCATCACAGAGCACAGACTGAGCATCCTAGTCCCAGCCATCAGAGTTTGCTGAGCATAGAAAATACCATTGTATTGTCTGTTCTTTCCAATGCATCAGTGTTAGTGACTTTGTCCTGCCATACATCAGTGTTAGTGACTTTCTCCTGCCATACATCAGTGTTAGTGACTTTGTCCTGCCATACATCAGTGTTAGTGACTTTCTCTTGCCATACATCAGTGTTAGTGACTTTGTCCTACCATACATCAGTGTTAATGACTTTGTCCTGCCATACATCAGTGTTAGTGACTTTCTCCTGCCACCTAATTCCAGGTATTCTATTTAGGTATTCCATGCCAAAAAATAGCCAAAGTGATTCCATGTATATAAATATGTGTGTTTGTCCATCACAAATGATGATGACCATTTGTTACAACCACGTTTGTAAATTTTTTCTGTCTACCTGTAACTCAATAACAGGAAAAATACAGGATGTGCAGTGCTAGCTAGCATTGAGTCAGGATGTGTAGTGCTAGCTTGCATTAAGTTGGGATGTGCAGTGCTAGCTAGCATTAAGTCAGGATGTGCAGTGCTAGCTAGCATTAAGTTGGGATGTGCAGTGCTAGCTAGCATTAAGTTGGGATGTGCAGTGCTAGCTAGCATTGAGTTAGGATGTGCAGTGCTAGCTAGCATTGAGTCAGGATGTGCAGTTCTAGCTAGCATTGAGTCAGGATGTGCAGTGCTAGCTAGCATTGAGTCAGGATGTGCAGTGCTAGCTAGCATTGAGTCAGGATGTGCAGTGCTAGCTAGCATTAAGTTGGGATGTGCAGTGCTAGCTAGCATTAAGTTGGGATGTGCAGTGCTAGCTAGCATTAAGTTGGGATGTGCAGTGCTAGCTAGCATTGAGTTAGGATGTGCAGTGCTAGCTAGCATTGAGTCAGGATGTGTAGTGCTAGCTAGCATTGAATCATGATGTGTAGTGCTAGCTAGCATTGAATCATGATGTGTAGTGCTAGCTAGCATTGAGTCTGGATGTGCAGTGCTAGCTAGCATTGAGTCTGGATGTGCAGTGCTAGCTAGCATTAAGTTGGGATGTGCAGTGCTAGCTAGCATTAAGTTGGGATGTGCAGTGCTAGCTAGCATTGAGTCAGGATGTGCAGTGCTAGCTAGCATTGAGTCATGATCTGTAGTGCTAGCTAGCATTGAGTCATGATGTGTAGTGCTAGCTAGCATTGAGTACATCATCAAATAAAAATGGATATGTTGCTGATTTTGTGGAGCTGCACTAGACATGTGCAGTGTCTGGCAGTGAACCGTGGCAATGTCCACCCTCATATACTGGAGGGCGTCTTCTAGAGTCCAGAGATGGCAGAGACAAAAAACCATGGAACAAAATGAAGGAAGAAAATTACATTGCTTTTTGTCATGTCATGATAGCAAGATGTCTTTATTTTATACACAAATATGTCATATTTTGTCATCTAATGACTAATTATCATTTCAGGTCCTCATGACCGCTCCCGCCATGCAGACGCACCCTCTTCATCCGCATATCTGGTAGCTCCAGGGGTATCTGGGGGTGACACTGAGATGTCAGACCCCCATCAACAGCTGCAGCACCACCACCAGCAGCATGCCCCTACGCAGCAATTAATAGAAGTGGCAGTCATGCAAACCAAGATCCCAAACTCATTCAGAGACTCGTCTGTTGCTCCGCTGAGGAAACTGAGTGTGGATTTAATCAAGACTTACAAACATATTAACGAAGTGAGTACAGCTTGATATCTCTCTCTCTCACACACACACACACACTTTCTCTATAGCACCTTTCAACCTGTTGAGATTCACAAGAATTAATAAAAATAATAATAATAAAATAGTAACTCGTCACATTGAGACATAACTCGTCACAGTTGTAGGGGTGTCACATTGAGACATAACTCGTCACGGTTGTAGTTGGGTCACATTGAGACATAACTCCTCACAGTTGTATGGGTGTCACATTGAGAATTAACTCGCCACAGTTATAAGGGTGTCACATTGAGACATAACTCGTCACGGTTGTAGTTGGGGTCACATTGAGACATAACTCGTCACAGTTGTAGGGGTGTCACATTGAGACATAACTCGTCACAGTTGTAGGGGGGGGCTCACATTGAGACATAACTCCTCACAGTTGTAGGGGTGTCACATTGAGACATAACTCGCCACAGTTATAGGGGTGTCACTTTGAGACATTCTGTGCAGAAAGATCTCCAAGCATCTCTATCTTCTACCGTCCTGATGAGTTTGGAAATTTCACACTCTATCCAGTCTATGATATTATGCAGGTATATCTTCTACCCGCCTCAACTTCTTCCACCCTCCACCATTCCTTGAAAAACTATCTTTTGTTATTGAAGAATGTCTCATCATGTTCCCATACTGCCAGAGTTCATGAATTTTCATGTTTGTTAACTTTGGTTGACTCGCTAATGCATTAATTCTATCATGCACAAACGCCATTGGTCTTTTGTTCTCGGTAACAGATACCCAACACACGTTATAGCATTTGTTTTCAAACGCTGGATTCTTCTCTCCAAGTCCGAAGTTAGAGTTCAGGCCTCAAAGCCATATAGTAAAGAAGACAAAATCAAAGATTTATATGTCAATTTTAACACGGGTGGTAACCATGCTTCTCCAAATGGTGGTTAATCTTGTCATGATGACCAATGGCCATCGTCAGTTTTTAATTCCACAGCAATTACCAATGATTAAACCTACTTCCTCTATGCAGTGAGACAGTGGTTTCTCCAGACCATGACTGCAGCCGTCAGAGATGTCCATAGCAACCCAGAACTGGGTGTAACTACAAGTGATCCAAGTTCCAATGTTTTAGCATCCATTCTACTTGGTGTAGCTACTAGTGGTCGCAAGCTCCAATGTTTTAGCATCTATTCTACTTGGTGTAGCTACTAGTGGCCGCAAGCTCCCATGTTTTAGCATTCATTCTACTTGATGTAGCTACTAGTGGTCGCAAGCTCCAATGTTTTAGCATTCATTCTACTTGGTGTAGCTACTAGTGGTCGCAAGCTCCAATGTTTTAGCATCTATTCTACTTGGTGTAGCTACTAGTGGTCGCAAGCTCCAATGTTTTAGCATCCATTCTACTTGGTGTAGCTACTAGTGGTCGCAAGTTCCAATGTTTTAGCATCTATTCTACTTGGTGTAGCTACTAGTGGTCGCAAATTCCAATGTTTTAACAGACATTCTACTTGGTGTAGCTACTAGTGGTCGCAAGCTCCAATGTTTTAGCATCCATTCTACTTGGTGTAGCTACTAGTGGCCGCAAGCTCCAATGGCTGAGCTGATGTTCACTATCAAGAGCATACTTCCAGTTTATTTAAAAAAAAAACCAACTTCAGTGTTGGTTGTTGGGTTTAAAGATAACTGCGACATTGTGTGATAAAGTTGAGGAAATCATGGCCGAATTTTATGATTTTGTCATGATATGGTTATCTTATTGAAGAATAGGATGTGGGGTTTGGTAAAGATAAGGATTAATTTGCTGTAGATACGGATTTGATAAAGATAAGGATTGCTTGTTATTGATATGTATTTGGTAAAGATAAGGATTGCTTGTTATTGATATGTATTTGGTAAAGATAAGGATTGCTTGTTATTGATATGTATTTGGTAAAGATAAGGATTGCTTCTATCCCTGCTTCTATGCTGAGAATACCATGGACTGCCAGAAAAACA
Source organism: Meghimatium bilineatum (assembly GCA_034231615.1). NCBI lineage: Eukaryota > Metazoa > Mollusca > Gastropoda > Stylommatophora > Philomycidae > Meghimatium > Meghimatium bilineatum. Next base: position 5,697,051 of record CM067302.1, read on the forward strand.
AATGTAGAGGTGTTAAAAGAGTTAAATGCGAAACGGACCTTAATCAACAATATAAGAAATAGGCAATCTTCTTTTTTTGGCCACTTCATGAGACAGGCAGGTTTAGAGAACATAATCACAACAGGCAAGATTGAAGGCACCAGAGACAGAGGGCGACAACGTGAGAAAATATTAGACAGTTTGACAACCTGGCACGGCAAAGAAACAACAACGACTTTGATACATAATACTGTGGACAGAGAGCTGTGGAGAGCCATGACTGCCTATGCCACCCGGCATGGCACCTGATGATGATGATGAAGGATTGCTTGTTACTGATATGAATTTGGTAAAGATAAGGATTAACTTGCTGTAGATACAGTAAAGATATGGATTGCTTGTTACTGATATGAATTTGGTTAAGATAAGGTTTGCTTGCTATTGATATGAATTTGGTTAAGATAAGGTTTGCTTGCAATAGATATGAATTTGGTTAAGATAAGGTTTGCTTGCTATTGATATGAATTTGGTTAAGATAAGGTTTGCTTGCAATAGATATGAATTTGGTTAAGATAAGGTTTGCTTGCTATTGATATGAATTTGGTTAAGATAAGGTTTGCTTGCAATAGATATGAATTTGGTTAAGATAAGGTTTGCTTGCAATAGATATGAATTTGGTTAAGATAAGGTTTGCTTGCAATAGATATGAATTTGGTAAAGATAAGGTTTGCTTGCAATAGATATGAATTTGGTAAAGATAAGGTTTGCTTGCAATAGATATGAATTTGGTTAAGATAAGGTTTGCTTGCAATAGATATGAATTTGGTTAAGATAAGGATTGCTTGCAATAGATATGAATTTGGTTAAGATAAGGATTGCTTGCAATAGATATGAATTTGGTAAAGATAAGGTTTGCTTGCAATAGATATGAATTTGGTAAAGATAAGGTTTGCTTGCAATAGATATGAATTTGGTAATATAGGTAACCTGCTGAGGATTATATTTTGGGTTTAGCAAAGAAGTGATTGGTTAAACCATGACCATCTCTAATAAAGACCATCCAACAGAATTAATAGGATCCTATTCGTTACGTTTTTGATTATTTTTGGTATTTTTGTTGGTCACTATTTATATACTTGGAGTCCCATGCCAAAAATATCCCAAAACGACTGCAAGTATATAAATAGTGACAAAGCAAAAGCCCAACAATTAATGAATGGGGTCCTAATTAATTCTGTTTGGTGGTCGTCTATACTGCAGACTATCTTGGTTATACTCAGATCTTAGAGTTGTTGAGATGTGTGTTTGGGCAAACCCAATACAATCTGTAATACTATCATCATGTATGTACTTCTGATGACCATCATTTCTTGGAAATAGGTTTACTATGCCAAGAAAAAGCGGCGAGCTGTTGGTGCTGTACAAGGCGATGAGACGGGCAACAAAAAAGGCAAAGTCAACGCGCACATTTACAATGATGGTTACGATGACTCCAACCACGATTACATTGTCAACCCAGGAGAGAAGTGGATGGATAGATACGAGGTGGATTCTCTCATTGGGAAAGGATCATTTGGACAGGTCAGCAGACTATTTCTATAACACAATTCTGTAGTTTAATTTGTTTCATATAGGCTCTGCCATGTTTATGTGACCCATCATAATGGGTCATCATAATAACCCATCATTATGACCCATCATAAGTTTATGTGAGGTAGTGTGAAATTGTCACTTTTGTTTTATGTGCCAGGTGAAGTTTTCAGCTTCACGTTTGTATTTTTCTGACACTCCTATTGGTGGGGAGGTTTTTCAGTGCTTCTGCAAGTCCCCGGTGAAGGTTTTGTGGCACTATGGCTGACGGTTGCACGTATTCTAGTCAGAATCCCTGTGCTCCAGAGAGGACTGTGCATTGACTTTATTGTAGTCTTGAGATGCGCTGCAGATATAATGGTTAATTCCACACCTTACCTCCGTATTCACCACTTACAAAATGCATGGCAGACGGCAGTATTCTTTGCTTTCCATTTTGGACCTTATTAATACACGGTCGAGTTATGTACAGCTGGCTCAAAGGGCATAAGCACATGGACCACTGGATCAGCAACCAACCAACCTATTACAGTCGTTGTGTCTAAACAGATTATCATCTGATGCAGATCATGTGGTACGTATGCGGCCTGCCAAAGATAATTCTCTACAGTGAGTTGCAGAAGGGCATTCGTTCTAAAGGTGGCTAAAAGAAGCCACTAAAAGGTGGCTACAAGAAGTGCTAGAAAGACTTGTTAAAGAACTCACTGAAAGCTTTTGAAATAGACCAAGCTACATGAGAAGAACTGCAGTCTTCTTTGTGTGGCCACTTCATGATTGAAGGCAACAGAGACAGAGGGCGACAACGTGAGAAATATTAGTTTGACAACCTGGCACGGCAAGGAAACAATGACTTTGATACGTAATACTGTGGGTGGAGAGCCATGACCATCTATGCCAGCAGGCATGGCACATGATGATGACATGAGCACAGAATAGAGCTATGTGGGAAGAACTTGCACAAAATAGAGCTACGTGGGAAGAACTTGCGAAAAATAGAGCTACATGGGAAGAACTTGCACAAAATAGAGCTACGTGGGAAGAACTTGCACAAAATAGAGCTACGTGGGAAGAACTTGCGCAAAATAGAGCTACATGGGAAGAACTTGCACAAAATAGAGCTACGTGGGAAGAACTTGCACAAAATAGAACTACATATTACAGATATAGACATGTTTCAAGTGAACGAAAGAAGAAGAATAGAACTACATAGGAAGAACTTGCACAAAATAGAGCTACGTCGATCTTAACTTTACAGTTGTTAAAAAAAAAGATGCATCATCTTGTGAAAAGAGGAGAAATGCAGCAGCTCAACAGCGGAGAACAGCTAGAAAGTCATGTGTAGACCAAACATCATCTGCAGTGGTCATCTCATGCCCGAGCTGTTCACAAACATTTGTGGCCAGAATTAGCTAAGTCATTTTACGAACTCGTAGTCCAGGACATATCTCTAACAGCTTGTGGTAAAAGTGGATGTAACAAATGGTCATCATCATCATCATGTGATGGACGAACAACAGATGGTTATTATAAGCAAGAGTTTGACTTATTGATCAGCTTTTCTCAATACTGAACAAACTATTCAATCAGATCAGTCTATCTATTCGCTAAACCCTTTCTTGCCTTTCAGTGTCAGGGGTAGAAGAGTTTTCTGGAGATGGACCTCCAGTGGGTTTTATTTCGGTGGTCCATCGTTTTCGTGGTCGGGCTCTAGTCTGCCTTCGCTGTATCTGTGTATCATAGCTACATATCATTTATCTCCTGTGTCCGAATTTTGTTTTTTAATCTTCCTGCAAGACTCTGTTACTGTATCTCATGTTGATTTCCAGCTAGTAATGTCTTAAAATCAGCTTTCACCAGTGTGACGTAGAGGATTGTCTTCACTGTACTCTGTTTCCCATACATACTGCTGAGAGTACCACTCATAGCACGTAACTCCGTAGCTTCAAGAGATAATCCACAAGAGATCTCTGAAAAAATTCACCTTGTAAACAAGATGACATGAGCCGGATTCAAACCCATAACTTCTTGAACACACAGTGAACAGCTTAACCACTACACTAGGCAGATACCCAAGTTATTCATCAGTTATTGAAGCCCATATAAGTGAAGCAAGTAAGAGAAGCTTTTCCCAGTTATTGAAGCCCCAAGCGGTGACAGCAGCTCTCACTTGGCTGGTGACGCAACTACCAACAGACTCAGTGATTCTATTGGACTCTCAAAGTTTGCTATGCAAGATTTATTCCCATCTCATATTCAATATATCCTTCAGCTTGTGGTAACTGTTCCCATCTCATATTCAGTATATCCTTCAGCTTGTGGTATATGTTCCCATCTCATATTCAGTATGTCCTTCAGCTTGTGGTAACTGTTCCCATCTCATATTCAGTATGTCCCCCAGCTTGTGGTAACTGTTCCCATCTCATATTCAGTATGTCCTTCAGTTTGTGGTAACTGTTCCCATCTCATATTCAGTATGTCCTTCAGTTTGTGGTAACTGTTCCCATCTCATATTCAGTATGTCCTTCAGTTTGTGGTAACTGTTCCCATCTCATATTCAGTATGTCCTTCAGTTTGTGGTAACTGTTCCCATCTCATATTCAGTATGTCCTTCAGTTTGTGGTAACTGTTCCCATCTCATATTCAGTATGTCCCCCAGCTTGTGGTAACTGTTCCCATCTCATATTCAGTATATCCTTCATCTTGTGGTAACTTCCCATCTCATATTCAGTATGTCCTTCAGCTTGTGGTAACTGTTCCCATCTCATATTCAGTATGTCCCCCAGCTTGTGGTAACTGTTCCCATCTCATATTCAGTATGTCCTTCAGCTTGTGGTAACTGTTCCCATGTCATATTCAGTATGTCCCCCAGCTTGTGGTAACTGTTCCCATCTCATATTCAGTATGTCCCCCAGCTTGTGGTAACTGTTCCCATCTCATATTCAGTATGTCCCCCAGCTTGTGGTAACTGTTCCCATCTCATATTCAGTATATCCTTCAGCTTGTGGTAACTGTTCCCATCTCATATTCAGTATGTCCTTCAGCTTGTGGTAACTGTTCCCATCTCATATTCAGTATGTCCTTCAGCTTGTGGTAACTGTTCCCATCTCATATTCAGTATGTCCCCCAGCTTGTGGTAACTGTTCCCATCTCATATTCAGTATGTCCTTCAGCTTGTGGTAACTGTTCCCATCTCATATTCAGTATGTCCCCCAGCTTGTGGTAACTGTTCCCATCTCATATTCAGTATATCCTTCAGCTTGTGGTAACTGTTCCCATCTCATATTCAGTATGTCCCCCAGCTTGTGGTAACTTTTCCCATCTCATATTCAGTATGTCCCCCAGCTTGTGGTAACTTTTCCCATCTCATATTCAGTATGTCCTTCAGCATGTGGTAACTGACTGTGCCAGTTTTGTGTTGTTTGTAAAATCTTTTGATTCCTATATTCCGCTCCTTTCTTGCAACACCACACTCCACTCCCAGGTCCAGCATTCAGCCATAGACACGGAGGAAGAAATACACCCCACTTTATCCCAACTGGTCTATCTCCTTGATTGCATTGAAAATATCGGCACAGTGCATTGAACTATCACTAGTCACTGCCGCCGCCCTGGTAAATCTGTTCTTCATTTCCTCTAACATCCATATGTCCAGATGCACAGTCATACAATAACTCTGAGGCTGACATCATTCCTCAGCCGTTTCTTTTTTTTTTTTTACAGGTAGTGAAAGCGTTTGACCATGTGGACCAGGAGCACGTGGCCATCAAGATTATCAAAAACAAGAAACCCTTCTTAAACCAAGCTCAGATTGAGGTCAAACTTCTGGAGTTGATGAATTCAAACGACAGAGAAAATAAATATTATATAGGTAAGGAGCACGGCAGGCGGGAACGTCAAGAATATAGAACTGCAGGGAATTACAGGTGGTTGTCGAAGTATTCTTATGTAATAATGACAGATTATGATGTAATAAGCGAAGAAACTATTACACACGGTTGGATGTAAAGACACTTGTGTTGGTAATGTTTAATAACTTCTGTTTATAATAACTAATACCTTCTGTTAGCAATATCTATGTACGTCTCTTTCTGTTTATGTTTAATACTTTGCAATATTGACTTCATCCCTACATCATCCCTATTCTATCATATGGGTGCGAAAGTTGGAAAGCCACAAAAGCCACAGATAAAAGACTCGACTCTTTTGAAAACAAATGCTTACGTACCATTCTGAACGTTAAGTGGAGTGACTTTAAATCTAACACTACTATAAGAGAGGAAAGCAAACAAACCTATATATCTTCCTTCATTAGACAAAATCGTTGGACTTACATCGGCCATGTTCTCAGAATGAACAGCCTAAGAATTCCCCAGCAATCACTATATTGGGTGCCACCTGGAGTAAGAAGAAGAGGGAGACCTAGAGAAACTCTACGAAGAACCATTAATAGAGAAGGCATGTCAATGAACCTAAACACCACACAACAATTGAAAGACCTGGCAACACAAAGACAGAAATGGAAGGCTATGGTTTCTGCCCTATGCGCCGCCTATGGCCCTGGAGGAACATAACATAACATAACAATATTGACTGCATTCGGTTTATAACGTTTATTAGCTTCTGTTTATCATTATTAAGCGCTGTCTCCGCATTGAAGGTTGGCTGCAACAGACCTCCAACATCCCCCCCTCTTGTCTTGGTGGTGCACTTTGCTAGACTGTAACCTGTCCATCTTGTGATGTTACTCTTCCACTTATATCTCTGACTATCTCTTGCTCACTTCCCTTCGACTCTATCTGCAAGTAAGGCTTTCAATAAGGTGTCATGTCTTTTCAAATATGTTCAAAATATTTTATTTGCTTCATCTTTATTTTCCTTAATAATTCTTTCCTCATATTAAGTTTTTGTTAGAACCTCTTTGTTTGTTTTCTTCTCTCTCAGTGAAGTTCTCCCTATTCTTCTATATATCCACATCTCAAAGGCTAGTTTGTTTATTGTCCATGTTTCTGAACCATACATTAATATAACATATCATTAACAATGTATTATTTATTTGTCAGTTCGCCTGAAGAGGAACTTCATGTTTCGTAACCACCTGTGCCTTGTATTTGAGCTGTTGTCATACAACTTGTACGACCTTCTACGTAACACCAACTTTCGTGGGGTCTCACTGAATTTGACACGGAAGTTTGCGCAGCAGTTGTGCACGGCATTGCTGTTTCTTGCCACGCCAGAACTGAACATTATCCATTGTGATCTTAAACCTGAAAACATACTTTTGTGCAACCCAAAACGGAGCGCAATCAAGATTGTCGACTTTGGTAGTTCTTGTCAGATCGGTCAGAGAGTAAGTACAGTGGATCAGTAAACTATGTTTGTCTTGTGTATATTTTTTATTCCATTTGGTAGGTGGGAGGAGTCGTCACTGGTTAGTGCAATAGCTTTCTAGGTGGGCAGTCTAAGGTTCAGCTGGAAATATTTTAAAATCATCAACAGCTTGTAAGTCAAACCACTCTGAGAAATTGAGTACCAGAACTTCTGGGGCTTTAACCGTTAGGGCTCTAGAATAAAATGGTATGCAATTTTTCACCTGCACCTGGGTTCTTTTTGGAAAATTTGTGTTATCTACAGTGACTGTTTTGGTGAACACAATTAATTTTTTGTTGGTAATGATGTACAAATAATTTTTGCACATGTAAAATAAAAGAGTGAATAATGAATATAATCATATTTGTTGTTGTATATGTGATACTACAGTTGTGAACAAGTTGTGAAGTTGAAAATTGGGAAAAAATCTCTAAAACTACCATTAAAAGAATCACAGAAATAATTTCTTGATGCACCTAATGCTTGAATCATGTGCGACAAAACTGATAAAATCTTCCTAAATACCTGTTCCTTTAGTAGATATGTTGTTTCATATCCAAACTAATATAATATGAACTGAACAAGCTAATATAATATGAACTGAACAAGCTAATATAATATGAACTGAACAAACTAATATAATATGAACTGAACAAACTAATATAATATGAACTGAACAAACTAATATAATATGAACTGAACAAACTAATATATGAACTGAACAAACTAATATAATATGAACTGAACAAACTAATATAATATGAACTGAACAAACTAATATAATATGAACTGAACAAACTAATATAATATGAACTGAACAAACTAATATAATATGAACTGAACAAACTAATATAATATGAACTGAACAAACTAATATAATATGAACTGAACAAACTAATATAATATGAACTGAACAAACTAATATAATATGAACTGAACAAACTAATATAATATGAACTGAACAAACTAATATAATATGAACTGAACAAACTAATATAATATGAACTGAACAAACTAATATAATATGAACTGAACAAGCTAATATAATATGAACTGAACAAGCTAATATAATATGAACTGAACAAGCTAATATAATATGAACTGAACAAGCTAATATAATATGAACTGAACAAGCTAATATAATATGAACTGAACAAGCTAATATAATATGAACTGAACAAACTAATATAATATGAACTGAACAAACTAATATAATATGAACTGAACAAACTAATATAATATGAACTGAACAAATTAGTAAAAGATTAAGAAATCCCATACAATGTAAGTCCGCCCAACACAAGGCCTAGGCCAACATACAACGTAATTATTTTCCATGCCGACACGTGGCACCCCTGATACATATTGTGTTTCTGTTATTCAATGAATAAATTAACATTCTTATAATATAACAAAACACAATAACAACTAAAACATGTAGATATTACCTTTCATGACGATCACTTTTACCATGCCACAGGGTACTACATTTGATAGTAAAATATGGGATCGGAAATCAACATACTTTGCTCTAGACTTTTGGTGAATACATCAGCTGGTTTTCTCCTTTCTTGCAATTATAATGTGTAAAGGAATTTGACATTTAGACTGTGATGTATTCCTAGCTTCATGTGGTGGGAATTCTACGTCATGTGAGCGTAACGGAGGATTCTGAGGTCAATGAGCATGAGTCAGTAACGAGAAAGCGTGAATTGGAAGTCAGAACAAGTGTAGCAGGTTGAAGACACCTAACAAAAATTTCGAAAGACCACTCAATCAACACAGAATAGGAGACCCCCTCTAAGTAGAAGGTTTCTTCAATAGTCATTGCACTAAGCCGAAAGCTGACGTCTCCTGGGTATGAAAGAAAGCTAAGAAAAACCACCCCACTGCACATAGGATGCTCGCAATTCCTGGTATTCTCAAATAAACACAGAAGGTTTTAGCACCTATGAGAATGAGTGAAGAAAAAGTGGTTAATTCACCAGCTGTCAGTTCAGTTGGTCCCGGATCAATTCCTAATTGAGGATGGATTTTTTTTTTTATTACTTCGAACAGATGCCGAGTTCATCCAACGTCCGCGGATACCAGAAAAAAATAGGGCAAGTAAGATTGCTGACCATATCACCCCTAGCGTACTGTTATTCATAGAAAAATCATAACATACATTTCCTCCCATGTGTTGTTGGGGCCCAGAAGGAGAGCAAAGAATAACAACACTGATTACCTTTCATGCATGTTGTAAGAGGCGACTAAGGTCTTGGAGTGGAGTTGGCTATGCCATATACATAAGGGTCAAAGTTATCTAGATGCGATGCTGAAGTCAGATGTGTCCAGCTGAAAGGCGCATATAGAGCAGCTAATCTATAAGCTATGACATTATATATTCCATAATCCGGACAACATCCTGCTAATCTGCAGGAGTTTGAGAACAAACTTAAAAGAAGGAACATACACTTCCAGTCTGCCTCACTGATTTGAAACAAGAACTGTACTTTGGAAGTGATCTGAAATGCAAGCACAAAGAGGCTGTACACCTATAGGAACCTGTACATGCATAGATATCTAAGTTCTAGCAAGTTATTTTCTTTCACTTTCTACCTGTTTTTTTCTCTTTAACTTCTCAAATTTGAGACATTTCCTGTATATGTCTTTACTAATTTACATCACCAATCGTATTTCCAAGACAATGTTGTCTTTGTGAGTCTGAGCCTGTCAATCACTTTACCACAAAACAACTTCTTTTTGCTTTAGCTATACACTTGCTCTGTCTTTATTTCCTTGTTTTGTTTTGCTAAATGTATGATAAAAGAAAAGCAACAAGGTTAACTAGCAAATGCTTGTTATGTTATACAGATTTACCAGTATATCCAATCTCGGTTTTACCGGTCGCCTGAAGTTTTGTTGGGGATTCCATATGACCTGGCCATTGATATGTGGAGCCTAGGCTGTATCCTTGTTGAGATGCATACGGGGGAACCTTTATTTGCTGGTTCTAATGAGGTAATTTAATCTTTCTGGTCATGTGTGGTTTTATTTTTAAACTTAGTACACAGGCGGTTTCTGGTCATGTGTGGTTTTATTTTTAAACTTAGTACACAGGCGGTTTCTGGTCTACTTATTGTAATGGCAGTGTAAGCACATGCCAGATCTACTTTTTGCTAGTTGTTAGAAGTGGCAGTGTCAGCATTAAGTGGCCGTACGGCTAGAACACCGTCCAGATTCCTGAGATCTCGGATTCAATCTGTGGTTGAGATAAGGATTTTTATCTTTCGGAGGTGCAATAAAAAATTCTTCCTGTACACGCTGTAGCGACAGCTTTGGCAAAACGGCTGTTATTCCCACAGCCGTAACAGCCTCCCTGCACTCCTTAACAGGAAAACATGCAGTAATGAAAGAAATAAAGTGTCAGCATGTGCCTGATCTACTTTTTGCTGGCTGTTAGAAGTGACAATGTCAGCACGTGCCTGATCTACTTTTTGCTGGCTGTAAGAAGTGACAGTGTCAGCACGTGCCTGATCTACTTTTTGCTGGCTGTAAGAAGTGACAGTGTCAGCACGTGCCTGATCTACTTTTTGCTGGCTGTAAGAAGTGACAGTGTCAGCACGTACCTGATCTACTTTTTTGCTGGCTGTAAGAAGATAATGGGATCAGTATTAGCTTCTGTCTGCAGGCGGTGTTTGAGAAGCTGGTTTATCCAGCGAGTCACATCGACCATCAGTATTATACATACACTTCATTTCCTGAGGGAGACTCAGCACCTATAGATGTGTTTGGATTAGAATGTTGTCTGAGCTAATGTGAAACAGATTGATTCTAGCACCGCTTATGGTTGGTTGGTTGGTTGCCGATCCAGCGGTCCATGGGCTCCTGCCCTTTGACCTAATGCCATTAGATGGCATTATATTGCTGGGAAGTCTGTGGATTTTCGGCCCACCCCGGGACAGAGCCAGAGAATAACTATCACACCTCCAGGAAGGTAGGTTTAAACCTATGCACTGCTCTTAGCCACTGTAGCCAAGATAGGGTTCACTGTGCTCATTCCCCGCCACCAGTTGACTACTGGTTATGCCGAACTTCTCTATTGCTCCAGGCATGCAACCAAATGTTCAAGTCAAAAGGATTGTCACGTCCTGAGTCACTGTGCCTCTATGATGGGTCTCAGCCATAGGAAAAAAACAGTGCTGTCAGTTTCCTCCTCCCCAGTGCTGCACAGTACATCTCTGGCTCCCTCCCAACCACAGAGGGTGCATACATATATTCAAGTAATCATGAAACACATTTCAACAACAAAATAAAAGCATAATTGTATAGATGACGTGCCATGAAGCTTCTATAAGAAGATAACCTCAATATAACGCAAATATATAATGGTGACAACTCAGGAAATGAGATTAAGCTAAGATTCAAGATGGCAATGACTGCCACGGCAAGGTTGAATATAATTTGGAAAAGTAATCTATTCAGATTGCTAGTGCTAAGTATATTTTTTATACAGGCGCGAACTGCCGAAGATGGATGTGTCAGGCCATTAGTGCAAATAAAACGGCGACACAATACATTTCTATTCTCTGGGCTGCATCCTGCTGGAAATCTAGAATGGATCATGGTCCTGCTACAAGAGAGATCCAACAGGAGTTTGAGAATGAGCGCTAAAAAAGAAGAAGAATACAGGTGTGAAAGTTGAACAGTAATTCAATGCAGATACAGAAAGAATTATTCAGACTTTAGAAAATAAGTGCTACAGAAGTTTGTTAAGAATTAGTTATATAGAAGACAAGACAAATATATTTATCCGGCAGCAAGTAAACAAATTTGTAGGATTTCAAGGAGCCACTTTTGGCTGGTGGTGAAACGGCGTAAACTTGTTTGGTTTGGACATGTAATGAGACATGACTCATTTTCTAAAAGTATTTTGCAAGGAACAATTGAGGGTAGGAGGAGAGGAGGTAAGAGAAAATCCTGGATTGATAACATCAAGGACTGGTCTGATCGTGATTTTTCCACACACTACGGCTGAGGATCGAGTTGTTTATAGAGCTTTGTTTACTGATGTATCCTGTGTGGTACAACTATGATGACCATAGCAGATTATGGACATTATTATTCATACGTAGACAGCTTTTTGCTATCCATGAATATGAATTTTATCAAGATGAATTTGTATTATTCAGTGCAGGACTTCCAATGTATTACAAATATCATCCAAAAATGTTTTATTTATGTGATTGATTCAACACCGATAATTGTAGATTTGATAATTGTATTATCATGTTTTTTTTATACTACCATTTACTAGTGCCATTTTGTATGCATATAAAAATGGAAATGAAAAGTTTGATATTAAATTTTCTTGGGGGGGGGGGGGGGGGGGGGGAAAGAGAATTTATTCTTGTCTGAACGTCTTCTGAAAGCTTTAGAAGTCCTAACATTATTCACATAAAATGATCACTCACAAAACTCATACTTTTAAAACTTTTGTGGGTCAGTGGGGAAACACTTGGATGTGGTAGTGTGATAGGTGGGAGAGTGGGGAAACACTTGGATGTGGTAGTCTACATTGATAGGTGGGAGAGTGGGGAAACACTTGGATGTGGTAATGTTCATTGATAGGTGGGAGAGTGGGGAAACACTTGGATGTGGTAGTCTACATTGATAGGTGGGAGAGTGGGGAAACACTTGGATGTGGTAGTCTACATTGATAGGTGGGAGAGTGGGGAAACACTTGGATGTGGTAGTGTTCATTGATAGGTGGGAGAGTGGGGAAACACTTGGATGTGGTAGTCTACATTGATAGGTGGGAGAGTGGGGAAACACTTGGATGTGGTAGTGTTCATTGATAGGTGGGAGAGTGGGGAAACACTTGGATGTGGTAGTGTACATTGATAGGTGGGAGAGTGGGGAAACACTTGGATGTGGTAGTGTTCATTGATAGGTGGGAGAGTGGGGAAACACTTGGATGTGGTAGTGTTCATTGATAGGTGGGAGAGTGGGGAAACACTTGGATGTGGTAGTGTTCATTGATAGGTGGGAGAGTGGGGAAACACTTGGATGTGGTAGTGTACATTGATAGGTGGGAGAGTGGGGAAACACTTGGATGTGGTAGTGTTCATTGATAGGTGGGAGAGTGGGGAAACACTTGGATGTGGTAGTGTACATTGATAGGTGGGAGAGTGGGGAAACACTTGGATGTGGTAGTGTTCATTGATAGGTGGGAGAGTGGGGAAACACTTGGATGTGGTAGTGTTCATTGATAGGTGGGAGAGTGGGGAAACACTTGGATGTGGTAGTGTTCATTGATAGGTGGGAGAGTGGGGAAACACTTGGATGTGGTAGTGTTCATTGATAGGTGGGAGAGTGGGGAAACACTTGGATGTGGTAGTGTTCATTGATAGGTGGAAGAGTGGGGAAACACTTGGATGTGGTAGTCTACATTGATAGGTGGGAGAGTGGGGAAACACTTGGATGTGGTAGTGTTCATTGATAGGTGGGAGAGTGGGGAAACACTTGGATGTGGTAGTGTTCATTGATAGGTGGGAGAGTGGGGAAACACTTGGATGTGGTAGTGTACATTGATAGGTGGGAGAGTGGGGAAACACTTGGATGTGGTAGTGTTCATTGATAGGTGGGAGAGTGGGGAAACACTTGGATGTGGTAGTGTACATTGATAGGTGGGAGAGTGGGGAAACACTTGGATGTGGTAGTGTTCATTGATAGGTGGGAGAGTGGGGAAACACTTGGATGTGGTAGTGTTCATTGATAGGTGGGAGAGTGGGGAAAAACTTGGATGTGGTAGTGTACATTGATAGGTGGGAGAGTGGGGAAACACTTGGATGTGGTAGTGTTCATTGATAGGTGGGAGAGTGGGGAAACACTTGGATGTGGTAGTGTTCATTGATAGGTGGGAGAGTGGGGAAACACTTGGATGTGGTAGTGTACATTGATAGGTGGGAGAGTGGGGAAACACTTGGATGTGGTAGTGTTCATTGATAGGTGGGAGAGTGGGGAAACACTTGGATGTGGTAGTGTTCATTGATAGGTGGGAGAGTGGGGAAACACTTGGATGTGGTAGTGTTCATTGATAGGTGGGAGAGTGGGGAAACACTTGGATGTGGTAGTGTTCATTGATAGGTGGGAGAGTGGGGAAACACTTGGATGTGGTAGTGTTCATTGATAGGTGGGAGAGTGGGGAAACACTTGGATGTGGTAGTGTACATTGATAGGTGGGAGATCGGGGAAACACTTGGATGTGGTAGTGTTCATTGATAGGTGGGAGAGTGGGGAAACACTTGGATGTGGTAGTGTTCATTGATAGGTGGGAGAGTGGGGAAACACTTGGATGTGGTAGTGTACATTGATAGGTGGGAGAGTGGGGAAACACTTGGATGTGGTAGTGTTCATTGATAGGTGGGAGAGTGGGGAAACACTTGGATGTGGTAGTGTTCATTGATAGGTGGGAGAGTGGGGAAACACTTGGATGTGGTAGTGTTCATTGATAGGTGGGAGAGTGGGGAAACACTTGGATGTGGTAGTGTACATTGATAGGTGGGAGAGTGGGGAAACACTTGGATGTGGTAGTGTTCATTGATAGGTGGGAGAGTGGGGAAACACTTGGATGTGGTAGTGTACATTGATAGGTGGGAGAGTGGGGAAACACTTGGATGTGGTAGTCTACATTGATAGGTGGGGAGTGGGGAAACACTTGGATGTGGTAGTCTACATTGATAGGTGAGAGAGTTGGGAAACACTTGGATGTGGTAGTGTACATTGATAGGTGGGAGAGTGGGGAAACACTTGGATGTGGTAGTCTACATTGATAGGTGGGAGAGTGGAAAACACTTGGATGTGGTAGTCTACATTGATAGGTGGGAGAGTGGGTAAACACTTGGATGTGGTAGTGTTCATTGATAGGTGGGAGAGTGGGGAAACACTTGGATGTGGTAGTCTACATTGATAGGTGGGAGAGTGGGGAAACACTTGGATGTGGTAGTGTTCATTGATAGGTGGGAGAGTGGGGAAACACTTGGATGTGGTAGTGTTCATTGATAGGTGGGAGAGTGGGGAAACACTTGGATGTGGTAGTGTACATTGATAGGTGGGAGAGTGGGGAAACACTTGGATGTGGTAGTGTTCATTGATAGGTGGGAGAGTGGGGAAACACTTGGATGTGGTAGTGTTCATTGATAGGTGGGAGAGTGGGGAAACACTTGGATGTGGTAGTGTTCATTGATAGGTGGGAGAGTGGGGAAACACTTGGATGTGGTAGTGTTCATTGATAGGTGGGGAAACACTTTGATGTGGTAGTGTACATTGATAGGTGGGAGAGTGGGGAAACACTTGGATGTGGTAGTCTACATTGATAGGTGGGAGAGTGGGGAAACACTTGGATGTGGTAGTGTACATTGATAGGTGGGAGAGTGGGGAAACACTTGGATGTGGTAGTGTACATTGATAGGTGGGAGAGTGGGGAAACACTTGGATGTGGTAGTGTTCATTGATAGGTGGGAGAGTGGGGAAACACTTGGATGTGGTAGTGTTCATTGATAGGTGGGAGAGTGGGGAAACACTTGGATGTGGTAGTGTTCATTGATAGGTGGGAGAGTGGGGAAACACTTGGATGTGGTAGTGTTCATTGATAGGTGGGAGAGTGGGGAAACACTTGGATGTGGTAGTGTTCATTGATAGGTGGGAGAGTGAGGAAACACTTGGATGTGGTAGTGTTCATTGATAGGTGGGAGAGTGGGGAAACACTTGGATGTGGTAGTGTACATTGATAGGTGGGAGAGTGGGGAAACACTTGGATGTGGTAGTGTACATTGATAGGTGGGAGAGTGGGGAAACACTTGGATGTGGTAGTGTTCATTGATAGGTGGGAGAGTGGGGAAACACTTGGATGTGGTAGTGTTCATTGATAGGTGGGAGAGTGGGGAAACACTTGGATGTGGTAGTGTACATTGATAGGTGGGAGAGTGGGGAAACACCTGGATGTGGTAGTGTTCATTGATAGGTGGGAGAGTGGGGAAACACTTGGATGTGGTAGTCTACATTGATAGGTGGGAGAGTGGGGAAACACTTGGATGTGGTAGTCTACATTGATAGGTGGGAGAGTGGGGAAACACTTGGATGTGGTAGTCTACATTGATAGGTGGGAGAGACAATCTCAATGTTTTATTTGGTTTTAGCTGACAATCTGTTCTCTGCCTTACAGTTTGACCAGATGATGAAAATTGTGGAAGTTTTAGGAATGCCTCCGAAGGTGTTACTAGATCAAGCCCAGAAGACACGCAAGTATTTTGAACTGCTACCAGATGGTTCCTATGTCCCTCGCAAGTCCAAGGACAATAAAAAGGTAACACAGTATGTTTGGGGGCTGATTGTTCTATCTAGCCAATGGTCTGCAATATTTCTTATGGGTCTGTGACATTGTGCAGAAAATCTCATGTAATATTTGAATTGCTATGATTCTTGATTAGAAACTGACCTCACAGCACGTGGGGCATTCCCATAAGGGCTCTGACCTCTGTTCCAGCAGCCATTTGACTAGATGGTGTTCCGAGTCTAATGCCGCCGAAACAGACGTCAACATCAGGGCACAGCCCTGGCCCTAACGACAGGTTTCTTTGTTGTTCCGCCCACCCACACCGTGCCGTAACTAGTTCAAGCACAACGTCGGCCTGTCGGAACAACACGGTAACTGTTATCGAAGGTTACGACTACGGGATTGTATAGATGACATGCCATGAAGCTTCTATAAGAAGATAACCTCAATATAAAGGCATGTCATCTACTAAGGTTATCTGTTGCATGGTTGGTTTATCTAGTGAACCATTGGTGAGACCCACAACCGCATGCACAGTGAGAATTGCTATGAGATGGTAATCAGTAATCTATACAGGCACCAATAGAGATAGAACTCAAGGAGACGTGCCAAAGTTGGATATACACTAATGCCAACAGAAAGTATTGCAAGACAGATATGTTTCTGGAAGCCACAGGGAAATGGAAAAACACATAACATACATGGGTGAAAGAGTTTTGTACAGATACACAAAAAATGAAAGACATGTTAATTTTAGTTTGTTTGTTCCTTTCGTGCCGCAAGCGACACATAGGGCAGAGGTTTTGGTTCTCCGTATGATGTGGTCCGCTGCCTGCAGCTTTAGTTCCTGGATGGTCTTACATCCTATTAATTCCCCTTCTTTAAGAATGGTGTTTTTAAGGGTTGTTTTAGGTCTTTTTCATTTACCCTCAGGTGACCACATAAGGGCTTGTTGGTTTATTCTGTTTACATCTAGTCGTAAAATGTGACCAAGGTATTTCCATCTTCGTTTTCTTATATATTTTCAGAAAGACATGGAAAGAGTTTGAAGTAATAGCCAAAGATAAAACAAATTTGTTGGAAAAGCTATGCTCCGCAAGGAGTGAGTAGGGGGTGAATAGATGGATACCTCATGAACTATATTTGTCAGTATACGTTCTTCATCTGTCCTTGCATGTCATTTGTGTCTAATTGTTCCAGATTTTTCATATGCATTTCTTTCTTAGGATGCTTGGTTGTTTTGTGCTTATTGCACAAGATTCCTAGTCGGTAGGTCCGTGTTTGATTTACGTTAAACTAAATCCCTCTTAAATACAAATGGATCTTGCATTAGTCTTAAAAATGGGTACCAGATCTTGATAAGCAATGCGCTGGGAATATTTGGCTGGCCAGAAATATGCAGGTTTAGCATCGATTCTTGATTATAAACTAACATTGGGGTAGTAGAGGTATTCCCATAGTTCTCCGCTTGCCATTCCGTCAGTCTTCTAGGGAGTCCTAGTCGCTTCTTGATTGTGGGTTCTTTGGATCTTTCCAGAGAGGGCACTTTCTTCTCTCTCCCCTAGTGTAATGAGTTTCAATGCTTGTCATTTCTGGGGATTTCATTAAAAAAACAGTTCTGTTTATTTGTGACAAAGCTACAATGTTTGTACATATTAATCAAGTATATCTGCTGTCAGAGTTTACTAAATGCAGTCATGTTGTTGTCAGAGTTTACTAAATGTAGAGTCATGTTGTTGTCAGAGTTTACTAAATGCAGAGTCATGTACTCTGGCCGTTTGTTAAATATGATCTAACCTATAATAACAAATCTGTTGTATCTTTCTCTCCAGTACAAGCCACCACATTCAAGAAAACTTCATGAAATAATAGGGGCAGAGATAGGGGGACCAGGTGGTCGAAGAGTCGGGGAAGTAGGCCATAGTCTAGCTGACTACCTCAAGTTCAAAGACCTTATCCTACGGATGCTGGAGTATGGTCCTAAAACACGGATAACACCGTACTACGCTCTTCAGCATAACTTTTTCAAGAAGACTTCTGATGAAAGTACAAACACTAGCAACAGTACCTCCACCAGTCCAGCAATGGAGACTAGCGCAGGTAGTCCTACAGGTGAGTTGAGAATTCTATCTTTCTTGTCATCTAGACATCCTGTTACATTATCAACTCATCTACCCTGACATCTGTTACATTACCAACTTATCTACCCTGACATCTGTTACATTATCAACTCATCTACCCTGACATCTGTTACATTATCAACTCATCTACCCTGACATCTGTTACATTATCATAACTTATACATCCTGCCCTATATATAAATAGAATGTGGCCATCTTAGGTTTGGCGGCCATGTGTGAATCCTTCCATATTACTAGGCAAAAGAGGCCAATAGAAAGTTTCTAATTCAGTTTACTTTTCAAGATTAACAATTTTTGGAATATACACAAGGAAAAAATATTGCAGTATGTAAAATGTACACAAAAAATATAATAACATTACTTTAATCGCCGTTTGATTGACTGTCATCAGTAGAGCAATTTCTAAATACATCATTGAATATCTTCTTTTGCGTTCGTTCTCAAACTCCTGCAGATTAGCAGGATGTAGTCCGGAGAACGGAATGCGTTGTGTCATGGTTTACAGCATTGCTGCGATATCTGCGCCTTTTGGCCTGACACATCCGACTTCAGCATGGCTTTGGGTCACTGACCCTATATGGGATGGGACAGCCAACTCCATCCCATAACCTCCTTAGTCGCCTTTTACGAAATGTGTGGAAGGTAAACAGTGTTGCTATTCTTTTCTCCCCTTTCGGGCCCCGACAACACACGGGTGAATAGTGCGTTATTAAATGACTAACAAGTCCAATGCGCGCACAAAATGTTCTTCTACAGAACGGACAACTGTAGAGGGTGTCTATGGGACGTTCAGATGTTTTTTTTCTTTTCTACGTACCCGCTTCTGTCTTGCAGTATCTTGCCTGGTCTCTTCCGTAGCTAGTGCTCTAGTTCTGAGACTGTAACGCCATGCTGTTCTATCCTGAGCGAGGCTCTCCAAAGAGACTACATCAATTTTCAGATTTTTCAGTGATGACTTGAGCGTGTCTTTGAATCACTTTTTCTGTCCACCAGCTTTTCGAATTCCTGCCTTGAGTACTTCATAATATATTTATTGTGGCACCTGCGGACCCTCCATCCGCACAAGATGACCTGCCCAGCGTGCTTGCGCCTTCATAAGTATTGTGTAGATGCTTATTGTTATTATTATTATTATTATCAATTATTATAGATTATTATTATCAATACACACGTGCTGATCACGTGACAGATTGTAAACAAGTTTCAATACACTAACACAGAACTGTAGACGCATGACGTCGGAACAACCAAGTATGTCGGCACTTCGGTACATTTTCTAAACCTGATTTTTCCATACTATATTTATATACAAGGAATCTACCCTGTGACATAAATGTAGAAGTTATTGTTTCTTGATTGATTGCCACATCTGGCACATTATATTTGGTGACGTCATAAATGTATTTATGGTTAACTATTGCGCAAGAGAAATTAGTTGCAGAGCTAACAGATCAGCTTAGCTTTCTTCTTGCAGAGCTAACAGGTCAACTTAGCTCTTCTTGCAGAGCTAACTGGTCAACTTAACTCTCTTCTTGCAGAGCTAACAGGTCAACTTAGCTCTTCTTGCAGAGCTAACTGGTCAACTTAACTCTCTTCTTGCAGAGCTAACAGGTTAGCATAGCTTTCTTCTTGCAGAGCTAACAGGTCAACTTAACTCTTCTTGCAGAGCTAACAGGTCAACTTAGCTCTCTTCTTGCAGAGCTAACAGGTTAGCATAGCTTTCTTCTTGCAGAGCTAACAGGTCAACTTAACTCTTCTTGCAGAGCTAACAGGTCAACTTAGCTCTCTTCTTGCAGAGCTAACAGGTTAGCATAGCTTTCTTCTTGCAGAGCTAACAGGTCAGCTTAACTCTCTACTTGCAGAGCTAACATAATCTTTTTGGGGAGCTAACTGATCAACTTAACTCTCTTTCTGTGTTCATTTTCAAACTCTTGTGAATCAACAGGATATAGTTCTTAACCCCTTAGCTGCGGAGGTGTTCTTAAATATATGAAAAGCCACCGTAATTTTGTTAAGATCCTCTTTTTCCCAAGGAAAAACATCCATTTAGAAGCTGATAATAAAGTATCCAGACAAATTGCGTCCCTGAGAAACTAAGAAGAAAATCTCAGCAAAATAGCGGCAATCCTTCATTGTATCCACAAGGATACCTGTGCAGCTAAGAGGTTAAAATGTAATGTGTTGTCATGGTTTACTGCAATATCTGCACCTTTCAGTCCAGCACATCTGACTTCAGCATGGCTTATGGATCACTGAGATTCTTTATATAATGGGACGGACAACCCTTAATCTTCTCTGTCAAAGTGCATGACATATCACAGAGTTGCTATTATTTGTTTTCCTTTTCTTCCCTAGCAACAGCCAGTGGAAATTCTGCTGCTACCTAGTTCTATTCATTGTCTAACACCCAGTGAAATCTGATGTGCTGGGCCATCAATGTAAATAAAATTGACACAACCACATCTTTACCATCTGTACTACATCTTGCAAGTCGTATGACCATTGTTCTACTAGAAGAGTGTTACAAGTCAGTGAGATTGAACACGGAAAATATATATCTATACTCTCACAATCCTGCAATGCTATTATGCTAATTCAGACCAGTAGAATGTTTTCTACATATCTTCTTCTTCTGCGTTCATTCTCAAACTCCTACAGATCAGCAGGATGTAGCCCGGAGAATGCAGTGCGTTGTGTCATGGTTTACAGCATTTCTGCGATATCTGTGCCTTTCGGCCTGACACATCCGACTTCAGCATGGCTTTGGGTCACTGACCCTATATGGAATGGGGCAGCCAACTCCTTCTCCATAACCTCCTTAGTCGCCTCGTACGACATGCATGGAAAGTAAAGTGTTGCTATTCTTTGCTCTCCTTTTGGGTCCTGACAACACACTAGCATTTTCCACACACACACCACACCACACACACATTGTTTTCCAGTTATATGTGTAGCTGTTAGAATGGCTGACGTGTAGCCAGTGTGTTCATGCTTTGATGTAGCATTGTGTAGACATGACCTACATTGACTGTTAATGTGAAGAAGTAATAACCTCGTTAAAAGATAACGGTTGGCTGAGTTATGAACCAGTGTCTTAGTCTGTGATCTCCCATAAGTACTCAGTAACGATGGTGCCATTCCTCGGCCTACCTAGAGCATGAGTCCTGGTACCCTAACTCACTGGCGAACCATGGGAGTAATTTTGATTTCAAGTCATGAATAATGATCAGATTTGAAACCTAAGTCTGCTGGTTGGCGGGAGTATGACTTAATACTACGACAGCTCCGACATAACCTCATGAGGGAATAAATTACCTCATCGTTGCCAATTAAACCTTTCTGCCACTCAAATGCTGCACTGGTGACTTGATAACCTCATCGTTGCCAATTAAACCTTTCTTCCACTCAAATACTGCACCGATGACTTGATAACCTCATCGTTGCCAAATAAACCTTTCTTCCACTCAAATACTGCACTGATGACTTGATAACCTCATCGTTGCCAATTAAATATTTCTTCCACTCAAATACTGCACCGATGACTTGATAACCTCATCGTTGCCAATTAAACCTTTCTGCCACTCAAATACTGCACTGAGAATATCAATTACAGAAAAGAAAGGGCAAAATTATATAAATTGATGAGACAGAATTATATATATTGATGAGACAGAATTATATAAATTGATGAGACAGAATTATATAAATTCATGAGACAAAATTATATAAATTGATAAGACAGAATTCTAGATGAATTCTATGTATTTATTGTTAAGAAAATCAAACAAAATGTTAATGTAAGAAATAAAATAGAGTTGC
Source organism: Meghimatium bilineatum (assembly GCA_034231615.1). NCBI lineage: Eukaryota > Metazoa > Mollusca > Gastropoda > Stylommatophora > Philomycidae > Meghimatium > Meghimatium bilineatum. Next base: position 5,719,266 of record CM067302.1, read on the forward strand.
AGACAGGTCCACAAGAATCACTACTAGAAATAGTAACAAAAACAGATGAAAACTTGTATGGTTTGCACATGTAAGATTACCTGTATAAACAATTGTCCTACAGAGAATAGAAGGTTTTATTAGTAGAGGAGCAATAAAGACAATGAAATTCTGGAAGTGGACAGGTCACCATTTTTCTAAACTTATCCACAACGCTAAAACTAGAAATAGAGGACTGTGTGGATGCACCCAATGCAATACTCCTACTACACTAATTCTTACAGCTGACGGGAATTGAACCACATCTGTTCTAGCAGCACAGAATCGCTTTGCAACACAAGTAAGCAGGTTTTCTGTATTTGATCAACCACATCCCCTTAAAAAGATGTGGCCTGGTCAAGACTTTCAGCCTGTGTACTCAAGTCACTGAGAAAAGACCAATCGAAACAAGGACTATTACATCAACGAACATCCCGTACAAGTATTAAAGTATCCTCAGGAACACAAACACAGAACATGCATATTCATACACAAGGATTTAAAGGCCTCCTTTCCTACTACACTAATTGGATTGGGAGTTTATGGATGGCCTGATAACATATGTATCAACAGAAGTATTGTGCCGTCAACAGACATTTAGCTTATAGTGTTGTTCGGTCTGTTGGCTTCTCTCTGAATCAACACATGCCATAATTCCTCCATCTTTCTCTGTCCATAGATACTCTGTTTCACCAATCGCAACCTCCGAGGCAAAGCGACTCATTCTCTAGACACCGCGCTCAGTAGGGGCAGCAAATTTTGTCAGAGTGCGTCCACAATCTGTACAAACGTAGGTACTTCTGTCTTAATCATGTCCCCCTAACCGTATCACACAGCACCAATCATTAGTTCAATCTTTCAATCATGGAGAATATCATCTTGCTGTCCTTCATCTAACATTGCACGCATTTGCCCTGCTGAAACAGACATTTTCCTGCCGTAACAGACATTTGTCCTGCCATAAATAACAGACATTTGCCCCGCCGTAACAGACATTTGCCCTTCTGTAACAAAATTGACAATCCATAGCAGACACGTGACTATCTATAACACACTTGACTGCCGCTGCAGACACTTGGCTATCTATAACACACTTGACTGCCGCTGCAGGACTATCTATAACACACTTGATTGCCGCTGCAGGACCATCTATAACACACTTGATTGCCGCTGCACACTTGACCTGTGACCTGTTAACAACACTTTGACTGTCCATTACAGACCGGCTAAAATAAAGATACACGCAGCCATAACAAACATTTGGCCTCAAAAGTAAATCAGAGATCTGCTATAACAGACAACTGATTACCAACAGACAGTTCACCTATTATCATAGACAATTTACCTGACATCATAGAATATTTTACCTGGCAATCACAGACATGTCAGTTCACCGGACATGACCAACATTTTTCCTGAAATCTCAAATGTTTTACTGGACATGACAAATATTACACCTTGAGTAACAGCAGACAAAAGTAACCAGAATGTAATAATGTGAAACACCTTACAATGACTTAACATTTAGCCGTCTCACTTGCCATCATTCCAAAATTATTTTTAATAAATATATTTTGTGTGCAATATATCTTGATGTTGTTACTGAACATACACTCAGAAATCATTTCTTTGCATTATTATATTTGGCACTTTCCTGTTTAGTGGGTTTTAACAAAATTTACACAACAATCTCATCATAGGAAACATCACAACAAGGGGAACAAACCATGAGTAGAAAAAAATAAAAGGGAAATAATCTATTGTAAGTACTAGTTACCTTTTCTGTCATCCAGGATTGTTTCAAATGGGGGGTCTGCTCAGTCCACTGTATGGATTCTGCTGGGTAGCTTTTGAGATGTTTCATTCTTTTATGATCAGTTATCTATGTCCATCAGGTAAGTAGATGCCTCCAGTGAATTCGGTCAAAAGCAGGAGGTCCCACATCTTCACCTCCAGTTTTATCTCTTAAGGGCCAGGTTTTAGTCTTCCGGTCACTAAATATTGGATGTGCCTGTAGGATATGTTCTGGTGTCTCAATACCCGTTTCACGTGGATATTGTTCAATTTGGACAACTGTTGTTTTGTGGAGATGTGCTTGTAATGTGATCTGTTCAACTTAAGTGTTCTATGCAGAGCCTGAAGATGGTAATTTGATGTGATCTGTTCATTCTATGCAGAGCCTGAAGATGGTAGTTTGAAGTTATCTGTTCAACTTTAGGAAATTGTGGACAGTTGTTGCCTATTTTCTGTCTCCATGTATGTTTACATTTTCTTTTACTGGGAAAAGTTCCTTCATTAGTGGAGTTGTTCCTTCTATCAGTGATACACAGTGATGGAATTGTTCCTTCCATCATTGATACACAGTGATGGAGTTGTTCCTTCCATCATTGATACACAGTGATGGAATTGTTCCTTCCATCATTGATACCCAGTGATTGAGTTGTTCCTTCCATCAGTGATACACAGTAATGGAGTTTGTTCCCTCCATCACTGATATCCAGTGATGGAGTTTGTTCCTTCCATCAGTGGAGTTGTTCCTTCCATCAGTAATGGAATTCTTTCCTTCCATCAGTGATACCCAGTGATGGAATTTGTTTCTTCCATCAGTAATGTTGTTCCTTCTTCCATAAGTGATGGAGTTGTTCCTTCCGTCAGATACTCAGTGATTGAGTTGTTCCTTCCATCTGTAATGGAGTTATTCCTCCGTCAGTAGTAAAAGTAAAGTTACCCATAACATTTATTAATGCCGTAGGGGTATGAGATGTTAACGATCTCACATTTCAGTGGCTCTGCTATATGAGGGCGGTAGACATCTTCACTCCCTCGCAGTCTTTACTTACCGGATTAATCCAGTACCCATTTAAGGCTGGGTTGACATGGGAGCCGTTGTGAGCTGAAAAACATTTCCATCTCAACTGGACCACTTATATGCGAAGCCAGTACTCCTCCATCAGTGATGGAGTTGTTCCTCCCATCAGTGATATCCTGTGAAGGAGTTGCTCCTTCCATCAGTGATGGAGTTGTTCTTTTCATCAGTAATAGAGTTGTTTCTTCCATCTGCGATACTCAGTGTTGGAATTTTTTCTGTTACTTTCCAGATGTTTTCTAGCCATCCCACAGTGTGTCTTGCTATCTCCAATGGTTCTGCCAAAAAATAGCACTATTGTCTATGTATTAGCTAAATGACATATTGGCATGGATATCTGCAGAAAGTTCTATATACAAATATAACTAGCAAATTATACACATACAAATAACACACCACTAAAGAGGAAAGTAACATATGTGCACTAGACTTGCTTACTATACCTTGTTCACTCTAAGAATGAAGTGGGTTAGTGCTTCTGATTGGTTGATTTACGCCGAGCGCATTAATCAATTATTAATTGCCCAATAATATTGTTTTTAAAGGAATTTTAAAATGGTTTTTAATTGTTTTAACTAATTTTCTTTTTACATGTCATCAGCTGTTAAAAATCACCTGTTGTGGCAGAGAAATATGGGGATGTGTTTTGACCCACTTCATTCTTAGAGTGAACAGAGTATAATCATGTCATTTCAACTTTTCATTTCTTTCTTTGCTTAGACTTTTCTCATGTGTGCATTTTTTAAAGTTATTTTACCAGCCAGTCTTGCATAAATTACAATTATTTATTTACATTTGATCTACTCCATTTGTTGACTCAAGTCATATTTGTGATTGCAATGTGTTCTCTTGTGTTTGTTTCCATCACCAGGAAGTGTGGAAGCTCTTGCTTCCTATATGCAATGGGTGTGTGCAAGATTGAAGTGTTGAAGCTCTTGTATCGTATGTTCAATGGGTGTGTGCAAGATTGAAGTGTTGAAGCTCTTGCATATTGTGTGCAATGGGTGTGTGCAAGATTGCAATGTTGAAGCTCTTGCATCGTATGTTCAATGGGTGTGTGCAATGGGTGTGTACAAGATTGCAGTATTGAAACTCTTGCATCTCATGTGCAATGGGTGTGTACAAGATTGCAGTATTGAAACTCTTGCATCTCATGTGCAATGGGTGTGTACAAGATTGCAGTATTGAAACTCTTGCATCTCATGTGCAATGGGTGTGTACAAGATTGCAGTATTGAAACTCTTGCATCTCATGTGCAATGGGTGTGTACAAGATTGCAGTATTGAAACTCTTGCATCTCATGTGCAATGGGTGTGTACAAGATTGCAGTATTGAAACTCTTGCATCTCATGTGCAATGGGTGTGTACAAGATTGCAGTATTGAAACTCTTGCATCTCATGTGCAATGGGTGTGTACAAGATTGCAGTATTGAAACTCTTGCATCTCATGTGCAATGGGTGTGTACAAGATTGCAGTATTGAAACTCTTGCATCTCATGTGCAATGGGTGTGTACAAGATTGCAGTATTGAAACTCTTGCATCTCATGTGCAATGGGTGTGTACAAGATTGCAGTATTGAAACTCTTGCATCTCATGTGCAATGGGTGTGTACAAGATTGCAGTATTGAAACTCTTGCATCTCATGTGCAATGGGTGTGTACAAGATTGCAGTATTGAAACTCTTGCATCTCATGTGCAATGGGTGTGTACAAGATTGCAGTATTGAAACTCTTGCATCTCATGTGCAATGGGTGTGTACAAGATTGCAGTATTGAAACTCTTGCATCTCATGTGCAATGGGTGTGTACAAGATTGCAGTATTGAAACTCTTGCATCTCATGTGCAATGGGTGTGTACAAGAATCTTAGCTTAGTTTGAACATGTGATGGGACATGGTTCACATTCTACAACTATTTTTGCAAAGAATCGAGTGGAAGGAGAAGAAGCTGCCAAAGATAATCATGGATTGACATCAAGTACAATATCGTGAGGCAAATAAAAGGTTTGATTACTTCCCAGCAGTCTAAGCGTGAGTCTTCAGTAGGGCTTCGTTATAACCAACCCCCTTAGTTGCCTCTTACATCATGCATGACAGCTAGTAGTGGTACTCTTCTTTACTCCCCTGGATAACGCAGATGCATGAACAATGTAGAAGAGTACAAGAATCAGGGATGTGAAATATGAGAACGCCGGCGAAGATGTATAGGGAGAAACCGTGTCTGAATTAGTACACCTCTGTGAACTAGCAACATTGTAACCGTGACTGTTAATTATGTGATTTGTTTACTGTGACTGTTACATTATGTGATTTGTTTACAGTGACTGTTACATTGTGTGATTTGTTTACAGTGACTGTTACATTGTGTGATTTGTTTACAGTGACTGTTACATTATGTGATTTGTTTACAGTGACTGTTACATCATGTGATTTGTTTGTGAATACATCACTTCTTTTTATTGGAAAACATTTGAATGTTTATTTATTGATTTGTTTACAGTGACTGTTACATTGTGTGATTTGTTTACAGTGACTTACATTGTGTGATTTGTTTACAGTGACTGTTACATTGTGTGATTTGTTTACAGTGACTGTTACATTGTGTGATTTGTTTACAGTGACTGTTACATTGTGTGATTTGTTTACAGTGACTGTTACATTATGTGATTTGTTTACAGTGACTGTTACATTATGTGATTTGTTTACAGTGACTTACATTGTGTGATTTGTTTACAGTGACTGTTACATTGTGTGATTTGTTTACAGTGACTGTTACATTGTGTGATTTGTTTACAGTGACTGTTACATTGTGTGATTTGTTTACAGTGACTGTTACATTATGTGATTTGTTTACAGTGACTGTTACATTATGTGATTTGTTTACAGTGACTTACATTGTGTGATTTGTTTACAGTGACTGTTACATTGTGTGATTTGTTTACAGTGACTTACATTATGTGATTTGTTTACAGTGACTTACATTGTGTGATTTGTTTACAGTGACTGTTACATTATGTGATTTGTTTACAGTGACTTACATTGTGTGATGTGTTTACAGTGACTTACATTGTGTGATTTGTTTACAGTGACTGTTACATTATGTGATTTGTTTACAGTGACTGTTACATCATGTGATTTGTTTGTGAATACATCACTTCTTTTTATTGGAAAACATGTGAATGTTTATTTATTGATTTGTTTCAATTGTTTTCGTTGACAGAAGATGAGTATTGTGGGCGAGCTCGTTCAGACCCTACTCAGAGTCATGTGTTATCTCACTCCCTGATGGGCCTAGGAAACAAAAGTTCTGCTACAGCCTTGGCAGCATCTGTGAGTCAATGCTTACACCAGCGGAAATTGATTCCTGAAAAAGATGGGACAATTGGAAATGCGTCATCTGTGGATTGTGAGAGTCCTTCTTCTGTCGCATACGGTCTATCCCACCAGACTTTGGTTTACCCGTCACAACTTGGTAATAGTGGCACGTCACAGCAGGTCACAAGTGGTAGTAATCTAGCTTCACTCCAGAAATATCATCACCACACGTCACATTACCAATCACATCATAATCTAGGCGGTGCAGATACCTGTTTGCCTCAACTTGTTTCCAGCGATGTCCAGAACATAAACCTGCCTTCTAACTCAGGGGTTTTCTTAGGAGGGGTCATCTTCAACCAGCCAATCGGGTATCTGAACCGAAATTCTGAAATACTTTCATCGTCCACATCGTCATCCTTACATCATGCTGGAAGTGTGTCGCATCCATCCTCAACCATGATGATTGGTGGGACAGTTGACCACACACCCACCAACCTAATGACGTTACAGCATTCTGTGTCACAATACAAACCACAAGTATTATTATCGTCTTCATCCCTGTCGTCTTCCATCGTCCCTGTCGACTTATCTAACCTAGCAACAACTCACAGTGACTCCTCGCAGAGCCTTTCGTCTGCCGCAAGCCTCAACCATCACCAAATCCAGCCTCCAGCACTTGTCACAAGCTCTACTAGACACACAGAGTCTACTGGAACACCCCTCCCTCAAATGAGCGATAGACTCCCAGTTGACCTTTTATCGACAAGCAATCAGCCTATAGGAATAGCGTTGCCTGGACACACAGGCAGATACACCGCTTTTTCTCAACAGTCCTGGTCACATCCTACAGTGGTACCATCCTATCCATTCAGCGTGGCATCCACTGCCACAACTGTAAGTCAGGACCCAGCAGCCATTCGCAATGCTTCTGATAAAGGGGATGAATCTCCAATAGTTGGAGTCTGCATACATCAAAGTTCTTTAACTAGTCACTGATATCTTGAAACTAGACCACAATCTACAATTTTTGTATCATTGCTGTCAAATATACAGAAGAAAGGAAACTTCTGTGACTACACGCAATGAAACCCACACACAGAAGAAATGACACTTCTGTGACTGCACGCAATGAAACTCAAACACACAGAAGAAATAACACTTCTGTGTCTGCACACAATGAAACTCAAACACACAGAAGAAATGACACTTCTGTATCTGCACGCAATGAAACTCAAACACACAGAAGAAATAACACTTCTGTGTCTGCACGCAATGAAACTCAAACACACAGAAGAAATGAAACTTCTGTGGCTGCATGCAATGAAACCCACACACAGAAGAAATGAAACTACTCTGTGATGATAAAAAATGAAACTTCTGTAACAATAAGAAAATAAACTTGTGTAACACTCTACTGAACACAGGAAATAAAACATCTCTCTAAGTACAAGCAATGAGTCTTCTGTCCATGAAATGAACTTATGTGGCCACTGTTTTAAACACAGACTTGTGACTGTGAGAAATGAAACTTCTGTAACTGTTCAATTAAAACACAGAAGAAATGAAACTTCTGTGACTGCAAGCATTGAAACCCGAACACACAGAAGAAATGACACTTCTGTGACTGCAAGCATTGAAACCTGAACACACAGAAGAAATGACACTTCTCTGTGATGATGAAAAATGAAACTTTTGTAACTTACAATTAAAACACACAGAAGCAATGAAATTTATGTGATAGTTCTTGTAGACACACAGAAATGAAACTAATGTAACAGGACTGGCAAACACACAAAATGAAACCTTGATTACTGCAAACAATTCACCTTTTGTGATTGCAAAGAAATGAAACTCTGTGTAACCTCAACATTAGAAATATTGAAAACAGGATATGTTACTATCCTGGCAGCTCCATTCAACAAAAACCAGAGGTGGAGGTTGAATGTTAACATTAGTTTCAATGGCATTAACTACACCTGGCCAGTAAATTTAGAAACAACCATATTTTAAAGTTAATACTTCACAATTTAAGATGTAAAAAAAAAGAGAACACATATTTTCAAATAATGTAGCCTCTTCTATCAATCACTACCACATCTGGTGTGTTATATTGATCATGTATAGATCAGTCTGTTGTATACCATTGTAGTTTTCACAGGATATGATTTTCATTCTGATGCCATTGACCAAAAATTGTTCTGTGAACAGCAACATCGGGACAGTTGTAAATGTGGGCCTCTGTTGACCAGAAGTATTTGTTTTTTGGCCAACAACGTTGCCCCTATCTCTGCTTACCATTTGGTTTTTTATAGGATAATATCGTGTAGAAGAGACGCGCTGATTTTAGTCAGGTGCCTGGAACTATTTGTCTGAGTTTTGTGGTAATGGCATGAAATGTATTATTTCATGAAATCTCCACCTCGTATCCGTACCAATTCCAATGCTTCAAAACAAAAATGGTTTATGTGTGTAGACTATTGTGGGGACATGTCTGAGACATCATGTTCTGCTGTTCATTGGGAGGAGTTACTTCCTGGATCTTGAACACATGCTTCGACATCCGTGTAACACATGCTTCAACATCCGCGTAACACGTGTTTCAACATAGTGTATGTGTGTGTGCTTGCAAGTGAAGCTAGTTGCTGTTGTGATTCACAAAGATGTTGCAATGGGATCAGTTACAGCTGTTGTGATTACATGCCAGCTGTTGCAGTGTTCGTGATCCTGTTCACATACAGGCTGTTGTGATTGGTTAAGTGATCCTGTTCACATACAGGCTGTTGTGATTGGTTAAGTGATCCTGTTCACATACAGGCTGTTGTGATTGGTTAAGTGATCCTGTTCACATACAGGCTGTTGTGTGATTGGTTAAGTGATCCTGTTCACATACAGGCTGTTGTGATTGGTTAAGCAGTTGCGTCGATTGACAAGCTACACAACGCTTTGATTACTAGTCCCAGTTTCACGATGAAAGTGATCTTGTGCATCAAAGTGACCGTGTGCATGTCTCGGAGAGTACTTGTGAAATATTTGACAAGTTGCAGCCTGACCCCACACTGTCACTGAAACCATCACAGCTGATTTGTGCCATGGAGGTGTGCAACGTGACCACACTGTCACTGAAACCATCAGAGCTGATTTGTGCCATGGAGGTGTGCAACGTGACCACACTGTCACTGAAACCATCAGAGCTAATTTGTGTCATGGAGGTGTGCAACGTGACCACACTGTCACTGAAACCATCAGAGCTGATTTGTGCCATGGAGGTGTGCAACGTGACCACACTGTCACTGAAACCATCAGAGCTGATTTGTGCCATGGAGGTGTGCAACGTGACCACACTGTCACTGAAACCATCAGAGCTGATTTGTGCCATGGAGGTGTGCAACGTGACCACACTGTCACTGAAACCATCAGAGCTGATTTGTGCCATGGAGGTGTGCAACGTGACCACACTGTCACTGAAACCATCAGAGCTGATTTGTGCCATGGAGGTGTGCAACGTGACCACACTGTCACTGAAACCATCAGAGCTGATTTGTGCCATGGAGGTGTGCAACGTGACCACACTGTCACTGAAACCATCAGAGCTGATTTGTGCCATGGAGGTGTGCAACGTGACCACACTGTCACTGAAACCATCGGAGCTGATTTGTGCCATCTTCACAGAAATGTTCTAATTCCATAAATATTCATGAAGAGAGATATTGTCTCCCAGAGACACCTGCCATATCTTATGTAAACAGTAGTGTTTTTTTTCTGTGGATCCCCCCAAGCATCAACTATCTTCGATGACTACGAAGGCTGGATTCATAAATCCTGTAGTCTGACACATCCAATAACATTGAGACACTAGGTGGGATCTTCTTATAAGTGTGTACAACTAATCATATGCTATAACACTTAATGGAGGTCATTGTCTACATTGACTAACAGTGTTTCTGGTTGCCATGGAGATCTCTGCAGTTGACTAGTTCTTTTCCAGGATTGCTAGGAGATAAGAATACAACTGACCATTCTTGTGTATGGTTGCC